>JAYKKI010000085.1:0-665000 GCA_039881145.1 Druceiella hillmani | reverse complement strand
TTTTTTTAAATTAATGTTTAGGTTTAGTCTTATCCACAGATTTAAAATTTTTGAAGGTCTTATCGGTTAGTTGCTTATCGATTTAAGGCTAATAATTATACAAAATATGTAACAATACATCGCTGAAATTCTAGTAACAGTGTTTTATTTCACGGAGTACATTTGTGTACTGATATTTTCTTAACTATTTGTGACATTTTAAAAATGTTTTCATAACAATCATTTATACTATCCGTTCACTGAGAACTCAAGGAATAATTTTTTTAATAATATTTTGATGTTTTGAAGGCAACCTCCTGTTTTAATGATTACCTTACCCGTTTCGATGTAAAGAAAAAAACTTTTCGGCAAGTATAAATTTGATATAATATTTCCATTTAAATCCTTGCTAATACTCTTATGAAACAGATTTAACATCTATTTTAAAATGTAAGTTTGTTTGTAGATTTTTAATATTCATATTTAATGGAGCCCACTTTTTTCATTATAAACCCACACAATGCCATAAAAGCAGCTATCCTACCTTTGGTCATTTTTATTATAACTTTTTATTATAAAGTGAGAGTCGCAAGACATTACAACTTAATAAACAAAATAAACAAAAATTGCTACTGACACTGAAAATATTGAACAAATAAAGAAATTTCGTTTTTCTTTCGATATCATGATATGGAAGGAAAAACGAAGTAATATATTTTAATAAAAAAATTAAAAAAATTTTAAGACGATTCTTTAATTCGTGTTAAGAGGGAACATTAGGGTCTGGATATAACTTAAATCGAAACTTGGTATAATGTATTGTGAATGAACTTTCATATTCTTGAATACTGTATGATACTTGGGAATGATACGGGTAAGAAACTTTTCAGAAATTTATGTATGTGTGTGTATATATATATATATATATATATATATATATATATATAATTTCAAGAGGGTAAAATTAAATAATCGAATTTTTTTCCTTTGTATATAGTGTTTACGTACTTTTGAAAGTGCTAACAGCGAAAATCTCAGAAATAATTTTAAGTAAAAACAACGAAACCTCAGAAATAGTTAAAAGAAAAGTGTTCTTCTTGCATTTCAGAAATTAGTCGAATAATTAATAATTTTCGATTAATTTCTGAAATGCAAGAAGAACGCTTAAATAAAAAAGAACACAAAATTAAAATTGAAATACAGAATAGGCAATTTTCATAAAAAACACACGCGAAATGTAAATTCTACCCAAGAATTGTAATTAAAGTTACCTTCTGTATATACTTACATACATACATACATATGTATATTGATCGGGCTGAAAAATTACTGACCACTAAAAGAGTTGAACCAGATTTTAAAACTTATAATAGAAATAAACGAATAAGAAGTTAAAGTTATGAAATACTAATGATAATGTGCACATATGAAATAAGGAAACATCGCTAATTATAAGCGTATAGTAATATTTCGACAGGTTTCTCTGCCTTCGACCCCGACCAAATACTCCTCGACTGAGAGATAGACGACAGTATCTTGATCGTCATCGTCATTAATTAATTGTAAGAAACGAATGGGGCGGCACTGGGGAAATCGATAAAAAATTACCTTCATCAAAAGTTCCTCCCGTAAAATCTTCTACATTGAAATCTAACGGACATCCAATAACATACTTATATGGATTGAAGGGTTTTTTGTAAAATAGATAGAATACGATAATAAGCAACTCGGTTCAGGCATCCAGGCTGCTTTAATAAATCGAATAAGTTTAGTCAAATTGAAACATTTCCAGAATCCCACATGACAGACTGTTGGCTATTAAGTGTGTACTTACAATAGTTATATATATATATATATATATATATATATATATAAATATGTATATATATATACATATATATATATTTACATATATTTATGTGGGTATTTCGTATTTCTTGTCATATAAATTTCCAATAAAATTTTTCGTAATTTATTTCAAATTCAACAGAAACTCAAATAGATTGACATGGTCACTTTTCTGCAATGGAATTAATTTAAAAGGTAAAACCTTAATTGACTACGTACAAAATTTTAAAGGAATTTTTAAACATATGTTATAAGGAAAACAAAATGTGTTAATTAAAAAAATAATTAAACATAATACAACAAAAACATTTTGTTAATTAAATATTCAAAGTCAGAAGTTCAACAAATGTTTAGTAATGTATTTATGTTAATAAGTGTTCGCTCAAAAATTAAAGAACAATAAAAGAATGGTTTAAAACTAATAGCTGCCAAAAAAACAAATGGACTTAAACATCTCTACTTGTATGTGTTGTTTTCATATCAAACACTCCAAAAGTCCAATTTCTCTGCTTTTCACACGAATTTTTTTAAAGCTGAGAAAATTTAATTTATTACAATACGGTGCACAATATACTCAAGAGTGTTAAGAGGTCAACTTACAGGTCCTTTTGAGCAGCACTGCGATCCGCATCAAAAATCTTTTACCATCCGTACAACCATATTGTGGAACAAACTACAGAGTAATATGATGGTATAAAATAAAATTTAACTTTCTTAATAATAGAAATTTTATTAAGTCGGTTTATTCGAAATACACATGTACTTTCATAATCTTTTTGATATTCCTGTATTATAAAGTGAGACAAGCTTGATAACATTAAGAAAAAACCGGCCAAGTTCGTATCTCGTTCACAATTCGAATGTCTCGAACGTCTTTTCAAGTTAAATTACTTTATTTATCATAAGTTATTGCTAATATAAACTTTATCAAAAATTCAAAATCATCCTTATAGTCTTTCTTCAGTCTTTATGTAGGTTTCTGAAAACCATTTATTTTTTATAAGTTAGGCTGAGTCGTCTAAAAATTGAAAGACTTCTTTATTCGACAACAAATGTGTTTCAGTACATATATGAAGTTATACTGCGTCAAATCATTTTTCCTGTTTTTAATTTTATTACATTACCTATTTATCGCATCTCCTTGCTTAGGTATGATTAATTAATGCAGGCAATCAAGTACACGACTTTTATCTCAATGACTATTGAAAACCATGTTAGTTGAGACTTATTTTCAAGCATTTTGGAAATTCTAAGATTAAAATAAATTTGCATTAACCAAATTGACAACAGACCATGCTCCGCTTGAATCCTTCTAATGAACAATAATTAGCAAATTAAAACAAGATTAGATATGAAATGAGAAAATTTTAATAATATCCACAGAATGAAAAATATAACATTTTACTATTGAATATATTTGGCGTTAATTTTGTAGAAATTCATTATTCACAATTAAATGAAACTACGTGATGTAGTATTATTTCTACTTTCTTTAAGCTCTTTACCACGACCTAGAAACCTAGGACTTTAAGAACTTAAAGAAAGTGGGCTATTAGCAAAGATCTTTGCTACTAGCCCACCTGAAGATATGTAATACAACAAAACCTAGGTCGTGGTAAAGAACTTAAAGAAAGTAGAAATAATACTACATCACGTAGTTTCATTTAATTGTGAATAACATTTTACGGAAAGAGGTAAAAAATAAAATTTTCAAGGTAAGAATACCGGACATAAAAAAACATTTCACTTTAAAGTTAGGCGGGTTCTGGTCACAGTAAAATCAGGTAATATATATCACCCACCTATTTAAAATAATGCTTCGTCAAATTTAATCGACACTTTGTCTGTTTTTCTATTTGTTTATTTATATGTGTTTTTGAAGACGCTACATGTGAATTAATTTAATCCAGAGTTTTTTGAAATCTAAACTTAAACAAAAAGAAGATATTTTAATTTCGTGTTTCAATATATTAGTTTTGCAATTTTTATAATGGAAGTCGTTAAATATATTAATCTTATAATTAATTTAATAATATTTTCTTAATGTCCACATGCGAGTAAAGACGCGGATACAGCTAATTTCTTAAAAAAAATAAAACCGAAAACAATAAGTTAAATTTGTTCAGTTTATGTTACACAGAAGCTTTTAAATTAGTCGTTACTTTCTGAAAAGTACCTCCAAGCCGCGATGTTCAAATTGTTTACGTCAGGTGCAAATTAAAAAAAAACCTTTTCAAATATATCAGTTAATAATTTTTTATATTTCAAATTTTTATATGCAATCTTAGTTTTTTTTTAAATATATACTTTTTTAAATCAATATAACGTGTATTTACATACAATATAATTTAAAAAGACACTACTTATTTTTTAAAGCAATTTTTAAAAATAAAAAGAGGGAATAACTTTAAAGAATAAAAATGTATTACAAATTAAATCGTTTTCATTATCTTTTGCTTCACACCATTAAAGATTATCGTTAATGCAGCGTCGATATGAAAAGGAAACTCTAATCGACTCATTGTGAACTCGATTGTAATGGAAAAGGGTTTATCGGGAAAAGGATTAATTAATATTTTTATATTGAAAAGGAATATATTTCTGAGTAAATTTAGCAGGCTTACGATATAAATTGCAGATTCATAAGCAAAAATTTTTCTTCGACAAATGTGAATCTATAATTGTATATTTGAATACCATTATAAAATGTATAAACATATAACAGGAAATATAAAACAGCAAATTAAGCATAAGACATCTAGAACCACATCACAGTTTCAAAACATTTAACTTTGACGAAATTTAAAATGTTTTTAAATATACCTATTAAAACGAGTAGATTTCACATTGCGTGAGTTCTGTACCCATTTAGGTATAAATAAACATATAAATGTCATAGTATTTCCGTTAAAATATTCACTAGGATAATTGCCATCATTTTTCTGTTGTCATCTTATCAAGTTCAAATCTAATTTTTTCATAATTTTAGTTTAAGTAATTTTAGGAACACGGGGCATTGAGGTACTATTTCTTGCACAATTTGATGCATATTTAACTTCACAATTAAATGAAACTACGTGACGTAGTATTATTTCTACTTTCTTTAATTTTAAATTAAAGAAAGTAGAAATAATACTACATCACGTAGTTTTATTTAATTGTGTATAATAAATTTCTACAAAATTAACGCCAAATATATTCATATTTAATTTTATAAATAATTTAAACATAATTGAAAATATTATTTCTTCAAAACAACATTTCAAAGAATTGGTTCGCCTTTCCTGAAAATACTGCATAAATATTTTATAATATTAACTACTGCGAAATATGTGAGTAAATATGATCAATTACTATGCTAAATTTTTAAAATTCTACTTCAAAGGTTTCTGAGAAAGTTATCTCTGACAGACAGATAAAAAGATACGTGAGGGGTCTTATAATGGTTTTTCTTTTCTCTTTGTGGTACGTGACCCTTATAACATTCATGCAATTTACCATAGCTGATGTTCAGCTGCATAGAAATTAAACATATATAATTATTAAAGAGACGAAATATGATATTGTTCAAAACTTTACTTGACATTTCACACTTGTCATCGTATTTTCAGCGAAATACAAACAATCAATCGTTTTCAAATTATTATATACCTACGTAATTGGAAATTTAATTTTTACAAAATCATTCTAGCACATTCATTTAACGATAAAAAATTAAGTTACTTTCATAACACGGAATATGTCTGAATAAATTTTTAAAATTGAGCGTAATGATTTGTTTAAATATTCCAATACTTCCCTTATATTTTTGCTAATTTTTAATATTTTATCTGCTACTCGTGCCTTAGCATGTTATTAGTAAATATTTCTAATTAACAAAAAGTATCACTTAATTTCTAATTTAATTTCTTCTTAATTTACTAATGTTTCACATTTTTAACACAATTAATTTTTAAATAAATGGTCTAATAAGGACAGAAAATACTAAAAAAGAATAACACATAGACATAAAAATATAAAACTAGTCATATCTACATAAACTATAAAAAAGTTCATATTATTACGTTTAGCTCAGAGGGGTATGGATGGCGCGATAATCGTAGCGATAATGTGGAATGTGAGAAGTAATTTTGTAAGAAAGATGTTCAAATAGTAGATATTGTGACCCTCACACTTTTTATGCTAACGGAGACACGAAAAAAAGTTAGTATATCATAAATTTATATTCATACTTAATTATTAATCACTGACGAGGGACTACGCCTCATGAACTACAAGTATGACCATACGAACTATGACCATACTTAGTAATGCACTATAGATAAAAAATCTATGCATGAAATTTAACCTGAGCTTTTATATCTATGTGGAACGTCAAAAGTATACATATACGTATATATATATATATATATATATATATATATATATATATATATATAAGGAATGTCAAAAGTATCTATCGCCATTTTTATTAAACGCAGAGCAGTTTCCAATCTTTTCTTTCGTCCGACCAACTGTTGCTTTTCTTCCCGTCCGAGGCAGCCGTCGACTGAATCTGCCTTACTACAATAAACAAATATCAGTCTCCAATACAAATACCAGTCTCCCATTTCAACTGAAATGAACAATATTAATAAAATGCTTAATCCCCTTGCTATGGCCCACTCTGATAACTTTATAAAAAATTTACTTGATTTGACTTACTTTGTCTTATTCCAGGCTCGATGTAAGATTACCTAGATTAATCGGGTAAATTTTATGATAAATCTTATGATAGATCATATTTTTTTATTGTTTATGAAACATATTAATAAATTCACGGGGAACTGTTTTCACAAGGTAACATATGGTCATTGTATAATTTTTAAATAAATAACGTAAAATAATGAAGTTAATAAATATTTTGTGATGTTTACAACAACATCAACCTTATTCGATTAATATTTTTTTATTAATGCAATTACTTCAACGAATATAACAGACAATATATATTTTAATTTTCAATTGAATACTTGAAAATAGAAACAAATTTTGGTTAAGAATTTTTTTTTACATTCGGTTATGGAACATTGAAAAAATATACATCCATACATAAACACAGATACGAATAAATGATGAATAAAAAGCATATGGTACCGAAAGAACATAAGATAGGTATTAAAAAAGATTAAGAGGACTTGAATAAATGTAAACTTATTAATTTTTTTTAATCATCAGCATCGAAATTTCAATATGCTATCTATCGGTACACTTCTCTTAATCCTTTCAGAGGAAATTTAATCTTTAGTATCAGGCTGCGCCCACCAGTACCCTTATTATTTCAAAGACTTCTGGAAACCATAAGTTCATGCCACGTAAATATGAACACGCGTATCTTTTGTTGGAACTTTCTTTCATATATCACTGCCTCTTCTTTATACTTTCTTTCACTTACTCCTTTCCCACAATTTCGTCATTTGTTTTCCACAATATATACACTTAACACCTGTTATTCTAATCAATACTTTCAGTCGATTCTAATCTACACCAAATGTAAGCCAGTCATTACGGCCAAAATAGCCAGTATCCCTTTTTAATACTACTTTTAAGGGTTAACACATAATTATTAATTTCTAGAGTTTAACTCTACATGGTAATGTATGACTTCAAAAACAATATCGCGCAAATCATTTTAATGAAAATACATCATAAGCTCGAACTTAATTGATGTAAGCTCAATTTGACCTTGTAAAAAAGTGTGAATATATTTACACTTATAAAAAACTTTAATAACAAATAAAACATTAAAGTTTTAAAAATAATCTTGAAAGAACCCGATTATTATATCAGAATGGCCACTAAATAATAGCCTTATTTAAAAAAATCTTAAATGTTTGAGAAACTCCGAGAACATTATATAATCGAGTAGAAATAAAAGAGTACATCATCTTTCAATGATAGTGCTGCGTAACTAATATTGAAAAATTATGAACGACGTTAAAACTTATATGCGTCACCGGTAGCTTTAAGAATTTTAAACTAATCATTGTGTATTAGAAGTCAAAAACAGTATATATCAGAAAGTAGCTAATCAGAGTAGTTTGTAATGTCCCAGGTTCATATTTTCAGCGATTTCGGAATGATCATTACACGTAAGGGAACATTCCAAGTCTACAGGATCAGCTTATTTTAATATCGATAAATTGAAATTACTAAATAAAAAAAATCGCTTTCGTTGAAAGTGCGCTATGGCTACAACATATTAAAACTCCCACCGTAAAGTACAAAAATATTTACCCGAATTGGGTAAAGTCTGAAAATAGTATTTAAAACTCCATCACGTCGAGTCAGAATCGAACCAATTGTCATGCGATGTGTAATACATATTTTATCTTTTTGGAATACGCTTAAATGTTAAGATTATCTTTTTTGACATGAGAATTTAACTGTGTATGTTAATAATTCAGTGGGATATGCATGGAATTTTTATTGGTTAATACTTGCTAATAATAGCTCCATTACCTCAAATTTGGAACTTGAAATAGGTGAGAAACTTCGCCCGGCTCGCCCGTGTTGTTTACACTTGCACAATAATATTTATTTTTGCCCTATTGTACGTAATAAGTATTTTTAAAAACATTATTTTAGGTTTCAAAATTAAAGGTTTTTGAGAATAGAATAGGTGATAATCAATTTGAATGTTCACAAGGCAAGGCTAGGCTGGGAAAGAAATGAGGAGGTGATGCTAAGTTCGATTTCATAAATTACATATTCCTAATCGTTCATTCGATCTAATTGTATTGTATTTTTTATTGACTCTTCTCGTACATTACGTTCTAAATATTCACTATATATTATTCAATTAAATAATTTTAAGTTGCTCTTAATACTATGTTTGTAAAAGGAATGAAGTTATGAAAGGTGAGTAGAATAGATAAAAAAAATTGTAGAAATTATGAGAGATCCCAAAGCTGAACTTTTTCATGATGTCAACTATAAGTTAAAAGAAATATGTTGCCATGTAGTTCATCTCTGGGACTAAAACAATCTTGTGATCCTAACTCCATCTTTTGTCTAACAAATAACCCATATGCATCGACACAAGAAACGGTGCTAAATTACTTACACTTTCAATATGTGGATATATAGTACTGTCATCCATAATTTATTATATAATTATTATTTCAAGGTTATTTAGTTTACAATTCATTAAATAAAGTAATTAAATAAATGTAATAGATATTAGATCACATTAGATGCGGAAATATTTTCCAAGCAAATTTCCATCAGCAAAATTTTTCTTTTGTAATAAGTTGGCTTCCAATATTCGGTTTATATTTTACTTTTAGTATTATTTTACCGCTTCGTTTTTCTCTACCATCGATTGGTATATCAATAAATAAATTCTATTTGTATATAAAAAAATTCACTTCAAAAATAATTTAGTGCACAGATTTTTTTTGAAGTCTAGGAATTAAGTTGGTGACTGTAGGTACTATATATTATATATTTACTCAACATAACATTTACTTAAATAAAATTTACTACGTTTCAGTTAATTTTTTTTGGAAGATACCATTTTTTTCTTATAAAAAGGGAAATTATGTCTAATTATATACATCAGGTAGTTAGTTACTCATTTTTTTTGTTTACTTATGTCTCGAATTTTAGTACTTTTGAAAGTATAAATTAGGCATATGGTTTTAATACAATAGCTTTTATTATTTCTAAATGCTGTACTATATGATTTTAGATAATAAAATAAAAGATCCACAGGGCAAAAAACGACGCCCCACTTGTTACGTGAGCATGAATGCCAGTAAAGAGAGCATCTTAGTCATTTACGTGTGCTGCTGTTTTCATTTATTCAACAGTAAACACTTTATTAACTACAACAATAAGACAGAAATTATTTCTAGTCGCAGTCGTCTATACACAACTATACGATGGAGTATACCGTGAATTAAAAAATTAGCGATATGATTCTAATTAATATAGATGATTACTTCAACACATTTAGTTAGCTCAAGGTTTTCATATAATACATCGAAAGTATTTATTTATCGGGTTAACTGACGAAGCGACAGGGATATAAACGTTTCAAATCGATCTTTTCAGGAGCCTTGTTTAAATTATTTAATGATATAAGTATCTATGGTTGACTGTAAAATATTGCTCTTGCAGCAATAAGTCCGATATATATATATATGTATATATATATATATATATATATATATACACATATATATATATATATATATATATATATATATATACCAATTAGATATATGAAAGTACATAAATAAATAAGTAAATAATGTAAACACAAATTAAAAATGACGATAGATACATTTTGATAACTTTAGTCACAATAGCTTAATAAAGTACCTGTAGGTATGGTGACATAAGGAGACAAAGGTTGCTTCTAATAATTAATCGGTTTTTTATAGTCTACAAGTTGAAAGGGACCAATTTCAACACTGCTCTTTTGGACCGATATTTGAAGAACAAAAACCTAATTGAGAACTTAATTAAAGTGCTGGTAATTTTGATAGCATGTCATGGGTTATATAGTAAATTAGTACAAATATTTCCTACTCGAAAGTTTGGAACACGGTTAAAGGTGTTAACTTGAAATTTTTTTTTTTATATTTCAATAATAAAATGATTTAATTTTTTTAGATTTATTAGAATTATCACAATATTAAACTCATTCAATGCCAGGTTATGAAATTTTTACCCCTTCCCCATCTAGGATAGGATGGGGAAGGGGCGTTTCAGAAAATTAAAATATAACTTGCAATAGTCTGTTTGAATGTGCTTAAAGCAATATAAATATTTGAATAAATTCTATATTAGACTTTTGTTTGCAAATATTTAACGTTTATGTTGTGCTATAAACAGGTCTCTAAAACAGAATGTACCAACCAATTACTGCAAAGTCCACCAATAGATTTTCATTTTAATAAAATCAATTTAATTCATCTTCCGATGATTCACTCTTCTGTATAATTACCGCTCCAAACTGCGGCTTATTATTGGGTTCGCGTTCCGCTTTCCTCATTTAGTGCCCATTGATATGATCATTCTTTATTCTTAAAACAAAGAAGAAAATAAAAACGACTTGTTTTAATCATTTTTTTAATTTTCTCTTTTTATACCTAACAATTTTTATAAAGCAATCCCGGCATTTTGCATTTTTAATAACCCTTGAAATATTTTAAGAAACAAGAAGATTCAAGTTAAATAAATTGTTAAAGTTTTTTGAAACTGTTGAAAAAATGTTCTAATAAAAAAAGGAATTTTAATTAAACAAGTTTTTTAACTAAATTAACCAAAAATCAGGAATAAATAAAGGTACAATTAGAGATAAATAGAAAACTAAAGCAATTATCCGGAGCCTACTTTTTTGAGGAAAAATATTGATATTTTAAATCCTTTGAAATATATGCTGAACAATATATTAATGGAATGAAAAATAATATCAAAATTTGTTTATAGTTTATCAAAAACTTGTTTTAACCTTAAAGATTTAAATTGTTACATGTGTACAAGTTTTCAACGTTAACGTCGGAATGTGAAATTTGATATGGTAAAAATACCTGTTAACCTTTAAATATCTCAATAGCTAATACTCAAAAATGTTCTGTGGAACTGTTAAGATTTTAATTTAGGGTCAAATTGAACACTCATTTTTTTTTAATTTTTCGTATAGTGTAATATATACTTTGAGAGGGCTAACAAGGTTCTAATTTTTTTTTCTTAATTTTAAGTGGTGTATTTTCAGAGAAATATTGAAAAATACGCATAAATATTACATTCCTCCTCTATATTTTTGAAACTCCTCTTAAAATTTTGAACAAATTAAATTGTAAAAGTTTACACAAAGATTGTGGGAAAACTATGACTATTATCCTAGATCTTATATGTAATGAAATATGCGTCATGTCTTGAAATCTGTGAAAGGCTATAATTTTTATTAGGCAATATTTTTTAGAATTCGCGAATCAATTTTTGAGGTTTTATTATACACTTAGGTATTTATAAATATTTAAAGAGACATAGTATTTTCATTAGAATGTTTACAAACCTTAATATTACTTTCCACCACATAAAGATACCGCTTTCTATATCTTTGATTGACATAAGCCTATTCGGTATTTCTCAAAAATAATGAGATTTGGCATCATTGCTAGAGTTTTTTGATAAACCTAAAGAATTTTCATTAACGTTATTTGTCGTAAATTTATTTTATTAGTTTTGGCGAGAGAGGAAAAAGGCTGGAGCGGAAGTTGCAAGGTATTTTTGTGGACATTTTCAATAATGGGTTTAGAAGGAATTGCGTAACATGCTAAAAAAGTAATATTGAAATATTTGTAACTTTCTCATTCAGTTGATACCCTACAAGATTTGTGGAGATAAAAAATATTATTTCCTTTATAATTGCTTACTCATGAAACATTTCTGTTATCTGTATCGTACAGTTTCTGAGAAAATATTGTATTTATTTTCACCAATATTAGTTACTCTCTAATAAGTTACTCTGAGACACAGAGACGTAAGTGATTTTATAAATTTATAGAAGTAACCGTCATCAACAGATGATATATTTGTAAAGCGGTTGGAATTTAACAGTGTTTGTTGAATTTGTTCCCTCAGTTTAAAAATTTAGATGTTTCGACAAAATTACATGTCTTTTTTCGAATTTGGTAGTGAGCCAAGAAATCTGTAGAATTAAAAATTCACATAATTTCATCCAAATAACATTACCAATGTAATTCCATTCATTAATTTATTTGCACCGGTTCGCTAGTTCCTCATCGTTTCTAGATTTTGAGATCTATTTGCATACTGTTTTGCAAGTACTTCACATGAAAATATCAATTAATACGTGGTAAAATTAACTTTTTTTTATACTCAAACGGGTATAAAATGGATGTCTTTTAAAAGGGAACGAGGTTTTCGTTTGCGGCTTTTATGTTTAAACACAATTGTAAAATTTGAAGATCTCAAAGGAAAGTTCAATCTGTCCCTCCACACTTTTATTTTTCTGCCATCGGTTTTAAAAAAATGACAATAGAAATTCAAAAATATTTTAATTGAAAATTCTCTGCAAATATGACTTCGAAATAATTTTATTTCGCTTAACACCGAACAATAATTTCATGAGACACAGATAATTATGCAATCTAGATCCTGCTAATTTATTAATGATCCAAAATAATGAAAACCTGTCAAGCAGTTGTGAAACTCGTCGACGAGAGTTCTGTGATTATTTAGTTATTTATTAAATTATTAACTAATACAAATTTTCAACTCGAGATGTTGTCATGCAACGAAACAAAGGTCGAGGTAAAGAATTTAAATAAAGTAGAAATAATTCTATGTCACGTAGTTTCATTTAGTTAAGAAATATTCAACTGATGATTTGCTTGGTGGAAATCTTACGAATAAGATTATTTGTTTTAATCTTATTCATAAGATTTCACAGACGACATTTATCCAATTAATCGGTTCATTTATTTACTCAGATCCCAAGAATGAAGTAAAGTGATGTTATCGTTCCTTATACTTATTATACGTTAATATTTTATTGAATGATGTCAAATATTGTAATATAATTGTAAATAACTAAGGTGCATCTTTGTGTAGTTTATTAAGAAAAATTACAAAAAATATTAAACCTTTTAAAATAGGGAAAAAAACACGGTATGCAATTGCGATTAACTGTAGATCAATATATTCGAGACCAAGGGTGAGCTCCGTGAAGGTTATACAAAATATCATCCACATTATCGGTAACTAGCTTTATGTATTCCATTCGCTCAGTCCGTTATGACTCAGTCAGTAAAACTATCGGTACGCTCGGTTGGCTATAATTCATTACGCGTATCACATAAATTGCAGAAAAGCTCATATTTAAGTTTCTGCATTTGTAGTATTATACATTTTTGAGTATGCTTAAATGTGTCCCATTTTTAATAAAAAAAAACCTTAGATTTGACATAAAAAATTATTTCCAAATAATTTTGTATGTTACTTGATCATAAAATTATTATCAAGTATATGTTAAATTTTAAATACTGCACTAAGGTAAAGTAAATTTCGTTAACAATTATATTAGTAATATTTAGATTTGTCAACATTTACTACGTGAACAAAATTGTAAAAGGTATTGAAAACTTATTTTATCTTGATTTGCGGAATAACCGCTCTGATTTCAGAACTGATTTTTTCAGAGTAACTACACTATTAAGCTTATTCATCCACTTCTTAATATAAAAATACGTTTATTTCAACTATTGTAATGATCTTAAAAAAGAACATCCTATTATACAATATTATTTACAAAATAAAGTATTTAATTATCACACTAAAACTACAATGGAAAAGTAGGATATTGACAAAAACATCATTATTTTTCTCATTTACACGTATGCAATCAAAAGTAATAATTATTCCTAATACAGGTACAGCAAAATCTTACAACGTTAAATATAAATGCTCCGGCCATAATTACGATGTTTCTATTTTTTGATATTTTTTAAAAGAAATTTCAAATTTGGTAATTAACAATAGTTAGAAGAGAATTTCTTCTTTGGCAAATAATTTACAATATAACCAAAACTCTACATTAACCTGAGGTCAGTAGCTGTCGCCAAGGATAAACGAAAATGAAAAAAAAATTCAAATTCACGGTGCCTATATCTGATTAAAGCGCCAGCCTCTTCCATCTGGGCGGCCGCCCTGTGATTAAGTTAAGCTTAATCGTGAGCTTATCAGTTTATTGCATGTTAACCTTTTTTAAATTATTTCCTTTACATCATTAAAATAGCCGAGCTTACTGAGGTAAGCTTTCGTAAAAATTATAAATTCCGCACTCAATTCTTTTTAGTCTTGTAATGCCCTCGTTTGACCATAACTGTTGTGATGGAGTATTTACAATACTTCGTACTAAGAAAGCGAACGTTCTTATCCTAAGATAAAAATAATGTTCATAAAACTTTATGAAAATATGTGAGTAATTATGTTCTGTGCGAATGTGGTCTAAAGAATTCCTATCCGATCTTTAAACATAATCTATCGTATTCAGTCTACGAAAATTTACTTTAAATTTTTCAAGACTCTTAAAAATCCAAAAATGTGCATATTTTTCTTCCTATTTTTGAGGCTCGATTCCTATTTGCACCGATTTTTTTTTACTTGCTTTATTGATAATATTTTACTCCATTATTACTTAAGGTTAAAAATATTCAATTAATTTTGATCCTTGAGAACTACGGGTTGTGTGGATATTTACTGTGTTACTGGATGTTTTACTATGTAACAAACACATACTAATATTATAAGTAAAAATATTGTCATCAAGCATAGTTATATCTTTGATGAAACTTTTCAAATGAAAATTCCGCGGTCGACGCTGTGAATATTGATAGTAAAATCGTATCTTAGCACGGTGACACGTTATACCATCCCACTCCGTTTTTGCTATAATTTATAATTTTAAATATCTATTTTAATCCTTTTTTTTAAGGCGTTTGGCAAAATTTAAATTGTTCCTAAAATAAACATCATTAATACCTCTTTTGACTTTATCTACACCCTTATTGTATTTGTGTATATACATACACAAACACACACATATATATGAATGTATATATATATATATATATATATATATATATATATATATATATATGTATATACACATACATACATTCTACTTACATATATTGTACTTAAAATTATAAATAAATCGGTAGCTGTATTTCTTATCTCATTCGCATATTACACCAAACAAGACTCGACTTACTAGTACTTAAAATATTCAAATGAAATTTTAATCACGCAAAAATCAGACATGCGTGTAACGCCTTCTAGAGTCTGTTTTATCGCTCTGTTATTAGTTTCTTTTCCTTGTGGCTATTGGATGTGCATAAATCTAATAAGTTGATACTCGCCCTTTTATAATTAGTGTATCGATTTTAAACTTTGTAAACTTGTGTAATTCTGATAACAATATAATATTATATTACCATCAAGCTGATATGGAGATAGATGATAAGACCCCTGTCGTAGGAACTTCTCAATGGCTAAAAATAAACCTACCGAGTTTGGAATCTTCTGATTTATTTCGACGAGTGCTTTAATTAAATAGTGTATTCAAGAGAGACTGATAACGGAAAAGGGCGCCATAAAAACTTCTCAACGTACAATTATCCCATAAAATTTGTTTTTTTATATGTCTTGATGAGCCGTTTGGTTTAAAAAAAGGTATTTTTTTATTTTTACGTGTCCCAAATTTGTTGTTTCATACAATCTACCATTTTCGTAATTTTTAACAATAAATTATATGGAGGAATCCCTCAAAATATTTTATGACATTACCAATTTTAATTAATATCATAAACTTGCTTAATTAAACATGATTTTAAAATATGCAAGTATTTTTGAACACTTCTGTCGGAATTTATTCAAATAAAAAAGTTCTTATAATCTAATCAATATCGCACTGTGTTTCCACATGGATTTTCAGTTTAAAGAAGTTTGTCAATATTGTTGTGTTTTACATTAAAATATTGCTTCACTTAAAGTTAATTATGAGATCCTGACCTATGTATACGTAGCAAAGTAAGACGATTTTAATTTACTAATATTAGACATAAGCGTCACTTACTGCAAGATACTATTTCCCAATGTTCCAATCATACTGTGACTTTAGAAACATTACGATACTCAGCCAATATTGTATTGCAATATTTATTCTGCATTGTGCCTAAAGAAGATACTTAATAAATAATTCAGTACCATTATTACCAATATATTCAATACCCTTATTGCACTCTCATCACACATTGTTCTATTCCTTCCTTAACTATTTTCCTCACCCATAATCGAACCTCCGCCTTATCGTGTATCGATTTTCTTCTATTATTTCTTTCTATAGATTTTCTATTATTTATTTTATAGATTTTCTACTATTTGCTCTTTTATCATTTCCTAATTTCCCTATTAGGAATTTTATATGACATTTTCTTTTTACCCTGTCACGTACGTAATGACTGTACAAATCTCACTTCCAAACTATTTGAAGTAATATTTCTTTAACATAAAGGGATTATTTGAATATTTATTTTCTTTATCTATGTTTATTGTCATCCACCTTTGAAAGCACAATTACATTCAAACTCCAATACAAAAGACTCATTTGAATTATTTTTATAAAAATTCGCTTTTTCTTCACGTTTGATTTTTTTGGCACATTACCAGTAAAGCAAGTTGCGTAATTAAAAAAAATAACTTTATCCAACGTTCCGGCTTGGACAGTCATGAATTCCACTTATATGATGATTTTTTATCTCTATTAAAACTCTAAAAGTACAAATACTAGTTAAAGAATAAAAACACTCAGGAAAACAATTAAGACACTAAAACTAAGAGTTAGTTTTTGATTTAAACATTGAAGTCATCTGATATGATGGCGATCGTCGGAAAGAAAATGCTTAACTGTACATTTTACTGTAATACAGCAAGAAGGACATCTTCAAAATATGACTCGTCTATAGGAGTTTGAAATCATTGAAATCAAGTTCTGTAGATCCAAAGCCGAGAGAACATACTTAGAGAGAATTGATGAGCCGTAGAAGGAAAAATTTGAAGAAGTTAAGTTTCTGATAAAAACAGTTTGTTCTGAATTGCTTTATCTATATTTGTATTAAATTCAATTTTCATATTTTTGTCTCCCCATCTTTTCGATTGCAACTTGAGTTTTACTCTTTTTTTGTTTAATTCGAAAGGTATTTGTATATTTTAAACATTAGTTTAACATTTGTGTACGCGCGAAGGTAACATACTGACGTTTGTTCCACACATACACTAATGCTTTATAGACATAAACACTTTGTCAAGATATACACATAAATACTTTATCTTTGTTATCAAGGATATTAATTTTATTGAGTCATGTCTTAGAGTCCGAGCAAGCCAGATGCTCTAAAAATGGTAAAGATACAAGCAGCACTGAGACGCCAAAGGAGAAATCATTTTATAAATTAAAGTTCCACAAAAGCAGAGCCACGAGAATTGCAGGCTAGTTTAGTAATATTTTAAAGCATTTTTAAAGAAAAATATCTAATAAAATATGTGTGACTGTAGAGAGTGAAGATTTTATTTTTATATTTAGAAAACAAAAGGTTTCACGTAGATACATTAAATTCAGAATAGTGTAGCATTTAAAGTACTAAATTTTTGAGAAAACCAATAAACTAATAATTTTTTGAGAAAACCAATAAACTAAGCATTTAAAGTACTCAATTTTTGAGAAAACCAATAGACTAATAATTTTATTGAGTCATGTCTTAGAGTCCGAGCAAGCCAGATGCTCTATAAATGGTAAAGATACAAGCGGCACTGAGTCGCCAAAGGAGAAATCATTTTATAAATTAAGTTCCACAAAAGCAGAGTCACGGGAATTGCAGGCTAGTTTAATAATATTTTAAAGCATTTTTAAAACAAAAATATCTAACAAAATATGTGTGACTGTAGAGAGTGAAGATTTTATTTTTATATTTAGAAAACAAAAGGTTTCACGTAGATACATTAAATTTGGAATAGTGTTGCATTTAAAGTACTCCATTTTTGAGAAAACCAATAAACTAATAATTTTTTTTTCTAAGTTATATACAGTGTGGGACATCGTTTGTAAGAGATAATTATCGAGATCCCAAATTTATTTTTCTTCAGAATTGTATGTGATTAAATTAGGTCTAGATATATTATTGACATTGCCTATAAAAGCATAACTCCTTCCAATCTTCGAAATTGCTACATTCAAAATTTTGGACTCTAAATATTCTAAATACCCTGCTTAGAACTGACTCTTTCCTAATTAGAATAAGCGGAGAAAATGAAATATTATACTTTTTAATTTTGACGCGATGAGCAACTCTTGCATTTCTTGTAAATTTAAATCGGTTTCCTATACATTTCTCAATCAATATTGCTATTTACATTTTATACTATCTTATAAAGGATTTTAATTTAATCCAGCCCCAAATTCTTTTATATTCAAGTTGTTCTTTCAACATTCGTATGTTAAACATTGTCAACTGATTCAATATCACATTTTTGACGCCTGATTTTATACATATATTGACACATAAGCGAAATACGTTTTCCTCCATATTTAAAAAAAAAATAATAAATTTATTTTGACGGCGTTTAGTTTCCTTTATTTGGATAATAGAATTGTTCTTTACCATTAAAATCGCAATATCTAAAATTCATCTCTTTACCAAATTATTGACACTAATAGCATGATTAATTTTGTTACAATACCTTTATAAGAGCCATTTATTCCCTTAGCTATCGGCTTTCGTAATATTATCTTATACCCTATTATGAGAAAATATTTTCTCCCTTTTTGGCAATTTCTTTAAATATTTTACTAAATGTTTTGAGCAAATTTTAACACAGAGCACCCCAAAAGGGATCAGATGACAGTAATTTGTATTTAGGTTTTAATATATAGAAGAAGAAGCATCGTCATTTCTATATATATTGGAAACAATTAGAATAATATGATATATAAAAATTTGGAAACAATTAGAATAACATGATATTTTTATTACAGTACAGATTACGTACATAAACAATAAAGTTCCCCAAAACTAATCAGTGTCATAGGTCCTCACCCATCATATTCATAAAAAATAACGACAAGGGGAACTCTCTATTGGTTGGCGTTAATATGAGAATAAAAGCAGTTGAAGAGTCATATCGGCATGTAAATCTATACAGTGAGAAACATAACTTCGGTATTCATATCACTCAAAATTGATGATTTTCAAAAAAAAAAGGATAAAAATGAACGTTTTCGAAGCCTTTTGTTACTAAAGATTTTCTTTATTACCTCTGCAATATATATTTAAATTATACAAAGGATAACCGCCTGTGTAGAATACATTCTTTAAAAATAAAACTTTTGAAGAAGGTCGATAAAATGCAGTATTTTCGCAGAAACATTTGTACATGTATTTAATCTACGCAATATTGTTTAATATTGGCCTTCGGAATTATTGTCCATTTTCTTAACATTTTATCTTACTTGAAGTTTTTTACTGAGACTACATAAATATATAAAATAAACTAAAAAATATTGCGCATCAAACATAAATGATGTATGTATCTTAGAATTTAGTATTTCGTTGCAGGCAGTTCAACAAATAGTATGCCTACATGAAAAAGGAAAAAATATTTAATTGAAAATGATATTTAACTTTAATATTTTGCCATCCTAAAAGTTATCGTGTAATTTTATCCTAGAAGTTATCGTGCATTTCTATTCAAGTATGTTCCTAATATTTCAATTTAGAATATAAAAGAAAATAACATCAATAATCCTACCGTAAAACTAAACACGTATTTGGATAGCATTTGAATATAGTACCTTTTTATAATTATACTATTAAGAAAAGTTTTTACATCTCAATAACCGTACGCTCGGAGACGTCAACTGTTCAATAACAACGGAATAATTTGAAATATGTTACGATCATATTGGTCAATATTTTATCATGTAATGGTATTTATTGTCATTTCATTTTCATTTTTATGGACGGATCTGCTACTCTCCTGGCGGTTCTTATGATTTACATTGTGGTTAGAAATAAGGTAATATTTACACCAAAAAATATTTTTCTGTTCCTATTACATTTAAATAGGTAAAACGATGAATGAGCTATAGACGATAAAATAGCCATGATGGCTAATTTTATCCTCTTTATGCACGGTTCGTCCATTTCGTATCGTCTTTATGCACGGTTCGTCCGTTTCGTATCGTCTTTATGCAACGTATTCATTCGTTCTATATTTATATTATTGAAAATGTCTATCACATTTTCTAAAGAATCAGGTAGAAACTTATAAATCGGGTAAAAAGAGCGAATGTGTTAGGCACAGATCGTGCTCATTCTGTGTACTTCAATTGGCATTAATATAAAGTTGATTTTTGTGAAAATTACCGTGTGGTTGTAAAGTTAGTAATCATTATTTAAATACGATAGGGCTACACTGATTTCAATGAATTGAGTATTAATTGTACATGTAACCGAGATTTATGCATAGAAAACTAAATAGTAATACAGGTTACCGATAACAATAAAATAAAATTGTATATTTTACTAATTTTTTTTATTAATTTATCGACTTGGCACAATTACGACATTAACTTTAGAGAATCTCCAGCCACTTATTTAAAATCAATTTTTTTTCCGAATTTTTAAATTGTGTACTTAACTCTTAAATAATATAACAAAATTTATCATTTTTTTACATAACAAACCATTTGTGCTTCTTCCTCACAAATTTCCTTTTCAGAGACAATTTTTTTTAAAATATTTAATATTTTAGAATTTTGCGACAAGTTCTAGATACACAATAAAACATTTAACACTAAAAACTTATAAGCAAAAGGAGTCACTGTTTACATCATTTGCATCGTTTTATGTTATTTACTTTATTTTGTTGAATTACCTTTAATATTCAAAGTAACCATCATCACGATCGTTATCCATAAGAGCGTTTATTTAAATGTTGACCAATATTTGATAAATATCGGCCTTGCGGTATGTAATGGTCGCGAAAATAATATGTAATAGTCGATAATGGGTAAAATAAAATAAAAGGATAAGTAAAAAAAAATTAATTAAATTGGTAACTTAAATAAGACAGTAATGAATAACAAAGTACTTAAAAAACTCCACGGACTAACACAACGTCCAAAAAAGTTGACGTAGTCAAAGTCACAAACAAAGTTAGAAGTACAATAAAGCAGAAGCCAATAGCAAAACAAATTCAAGAAACTTTGGTGAACGCTTCATAGCAAATAAAGAAAAATAATTAAATAAAATCAATAAATGCGATTATATTACTTTCCGGAAAATAGCAAAAAAAGACCAACAATATTTTAGTAATAATAATAAAATAATAATATCTGCGTCTATTTCTATTTTTTATATAAATTTCCAAATCGTTATTTGATGCAAGAAAAAAATAACGTTCAATATATTTATTTTTAGAAATTCATTAATGAAGATGTAAATATTTTCTGAACGAATATTTTTTTTATATTTAGGATGAGTATTTATAATTCAAAAACTTTAAAATATGAAAATTGTTTTCTAAACAATTTTGTTACATGGATAATTTATCTTTTGACTGTCAAGTACTTTTGTATAGTATATTTTCTAATACCCAGAAAATTTATTCAATTTAAAGTAAAATATCGATCTTTCTAACCGAATTAATAAATAAGTAAACGTAATATTTTATTTCAAGCTTAAACATCATAATATTGTGCAATTTCTGCTTATCGTATTAAATGAAAATATCCATCGTACCTTTAATCGTACACCGAACGTTTAACTATTTAGTATCTGTATCCATCCTTCTAATCTCGCAACCGATATGCATTCTTAGTATGCGCGGGTGATGTTTTTGTTCCCGTGGGATTATAATACAAATAAAATTCACTTTTAAGTAGGTCCCGTTTTTTAATTAAAAACCTGGATATTTAGTATAAAATGGTTATTTATGAATTTTGATGGAGTTATAAATATGTGTTCGCATTTGATTTTTGACAGCGACAATAAACGTGTGCGTAAAATGTAGAAATATTATTTATTACTTGTCTGTCATAAATATAAAATTAATCAAATCCATATATAAATAGAAATCTAAATAAACCGTCTTTTATTGAATTGGTTTTTAGGGAAATACAACGTGTATCATCTACGGCTTTAACCGTCATGGACACCATAGATTTGTAATGAAAAATTAATTTTTTAATAATCTAACTTACACTGAATGATGACACAGTGGGTACAGTTT
The DNA here is from genome assembly GCA_039881145.1 of Druceiella hillmani. Taxonomy (NCBI): domain Eukaryota; kingdom Metazoa; phylum Arthropoda; class Insecta; order Lepidoptera; family Hepialidae; genus Druceiella; species Druceiella hillmani. The sequence goes on along the minus strand of JAYKKI010000085.1, from coordinate 642,305 downwards.
AAAAAGCAAACGATAATTCCTTTTGTGTTGTAAGAGCTGTACATAAATTTCATAAATTTCATCGACAGCTTATATCTTAAATTACAGTACTGTCTTCTTTCGGTGCATTTTTGTGGGTGATGTGAGAGCTGTTGACAAATTATAATAGTTTCATAATTTTTTAACCGCTGTCACAGCGCCCGCATTAGTACATGGCAACGTGGGTGCACTTAGTTGGAGGGATGTTTTTATGCTGTTCTCTAATATGGCAGATCCCGTGATATCCCGCACGTAATTTGATCATGGGCAACATCTCGGTATTACGAGATTTCGCAAAATCGATATTGGAAACTCACTTGACTTGACTCGTAAGGTTTTCTGCATTCCAGAAGCAGTGAACAAATACTCACTACAGTTCATGTCTCTGTTGATAATCAGAAAGACTATGACCTTATTCTGAATGCAAACCATATAATATTTTTTTACATTATTGTCCAAGTATTATTTGAATTTTTCAAGAGTTTGTTGTAAAAACTTTTATTGTTTTTAACATAATATTATTTCGTATCTGTGTTTAATTTCAAGGATTAATGTGGTTTCTTACTATAGTTCGTTAAAAGTGCCACTTTATAATATTTTAGGACAATTTTGTGGATTTAACCATATACATATATATATTATTTAGTAGCGTTTCGTAGTGTTCTTTCTTATGCACGTAAGGTCAAGCACAGTTTAAACCATCGGGGGAGTTTAAACGATGATTTACTCATAATATTGTAGATCAATGATAGTTTGACTTCATTGAAAGATTAACCTTTACATTATTTTTTCTAGGTGGACTGAGTGGAAAGTCATTTCGTAGATCAGTCGCGGTAACACGCCGCCCGGCCATCAGCTACATAGGTTTCTAATATTCTACAGAATATTATAAACCCATGTAACTGATAGCCTTAGTCATATTATATCAGTCACTGTGAAGAAAACTCTTTAAAATGTGAATTATTTATACTATTAATTGGATCATATTATTAGTTAGTAGACTTACATTATAATTAGTCGATTAAAATAAAATGAAAAACCTGATTAGTGATTCTAAAAGAAGTTATCTAAATGTTGAATGATCGTGACAATAATTTCCAATGCCCGGATGTCGTGGATGTCCGAGGCATGGTGTTACTTTTGATGGAAAATGAAAAGCGTCTTCCTGCATTCCAATACATTTTTCTCACCTATTAAATCGTCATTTCTTGTCATGCTGTTACCGTTCTGAATTGTAAAAATACACATCCTTTCTATCTGCGTAACTTTTTTGTAAACCATCAAGTTATCCAGGCTACAAGTTTTTTTGTATTCAAATTCAAATCAAAATTATCATATTTCAAAACATGTCCTCCCTGTGATCAAACAAATAAGTTCAATACTGGCATTTCATTAGATATTAGTAACTTTCCTTAACTTGCATCAACAATTTCGGGATATATAGCTACGAAATCCTATGTTGTACGTATTTCAACAAGCACTGGACCGGTTTAAATTTGTAAACTTGTAAGATTATGAAGTTCAAGAAATAAAAACGGGACCCGTGTATTTTATCTTCACACCTGTGATTTTTATTATGTTTAGTTTTTAGTAATAAATTCTAGAATATTAAGATAATAGGCTATAACAAGCAGTTTTATTTACCCGTATTCTATGTTAGTTTTCCATAATATGAATTTGGGTATTGTACAGTTTTTGTTTGACAGAAAGGGAAGTAATTTGTAACTCTAAAACAGAACAAGTGTTCGCAATTCCATTCCTATAATAAGCATTTATTTTAAGGAAACCAACTTGTAACGTATAGAATATTGAAATTACTCCGATGTCTAAGTACATTCCAAATCCATTAGGAAATGCTCAAAAACTTTTTTTTACCAAAGTTTAATTTTCTCCAATAAAAATATCGTTTTATTTCATTTATTCCCAAATCAGTTAAAAATTTATTAAACAAACCTTTAAAATGTCGATCAATTAACAGCCCTTGAAAACGTGGAAAAATGTTAATTTTATAAAGACGCAATTGTCTATGAGTAGGATAGATTAAGAAAAAAATTTTGCATGCATATTTATTGTAACGAAACCAGCATTTAAAAATATCGAAAACATGAAATGCTCCGTTTGCTGTCCTAAACTTAATTATTTTCAAACTCCAGTACAAAAGGCTCGATAAATTATTTTGATGAAAATGTCATTTTCTCCATCAATTGATTCAAACGGTCGTGGCAATTAATTTAGTTCCTAATCAGTTGTATAGAATCAGCACCAAGTTTACCGCCGGATTTTTTGGTGAGGTGAATTTTACAGAAATTTATAGTGATTTACTGGTGATTTGACATAACTGTTCACTGTTTAGTTTCAAACAAATGGCGGTTAATTTTGTTCTAATGCATGGATTTTTATATCATTGTAGACGTAAATAATAGCCATATACGAACACACATACTTACATTGTATGTATTTAATTTTTAACAGCTGTCAAAAAATAAGAGACCAATATTTTTTTTTAAATCTCTTCACGCACAATAAGATTTGGCAGTTTGGTTTGGAAAAATTAGCAAACAATTTTCGAAAAATTAATAGTCTCTCCTAAATATTTATTTTGTACCTAAAGAGATTTACTCTATTTACAGAATCAGTGACTATTATAATTGGCAACGCATTCATTTTTTAATTTTTTACTACGAACTCAAATAGAACTATATAAATGGAGAATATACGCTCCCATGTTTCTCAGAGCAGTAAATAAAAAAAGAAATTTCCTAAGAGAGAAAGAACATTTCGAAAGAACTTATAAAAAAAATTATAAAAGGAACAAATTTTTCGTCCATTTCAGGTACCGACGAAAGAAAACTACGACTGAAAAAAATATTATTTTCAATAAAAAATTTCTTAATTAATGGCATAATAAAACGACGACTGCTGAGTAACAGATCAGCAGTTGTCTCCTTGATTATCTTATTCTTGATACTAATAAAATGAGACTAGATGAGTCCTGTTTGTAAAGTTATAAATTCTAAACTTTTATGTATTTAAAATATTTTTTTAAAAGGCCATAATTGCGTCTTATTGTTCTCTACTTGTCAACAATGAACAATCACATTCTCGCATTTTCACGCATTGAACTATTGTCAATTGACTGTTTAATTACCACAACAGAAGAAATGTTCGTTATATAATTCTAGCTATAAATTAGGTATATTAAAGCTTATGGGCATAAACTGTTCGCCACAGTAACGTTTCAGAGTTATCAATCTTATTACTCAGGCAAATATGTCGCTTTTACTGCTTTACCTGTTTCTAGTACAGCGACCAAAATTTTTAGGAATGTTATAGAATAATTTATTGAATTATAAATTATTATTTATTTATGAAAATTATACCTCGGAATGAATGTTCCCTTTAAACGGATAATATTTCTCGTAAAATCACATAGACTAATGCAGAGCGATATTTTATAGGGGAATGATCATTTGTCTAAATATGATCTAATAAATATGTTAACTAAGATCGTAATAGTTTAAAAACAAAAATAATTAAAGTAGTTTCAAGAGAAATATTATTACGGAAAGAGGCATATAAATTATTAATAAAAATAACATTCTTGCAACAAAATCACAGAATGATAATATCACAAGTAATTTTGGTATCCATAGAGAATGTGAAAGGACGAATCTATCTTTAAAAAACAGGCTACGCAAGAGTCTGACGCGCGATTTATGGATACTTTTGAATATAAGTTACTTTATTTATCATGAGTCATCACTAACAGGGACGTCTTAATGCAATTAAATTTTATTAATGTCAAGGTATAATTAAGTAAGGAGACAAATATACTAATGCAAATATCACAAAAGTTATAATGTTTAGAATCATGGCCACAGTTTTCTTACAACTTTTGGATAGGCTTCTAAATTTTTTTTTCATGTTTTAATTCAATAATTTTGGGAATAAAAAGGGAAAAAATTCAATAATTTTGGGAATAAAAAGGGAACCAATATATCTCTCAATATATAATACCGGAAACATAAAAAAAAAATTATAAATATGAAATTATTTTTTGATACCCTTATGACAAACAAATACCTAACACTGCATACGTGGTTTAAAAAAAAATTACTTTTCACGTCACACGTTTTCTGACTAAAACAGCTATGGCAAATGAATGGACAGAGGTATGTGATCTTATAACGGATCCATTTTTCTGATTTGTTTAGTTACGCACTACTCTTAACCCTAATTCTTCTAGCAAATTATTTAATGGTGATAAACATTTAAACATTACATCCGAAGCTCATCATAAATTATACCACTCTGGAAACCTCAAAAACCACACCGAGTTCCTGCATATTTTTAAGGAAAACTTATCGTTTCGACTTTCCGCGTTATTAAACTGATAATGTCCCTAAAACCTACATATGCTATGTAACATTGCTCCAAGGTGCCACGCTTCAAAAGTAACTTATAGAGCAAATTCGCATACATTTATTGGCAATTGCGTTAGTTCGTAATCGACAGCCTGAATTTGTAGATGTAGCCAAGTAGAAATGTAGGCAACCCTGAAGGAAACAGTTTGATCGGCCGATTGTCACAGATGGCAGTGAAATGTAAATTAGCAAAACTCACAGTACGGATTAGCAAACTGAACACCGAACTTTTACACGCTTTTTGAGTAATAACAATTATAGTACACCAAATTGTCAAAATTTCGGCTCTTTTATCAAAAGTGAAAATTTATTTATTATATTTTTTTGATAGGTTGTAAACTTCATAGTAATGTTTGTTTAAATAATTTATTTAACGATAGCGTATATATATCTATATATATATATATATATATATATATATATATATATATATATATATATTAAAAATTATTACAAATGAACCAGCTCTGTCGTAAGATAACTCTTGTGTAGTAAATATTCCGCATAAAGGTTAGCGAGAACTTTGTTTTATTATATATTCTTACCTTTATTTACATATATCAGGTATTTAAAATTTATTTCCTTCAATATAATGGGAAGCATTTTGCGTCAATATATTGCTACGACTTTGTTTTCTAGTGGTTGAAGGTACGTAGGAAATCAATTTCTGCCAGCTCTAACAACCCATCTGCCGTTTTTTTTACAATAGTAATTGACCGTAAACATGGGCTTTTCAAAACTGTTATAAATTTTGAGAAGAGACAAATGTGGCACGGTTAGTACCGTGGTTAGTAATTGGATAAATATGGAGGATGATCAAATGTAATAATGTGCTTATCCGTCATAAATTAATTTACGCAAAGTTTTGTGTGAGAAGGTGCGTTTTTGCATATTGTTGCCACCGTTTTACTGACTTTCTTAACTTGATCAAAACTTTGTTATGAAAATATTCGTTAACCCTTCATATTGAAAAACACAATGATCATTGCCTAGTGTTTCGTTGTTGCTTTAATGAGCTTTTCTATTTTTTGATGATGATAGTTCCAATATCATACTGAAAGTTTCAGGTTTTGTAAGTAGTAGGTTGAACATTGTTACAATTTTGAATCCACTCATTATTCTACCGTGAAACCTAGTATTCTTGGAAATACTAAAGAAAACACAGTCACTCTAAATGGCGATTTACAACCCACTAAACGTCATCGAGTGTCGCTGCTGTCATATGTTCATTATAACTGATTCTTATGATTGGTTATAGTACTAGATGGAATATTTAATAGACAATCGTATAATAAACTGACCATGTGTCTGTTGGATTCAGGAAATGTAAATTGACAAAAATTTAAATTCATTTATTCACTATAAATTATCGTCTTAGTCAACTTCTATATGCGATAACTTGATTACTTTAACTTCTATAATTTATTAATTGAAATTAATGAAAATAATTTTCTATTAAAATACTTACGAAATGTCGTCATAATTATTTTCAACACGTTTATTTTGTTTTATATTTTTAATGTATGTTTTCAGATTTTCAACATACATTTTTGTTAATAGTCTCCCGTTAAACAATGCCCTCTAAATTTTTGGCATGACTAGGGGCGATGTAAATATGTTCTTTAACAAAATGTTGTGATTATAAAGCCTAAAGACCGTGAAAGAAACTCTTCAATGGTGAAGAATAAACTGGTAGAACTTGGAAACGTTTGACTTATCTTGACGTCAGCGTAAAAGTAACAGAGTAAATAGGTTGGTAACTATATATAGGTACCGGTAAATACACAGCAAGTAAAGTATAAACATATAAGTAGATTGGTAATCTTGCAGAGATATGAATGAGGGTATGAAGCGACAAAAATAGTAGTAGATAGATATGTAAGTATGTACAGATATTTAAAAAGCGATAAAGCGACAAAGACACAAGTGCGTAGGTATGTGAGTATATGCAGGTATGTACATACAAAGTCATGAGGCAACGATGATATCCGTAGGTAGGTCATCCGTAGATCAGTATGAAGTAATGACTATGGTGAAATCATAAGAGAGAAACAGATATATGTCTCTGCATATATTTAGGTGTGCATATACATATGTGTGTATGAAGTTATATGTGTAAGTAGAAAACCATTTTCGGTCATTAAACGCCGCGATTATTGGTTTCGATTTAAATTAATGATAAATTATCAAATACTTAAATTTCTCGCAGACTGGATAACATATAATAGATTGTTACTAAAAATGGTGTAATTTAACCCAAACAAAAATTAACCGGATTCATATAACTACCGAATAAAAATGGTTGAAAACTAAAAAATAATGCAAATTCGAGAATATATTTTTGCGGTACAACATCGGTTTCGAACCTAATTAAAATTTATAAAAATACTGCCACTGCTAGAGGTTTTTGGAGTAGGTATCAAACCCAATACAGTACTATCAGTCTGCGTGTAGTGACAGAGAGAAGGGTCGACTTGGCATCGACAAAGCTTACGGTCAAATGTAACAAACATTTTCAGTTATAATATAAACATGAATATTTATTGTTTTTTGTTGAAATATTTTTGAATTGTTTTATTATTATAATGATTGTTTTATTGTTAGAATATAAAAATAGATATTAGGTTTTAGTTATAAAAAATGAAATGTGAAAAGGTATTTTATCTGACTTAACATCTTTGTAGTAATTTGATTTGTTTTTCGTTTCAAATATACAATAGCATATGAAATACGTAGAGTAATAAAATAAAATAATAGTAGACGAGTACATAACGTGTAGCAATAGTATACGGATACCCACTTTCATCACTTTCAACTGTTGTGCAATCTGTGATTTTTTCAAATAAATTAAATTTTATTTACATATAATTGTTTATACCCTTGCAGGAAAAGAAAATAAACGTATGTACATTTAGGCATAGACTCTTAAAAATGTAGGATGTGCGCAAAATATAGTGGACTGTCGAAATAATTGAGTAATTTCGGAGATTTTTAATAGTTGTATAGTTAACTTTTATGCCGGAATTTAACATGATTATATATATATATATATATATATATATATATATACATATATATATATATATATATATATATATATATATATATAAATATATATATTTAAAGAAAACACCGCTTGAAATAAACTAGGGATCGAGAATACATACGTATTAAAGCTACTTTGTTCAAACTTTATTTCAGCGGAATACTAATACATTCATGTGAAATGGTATGAGCTTATCGCCGATAACATAAAATTATTGGTCCGTAATGAAATTGTTTGAGCGAATTACTTGTCATATTTGTTAGTGAATATTAATGGTGTTGAGAATGAATATCATTTTTGTGTTGATATTAATATTGTACTAAAAACTATTTAGGGATTTTTTTGGGATTTCACTTGAAATAAAATTATTAAAGTAGTAATTGAATGAACTAATTAAGTGAAACTTCTTTGTATTTAATAGTTGTTATTTCAAATTATCTCTTTCTTCATAATGCGGTTTTGCTTTGATTTTCCTATACTGAAACCATGGCGATGAAACAAAAAATGTATTACAATTTAAGGGTCAGGACAGGCCATCACGTACGCGTGTGTCTCTTGTTATGAACTTATAACCACGTTAATAAAATAAAAATCTATTAAAAAGTACATTTTGAATGTTTATGTAATCTGAGTGTACATTAACACATTCTTGTAAGTTCAAATATAATATGGAATACCTTATTGCTACTTAGTGAAACTTGTGGTTTAGGTTGCTTTACTTCCTCTTTCTCATTTCTCTTTTTCTCGCTGCTAAAGAAGTTTCTTTGTGTTTCAATAAAATATCGGAACTGAAAAAGCCCAATAGTAAAAATTAAATTGACAATGGAAAATTTCTTGGTGACACAAAAGTTGTATTCGTTATTACAATATTTCATGCGCTTGTTCACATAATTGAAAAAATTGTGTAAGAAAAAATATATCCTACAGTTTCCATAATCTATATTCCATATCTTATTATATACAAGATTAAAGCGGGGGAATGTCTAAGTTGTAAAAGTATGTACGTACCAACACATTTTTTTATTCTAATCCCCTACTATTCATTGATGTGTTATATGAACTTTCATATTAGTACTTGGTTTATTGTACTTATAAACAGATGCACACATACACACATGCGTAGGTTAACGCACTCATGCACCTTTGCACGTACACTTGCACGTCCACACACTCGTACGAAGCAAGCTCGCTAGTACGCACATACATGCGCACGCACGGAAAATATTTTATTCTAGTAAACGCAACAGAAATATAAAATAATACGTTTAAAAAAAATATTCTGACAAAACCAAATTACAATAAATGAAATATGGTGTCTAACACTTTTCGTTCTCCTTTATTGGGGATATTTGGTATTTGTTTTTTTGTCATACGACATTGAATTACGAAAATGACACTGTTGCCTCAAAATAATATACATTAGTTAGAAATAGTACCTATTTTGCCAAACTTCTAACTAAACGTTTCATGTGATTTAACAGGAAAAATGAAAGAGATTTTAAGAGCATAGATCCGACGTTTGAAATGTTTGTTACAAATTAACCATTATAAATATATTTCAATGTAGAATTAAAGGATTGATAATATGATTTTTACAGTAGGGTTTCGAATTAAAAAAAAATGCAAAGAAAACTTCAATTCTCCTTTGAAATAAAAACTAATATCCTTGCATTGAATGGGAGATAATTAGGATTTTCACTCAATTTAATAGCAAAACAAATTACTTTTTCGTAATTGTGTTATAAATTAATTCAGATCTCCTATCTGCGTTTACTGTAGAAATTGTGTCAGAAAGGCGATAACTGCATTTTTTTATTAACTGTTTTAAATTTCAGATAATTTCGACGAAAAATTGAAGTCTATTTTGACCTGTCAAAATGCTATCATGCAAATGCCATTCGTTCGGGGATCTGAATTAAATTAAGTTTATTCAGCTTCACTTGTATTAATTGGTTAAATTTATTTAAATTTCAAGAGGATACCGATTCGGGTAAAGCTCATTCAAAAACTGGCGCAGTGTTATCTTTATTTAGACAAAAATTGATAATGTGGGAAATATTTGGAATGTGGTATTTCTCTTTGTAGATGTTCGGTCACCTAAATAAGTTTTTGTTTACATATTAAAGAAAATATTTTCCAGCCCTGAAGCGAGTTAAATTCTACATGTATATTTTTAAATGTCAAATGTGATACTATTTAAATTATTTAAATATATTGATAGTATATATATTAGATAAAGAAATATACCGTTTATCGACGTACGACATATCGACGTTTTGGTCGGATTATTGAAATTAAGTACGGTCGAAGTATTCGAATAAGTAACCAAATGAAAATACTGCGTAACATTGACTTCCATCAAAAATTGTCTAATGGAGATCAATGTTACGCATTTTAATTGAAGGCACCCAAGATTTCATGTTTTTTAAATCAAAACTATAAAAAGGATAATAATATACGTATAATGTTTAGCATGTATTTAAAATATTAATTGTATTGGTACCATATTTAATTTAGATTTACACTGGACAGGCTAAGATTAAAAAAAATTGGTTAAAATGATAGAAATTACTAATAGATTTAAATTAAAATTTCACATAGTATAAAATTGTTCCGCCAAGTATATATTTTTTAGTTACGAGAGGATGAATATTTATATAGAATATTTTAAGAAAATATTGTCCGAAGCACGTCTTGAATCATGTTTTGATCTTCAGAATGTTTGATCGGTTGTTACAGAAGCATGTAAAAACTACTAAACCTATTCAAATAAAATGTTAACTAAAATAGTATTTAACAATTATATTAATATCTGTACTACCTTTCATTGGACAAAATTGTATTTCATAGACTTTTTGTCGATTTGTTTATTCTGTATTTTTTTGTGTTAGATAATGGCACTAAAAAGTGCTGGACCATTTGGATAACAAGTTACATAAAACTTTTGCTAAGATAATTCTTAGGATTAAGTTTAACATCTAGGCTAATAAAATAAAATAAAAAAAAACTTCCCTAATTTTTAATTAATGCCTAATGAAACAAAATATTGTCTTTGCCTCTGCCTATTTATTTGCATATAATTCAAAAACTCCTGATTTGATATTAAGGTCTTCAAAATGTTCTTCTTAAAAGAGCTTTTCTTAAAGGAACATTAATCCAAACAATTTTGTTAACCTTTGGTTTTAAAAATATTTAGGCTTTACTACTCTGACCTCTTATCATACTGATGGCTTCATTTCGAACTCTCGTCATGGATAATAGATATGTCTGCAATAAACTGAACTTTATTCTACCCTTTACCTAATATTGACACCCTCTATTGATAATATAGGTACAATATATCCACATTCCCGGAACAGATAATGTTCCGGGAATGTTGGTTAAAAAAAATATTTCCCTTCACCTTCATTATCAAATATGGGCAATAACTTGCTTTTATGTTATGGGAAAACTCGTGCTAGACGTACTTATTGCCGAACGGGAAGGATTGTGATTTATGTAATAAGTTCCAGTTCTAAATGGAATACGGTGATAGTTTTCTCCACAATACAGAATTTAATGTACTGAGGTCGGGTTTGTCGAAATATTTTTTGTCCCTGGCACTAGTCGCGATGCTCTCTGCATTTTAGCTTTCGATCGTAAATGAATAACGACTAAAACGAACATCTACATTTATCAAACACTTTTATTACCATTAATCACTTATGGAGACGTGTGCTATCCTGATTTTAATGAAGAATATTTGTGCAAGTTGGAAAGTCTTCAAAATTTATATCTTCGGTCTCAGAAAATATGATCACATTTCTGAATACAGGTCACTTCTCAAATGGCTGACGATCCGTGATCGACGCCAACTTCACATACTTACACTTCTTTTTAACATATTAAAAAATCCTCATAGCCCAAATTATCTTAGTGGCAAATTTAAAGATTTGTCTGCTCACGGCCTTGGGCTGCGATCTGAAAGTTCACACTCCCTACTTATTCCTAAACATACCTCTACCACTTACGAAAAATCTTTCACTGTCCAAGCAGCGAAAATTTGGAATCACCTGGATCCTAACCTCAGGAAAACCACGTCTCTAAATATTTTCAAAGATCGAGTGAAAAAGTCCTGCATCTCCTGAAACCTTTTCCTTTGTGTCCTTGCCCTTTCCTGTCTTTCCCATCCCAAATCATGTCAATATTTTCTTTTCTTTTTTAATTTACTTTTTTCATTGTAAAATCTCTTACAGTCTACCAACTAAATTTCAATACAAATTGTTATGGTTGACTGGAAGAGATTGCTCATGTAGCAATAAGTAGACCATATGTATTATACATATAAGTATATAATAATAAATACATTTTTTTTTAAATTTAACTGTAATTACTTTTTTGATAGCAAGGTGCATTTTAGCATCAATTTCTGAACAACCTCATAGTTAGTAAAAGATCAAGCCAAGTCTATCTCGATTATGAAAGAAGATATTTGAAACGTCTGTATTATGACACTGAGATCTATAGATACTAACCCATTTTTTTAGTTAAAACTGAAAGAAATGTTACAGCTAGGTTCAAAAAAAAATAGTAATGTACTTGATTTTACTAAGCGTTAAATAATACATATTTCCACCAAGAATAAATACAATATACAGGAGTTCCGTGAAAAGGGAAGAGCATTTTATGCTTCTTTCAGTATTTATTAAATTTAACTTTATCAAACAGTACAAAGAAAATGATAGCGCTCATCATGTAAAAACCGGCCAAATTTGAGTCTTACTGCCTTATTGACGGTTCCATACAAGGGATTTATTTCATTCATTACAAATCACCACTATGGACTTCCTAGCGCAATACATATTCAATAACACCTAATGCAAATAAATGAGGGGATCATACATGTTACCGTGAGTGGCTACAAAACTGTGATAATTATGATCATTATTTTTTTCTTTCAACCTTTGCGTATGTTTCTCAAAACCCTGGTTCTTTCAATTATAAGTTTCAGGAATACGGGAAACATATATCCTATGTACATTTTTCAGTATATCCCTAAAGATATAATACCTAAAATTATGAAAAAAATATTTTTGAGAGCTTTGCAACTATCCTTCAATTCCTTTCAAACGATGCCCTACACAATAAAAGAATTTTAAACAAATCTCAATATTTAATTGGCACACTCTCCCCGTGCCTTCAATTAAAAAAGGTTTAGTTTTAATTAATTGAAAAGGTGTGAAATTATTTTTATTGGAAATGTTTTTTTAATGGAAAATGTAAACGTATTTTTAAAGGAAACAAATTTTATTAAAAAGTTAAATGTGCAATTTCTACAGTTCAAGCGGTTTCTGAGAAAACGGCTGTGACAGAAGGACGAAAGATTTCGTGACTTATCTTTCGTTTTAATGTACAGAACCCAAATAAAACCCACTTTGTGTGTTACTGTATAATAGAACACATCTTTTGTTAAAGTGGACTATATCACAGAAAATTATACTAATATAAGCAGATTTTGCAACATATATTAGATACATCATGTGGAAATTTAAGACAATTATTTTCAATACAATTTTACATTATTATATTTCTCATTATATAATATTTAATGTATAGTAACATTCAATGGTCTTGCGCAGATTTATTCGTAAAAATTGCAATGAAATAAAGAAAGGCCGTACTGATGAAGGTATTGCCTCCTCATATTGCAATCTATTTCAAACTGTCACTGATATGTTTTTAAAATCAATCACGCGCATGTCTGTTCTATTGTCACAGTCTTTTTTTTCAGAAACTACTAGACATTAAAACTTGAAATCTAGCGGACCCACATATATCGCTGTACAACACTCAAATATGTTTATGAGGAAACTTTTGGGAGGGGCAAATAAAAAGATCAAAGAAAAACAAATTCAATTCCCTTTATAGTTTAGAATATTGCTAGAAAAGTCTGGAAATAAGGGTCCGAAAATAATTTTTTTAGAGTTTTAAGTAGTTTTGTTAAATGTATACTAAAAGAAACACAAATACCTTTCGTCAGAAATGACTGAACATAACCTTATGAAAAATCAAGGCTTTCAAAAGCGTAAACATTTTTAGAAAAATAATGACGATGATTCTTTGTGTCATAATTTTTGCGATACTCTCCATAATATATATGTCAACCCTATTTAATTATATTTGATAATATTAAATATTTATTAGACTGGAAAATTCCTATTTGTGACCACTTACAGCAAATAAAATAATTTCATTTCAAACGAGGTACTGACTCGGTGTCCCTAGTCGGTTTTTCATTAAATATTTTCTCATTAGTTATTTAAGGAATAAGTTTTTTTAAAAATATTTTTTTTTGTCAAATAACTAAATATAGCAAAACAAACTGTATGAATATACGGTAACGGCTTTCTATTTTTTTCAATTTTTCAAAATAATACTTCCAAATTATTCGATTAAATGTTTTTTTTAATTTTTGTGACAAGTGATTTACTCCACCGATTTTAATGGCGTTTTCAATCAATTTTAAGGGTATTAACCCTTAAACAATTTTATCTATATATTTTATCAAATATTTACATTCACAATTAAATGAAACTACATGATGTAGTATTATTTCTACTTTCTTTAATTTCTTTACCACGACCTAGGTTTCGTTGTATTAAAACATCTTCAGGTGGGATATTAGCAAAGAATCTTTGCTTATATCCCATCTTTGCTAATATCCCACCTGAAGATGTAATACAACGAAACCTAGGTCGTAGCAAAGAAATTAAAGAAAGTAGAAAAAATATTACATCACGTAGTTTTATTTAATTGTGAATAATGAATTTCTACAAAATTAACGCCAAATATATGCAATATTTAAAATATTTACATATTATCCTACGATAAATTTATGCTCTTCCTACACTCGAGCACGTACTCGTTTTACCGACCGGCAACATAGATTCTAAATGTATACTTTCTGGAACTGTTGAAACGTGTTCTTTTATTCCCATTACCATTTATCGGCAATAACTTCTCTTTATGTAATAAGGAAGCTTTTACTGAGCGTGCCTATTTCCTAACAAAAAGCATTCCCAGCATCGAAGCGTTCAATGCTTTGCACACATGTGTTATTAGATTATTTGGTATTCAATGCATCAATCAGGATATTTCTAATTATTTAAACTTTTGTCATATTTAAACATTAGAATACAGAAACAATTAATATCTTTGTAATTAATTACTGGGGAGCTTCAGATTTAATAATTATTAGCATTGGTTTAGACATCATGCTGACATTCGGAGTTGTTATTATTTATCTTACAATCAATAGGAAACATGTTTTTTAAACAAAATTGTGTGTTACAACACATAAATTAAAATTTATTCTTTGTTATAAAACATTTAATAAAATGAAAATAAATATAGCTACCTAGAGCTGAATTATAAAATTAAGTTTTAACCTAATAGTATTATGTCAATTACTTATGAAGAAAAGTTGACATTCAATAATTGTATAAACTTCTAGAAATGAAATAGTAACTTAACTTTTTGATTTATCTATCAAAGAGTAGTAATAACGCAATTAAATTCAATTTCATTTTCTTCATCACCTTCATTAACTTGAACTGAATAATATTATGAATAAATCAAAATCAGTCGAAAAAGCCGTAAAGTCTGATTTACGAATTATTTTCTATCTAGTTGCCAGGTGATATAGCTTAATACTTTAAATTTATTTATTTATTAAGTTTTAAATATCGCCCTGCGAATTTTAACATTCTATTTGTTAAGAATTTTATCTGTCCTGTTACAAAAATATAAAAATTTTATAATTGTTTAGCTCAAAAGATTAAAGCGAAATTATTAACATGAGATAAAATATATAATAAATTCTTTCTCATATTTCCCTTTTAAACTGTCTAGTCACTTCGTTTCAATCTTTTTCCTAATATGTTACATTTAGTTTATTTCTCAAATATGTTTTTGTTTAGTTTTTACTATTTTTAGGTCACTACTTAACTGACCACACAAATGGCTCCAATTTCTTTGACTCAAAAAATTCTTCCTAAACAGATTATTCCATCATACAAGGTATACGTATATATATCTTCAAGTAAAAATAAGTGACAGATACTTTCAACATTATCCACTTGGACTGAATGGAGGATAAAACAGGTATAGAATAAAATAACCGTTGTCACCTAACACAACTATCGAATTTACTTCTTCCAGATCTCGTAAAACACTCGCGCTCGTTCTATCTAGAATCGCACGGTAAACTACTATTTGGGCATTACATATCAATGCGACGAATACCTGGTCCATGTTCATCCTTCTGTGTAGGGACGAAGAAGGTGCGTGGAACGTATTTAGGCAGGAAACTATGGTATATATTCAACTCTCTCCTTAGGTCTTAGGTAGAATATAAAATGCCAAGCTTTAAGAGAATATCAAAATATTATAAATAAAAAAGAACAAGTAACACTTGTAACTATGTTAAACAAAGTGTAGTGAAGTTATATGCTACTTAATTAAAGCAAAGCGATGAAAAATTATTTTTTTGCCGAAATTTACTTCTTTTAGAAACTTCTTTTAAGTGGATTGATCGCCCATAAAATTACGAATATTAATAGTTGTGTTAATGAAGTTATTCTTCATTGTCCGTTTTTTCATTATAAAATAGCTACATCCTCTATTGAGTTCAAAATTCTATAAAAATAAATAAATACCCAATGAATATTTAGCTCAGATAAATCTATAATAAAAAAATGGTAAAAATGTATAGCGAGTTATAAGCTTCTAAAAATTGTGTGGACATCTGCCTGTCTCATTAATTATTGCATTACACAATGATAATTGCTTTAAAAAGACACCACAATATAACATCGCCCTCCTTATATAAAGTTCGTTTAGAAATTGAAAACTAATGAATTTGTAAAATTTGTCAACAAACAAAAAATGGCAAATACCCTATTGATTAAAATCCTATTAGGTTTTTTAAATATTTGCCTATTATCATGTTCATTTTATTGTCTTTTTGTTTTTTTCTATTGTTGAGCAGAATAAGTAAATACAATTCAAAAAAATCCGGCTGGTTTTTTTTTTGCAAGATATAAATTACTCTATCAAAATCAATCCGTAAATTAATCGATGCGAGCAAAGACGTGGATGAGACCCGTTTCAAAAATATATCTAAGGAAATTGAAGTATTCAATTTCGATTCACAAACGACTCCAATAATTGTATAAAAGGCAGGTACTGTTTGATTGACAGTGCCGTGATATGAGTGTTGTAATTACATTCTAAAATTTAGATTCTGGGGAAAATTTTGGAACAGGTTTTTAATATGCTATTTTATTAATTATAATTCGTAGAGAAATTCCGGTCATAAACCGGGATGGCTTTGTTAAATATGCTCCGTAAGAAAATTAACCAAACCTATGTATATAGCCCGTAAGATTGTCAGGTTAACGTGAAAATGAGCAAGCTATGAAATACGCGGAATAAACGACCGTTAAGGAAGACAATTTCTTGAATAGCAACTAAGTACTGAAAGACGTAAAATAGAATGATCCTCCACTATGTGAACGGATGACCTGGTAAATGTTACGGGAAGCCGCTGGACGTAAAAGACACGGCATTGGTTTTTTTGGGAATATATTCGGGTGGTCTATGTTTAGCTGTGGACGTCTTCCGGCTGATATTGACATGGCAAACCAACCTAAAATTTTTTTTCAATATCTTAAATTATCCTGGATCGATTGGAAATTTTTGTATTCTTGGCAAAATAAAACATTTTTTAATGAATTAACCAGGATTGTTTAATTACTGGTGCGTGTTTACAAGGCGCGTCAGAAGTTATAAATCTCCGTGTACTTATAAAGTTAATAAAGAGGGCCATAAAAGATAGCAAAGCTAAACAAAATTAAAATTTTAGCGCCAATGTTATTTTAAGTTAACTTATATCATATGGTCTAAAATTTGTTTGGTGTTTTCCATTAATAAACCAGAAAATCGGATGATTTAATTTTCTAAACCATAACATTTGAAAATTGTAGGTGGCAGTACTTTTTTTCATCAGTTGTTGCATAAAGAATTGGAAAATTTTATGAAGGTAATTTTGTTATTTTATCACATATTTGGCTATAGAAGTAAGAAAGATCAGAACTAACTAACAGACAGAAGAGGCCACTAAGGCCTCTTCTGTTCGTAGCTTTCAATTCTTTTAATTTTCGAACATAAGTACGGTGAGTCACAAAAAATTAACTACAGTCCATTTTTAATGGGATAGGTGATTTTATTATATAGGTTTACGTTTAATTATACAGGTTTACGTTTATAGTTTTTTAAGGCTAGAAACAGAAAAATTCTCATATCGGAAGCGGCAAAGCGGCCGTCGCGGCGTTTTGAGCCCGGATGCCTGAAGTATTAGTCATATTATGCATTTTTTTTCTGTAGATTCATTGTGTACTAAGAATTAATTTGGGAAATTTAGGACAGAAAATTAATTTTAGTAATTTTTTGGACACTGAGAAAATGTAAATGGTATTTGACGACAGAATAAAACTGCTGAGAAGTAAAAAATATAACATAATGAACTGAAAATGTTAAGTTCTAAGAAGACATTATAAAATTAACCTTTCAATAAAATTATGAAAACTTTTATTCACACGAAACCTAATATACTTTTTACATTAATAACAATTTTCTTTATCATTAAGTTATAGAGTCGGTATTGAAAAAATATTTAAGTTCAAACCTAGTCAATATTATAAGCACTGCTCTATATAATGCATCCAGAATAAATTAAATAATAAAATCGAAGAAAAAAGAGAAGTCGATGATGACTTTTATCATCTACAAGTTGGATCAACATTTGTTAATACTTTCAGTTGGTGTAAAAAATATTCAGTCACTTATTGTCGTGTTTATTATATTTGTAAAATTCTTTTTATTTTCTAGGTCTTTTCAAATTTTCAATTTACATCTAACCTTTGTATTGTTGTGCCTTTTCTGTAGCAGATGTTGTAGAATAAATTTGTAAACCCAAAAACCTAAAAGAGATTATTGAAAATATGTCGAAGGAGATTTTGAATTTCACCTTACATATTTATCAAAAATTAAATTGTTTTACTAATGTATCTAAAATTATCAATTTTTAAATTGTTTTATTTTCGCGTTCACACATAGTCCCCGATAATATAAGTAACTAAGATATGAGCAACATAAAAAAAATATGAAATGAAAGAAACACCACTCCGTTTATGCATCGTTACCTCATTTAATTAATTGAGTGTTGTTTCTCGGAGCTCCGTAATATTTCATCTGCGACGTTTCGCGTTTTAGTGCGGGCGAACTGCGGCACTACTCGGCAGTCGAAGTGGAACATCTCGCAATAAGGAGCGAAACAATGTGATTATATCGGAAAAGGAGTGAAAATGTTTGAAGAGGAAAGTCAAGAATCGCTTCTTAACTTTGCTTGTGTATTTCATCGCTGTTCACTTGAAAATTGCATTGTAGCAAATTTATGTTTTTGTGGTATATTTGTTTCAAATTGTGGTTAATTCGGAAAATACAATGAAGCTGAAAATAATGTCATACTATGACTAGGCGCGTAGTTGTATTGTTAAGAATTGCTTTTGTAGAATGGTGAATATTTTAAAATTTAAGTTTCCTTAACCAGTCGTTTTAAAAGCCGTCCAATGAAATGGCAAGCAACATAAAAATATATTTACATATTTACATAAAATACACTTATTACATCAGCGGATCAGATACATCTATAGCTTGCAATAATTCAGAAGATAAGTTTTGAAGGGTATATTTGGTGGCATAATGACACTAAATAATTAAAAAAATTTGTATCACAAACATTTTTTCAAATGTATAATTTCTGTTATATGTCATTTTATAATATACCATGCGATTTATATAAGTAGATTTAAATTAAAGATGAAACAAATAGAGAAAATTATAAAAACGTTGAAATGAAAAATTTAAAACTCATATCATATATATATATATATATATATATATGTGTGTGTGTGTGTGTGTAAATATATATATATATATATATATATATATATATATATATATATATACGCAGTTTACATAAGAACATGGGTATAAATTATTACAATAAAATTCTGGACGCTCTAGTGGTAACATTTTTTTTTTGATCAAGATTAAACAAAAAAAAAAGAAACACATGCAAAAGAGGGTTGGGTCTAATTCAACGATGGCCTAAATTGATAAAATAAATCGAAAATGGGGAAGATATGAAATGTAAAAAAGGAAAAATTCGCATTATTGAACTTTAAAAATAGCAAGGAAATTCGTATCACTTTTCACATATGAGTTTCCTTTGTTCCCATTTAAAAATGTACGTCGGAAAAACTTTTACTTATACGTCCGTAAATATTATTTTTGATTACGACGTAGTTCACGACATAATCTATTGACTGCTGTCTTCGATATTTCTTACAATGATTTTGTTCGATTGACATTATAGTATTAATATTAATTTATATTATATTTTTGGCTTCCTTTATCCTTAATTATACATGGAGAGATCGGATGTGACAGACAGAGACGGGCAGGCATACGGACGAATACAGAAAAATGATCTTGTTTTTATTTCCGCTGTATTGCCACAGAAACCTCAAAATTCCTGCTCAAATCCTTATAAAATCATTCTTGTATCATCGGTCTCTTCATCTGCCCATCACAGTTAGTCTTCCCAAAAATCAGTTAGGTTGAAACGTAGGATATGGCGTAGCGACAAAGAATTTTAACCAGCAATTAACACAGTTAAAATGCTTGATATCGAAAAATAATCACATGTAAGGAAATACTCCATTTTTTAAATATTCTTTATCATGTGGCGTATCAACTCCAAATTTTAAGGATTTTAAAACTATTTTAGAATTTGGTAAGACATTTTAAAATATTAACGAAAAATGTCTACATAAAATAATATTGCTTTCTTTATATCCGAAATTATTACAGTCAAAATTACCGAAAAAAACTCACAAAGATCTATCTATACCTAAACCGGAAAAATATAAAAATTAATTTAAATTTCATAGTTTTCAAGAAATTTTAAATATTTTGACGTATTTTTACGCCTGGGAAAGATTTACTAGGCAGTATATTTAGGTGGTGCAAAGCGACATTACTACTCGTAGATGGTTTTTATTAATCCTCAAGTATTCATACATGCTTGAGCAGCTCCAAAATCACTCACAGAGCGAGTTCTAGTAGCATTAAACAAGTTTTATTTATGATGTAACTGCACCAATTAATCGACATTAAATCCTACTCGATTTCGTGTGCATGGGACTCTGAATTAAATTTATATCGTAATTTTGATAATTTTATCTTTGCTTATTTACCAAAAGAAAGCAAACATAAAATTCAATAAATACACAGATACGAAAGAAAGAGAAACGTTCCAATCTTTATATATCTTTTCTCGTAAGAAATCCTCGTCTTTTAATGTACTGTACTAGAAAAGGAAAATAAATTTTTACCTTTTAGGGCTTCATTCTTGAATGGTAGAAAACAATATAGAGCCGCATTCGTGTCCATCCATTCGTCTGTATACCACTGGTATATGATCGAAATGGTCATACATGGGACATAGAAATTTTTTATAAAATTGTATTTTATATAATGGGTATGCGAGTGTGTTCGACTCAAGTAGAACATTCATATAATAATATTTATAGAGCTGAAAAGCGCGATTAATCAAAACGTCTTTCGAATATGATTATATAAGTGGTTCCATTCAAGAAAAAATCCTAAAACACCACAATGTTTAGCGGATTATTAAAAATTCAGAAAAAAATACATTACAAAATATGCGATATGATCAATGATATTTAATGTTGCCATGATTAACTTATGTTTTCAAAAAAATATGGCTCAGGCCCTTCCGGTTACGATATATAACCAAAAAACTTATTAGTGCACTCAAACGAGTTTAAACTCAAGTGGTTTGGTGTTAGCTATTGGGAATTTCCCATAACCACCTTCCTCCTTCTTCATTAGGTCCTCCCAGTTACAGTATATGGCAAAAGGTCTAATTGATACAAGTCAAAGAGTTCAAACTCTATGTGTTCATTGTTAGCGTTTGAAAATTTCCTATAACCAGCTATCATTTTTACTGTCATATCATTCGATGATACTATATTTATATGTTGTCTTCAGAATTTCACAAGTTTTAAAAATTTTCAAATCAATACGATACTGAAAGTGAAAAAATAAGTTTTGAAAAGTTTCAAATGAATGCAATACTAGAAGTGGGTAAAATTGGCTTGAGAGGTTTGTTTACATATAAATTTAGATAAGAGGGAAACTTATATAAGTACGTTTATTTTTTTAAACGCTTAAAATTGAAATGTGTTAATAAACTTGTTAAAAGATTCAATAATATTATTAGTAAAGTTTTTAATTTAATGTACTTCGTTAATTGTACCCCAAAGAAAGATAACAGACGTAACTTTTCATGTTTCTAGCATATAATGCTTTGTCCGCATATAATTACTTGTTTATTTATTTGTGAAATTTTACAACGAATGAGCACGAAACAAACTTTATACGGTTTTAGATTTATGTACACGAGACTATAAATGAAAGAATTTATAGGTATTTTATTGTTCTAATATTTTAGGGTAACTCCTTCAATATATAGATTGTAAATAGTAAGAATAACTTTAGTACTTTACAGAAAAAATAATGATTAAATTTTTTCTTGTAAAATTTGACTAAAATATTTTTTGTCTAAGTTTATATATCTACGATGTATATATCTATGAGTGATGAACGACACGAGTGACCAATTACTTTAAAAAAATTGTTTATAAAGTAGTTTCCAGTAAGGTATAATACATGTATCTAATGTAAATAGTCGGTCATTACTACTAACATTCAAAAGGAGACTATTATATATTTCTATTAATGTGACTGATTTTTTATAGAAAATAAAGCATGAAAATATCAGTCCAAAGGAATAAGGGTTGAAACTTAAGATAATAATTTTCACTGTATTTTGAATCTCAAAAATTACAATTCAAATTACTAAAGGTACGAGTCAATAAAACAAAAGGGACAAGGTACAGGTTAAGTAGCGGTGGAAGTTCCGTGCTCATATTTCTAATTTTCAACTTTGGCGAGACTTTCAGAAAAGCTACAAAATTATTCGTTATTGGCTGAATAAAACGTAAGAAGTGCCTAAGATATTGGAAGGGGAAATTAAAAGCAATAGCAATAAGATAAGTAGGGCCAGTGCCGAACATAATGGTAGCAATAATATTCTGACTGGGAAGGCCCAGGTGTCGTCGCTGGGTAAAAATAATTTAAAAGACGTCCATTTTTATGGCGGGCAATGTCCGGTATTCTTTGCTTAAATAAATACAAGTACTCTTCTTGTTGTTATAATACTGAGCAAATGTACCATGGAAATCTTTTAAAGTCATTTGGAAAATTACAGAATTTTTGAAGTATCAGTTGTTCATTTCAGAACAAAGGAAGAAATCTATTCAGCAATAACAAATGTTTGAATATGAAATTATGAAAATTCTAGTTTACATAATTTAACACACATTTAACACACATAACAGTGAAAAATGCACTTTTCTTTTAGTACACTCATTCCCCTCTTTTTTTACTATATTGACAAAAAATATAGAAAGCGACCATGCCAAACGAAATGGGTTCGAGGTCCTTAATTATAGATCATTTTAATTCAAATCAAGGTAACAATTATAGATACTCTCCCATTATAGCTTGCACAAAATCAAATTTAAAAATTAAGGATTTAATAATTTACAAGAATAATAATTATATCATAAGGATCAATAAAATTAGATTTCTCTTGGTTTTTTTGCTGGCGTATAATAATAAAAAAGAAATAAAATATGAAACAAATAATACATGTTTCATGCTCCGTTTCTTCAAATAAATAATTGGATATTTTTCTCCTAATTCTTTCGGTTAATGGGATTTAGGAGTAAAAATACACACACCGTACACAAATTTAAAGCTTGTAAATTTGCAAAACTTTTTCATCGTATATGGTTTTTTTTCTTATTTTCTAACGGGTTTTTAATTTGAATATAATACGTATCAAAGGAAATATTTTTCATCGCTGAGTTATTTGAAATGCGATAAAGATGCGATTTTTTGAAAATATACCTAGTCATTCGAAACGGTAGGGGCGTTTTGGATATATTTTCACTTTTTTAACATAGTGAATTCAGAAATAAACGTATAGTCGTCTATCAGACCACAACCTTGAATTACGTTATAAAAATAATGACACCCTGCTAATACTTCAGCATATAACAACTTCTATCGATAATCCTTTATCGTGTCATTGTCTGTGTTTAATAGTAGACTAAAATTGCATTAATTATCATAATCGGTAGATACAAATTTGTTCAATACCCCATTCTTATCCTTTCTTTACACTTGTTTGGCCTTTATTTTATTCGGTTTTACATTAAATCTTTATTTTAAAAATTTATTTACATATAAATATCATCATTTTGTTATTTAAATTTTATTACGTAGCGTTTACTAATAATTTATGATCCACCACTTGCTTTTCTAACCTGATTCTTTGTCGTTGATGCAAGGTTTTGCTCTTATAACAAAAAGCCGGACCCTATATACTTAGTTTCCTAAGCTCGTTGTAAAATTTCACAAATAAATAAATAAACAAGAAATTATATGCAGACAAAGCATTATATGCTGGAAACATAACAAGCTACGTCTGTTATCTTTCTTTGTGGTACAGTTAACGAAGTAAACTTTTTTGAATAATAATTTTTAGTTTAATTAATTAATTATATTTTTCAAAACGTTAATCAAGTTTTCTAACATAAAAAAATATACGTAACATGGTGTAAATTATTATCTAGAAAACTCTTTTTTTCTCAACCTAGGTACAAAAGTTTGGAGAAAAATCTATTTGACAAAGTAATTACGGGAGCATAATTTCTCAATTTGCTCGATCACTATTGAATGTCAGGGTGAGTCGTGATCCATTATTTTGGTAGAATTAAGTATATTTTTCTTCTTTCTTTGTCAGTTTTTCATTGAGCTATTTTTGTCGGCATGAGCCTTGTAGACTAAAAATATTGTGCAATATTTTTTAGTCTGGGGTAATATTTGTTCAATCATTGCATATGTTTCAATACCTTTTGTTATTTATCATTGTAATTAAAATCAATTGAAAATGCATATTATGAGAGATCTGATGTGGCATAGATTAATACTTGTAGGTGTCGAATTTATTGGTATTTAACTGCGAATAGTCAAAGTAATGTCCTAGCATCAGGAGTCAATCATATATTGGATATATACAGATTCAATACAAACCTGGCGCAAAAACCTCTCTTTATTTTATATCGATTTACATGTAGTTAAAAATATAAGAAAAAGGAACCTGTTGGTTTTAATAATGATAACATGACTAATTTATGACATATATGACATTTCATTTCGTAATATGATTTAAGGTAATTTGATATATGCGTTAATAAAATTTTGTTCAATCTTTATACCTTCACTTATATTACTGAATTTTTCTAGATTTAATCTTGGACGAACAGGTTTGGAAGCAAAAAATAAGTGAAATATTAACTAGTTTAAAATTTTTAAGCTCCTCTTTTTTTACATGGTAATGAACTCATAGGAGGAATCATTCAAATTGTTTGTACTCACAAAGAGCAGACGAGTCTACTTATAGGCAAAATTTCAGTTTAGTACCCCAATATTTATATAAAGAGAAAATTCGTTTCGTTTCATATATTGTGTGCTTTATGTCTGTAAATTTAAATGGCATAGATTTAATGTCACGAATGAGAGATTGTGAGATACGATATATTATTTGTATAATTTATGCCAGTAATTTACTATTTATTGTTCAACTAGCTTTTCAGGCAATGTTTCACTTTTCTAAACAGATTGGCTTGAATTTTAGAAGTATAAACGATTATTAATTAAGTGTATTACGAGTGCGGGCAATACTTCCTTATTTTTAAATTTTTCTAGTAAGAATTAGAATAAATCCGTTTCTTATAAAACAAGCTGGTACAAAATTGTATATATATGTATGTATATATATATATATATATATATATATATATATATATATATATATAACGTGTTCATCCATTCCCATATTGGTTTTTGGTGGCTAAATAATAATTCTAATGAATCGGCGAATACTGTTACAATTCGTCTTCTGTTTCTTTCTTTTTTACTTAAATATTGCAAAAAACCTATTTTAATAATTCGTAATATTGTAATTTTGTATGTAAAGTATACTTGCAAACTCAGCTGTCCTAATTTTCATCTTCATTACTACCGCTTAATTGAGAGTTTTTTTATAGTTATGAAACTAATGAAGTTTACACAAAATAATTTAATTTGAAATGACTTCTTCAAATCTATGTGAGGATTCTTATTAAAGGTAAATCTGATACTGCTAGCTTTAAAACGCATGCTTTAGAGCGGTAGACATATTTCAGTTCAGTATTGACTTTCTAGAAAGCTTCTTTATGTATTCGTGACTTTGATACATATAATCTTTTTAAAAAAACATAGGATCATAATTTCTTAACAGAATTAACCAGATAGCGGAAGTTGAACTCTACATTATTTTCATCTTTCAACTCTACATTTCTCTCTTATTACATAATTTTCATTAATGCCTACGATCATATAAAACATAAAATTAAAATAAAAGTTATAAAACTAACACCACCCAAAAAGAATTGACCAAACATTTTGAGACACGTTTTCATTTAACATAAAAAGATCTACTGAAACTTGTATACGACAGATTAATTGTATTAATTTTAGTTTTTGCCAAAATTTCTCCGACTCTGTCGACCTTGTCTTTTGGTTTTTAAATTTTACATCTTTCAAAGCAGTATAATATCCACATATGCCTTTTTATGACAATTTCGGATAAAACTCAATACATACATGCAGCAAAGCTATTAAAAAGGGACACTGAATGTATATGTGTGTGTACTCAATGGGTGTGTCTTTTAATATATTTTAGATAGTTTGAAATTATATTCATTTATGACTTAGACTTTTACAGCTTATAATTGACAAATACTCCTGTAAGGAATTCTGATAGTGCGAGTTCTACCAGTAATTAACCGCGTATTTTTTTAGATTATAATAAATAGATTTTTTCATATCGCTTACTTTCGTGAGTATGTCATATATTTAACATCTAAAACCAATTGTTTTTCACACCAGTTTGTAGTTTTAATTCTAAAAAAAATAACGAATTTATCTATTTGTTCAAGACATTATTTAAATTTATTTTTTTTGTAACAACTAATATGCAAAACACATTACTCTTTTGCTTTCAAAAAATGCAAACTCCTACATTTAAAGCGAGTCCATAAAGTGTGATCATATATTTTGCTCTCCGAGTAAAAATACGAGGTCATTAATATTACATTGTGTGGGAATCTAATGGTTTTTAATAATATTCTTATAAATAACATTACCCATTTGTAAAACACAAGATATAAATTTTATTAAAAATTATTTCTTAGTTTGTTAAAATATTAAATTTTATTATTCACTCCGCAAATATATTACATATTATTATTATTTTTTAGAAACGTAAGGAAAATACCACAAATTTTTTTTAAAAATCTTAAGGTCGCAAATCGACGGAACTGTTATCGTAGTAGTAAAGCATATTAACCCGGACATATTTCAATAGGTAATCATCGAAAATATTCCAAAATATACGGATATTTTAACGGGAATATATTAAGCACTACTCACGTATAGTGTGGTAAAAAAACACGTTTTCATAATTTTTTATCAGTGTGTGTAATAGGAATTATATGCCCTTGCTTCTGGTTCAGAAATTACTGAAATTAAAATTTAAAAAAAGTCTTTCGAAGTATATATAAAATTTATTGGAAAACTGTGACGATGAATTCAGATGTCATATTATCTAAGATATACACTATGATATTTATATTCCTGCACTTAACTATATTAATTATTATTCAAAGTACTAGAAATTTTACATTGCTGATGAGTTACATATAAATAAGTAATATCACTTTCAAACGGTATATGGCGTCCTTGATGCTCAAGTCATTCTCGCACTTGCCAGTTTTCAGATTCGTTTGTTAATTATTAGGTATGCCATTAACATTCATAATATTGGATGAGCGCTTCCTTTAATATTCTAATCACTGACTTTAAAAATCTGTAAGAAAATACCTCTCGATTCGAATTGTTGACGAAGTTTTTTTCGATAATTTTGCTGTAATAATTTTAACAGGATAATTGATTTATACAACATTTCATCCTTAAAAACCCACGCAAAACCATCTAAATTATTTTTATTTGCAAAGCAAAATTTTTCACGAAAATCTGTTGAATGTAATATATATCCAAACATGCTTTTTGTAGTCATAGTGTACCAAGCGAGTTAAACTGCTTCAAAAAGGATATGATTAACTTTGCTACTATATTTTGGACCCAACGCGTGCAAAATATACATAATGTAAATTATGAAATCTCCAAATAGACGATACAAACGATACATCCAAAATCTAATGTCGAAACTGGTCATAGATAACATAATTAACTTACGTATATATTCGTTTTTACTTTGTATGCATTAAAAGCAAATTGTCGAAAAGAGATGCGATAGTAATCGTGTAGAATATTATAAAAAACCCGAAGAAATTAAAAAACGAAATTTCTGAGATCTTACACAGCGAATTTTAAATTAGATCAAAGAAATAAATTATGTTCTATATTCGAGTTGTATATCTTCCCACTAATCTTGTTTAAGCAATGTCTCAGAATGGATTGTTGAGATAAAAATTAGAGGACATTATATATGCTGGGTCCATGTAACTATCAACTTGTTATCATTCAGTAATAAAAGCTTATATTTCGTTATTTTTTTATTTTACACAAAATAACAAGATATATAGCCTGACACAATTTGAGATAATTTTATCAAAAAAAACAAATAGTACTTATTTTCTTTGAGAAACCTAACACAAGGACAATTCACATCTAGTCAGGAACATAAAATATGGAAAAAAATTCCATGTAATATCAATTATTATGTAAATACGTAGACATTTTTGGATATCTCTGCATTATTCAAGTAAATATTTAACGGAGCCATTTATTTGAAGCATGGGGATAAAATTGACACACCTTTTAATTTGAGGACGCAATATTTTAAAGATTAAATTCATACATTAAATTCTCAAGAGTTTATAATTCCTCGCGACACCAATTACTCTCACGCTTAGTCGATTGTTTCCCACAACCTTTCTGAACATTGGTCAATTAGCAAACAATCGGAACAAGATTGCTTATAACATATTCGCTTACAACTCTATACACGATAAGCCTCACAGTGGAGATGAAAATCGTTTTCGAAAGCTGGAAAGTCTTACGTTAAGTGGAAAATACGACGTCAGGTTTATTTTCCACTTAACGTATAACTTTCCCGCGTTTTATTAAAGTCGTTCGAGCTCGTTGCGGTTTTATTTATTTATTGGTTTATTTCTCGTGAACGTGTTCACGACTTGCTATGAAGGTTTGCGGGATCATAATATAGCGATAAGGTTGTTTGTCTTGTAACACTTAAAATATGTTTTCGTTTCTTTTTTCTCTAGAGCAGGGTTTCCCACCCTTTTTTTGTTGAGGCTCCCTGGACTGTAAATTATATTTTCATTCCCCCCTTTACTTTTTCATGCCCCCCTTTGATTTAGTAAATTAAATAAAAATAGTAACTGAAGCTCACTTGATGATTTTGAGCATTTTTAAGAAACAAGAAGTAAGGGACAACGCCTAGTTGGATCCTCAGATGGACCTCTTTCTGGAAGGAGGAGTTACCTAATTAGAAAATTTATTCTTATTAATATATTATCTAAGGTAATATAAAAATTAAGAAAGTAAAGATAGCACATTATTTTATAAATGTTTAATAAAAAAATCGGCAAGATCACGGTTAATTCTAATTTTTTTTAACTGAATTGGTTTTTCCGTTTTTATTAATAAATTTTATTATTTCTCAACCGATCTGTTTCTAATAGAGTGGTATTATGATATTATTGATGAAGACCAATCAAAAGAAATCAAATTAGAGGTGTCTACTTCATGTCGTTATGGAAATCTGGAAGTAAATTTTTCATCGAGATGAATTAAACAAGCACAAACTCGAAGTATCAAATTTACGCCATTGCGAAATCACATAACTACTTTTTAAATCCATGGTCAAATTCTGGTCCACACCTGGGTATCAATTACCCAGATGAGAACCAGGATTAATATGATTATTCTCAAACTCTATATATGTTATTAGGAAAAACCTATGGTTTAATAATCAGTTGAAAGGTTTGTATTAAACTCGCAATTTAACAAATGAAGTTAAATGAAATATTTTATTTAAGTACCTATTAACATTAACCTTTCTAATAAATGTTTCATTGAAAATGACAGAGGGCTAATGTTGGTTTTATCACTTTTTTCAAAATTGTTTTCCACTTAATATTAGATTTGCGGGAAATAGAACCAGGTGAGATCGTTTTTTTTGTCTAAATTTTCATCATTGTACTGTTTGCTTTCTTGCCATTTATTAAAATTTCGTGAAGAGGAAAGGTTCGTTTCCTTATTATTTTTTGATTTCTAGGGTTTGACACAGAAATTTCTTATAGATTTATCTAATAATTTTAATATCATGTAACTTTTGTTTACAGTGGGATATGTAGTATAATTAATAATTTTAGAACGTCTGGGTAATGAGCAATAATTATATAAATTAAGGTAGAGGAAATGTGCCGAATGTGTTTTTAGTTAAACTTTTATACCATTATAACTACATTAAAATAATGAATAAAGACGTTGTATGTTGCACGTATATTGCACTTGTAGTTTCACAAACTCAAGTATAGAAATATTTATGAATTTAGCAATCAATGAAATTTTATATAGCAATAAGAATCATAAAAAAAGATATACACATATAGCTAATTAACAGTGACTCTATAAGTGTTTTTATATTCGATTGTATAGTTATCTACTCGACAAAAGCACAAGATTGGACTATGCAGTTCTTTGCTCAAGTAAAGCAAGTACTAAATAAATAAACTGTGATATAAAAAAAGAGAAAACTGCTAATAAATAAACCATTAAATGATTGTATGGAAAATGCGAATTCTGGCTTGCGTCACTTTGCGTTTACTTTACCTTAAGTCACCACAAATTCATATTTCCTAGCGCAATAAATATTTAAACATACCTAATAAAATTAAATGTGAGTGATATATATATTATCACGAAAACCTTAAGAGCACTTGCAATAGCTCACTTGATGATTTCATACATATCTAGAATTATCTTTAGAGTTTCCCTAAAACAGGCTTCTGAAATCCCTATTATCTCGTAAGTTATATTCAGTAATTGTTCGCAACTAAGAGGTTCAAGATATTATTTGCATACGTTTCATTATATCTCGGAAAATATAACACCAAAAATTATGAAAATATTTTTTTTAGATATAAGTGTCTAGTCTTTTTAGCCGATACATCATAGTAAATATAGAACTTCAAAATTGTTTCGTGTATTTCATCGTGTAAACAAAAAATTTCCATATAAATATTTTTGAATATTAGTAGTACATGTGTATGCGGGTTAATATGCTTCATAACTTTTACAAATATCAAGTTTCTGTTTATAACCGTTTCTGACAAAAACAGATGTGACAGACGGCCATGTGAGTGATTTTTTTTTAAATGCGGATCTTTATATAGCGATAAAATAAAATGCTATTTACTTTGTATATAATGACTAGCATTTGGAATTGAGTCTGCAGGCAGTTTATTGAATTATTGACATTTTTACATAAATTAGTTTACGAAGTAAACGTTTACCATTTGCGCAAACTCCAGAATTATTTGCATATTTTTAAATATCATACTAAACTACAAGTCATTTTGTCCACTTGCTCTAAATACCATTAGAAAAATTCCTTTATTTCTTTAAGATTTCCGATTTTGATAGAAAATTTGCTTTTTATTAAACAAGTAGGTAAGCATTTTTAGGATGCGTACGTGTTACAGCCTAACGGCTTTAACATGTATATTTTCAATACTTCGTTCGTAGTTTTAACCCGTACGCTTTTCATAAAGACACGTTAAAGCTGGATGGACGGACATTGATGCTCCACTTAAAATAATGTTAACCTATACATATTTATATTCAGGAAGCAATATGTGCGGTCACACTTCAGGAACTAGCTATATTTTTATAGAATTAACACTTTTTACACGAAGCGACTAATTTATTTTTTATATGAAAGCTGCAGAAATGAAATCAACTTGTATGTATACACTATACACACAAATTGAATGTTGAAAGCAAATGAAGCATTATTGTGACAAATGAAATGAAGGGGTGTGATATAGACACGAGTAATTTAAGGATGCACTACAGAGCTACTTTATGAAGGGGTGTGATATAGACACGGGTAATTTAAGTATGCACTACAGAGCTACTTTATGAAGGGGTGTGATATAGACACGAGTAATTTAAGTATGCACTACAGAGCTACTTTATGAAGGGGTGTGATATAGACACGAGTAATTTAAGTATGCACTACAGAGCTACTTTATGAAGGGGTGTGATATAGACACGGGTAATTTAAGTATGCACTACAGAGCTACTTTATGAAGGGGTGTGATATAGACACGAGTAATTTAAGTATGCACTACAGAGCTACTTTATGAAGGGGTGTGATATAGACACGAGTAATTTAAGTATGCACTACAGAGCTACTTTATGAAGGGGTGTGATATAGACACGAGTAATTTAAGGATGCACTACAGAGCTACTTTATGAAGGGGTGTGATATAGACACGAGTAATTTAAGTATGCACTACAGAGCTACTTTATGAAGGGGTGTGATATAGACACGAGTAATTTAAGTATGCACTACAGAGCTACTTTATGAAGGGGTGTGATATAGACACGAGTAATTTAAGTATGCACTACAGAGCTACTTTATGAAGGGGTGTGATATAGACATGAGTAATTTAAGTATGCACTACAGAGCTACTTTATGAAGGGGTGTGATATAGACACGAGTAATTTAAGTATGCACTACAGAGCTACTTTATAAAGGGGTGTGATATAGACACGAGTAATTTAAGGATGCACTACAGAGCTACTTTATGAAGGGGTGTGATATAGACACGAGTAATTTAAGGATGCAATACAGAGCTACTTTATGAAGGGGTGTGATATAGACACGAGTAATTTAAGTATGCACTACAGAGCTACTTTATGAAGGGGTGTGATATAGACACGAGTAATTTAAGGATGCACTACAGAGCTACTTTATGAAGGGGTGTGATGTAGACACGAGTAATTTAAGTATGCACTACAGAGCTACTTTATGAAGGGGTGTGATATAGACACGAGTAATTTAAGTATGCACTACAGAGCTACTTTATAAAAGCGGCGAAGAAGAATAAAATAAACCTGACGAGCATAGGTTGAACTCGCACCGGAAGGGAGGGAGGGGATGGGGGGGTGTCAGATGCATGGTAGAATTCGTTTCGTACATCAGGGTTCTCATTATTTCTGTTAATAGATTTAAAAATAATAATACTGGTTTTTCCAATGTTAGCATACTGTTCAGAATGTTTTTTGCAGGCGTAATCAAATCATGAATTTATTAAAACCTATGATATTTCGAGCAATTGTTATAATTTTTGAGTAAATTTTAGATATATTCCTAGTAACGTTGCTTTTTGCGTAATTTCGATTGTAACAGTTTCGAAGACGGAGGAATGTATATTTTTAGAGACATTTTTATAAATGTGTCTGTAATTATCTTACATAACTTTCTTAAAAATAGTTTTGGAATCTTTAAAACATCCTCCTTGAATTAATATTTTATTTACTTATTCGGCTTCCTCTATACGGCTTCCGCTACTGATTTAAAATTTTTATCACTGCACCTAATTTTTGCTAAAATATCTTAAAATAAACGGCCATGAGAGACAGGCAGACGGACGAATTTTTTAACGATTTCATAAGGATTAATTTTTTTCCTATTGACTTTTGGAACCTGAAAACCATCGAAAAAAAATTTATTAAAAATGCGTGTTTGTCTTTTATCCACTAGGACAAAACTGAAAAAAACAATTATTGATATATATATATATATATATATGAATATATATATATATATATATATATATATATATATTATTCTTATTATATTCTTAAATCATTTTTCTATTTTTATTCTCCTAGGATGTATAAACTACATTGTCAAATATGTCTCATCCCCGATTCTCTAACTAGTCTAAGCTTATCAACGCATCCTCAGTGTTAATCCTTTTGCTGCCTAGAATTAATTAAAACAACATGCGACACAAAATTTTCATTTTTGATAAATCAATTTTCCCACACTTTGCGCACCATCACCATCGACATAATGCTTAGCGAGGAACGAGGTATTACGAGAACAAAATTCATGTAACCGACTATGCCACGATGGGTGACGATTCATTTTTGTGGACCCGGTCTTTTAAAAGCGAGAAGCTTTCGTGCGGAGCTTTTCGTCGGTTAGTTATGGCCTTTGTTTTGAGGTAGAATTCAAAATATTGGGTTCGCCTGAAACTCTAAAGTGTTACCATTACCATTAATTTTAATCTTTTTGTCCAACTACAGTAAAGAAAAAAGGAAAGTGTTCTGATTTTGGCGGTCTATGTATGTATGTGTATATATATATATATATATATATAAATTGTAAATAGTAATGAAATATGTTAACCCGAACCTATCTCAACTAGGTAAACGTCAGGAATATTAATTGGTTGTCATATTTTCCATAATAATACGGTTCATATTTTCAATAATATGTTTGTCACATTTTCCATAATAATACGGTAATTACGTATCAAGAGAACAAATTGTACCAATGTCCGATGCATTTCTGTCTTAAATTTAGTAACTTACCAAAATAACATTTTAATAAAATATTTAAAGATTTCATTATATAATTTTAGTTTAATTATTTGAGAGTTCAGCACCTCAAAAAGAAAAAAAAGAAAAACTTTAAACCTTACAAAACCCCTCATCGCCCATACGCTGGTCTGCATAGTTTACACCCGAAACCATTAAATTTAATAGTTATCAGATATAATAACTCCCATACAATTTAGTGGTTAACATTCAAATATATTTATACCAAATATGCACATATAAGGCAAACGAAATATTTTTTAATTTTTGTTATCCGCAGAAAGTACAAGTCATGAAAATTCCTATTTCTTTCAGAATGTTATGCAAGATTAGCTGTATGTATGACTTTCGTTCGCTTATATGTATAGAAAATAATATTAAATTATCTATAACACTAATACACGTAAACCTATCAATTACAGTAATTAAGAAAATAAACTTTTTAAATATTTGCGTATTGTATTAAAATGTCAAATTACAATACCTTCTTTTCAGTTAGTCGGTTGGGTTAAAATTTAGCCTATATGTTGCAGCAAATTCAACAAAATCCACAAGTAAAAACTTCGTCAATCAGTTTAGCTGTTCTTGCCTGATGCAAAAATAAGCTCGGAGATAAGCGATCATACCAAGATACTCTCAACAGTTTAAATGTTTATTTTATGCATAGTTGAGTTTAGAACTAAGAGCTAAATTATATTAAGTAGCGTACACAAAAAGTTTAAGAATATCAAAAAATAGAACTAGCAAGTTTGGATTTTTTTTCTTTCAAAATAATTTTCAAGACATTTTTGTACCATTTTATTCGATGGAACCACCGAGAGAAGCACTCGACACCTTCTTCCTTTGGACTGATATTCGTCAAATTTTTCTAACATTTTACATCACCAGCCAACGCGATGGTGTTTTCTATTAAACTTTGGGCTGGTTGGTGTTTAAATCTTCATTTAAAATTTTTAATTTTTTCTTCATGACAATCCCTAAATTTTCCCAAATCTGTTAATAGATTATTCCCTTATCAGTCTTTACCATGAGTTACACAATATTGTTGTTATTTTCAGCTGTCGCTGTCGAGGAAAGTCATTCATGCATGTCATCACTTAGATCGCTATGAGAATTCTTGAACTCATCAAGCCACTTGTAAACAATAGTGTGGGGTGGGGCTTTATCATGAATTGTTCTTCAAAGTCGACCGAAACTTAGTTTTAAGTTATTGGTTGAGAGAACAAATGGCAAATGCAAGCACGTTTTCAAAATTTTAATAAATTTTTTTAGCTTATTTAGTATATTTTCAGTGCTACCCTCGTAATAAAAATCAGCTATAACTAAATATTCCTAATAATTTTGTTATTGTATTGAAAATTTGCATATTTTATTTTATTATATCTTCGTTCTTTATTACAACCCACCTGTATAAATCTAAAACTTAACTTAAAAATGAATCCATTATACTTTTTCTCCCCTTGAAAAAGTATAACACTCAAATTGCACAAGTCTTAAAAAAATGTTATGACATTGTTTTATATGACTTGCTATGGTGCTTTTACTATTTACGATTTGATAAACTGATATTACGCCAAATTCTAAAAAATCAACAAACTACTTAACAAAACTTTCTTCATTAAATATTTGTGACATATATTGTAAAAAAAAAGAAAAAAAAATGGCACATATTGTAATTAATAGAATAATAAGACAATAATTTAAAATGTCTGCCACACGTAAACTTCCAGTTTAAGCTGACTTTTTGACACTACAATCTGCATGTAAAATGAATAACAAAATTTATCCTAAGAATATCAGTTAAAATATGTTGGTAAATTTGTACAGACCCTATTGGGTAACAAAAGACCTATTGGGTAAGATGGTCTTATAAAAAAAAAATGACCGAGCCTCTTTCCCAACCCCCTATTAACCTTTACCGCTTTAAGTTGGCATTTAAAGTCAACCATCCACCCCCACATTTGATAAAACCGTAACAAATATTGAAAATTATACCAATAAGGGATAGAATGAAAGGATATCACGGAGTACGTATTGAGCGGTGTTGCAACGAGTCTTAATTTCGGTTATTTAAACTAAAAATTGAATGCGATACGAGTATGAAGATCGAAAAAGATACCGACCAATATAAAAAAAAATTTCGTGAATATCACTCACATTTTCATAACTAGAGCTATCTTAGATATACAGCATTACTAAAATTAAATGATCCATTTAAATTATATGTCAACTTTGAGGTGTGTTTTGCAATTTTTATATTTATTTATATCCGATTATTTTCTCACGGAGATGTTAATATATATATATATATATATATATATATATATATATATATATATATATATGTATATACTTATAAATATACACATATATACATACACATACAATTTAAATTGTAAAGCATTCTAGAGGTTTGTACTCTCGAAAGCCGGAGAGGAATATAGCATAAGTTATTAAGATGAACAAAATATCTCGACGCTAATTAAAATACAACTTGTTTCAAATTTAATGCTCGAGTTAGTCTCAAAGCCACTCGCAGTCTGCTTCAAAGTATTAACTAAGCTTAATTAGCGTTCGTTAACTAAACTTAGCTTACGGTATCTAACCTTGGCTTATTCCCCCTAATAATCGTAATGAAGTGACTAAATAGAACTTTGTTAACTGTATTTATCAGATAAATTTCAACAGTTGGTGAGCGTTTGCGATCACCGCCTCGCTTCATACTTCAATGAATTGTTCACAAAAGTAAATAACTAGATCAAGAGCATCGACGTCTCCAAAGCTTTTGCCTCAGTGTTGTTTTTGAAAAAATAAAGCTTTGTCAAAAGTAATATCGAGCCAAAAGCTTTAGAGAGGTTAACGCTCTTGATTAAGGACTACTTTTGAAAAAGCTTTGTAATAACGGTACACGTAGCAAAATTTGTGACTGTTGGTGAGCTACCTCAAAGAGAAAATGCATATAGTAAATATTAATAATATTTTTAGTAAAACACAGATCATCTCAAAAACTATGTAATGCATAGATTTCTTTACCTTTAACTTTCTATTATATCAGAGGATATTAAAATCAGTAGTAGAATTTTATGGCTATTATCCTTATTATAATAACAATTTTCCAAGTTATAATTTTTGCGACGAGTGAAAAAATATAAAACAAACAAATTGAAATTTGAACGAAGTAACCTAGACGAACGAAGTCTCTTCTTCCCCTTTCTACCTCTTTTTAAGTGTGTTACGATTTGAAGCATCAATTACTGAAAGAATAAATTTCCCACAAACAAACCTGTAATGCTCAAGAAAATTGGATTGTAACTAGATATATACGATATTCTTTTTTGACTGTTATTATTTTCAGTGTTACTCCATGTTTTACTGTAAGCATTGTTTGTCATCCTCTTAAGATTTTTAAAGCTATATATTTTTTTTAGCTTTGAGTTACTCAAGGAATGTAGAAAATATTGTCTCCTAAAAAATCAATTAAATTTAATCTTTTGATTGGAAATAATTCTAAATCAATAACAGAACGTAAATAAAACTCGAAATTAAAAAAGTTTCATTGTTTACGTGCGTACGTCCATAAGTGCAAATGTGCATTCGTGGGTATATGCATGCGTACGCGTGTATATTCATTCGTGACAACTATGGATTGAACTAGATATAATTTAACACATAACTGTTTCTTAAAAATATATTGAATAATTTGCTATATTGTTAGGTTCCGTACATCAAGAAATAGCAGAAATTCTCTAATTGTTTTTTTTTCAAAAACCGTTTAATATAGAACAAAAAAATTTTCTTCTTTGGTAAAGAATAACAACCCATATGCGTTTCTGTACATGAATTTCAGAGGATGCAAGTTAGTCACTTAAATTTTTATTCAGTTTGATCAGGCATGAAAAAAAATGATTGAGTCATTTTAAAAAGTGTCTGTGAAGATCTTAAAAATGTTATGTAATAATTATTAGTTGAATATTTTCAGTCTAGGCAAAAATATGCATAAACTTACATCCCCTTTCTTTTTTAATTATAAAAAGGAGAAGTTCGAAGTTGTGAAAAAATAGTGTTTAGCTTATTCAAAGTTTATAGAAAAAACTAAAGCAATGAGTCTAAATGTCATAGAGTTCGGATAATACTCACAGGTTATTTTTATGCCTGTAACAGATTTACTAGACAACAAATTTAAATGACGGAATATATATAAAATATTTGTAAATAGTTTAATAGTTAAAATATGAATTCGACTCGTACTAAAATATTTTATTTTTTATAACTTAATAATGGTTAAAGTTTCTTTTATAAATTTACTATATAATTACTTTAATTATTGAAAAATAAAATGCCCCCATTTCCTCTCGACAAAATCCCGTTTTTGCGTGAGTTTTTTGTATATTAATTAACAACAATTTTTATTATATCGAAATTAATTTTAAATCACTTTATGGTTTATTTTACCTCACTTATTTAAAAATTAAATTAAAGGGAACCACCAGTTCCAAGCAGTGCTCCGTGTTCATATAAAGTTCTGATTGAGAGGAAGTTCATTTTAATTATTTAATCCACTCTTATTGACAATTTATTGATATTTGACTCCAACGATTTGAGTGTTTATTACGTTTTTCATTTTACGACGTCATTTAAAGGCTCTCCTTTATTCTCTTTTCTAAACTCACGCATAAATTTTATGTATGTTTGTGTTTTTATAGGGACAACTATGTACTAACCTCGAACTTTGTTTGTATTTTGTTTGAAAACTGTGTATATAAGCTATAGCAGATTTACGTAGATATCACGCACGTTATTCCTGGAAGT
Organism: Druceiella hillmani; assembly: GCA_039881145.1. Taxonomy (NCBI): domain Eukaryota; kingdom Metazoa; phylum Arthropoda; class Insecta; order Lepidoptera; family Hepialidae; genus Druceiella; species Druceiella hillmani. The sequence continues at coordinate 602,981 of JAYKKI010000085.1, read as the reverse complement.
ATAAGATAAGTTCTTACTAGAATAGTTTAGAGTTATCTAACCAAAAACAAACACAGACATTTTCTTTCTTATGACATTTATCTAGATTAGCCTTTTTTTAGAAATACTGCTATGTAATTTAATTGTTTAGTCATTAAGGTGCAGTTATGGAATCATTAGGGTTGTTTCAACTGTGTGTTTTAATAATGATAATAAGAAAGCTAAATATATTCAATATTATTAATAAAACACATAATGATAAAACATTTAAAATAATCTATTCTCATTCATGAACAACATTCACGTTCAGGTGATCCAGCAATTTTATATTGTGAGAGTGGAGAATGTTAATGTATTTCCGTTCGAGATATCAGTATGACAAAAAGATTATGACTACGTGAGTGCAGGTAGTTATCAAGCGTGAGCTTTTGCCATAAATTAGAGTATAAATTTATTTCACTTAAAAAAATATTCTTCTGGGCTGCAATCTAAGTTAACCCAGCATACCCGAGAGGAAAATGGAAAAGGGCAGTAAAATATAAAATGTCATGTTTACATATGTAACGAACGTTTTACAAACATTCAATCATACATTAGATTGTATTTAATGTCAGGTGGCCTTCAAATAATGGATATGTATTATAATGAGATTGACGTACTTTTCGCATTTTTTCACTTTTGCTTAACTTTTCAAATCATTACATATATTATTATAACTATACCGTGCAATTATGACGTGCCTGATGCACGTCATAATTGCAATCATCACATTTCGAGTTCCCGAACAATAAACGTGGATTTGAGGACTGGGTAAGTGTTCTGCTAGTTTGGTGATAACTATTACCTACAACATTTTTATTTTGTTTCCATAAAAAAAATATTTCCATAATAATTGTTGTTTCGTGGGAGCAATGTCTAAATTTCTGCTATTACATTAGCACATGTTTTTTGCTTCAAAAACAATCAGGGTCCCATGCAAAATTCAGTTAAAATAGTGACTATTGCAATAGAGTTTACTTTGCTCTATAATACGTACTTGTATTTATACTTACGACGATGCGGAGCGAAGGAGTAGGGGCAACTATTTACCTTAACAAGTTTAAAAGATTTGAACACCAACCAACTTATAGTTGTGGTTCAAATCTTTTAAACTTGTTAAGGCACCTACGACGGGTATATTAAAATTTTAAACCAATATTTAAGGTATATGTAATACCTTTTCTCTTTAAATTTTTAATTTTCGAAAGTTTCTTAATCGCGTTATTTATATATATACATATATATATATATATATATATATATATATATATATATATATATATATATATATATATATATATATATATATATATATATATATATATAATAAAATGTTAAGACATAACATCTGAAAAATACGGGAATATTATTTCCAAAATCAATCTCAAAAAGCGGAGAAAATCTCAACGCAAGAAGGTTTATCTTTGAATATATATTATTGACGCAACCCAATTCGACGACATGAAAACCGCTCGCGGGTAAATCGGTGAATATAGCGAAATAACAATTGTCAATATTTGGAACTTTTTTATATTTACATTTGCAGAAATATCTAAATATTGACGGTTTGGAAGAGATTTCAATGTTTATTCTATGTGAAAATATGAAATGTTTTCGATATGGAAAACATGTTCTGAGGATTAAAACTAAGAAGGAAGTTTATCTATTTTTCTTATATATGTCACCGTAAAATTTTAAGTATCGTTAGATTATAGTCTATCTCGGGAGATTGTAAAGTGTCGAAAAATTTTGATCTGCAACATGCTGCTTACAACTTATGGCATTATTTTTTTAAAGAATATAATCTATCGAAGTCAAACCGTCAATTTTTTAAACGGCATGCAACGGAACGCATGGCGGGCTCATTGGATGATCATCATGTGCCCCGCGCCGCATATTTGTTTGTCAATTCATTGCTTGTGGAATGTAAACAAACAGTGTTTTGATGATTTTAAAGTAATTTAATGGTGAAAATAACTCAAAGTTTTAGAATTAGTTATATAAAATTGATTTCGAAATAAAATTAATCTATGATTAAACAAAGTTTAAATGAGTTTTAAATGATAAATAAGAGCTAGTCAAAGAACATAACCAATGTAAAATATTTAAAATATTACCAAATAAGATATCAAATGTTAATGTTGGATATTGAATCTGTCCATCAACATAACTGAAATACCAGTTATTGTTAATCGGGAAGATTTTACCATAGAGTTACAAAACTACTACAATGGGCGTAATAAAAATAGTAAAAAAATAGAATTGACAAATCAATGAATACAAAGTGTAATAAAATTGTTTGACGAGTATAATATTATCTCAATGTAGGCGACTAACAAACAAGCATTACCATTATGCAAGAAAATACGATGTAATGAATATTGGTAACCAGAAAGTTTTAATAATGAAAAGAAAGGATACCTCAGATTATCACCAAAAAATACTCGACGCACATGTTGCTACTGGAAATGGACGGCGAGACAAAATTGTTCACGCCTTGAAAGATAAATATGTGGTACCAATATTTGCGTTATCAATATTTCTGAATTTGTGTAAAACATGTTTATCAAATAAAAGCTTTCCAAAAAATTAATTGTCGTAAACCATTGATTTCTGACGATTTCAATTGAAGGAGGGAAGGGGTATATATATTTGAGATTTTTAGACTTCCAAACATCTCGAGGTCAAGTGTATTAATGGTTGTTACAATATCGGGACTATTTAAATAAATTGTTCTTCACGAACAGTAAAAAGCAAACACGCTAAAGAAGTGATAATCGAGATTCTTAAGATTTTTTGGAACTTGGCTATCCTAATATTCTCCAAAGTGATAATGGACTCAAGTTCACAGCATCTGTGCTGAAAGAAATAGTCAGTTTGTGGCCTGCTTGTAAAATAATTACTGGAAGACCTAGATATCCGCAAAGCCAAGGAAGTATAGACCGTTGAAATTATGACGTAAAACATATGATTCGAGCCTTGATGTCAAGTAATAAATCTACCAATTGGTTCATTGGGTGCTATTTCGTTCAGTTCCAGAAAAATTCATATTACCATTCAACAATTGTTCGAACTCCATATAAAGCCTTGTTCGGAGATGGTCCAAAACTGGGACTCCCATCCACTTACTTATTTAAAAATATAATATCTAACTTAGAAACCGAAGAAGATGTGGAGACATTTTTTGAAGAGATTAATAACAACAAAAGACAAAATTAAGAAAAAGATCAACAAGAGGAAGAACAGGCAAACGTAATCACAATAAATATTCCGAAAATTGACATTCAAAGCATTAAATAAAAAGAAATAACTACGGGGAGTCATAAAATTATTATCTTAGAACAAACGAACATTGCAAACAATCCTGAACTACTTCCTGACTTACATGAGAATTTACGGTATGTAATTGCGGATGTTGTTATTCATAAACCAGAAAATGAGCAGGAAAAATATCTTTAGATAATAAGGAAACCATCACCCCAGATCAGAACAATATTGAACTATTTCCTAAAAGCAATAGATGTCTTGTAATAAATTCAGAAATAAACATTGTAAATCAAAAACAAAGTAAACTACATGAAAATATTGACAAAGAAATAATCACACTAGAAAAAGTCATCACACCTAACAACTCTGACGTACCGCACAATGTAGGTGATTTGGTGTAATAATTGAAGTAATGAATAATCTGGTATGTAACATATGCAACAAAAAAGCATCTGGAGCTCATAAAAAAGGTACACAATGCAATAAAATCGTTCACGCCATATGTGGATTAGTATCTGAGGAAAATGAGGGCTGTGGATTGCAATTGCTTTGCAGTGTGTGAACATAACATCGTACAAGAAAGAACACTATCGCACATAAATTTAAAGAGAGTGGCAGATAAAATTATAGCCACATCGTCTAAAAAATTTAAAGATATTGGTTCGACTGTATTAGTTGAAGTCCCAAAAGTTGAACTGATTGGGAAAGTTTTAGAGAAAAAAAAGAACTATATCAAGTTGGAGCTATTTTGGCATAATCAAAGAATGGATGCCTTGAAATGCTGTTTTTTCCTCTCAAAAAGCAGAACTACTCAGTAATATTTCAGAGGTCAGTATTAATTTACTTTTTAATATCACCTTAAAATATTGCTAAGAAGTAGCAATATGTTCTTATTTGCTGGCTACCTTGCCTTCAAAACCGATACACAGCACTACAAATATTGCAGCTAAGCGGCAGTGATAGGTAAGGCGATATTACCAATCCGGACTTTGCATAAAGTTCAACCACGTAATATGCGATTTGCTTTACTTTTTGCCTAAATTTTTTTTCAGGTCACATTGCCGTTAAGAATTATATCAAAAATGTCTTCATCATTTGGCGCCCAAGGAATGAAACAATGCATTTTCAATAAGCAGAAAAGTAAAAAAAGAACAACGCAGTTTCAATAAGTGTAATTGCAAGAAAGTCAATGTTCTTTGTAACTCCACATCTGCCACAGTGGGGCACATGTGATTCAACCAATCAGCGCGCGAGGTACGTTCCGTCACATGCCATTGCAAAGTTTAACGGTTTGACTTCGATTATATTCCATCAAAATATAATGCGTTAAATTGTAAGCAGAATGTTACAGATCACAATTTTTCGACATTTTACAATCTTGTGAGATAGATCATAATCTAACTGTATTTATATTTTTACGGTGACATATATAATTCTTAAATAACGCCAATTGAAAATAATATAAAGGAATAATGTCAGTTAAAAATAATATTGTAGAAACTTGAAAGTTAGTCTAGTAGTAAAACATATTAACTTACACAAATGTCAATATCTGTAATTCCAAAATATTAATATAAAAGTTTAGGGGAAGGGGGTTAAGAAAATTAGGCGTATGATTTTTTTAAATTCCGTACGTAGTGCTAATAATAAAGGATTCAAAAATATTTAGTAGTTTATCTTCAGAAATATAATTCAGAATCCAGTAAACGGATACATAAAAGAAAAAAACATGGACGTATTTTATCAATACTTGCAGAAAACTTTGATAAGGTGAAGAATTTGTGTAAAAGTGTCGATAAATACTATAAACTTATGAATTGCAATAGATCACAAATGTTTTGAAAGTTTGGTGACTAGTTTAATGCGTTTGAGGGAATTGAATTGGCAACAACCATCAATCATCAATTTGAATGTGATTTAATGTTACCTAGTATGTCTTCTTCTGTTCGCGGTGGAACAAGGAAGAATTTTAGTGATCTTAGCATAAAATCGAAACGTACACGGTTAACAGTACTATCTTAAGTTGACGATTCAGCAGTTAGTGCATTACTCTACAGTCCAGATGCGTTAACATCAAGAAATATTTTTACGGATTAAATTTTATCACTTGCTATGGAGTATAAGCTAAGCTTATTTGTTGGTAATGTACTTAGTTAATAGTAAGACTTCTAGTAAAACTTTCCCATCATATCAGAGTATTTTGAAAGCTTAGCGAAAGTGATATAATATCAATATGGCAGTGATGGAATCTAAAAGCTGAGATCGAATTGCAAAATTTATTAGATCATACAGCTTCCCGGATCTTAGAGTCAGAGAAATTTTGTTTCAAATAGTGTTCCAGTAGAGTCAGTTAATTTAAGTTTAATTAAGAAATGGAGTTTTGAGGGCAGTATGGGTCATAGCGAGTATAAAGAGTTTTTTCGCGGATTCTAGTTTAGATGATGATAGTAATTTATTTGCAACCTCTTACGTTCCTTTGCAGTTAGTAACAAATTCAGATAGTTTAACCAATATTTTGTAAAAAAAAACCCTCGCCTCTCTTTTACGAGATACTGTACCTTTTCATTTCTAATTTGTGAAAAAAATTCTATTGTATTTGAAATTGAGAAATCATATTTGAAATAAAAAGGACCTTCCTTTCTCCGAAAATATCCACATTATGCGAACGCGTTTTCAACATACACTGGCTATGACGATGGTAAAATTTGTATTGCGTTAAGTGAAATGTTATTGGCCGCATTTTATTTTTGTAAAGTAACACTCAAGGAAATTAATAACATAGATTTTGTACATATAAAATCAGTTAAGGTCTCGATTAGGCTTAATTGTAGATAAACCACGATGCTGTGGAAGCGGGATACTGAGCGACGGAAATATCACAAGAAAATATTTTTTCAATTTAGATATTTCTTACAAAATCAAAGGCTTAAATAGCTATTTTGTACTTTTGCAAGTTTAATCTTCGGATACAAGATTAATGTAGCGTCATGTAGTAAATTTGATTCAGAAACCGCGCGACTTTTGGTATTAGAGTATCAATTGTACAATCTCCCAGCTTCCGTCCAAAATGTACTGATACGTGGCTTATAAATTGTAAAGCATGCATTAGTGGCTACCAGCGAATTATTCTAAGAGGCTACGGAAGCTACTGACAAAAATTGTAAAACATTTAGCCGAGACCATGCTCGAAAAATGGCTCGGGACATTAGTAATACTGATTTATTTGAATAGACTCATGTTACAATCAGACTGTTTCGTTACCAGCATTCATAATCTTGCTCAAAAGAAAAACGGTCTTTTAAATAGTCAGGCATTAAGCTTGTTAATAGATTAGAAAATCTTGTAATCGTCTTCGTAAGAATATCTTAGTTCATTTATACCATTTTGCTTGTAAAACTCAGAGTTATCCTCAATTTTATTTTTGTTTTTTTATTAATTATTTACGTTTTTTTCCCGTAGTTTTGTTCAAGAGTAATATTTGTCATTGTCATTTTATTTAAATCACAGTGATATATATCCAAATTACCAAATCTTGCATTTTATTTTTCGTGCTTATAATTAATTACCATAGGCATTGAAATGTATCATTTTTTAAATTAACTTTAATTTTTTTTCGTCATTTTTAACAAATGATTAAACATAATGTATAACATAAAAAGTAAACAACACTTTTTTATATCACAATTTTTTCGAATTTTCTATTTTTGACGGCCCGCCCTAAAACTGCCTACCACTGTGCGTTGGAGCGACGACGTGTAAAGACCGCCGCCGAATCGACTTGGACCAGACTAGCGACCGTTAGATTATGTTGAAGAACGATGGGGGAGGCTTTTATCCGGAAATAAATATCCAAATATCTTAATTTCAAGGAATAGTGATTATCATACTTTGTTTTAAAATTTAAAAAAAATATTAAATTATAAATAGGGAATTTATTCAGAAACAGTTTAAGTTGTAATAGTGACCTACAAAGGAAATTCTGTTTCGATAGTATTTATGATGCTATTTATATTTCAATGTCTTTATTTTCTTATGGATAAAATCCTATAATTATGTGAATATACATTTTTTTCAATTATATTCAAATAATAGCAAGTTAAATACTATAGACACATGAACTCCGATAGTATTGTATAATAAACATACATATTTGTAAGTCGCAAAATAGTTTTATGGATATAAACGGCTTCATTGAGTGATTTCAGAAGGAATCCATATGTAGTTTTGTGATATGGAACCCTATAAACTATAAAAGAAAGACTGAGATTAGCTTTTATCTTAAAAAAAATATGAAAGTCCCTAAAATAATATTTCGACACACCAGTACCACGTCGACATCACAATACTAAGCATTAATATTCTCGATGGAAGAGTAAGTGAACTAGGGTTTAATAAAATTCCTATCGATCACGTGGTCATAGTAAGCAACTTCAAATCAGCTGCTATGTTCCAATATAAAATTCGTCCATTTTTTGGAAAAGTATTCCAATATAATATTGCATCTTTTCTTTTTGGAAAACTGACTATAATTTTGCCTTCAACATTATAAAATTTAAAAATGTATTTATTTGAAATAATAATTTTTTTTGAGTAAAGCCATAGTACAAATACAATAAATTAGCTAACACCCTGCCCCAGATTAATAGACTCGAGTAGGAAAAAATTTGGCATGCAGGCTTCATCAATGCACGAAAACCCCTCGTAACAAACACCATTTTTTTTATCAAAACAATAACGACAAAATGCTAATTTTTCTTATTTAAAAACACCGCCACTATTTTTAAATTATTCTATGCAAACCGCATGTAAAATATATTTTATTGATGTTATAATATGAGAAGGATAGATATAAAATTTAACTTGATTAGGATAAACATAGTTTTGCACAATGAGCTCTAGAAAATAAAATTTTTTTTTTCTTTTTAAACAGTGTAATGTTTATCATGTGTTTGTTTTTTACTACTAAATTAGCAGAGTAGACATAGACGCTGACTGCATATCTTACTTTTATGTTGGATAATAAATAAATTACCAACTAAAGAGAAACGACCATCCTTCAATAAAACTACTCTAATTCAAAATAGATTTGCAGGATATTTTATTAAAACTTGATAATAATTTGTAACTTTCTTTCAATCTTAACTTCAATTAAACTTTAAATTGTGTAAATCAGCGGCATTACATTAAGAAAATGGTTAAGCAATTAGGAAAGATTGCTAGACCACTTTCCTCTAAAGTGTAGCCTGAGCATATTGGAAAATCTGAAGAAACACTGGTTCTTACATTCACTCACCTCTAGGAAGAGCTCTGCCGTGACTACTAAACGCAGCAACCATTTCTCTCTTTCAGCGCTCCACTTTTGATCACTGGAGTGAATTCATTATTTGTTATTCAAACAATCTCATACAACAAAAAAATTACAACAGTGTCTTAAATATTTTTTTGTATATCAAACTTCAAAAAAATTCCATTGAAAACATATATAATGTCATAATAAATAACATAATAAAACAAAATTAATATAAATTATATATTAATATGTAATGATTATAATTTTATAAATAATTTTCTATGTAATAAGCTCTGCAACACACAATAAAAAAAGTTATACCGTATTTTTATTTTCGATAAATCTCTTTAAAATTATACCGTATTTATATTTTTGATGAATCATTATGGAAACCAAACTTGTTTCAGAGAAAGCATCATTATTGCAGAAAATAAGGAAAATCGAACTTAAATAAATATGAATAAGAAAAATTTCCATCTTTCCGCTCTAAAAAGCTTCTTCTCTTTGAAATATCGTGTTGGGTCCAGTTCATTATTTTTCAAATAAATCCTAATTAGAATAAGAAAGGCTTTTGTTACAACAAAATTTTCTTATTTTCCGACAAATTGCAATTTGTTACTTCGACCGAAATTACAATATTCCGTTTTTAGTTGAGACTATTGTACTTTTTAAATTTATAACCTCCCTTTCAATAGCTTTTGCGTTTCTTTAATATTATTTTCGCTTCTCACATTTATAGAAAATAAAAATACGGTAAAAAGGTAAAATAATAGAAAAATCTAGTTGAATTGAAGTCTTTTAGGATACGATCATTGGCAGTATATACGTGAAAATAATTGTAGTTTAATAGTAAAAAAATGTGTGTGTGCATTTCTTCAAACTCATAAACAAAGGTTCCTCATTGGTTTGTAAAAAAATACAGAAATAACTTCATTTAAATTTAACATTTATTTATAATTTATGTAACTAAAGTCACAGGACAAGTAAAGTTATCTTCATGTACGGTATTTGAGATATTTACTTAGTAATAAATTTAAAACTTACCTTAATAATTTAACACTTACCTGTGATAAATTACCTAAATCCTTCTCATAACGAAATCATAATTTAATGCTAATTAATCCAGATCATATTATGTCAAAAGTACGGTTGAAAAATTTCCTATTGAAAGTAGTAAACTTAGTTTTTTTTTAATAAATGTAACTGGGCCGAAGTAGTAGGATCACTATGCTGTGGTCATATTAATTTTGGCTATATTTTGCATAATCTATCTAAGTATACCCGATGTATATTTGATGTCTTTGCTTTTAAAATTCTAATCTTAATAGCAGAGTTATCAGAATTTTTACTTTCCTAAATTTGTTTCGAACATGCGGTTATCAAATCCATTATGGGTAATGCCGAAAGTACTTGGGAGAGGTGAAAATATTCTAATTTTATGTCACATCCTGTCCGCATGTGTCGCTGTAAATCATATTTTCCTTTGAAATAATAAAAAAAATTAAGCATTTTTCTTATAAACTTTAATCCTGTTAGATTAATAAAAAATGCGCTGACATTTTTTTTAGTTTTATTATCAATTAAAGAAAATTATTTTTGTTAGATCACTAAACATTACTTCAATCCATGAATATCATGCTAGGTAAATTAATTGTTAAAAAGCTAGAGCAGAATCTTTGACAAGTATAATCATTAATACGAAATCCCTTTGTCTTGTCTTATATTTCTGTTTTACTTGCACAAAAATGCGGTCCAAAATTTCGCATCTTCAGCGAAAACGGAGTTCATTTTTATTTGTCATTCGATGCCCCTCTTTCGAAAGAAAATTTAATTTTTTTTCAGCTACTTAATGTTATTTGATAGCTCTTTTTTCGATTTCTTTTGAAGCTTAATATGATGATCATACATAGTTTTATACAATTTATTTATTTTTTATCTGCCTAAGGAATTGAGCAATTGACTGGGAGAAAAAGGAGTTAACATTAGAAAAACATCCAGTAACCCTTCGGGAATAAAATAAATCTTACTTAAACAAGTTTTATTGCATCCTTATCTCTGATGCTTTCATACAATCACCTCTGTAAGTATTTACATTCATTGTTAAAGTAAATTTTGTAATATAATGTTTACACAGCACCAGAAGGCAAATAAAATAATTTATTGCATAAAATAACAAAAGAAAGGTTTTTCCATATTTATTAATTTTCTGTTAGTTCTATGTTTAATTTCAAGTGGGTTGTGTTCGTAGTACAAAAGATTTGGTACTTCCCGCATTCGATACCTCCCTGGTGTCACTTCCAAAGGGGTACATTTTCTAAATGTGAGTTATTTTATAAATAAGGAAGAAATAAATTTATTTATACTATAAATTAATGAATACTCTAATTATTCAGTATTTCCTAACATATATGTTAAACATTTTAAGTACACGACTTTGTACTTAGTACTTGAAAGAAAAATTAAAAATACGCGAAATAATAAGGTACTTTAAAAAATTTCGTAAAAAATTCTGTTGGCATTTTCAAAAATAATAAGGCGTTTAAATAAAAAGAGAACTTAATTTTCATATTATAAATTATTATATTTTTCAATTTTTTTCTATTTTCAGAGTAGCTGGCAAAATTGATTGGCGTATTTTTTATTTTAATAAATTCAAATTATAACTTCATGACAATTTTTTTCTACACTTTATTTTATTCCACGAAATGATAAGAAATTTATAACACTATTTTATCAGGTCCTATAAACTTATTCGGTAAAGTTGCAACTTTTACGAGACACGTTTGACAGAGCTATGAAAGCATATGTGTTGAAGTGTAGATCATATTTTTTTCGAAAGAAAGGAAATTGTATACGTGAGTATTGCGGGCCACAACTTTGAACTGGAGCTATGTGGAATTAGAGGTCTTGGATTCCCTAATTCCAATGAGCAACATTAGTGAAAGTTTCGGTAAACTAAGCTTCATGAGGATATTTTATATCAATGGTCTTATGGCTAGAGAATATGGCATATAAGGTATTTAGGTAATGGAAAAGTATTAATGCTGAGAATCTAAAGTGCATAAATATTATTGGAATATTTTGTTGTCAATCTACGAACCGGATCCCGTTAATTTTATAATCCTTGTTTACTGCGCTCATAAATTTTGCAGCAATCAAAAATATTGCTGCCTCATTGATATTAAGGCAAATAGAACGCTAATGGAATCACGTCGGTATTTGCCCGTCCGTCCATCCATCTGTCACAGGCGATTTTCTCAAACACTATTTACAGAAATAGAGTATTGCGAACCAGTTATGAATTTGGAGTGCAAAAAGGCGGTTTTGATACTGAGGGTAATTTTAGAAGTTCTTAATTAGATTAAGAGGTTATTACTTCCCCAGTTATCGTGCAGTTTTAGAATCACGAATTTTACCATATATATATTTTTACATATATTTTTAATTTTTTGAACATTTTTTCGGAAAAAAAACGGTTACAAAATTATTGCCTTCCATTCTTATCACTACAAAGGTTGTTCAGAAAAACTGAAAAAATCTAAATTTTAGGAATTAGGTATAGATTGAAAAAAAATGTCAGGATTGAAAAATTCTAGCGCAAATTTTTGCAAATAATTTCATTCTTTATTTCCTTACAACTGCTGATCAATTGACTACGTGTCATTATCGGATGTTGCTCGTGTTTTATTTGGAAAACCACAGGGAAAATCTATAAAATATATGCGTTTATATAATGCACGTTATTCGCGAAAGCATAAATCGTTGCTAGAATTTTCTAGAATTGTTTAACAAGAAAACAAGCATGCAATATTTTCTTCTTTTTAGAATTAATCCAGAGTAGTCATTATTGTATATATTTCTGCATAAATATTTTAGTTATTCATTCATGGAAATATTATTATTAGTTCACCTATATATCTCGTTATTGAAACAATCACGATTATAATAAAATTAAATATGTTAAATAATATATAAAATACATAACGATGATAAACTTTAAGTAGTCTATTTTATCTCGTTCATGAAAAATATGAACCACACAGGTAGTAGAGAAATTGTGTCCTGAGGGAAAATGGAGAATTTTGGTAGAACAAAACTATTATGACTACGCGACCGCAGGTAGTTTTCTGGCTCAAATAGCGAGAGTTTGTACAATCAATTTAGACATTGTAAAATAAAAAACTTCGGTATTATAATATTCCATTTACGAAATTTTTCTACTGTACTGTGACGTAGAGCAACGAAAAGATACGGTAACGAAGAACAGCATACGGAAAAAGGAAAATAGATAAGGGCAAAAACTACATAAATATCTAAAGATCTTTGTGTAGGTTTGCTCTAAATAACTAACTGAACTAACGAAAATACGACTCCAGACAATAATGCGGGGTTTTTACTTGCTTTACGCAAAAGTTTAGCTTGAAATATTAATCGAGGAAATACATAGAAAGTCCCTAGTATTTTGCAATAATACTCATACTTTAATAGCAAGTTTATATATTGCTTCCTAGTTAAAAATTAAATGGAGAAATGGCGGTGGGACAAGAGAAAGAAAGTGACATGTCCCCTTTAATTATAATAATTAAATATTCAGATGTATTTCTCTTTGATACAAAATTTTGAACGATCATGTAATATATATTTCCTACGTTATCATAAACGTTTGATGTTTTTCTTTACAAGTTTTAATTCAATGGCTCTTTTGGGAGAGATTAGAATGTTAAGGTTCTGCCAGAGAATGTACAGAATTTATTTAAATGTACATAGGATAACATCATCATTTTATTTTTTTATTTTTTTGTTATTTAAAGAAATATATAGAGCAGAATAGAATAAGAAGGGACATTTTTAAGAAAATAATTAATGAAATTAATACATAGGACCAAATTTAATTAAACTTTCCTAAACATATTGTCCTGTTAGCAAAAATGTAATCCACTGATGACCTTTTATAGAAAATATTTAAAATGTTTTCTTCAATAAAAATTTTAATAATTAAGTTTATTTGTTTCATATACTGCCAAAAATAATATGTAGAAAAAGTGGTATTTTATAAATCTATCTCTTAAGTATAAGTGAAATTGAAAGATTCTACGACCTAGGATAATCGTTTAGTTTTCCTATAATCCTTTAGCCCTATTCCCCCTTACATTATTCTTAATGATTCTTGTTTCAGTTATTTTCGAAATGTGAAGTTTTTATATTTTTAGGCGCATTCTCTGTGGTCATGCGTCAAAATTTCCATCTCTGAAGTTGCCATGCAACTATTTTGAAATGTTACTATAAATGTGTGGATTAATATTATCTATATTTTATTCATATGATTTAATCATTTCAGTATTTTATTTGGTATATTTTCTGGAAAGTTCGTTGTTTTTGGAAACTCCTTATTCTTTACCTTTTCTGATTTGGACTATCTGTTGTTAAGCTGTGAATTATTTCACTGCGGTGTATGAAATGCTTAATCAATACACATTTTCCAGAGTCCTCTTACAGAGTGCTGAGTAACGAGTTATTTGTAGAGAGTTTTCAAAATGTCTTATTTTCTTTTTTTTACTATCTTAAAGCCAGATGCGTTCAGTCTTTTACACGATATCTATTTTTCTAACCATATATAATTTAAATAAAATAAAATGTTTTATTTATAATATACAATGTTATAGACATAACATCTGAAAAGTACAGCAATACTGTTTTTAAAATCAAATAAAAAAAACGGAATAATCTCAGCGTAAATCGGTTTATCTTTGATAATATTTTATTTACGCAACTTGATTTGATGTTGTGAAAGCCATCCACGTATTAAGCGGCGAATCCGGCAAAATAACAAATGTCAATATTTGGAAATTTTACGTATCCACGTATACAGAAATATCCAAATATTGATGATTTGCCAGAGATTTCAATATTTATTCTGTGTGAAAAAGTCAAGTTATGTCAATGTTGAAAATATGATATGAAGGTTAAAATGTGGAAGAGAATTATTTATAGTTTTTGCATATAAATATTATTTATATTTTATGGTTTACACGGTATCGAGTCATAAAGTATTATTTCTATCCATATCCAATACCCTCATCAATATTGACTTGTAATCGGTCTTTTTCTATTTGATTAGTTATTAAATTATTGATATTTTCTTTAAATGTGAAGGGAAATTTACTCATATTGGTTTTTCCGCGGTGTGCATTATTATCGACTCGGCCAGATTCGAATTTGACGATAAAACTAATTATTTCTCGGCTGATTTTACATGTATTTAATTTCCAAATTAGGTAATTTGGAAAGAAATTCCCCTCTTGAAATTATCCCTTATTTGATTTTTCAAACACATTTATAGTCACCTAAATTTACTTTTCCCAAAGTAATACTTCCGTTTGTAGGTTCGTACATATTTACCTATGAGTGCATGCTATGCAGTTCGCTACTTATTTTGAATGAATCAGAATAGAGGCTTATTATTTTCACGATTATTATAAATAATTTAATTTTTATAAAAAATTTAAAAAAAAACTTTCTTTAAAAAAAGAAAGTGGAGCATTCATTTGATGCGCATCTTTTTGCCTCTTTTGTCTGCTCATTACCAATTTTACTTTCTTATTTTTAAACTTCTCTTGGTATTTTTAATAATAAAAAAATTTATAAAAAAATAAAAACGCCGACTATTCCTTTTCCACTTCTTATAAAAAAAATTAAATGTAATAAAATATCATATTTTTTCGATCGAGAATTTTAACAACGATTTAGGATATGTAACTAAATGTAATTATTTCAAAATTTTTCGTTTTCTTCAATTTTGCTCCAAAACTCGCAGTGACATGTCAAAATTAGATTGTTTTTTTTATTTTTTTGGTTTTCCTCCATATAGGATATTTATTACCACATTTTTTATTTACCTACCATGTAATTTTAAAAATTAATTGTAATTTTGTGTGACTGAAAGCAATTGGATTGGTCCTACTGTAATAAGTTTGACAGATATAGATAATAATCCAAGAATATAAATAAATAAATTTCATACCAATAAAAGAAAATTCCAAATGTTAATTTTATATAGCATATAGTTATTGATTTTGCAGAATTTAAAATTGTCAAACTTGTAAAAAAATATGCTATTGACATTTTTTAAATAATTTCAGAAAATTGTAACTTCAAAACCAATTATTGGTGTAAGATATTGGAATTTACTTTATATCTGTGAGATCATTTTATATACATCATTTCGTCGCAATTCGGGAAAATTAGTAATAACCCTTCGTTGGTTTGTTATGGAACAAAATAGTTTCAATTAAGGCCTTTTTGAGACAGCAAAGAAGTATAGATAAATGGAACAGATATTTTGAAATTAAATTTTTCACTAACGATTTGTGTGCACAATCTGCTCGATATATTTAATATAAGTTTTTATTTTATTTTCTACAAAATTAATTTCGTTTTTATAAGAACTAGCATGACTCGTATGTAAATTATCAGAATTTGTTTGAAATAAAAATTAAAATTATTTGCATTATAAAAATTTAAAATTTAATGGTTCTCCCTTTATATTTTTCTAGGTCGTCATCAACTGCTGAACAAAATTGTATCGATCGTTTATATCCTGTATACAAAATTCAATGCAATGATTAACTTTTTTTTGGATTTCATAATTCTCTATAGTCTATTTTTTCAATAAACAATTTTGTAACCGTTTTGCCCGCCAAATTTAAATATATTAAATTCTAAGTGATTATTGTATTTAGGAACCACTTTTTAGAACGTGCTGCCAAATAAATTTCCAAGGCTTAAATTCATGACTTCTAGTTACAATTAGTGAGGGAATAGTAATCCCTTTCAGTGTTCCGAAAAGATCCTTTAAGTTTCCAACCCAATCCTTTGTAAACGTAAATTATACTCTAAGGCATAATTTGTGCTGGTACCTGAAGGTCATTACAAGATATTTCGTTATATCGTATATTTACATGTAAATATGTATAAAAGAGCAACACAAATTACGTTGTTTTTCCTAACTTATTTTTATTAGACGAGTTATGCATCTAATAAATAAAACATTGAATATTAATACTTTTAATTAAAAAAAGAAATTAGTTTCAAATGAAATCATTATATGTAGATATTTTTTTATATTTTATTGGAACAGATTTTGTAATGCAACATTTTCAATAACAGCATTCCATAATTTTTTGATTATATATTTAAATATTGTAAATAAATAGCGAGATAGAGTAGAGATCCCGTTTCATAATATTATCACCACTCCAGTATCATAAATGTTTGGATGAATCTATAAAATCTCTAAGACCAATTCTAAATGTCACTCAGCGTCAAACTCTTTCATTTTAATCATTTCAATTATATGCTTAATTAGACTAACACATTTAATTTAGATCGCAGCCGCCTTCAAGATATTACGGGAACGTAATTCTAAATATGCAAGTGCGCTTATGACAATAATGTTAATTTTTTAACATTTTTAAATTAGAGAATTATCGTAAAATCTAGGACCATAAAGGCTAAAAGAAATGTTATAAAATTGCAAAGAAATTTTATCATCTCTGAAGGAGGCATAGTTTTGTTTGACTTAAAAATAAAACATCTTTTTTTAATGTATAAATTTTATTCATTTGTGCCCAAAAGCAGTATTATATCTATTTACGTTTATTATACTTCCATTATTCTTTTTTTATATTTCTATCTATCTACGTTTATTACGTATCTTATATTACTAGGAATAGAAATTTTAACTGTCTTTTTAGTTTTGCATATCAATAACATATCAATATCTAAGAAATACTATCTACGCACGTTATCTACCAATGGGAAGGTAAATTATTTACCGGCTATCCGACGTTGTATAGAAGTGATAGATGTTGGTTCCCAATAATTTTTTGATGGTTATTTTTGATGGGTTAGATTATCAACAATAAGCGCTTTTTCTTTCTGTCATTTTCGATGGATAAAGCCCTATCAACAGTCGGTTTTATGAGGCTCAATGAGCATAATATTAAAACTTGATTTCGAGTTAATAAAAGTTATTACAATATGATAATAATTATTTTAAATTATTACATATACAAAAACGGGGTTTTGCGAATTTATTAAATTATATATTTATTAATATAATTCATTACTTCCTTCAATTACACCAAAATGTTTTATCAATACTTGTTTCTGTCCGATTTAACATAAGGAAAAGCAGAAATTGAATGCGTTCTATAACTAGACAGATAAAAAGCTACCGATGACTGTCGATATAAAGTAGAATATTGAAATATATGTATTAGTAGCTTCCCACTAAAAATAGATATAAAGTCATCAACTATCTTAGATAACTATCTACGTCGACGGATATATAAAATATAAGTTTTTGGCGTTAGGTAATAAGTACAAATTAACACTTGGGTAAGTATGGAATACTAGTTTTATCATTCGAATGGAATACGACATTTGTCATTCTATATAGTAATTATGTTCACTTATAAGAAGGCAAAATCATCATCATATATATTAATACGCTAAGGTTTTAAGATGTTACACTCCCTTTTTAGAAAAAACCTCACAACTAATCCACATAAATTATATATCATTTTATAGATAATTGCTTGCTCTACCGGCATCCACAACTAAAAAATTTATTATTGCTATTGTTTTTGCAAATTAATTAATTATTAAAATTATATACACAAAACAGCAATGCTGCCATCTAACGGCTCAACGTCAATATGATTGACGGTTGGTAAAATTTTTGTTTAATTTCAAATCCACTCACATATAAATAAAGTGGCGCTTTAGCTCAATGCTTTTGATACTTGCGCCTCTATATGTCAATTTTATTAAAATAGAATAAATAATGCGAAGACTTCGCACGGGTCACGCTAATATAGCAATAATATCTCTCCTTTGGTAAATTTCGATGTAAAAAACACATCGCTACGCAGATAAGTATATGAGTCAATGATAAAATAACAATCGAATGAGGGAACGTATTAACTTTCCCAATAGTTAAGTGAATCACAAATAACTCATTCAGTTAATTTTTTGCAAAATACGCTAAGCACGTTGAGGAAAATTCAATTACATCAACGGTCATTGTTTGAAGTATTTAGCTCAGCGTAATGACGGTGCAATACGGTAAGAATATGTTTCAGGTAATACTTAAAAAGAAAACCTACAGGCAGACCGGATCTTAATTTAATTGGCGCCATCATTTACATGGGAATAATCAAAACATTCATCATTTACGTGCATACTATCAATGTTAAATACATAATAATCTGTGGTCAAACAGTCGCACAGAATAAAGATTGTCGCCAAAGAATTTTAAAATATCAGATTGACTGAATGAGTTTCGAGCTGTGAATTTTGTGTGATTTCTAATATTTCTTTTTCAATAGTCGTGAAGTGCATGTCAAGGCAAAAAAAAACGTTTATTTTATATCTTTTATAATAAATATCTGTATTTTTTATATAAGTGAAATACAGCTGGGTTATATACACTTATCTTAAAAGGCAAACTTTGTAGCAGCGATCTGAATTTACTTACTCTCGCCTACCTGATATTGGTTTGAAGAATGCTTAGTGGTCAAATTTTGACCACTAGGCCACCGGTAGTACCAATCATTTTAATTATATAATTAGTATCAAATTGCGTGATATTTAAAAGGCCATATGATTTTATTACATGGGAAGCTGGAATTTTTAAAAAACTTTGAAGCCATACAACTTTTAGTGTTTAGAATTAAATTCTATTTTACACGCCTCGATGTCCGAGAAAAGGAACTTTAATAAATAGACCGATATACGGAGGTATAAAAAAGGGAGCTTATAATGGTTTCTTTGTTTATTTTGAGGTACAGACGCCATTTTTTTGTTTGCAATCAGAATTGCTCCTACATAGATTCTCAACAGGTTATTATTTATAATTTATAACATATTGTTTTTCTTTGTTATAATAAAATCTAATATTATTTTATATTTCTGGAATCTTTTAAATGAGTTTTTGATGGATACATGTTTGGATAGATAGATGTTACGGATTCTAATTCGATATTGTTGCGAAATCACATAACCTATGTTATACTGAACGGTGTACTAATTTTAACAATACCTCTTAGACAATATTAGTAGAGTATCATCGATACAAGGAAGTAAAAACTTACATACTAAAATACATGAATTCTGATACATAACGTCACTTTTTGTGCCGTCGTTTAAACATAAATTCAAAAAAATATATCCGCGATTTGCATCAATAAATTCCTTAACTTCTTCTAGTTTTGTCGCCGTTTTTATCCTGTAATAGTCTGGGTGATTTAACATAATATATTTTCAAGCGTAAATGAGATCTTGAAATTAATTTTAAGAGATTTTTAAATTTATATTTGATTATGAATCAAAAAGAGATAAGATGTAATTTTTAAACTGATTACACCATTTTCCTAAAAGTAGGATCATATCAACAACAAAATATTTGTGGTAATTTGAGGAAGTAGATTAAAAGCGAAGAACTTTTAATTTATAATAGGTGAGACAATATGTATATGCAGAATACATTTTAAATACACACCGCGTAAAAGAAAAAATTAGGTAATAACGCAGACATCAATAAAAATGCCAATTCTTAAATGTATCAAACTTACGCATGAAAATATTAGTGTTATCAGATTTATACCTTTTAAACTTGTTCATCTGGGACACTTAAATTTTAAACCCTGCACTTACAACATTGAGTCTATAAAAACACTTTCAAGTATAAATATTTTTGAGATATCAAAACTAAAGCAAGTGCAAATTGAGACATCTTATCAGTTAAAGGCTATTCACCACCTATACCAATCAAAAAACTATTTAAATGTGATATTGGAAAAAAAAATTATATTGTAATTTCATTTATTTTTATACAGATAGTGTGAAAATTTAAAGTGTTATTTAAATTAGTAATATCGTATTTAATAAGTGAAATTTATTAAATATATTATTAAAAATAAAATAATTCATAGACTAATTAACCCTTAACTTGTTATAATAACAAGGTCAATATGACCTTAAGGACTTTCAAAAGCTGACGTTAATTTAATTAAACTTTCTTAAAGCAGCTTCAACGGGAGCCGTGTCGATTATCAGCGTAGCGCCGACAGCATTTTTAATAAGTCTTGCCTATAACAGCAAAGTTTTTTGTTTGTTTTTAGCTAAAATGATAATTCAGATTTTGCTGAGTTTACTTATAATATACACGATAGTATGTAGCAACATATATTATATAATGATTCCTAGCTTAAATCTTGGAATATTTAGCTTTATAAAATTTTATTTTTCTATTTTATTAACGCTAGCATACGCCTGGAACTCCCCTCTTAATTTTTATGATTATATACCCCAAGAGGTAAAACGGAACTCTTATAACATCAATCAGAAAGTACAACGGAAACCTTATAATATCACTCCCATGTCTGTCTGTCACAGCTGTTTTTCCTAGAAACAGCTTGATATATAATTTGGCATAGTAATGAAACACCCAAAAATATGTGTATGGTAATTTTAGGAGGAATAAAATTTAGTAATTGTATTCCATTTTAATTCCTCATACTGTTTAATATAAAAGAGCTAATAATAAAGACCTTAAAAATATTATTTTTTTTCATGATTGTTGGTAGTATATCTTGGATAATTTTCTGGAAAATATAAAAGAAAATAATTCCCCGCTCCCATTTTTTATCAAATTATATATCAAATTTTTAAAAAATTGAATTTTTGGCAACAGAGCGGAGGTTGTAGAAAAACTATAGGAAATGTCCTAAATAGTATAATACCTGAAATATACACAGATTTCATTTTTCGATATAGTTATAAAAAATGTGGGAGCTCCACCCACATAAACCCGTGGATGAAGCTAAACTTTCTTGACAGTTCGTGTTAGTTAATAATTTTAAAAAAATAGCTTGTGGTCACCGTGGTATGTTGCGTTGATCCCATCCCATACCATAAAAAATTTAAAATTTAAGATTAAAATTCTGGCTGATTTTCGCTCCTGTGATACAATGCACATATATCCCTAGCACTATTTAGGAATTGACGAAAGAGAGCTACTCGACTATTGACGAAATTAAAATATTAGTATAAAATTTGACTAATAAAAAAATACTTACCTTATTAAGTGAGTATTGTTGGGTATTTCAAGTGTTTTCAAAATTGACAAAATCTATTTTGGAGTTGTGTAATTTTAATGTTTCATTTACAAGATATTTCCTTTCAAAGTCGTCAACAAAGAGCCATCGGACCTCTAAATTCTAAAACCAAATTTTAAAAAATATAAGAAATGCTGAAATATAAGTATTATATCTATTTCAACAAAATTGTAATACGTACTATAACTTTTCAAACTCTTAATTTTTTTTTAAAAAACCATTTCATGCGATGACCAAATTTGATCACGGCAAAGAGTTATAACCGTCTTATGTCGGTGAAATTTAAAATTTTATATTGTATTAAAATTTTATAAATGAAAAAATACAATAAATTATACAATTAACAAATACTCATTTCAATTTCAGAAAATAAAAAAATGGTATTTTTTAAAAACTACGTGGGAAAAATTCCAAATACTTTATTTACAAACAAAAATAAAATATCTATATAGGTACAAACTTTTTGAAAAACGTAACAAAATTGTTGTAAAACTACAAGAAACAATGGAAATATTTGGCCCCGTATTATATTCAGATATATCAATAGAAACGTCGCTGAGTTTGGCGTCATTTTAAATCAATTCAGTATGTCTTAGAGAGTGGATTAATCTGAATCTTCAAGCAATTGGGTAACACTGAAAACAACCGTGTTTCCTAAAAAAATTTAGGTAACATTTTAGAAATAAAACAAACACAACACATATTAGTGGCGTCGCGGGATATTTTTCCTCTGTTGTGTACGTACCTCCATCAGCCGTTGCGTACTTTCCATCCGCCGATTTGTGGAATCATAAAATTCACATTACACTTGAGCTTCAATGTCATACGCGCTTAAAATATTAATTATTAAATAAAATTAAATAATATCCGGGACGACACCACACATATCTGCATGCGTACACGTTAATGCATCACCAAGTTCTGAATCCAACTACTGAACAATACGAAGCGGTTCAAAGATATTTGACACTACCGTAACTCAGTTCCAGCAAATGGCGGAAGCTTGACTTTGCTCAAAAGCAAAGGTGAATGTCAGATTATCATTTGTTTGAGATTTTAAATTTATATACATAGTTATTTTTTCTATATTCGATATGAAAAACCATAAATAAATTTCAGAAAAGCTGAAAGTAGATATTTGATACATATCTTACATTTAGGACACAATAAAGGAAAAACTAGTTGCAAAATTACTCGACCGATAAATGGACATTAGTCCAGTTGTTATTTTTTATAACGTTATAAATAATTATATAAATTATAATAATTATATAAATTGCAGGAAATAGATAAAATTAAAAATAAATTGTAATGTGCTTTTCTACTCATGTAAATTGGGGCGAAAAATTGTTATTTCGCGAACTACTATGAGTGAGGGCTCAATAATTGCATTTATCAAAACTGAAGGCGAAATCCAATTTATAATTTTTCATTTTCAAATCCCGTTTACAAAATATTCGGCTTCAAATAGGCTGGAAGGAAAAACATTGACACACTCCCCCCCCCCCCTCCTCACCCGCCCACCAATGTAAATACAGTAATCCATACTGATGTAATAAAATTGAAACATTGCCTGTTTATTTCTTCGTTTTTCTTTCATGCTTAAATGACCTACGTATAATTATAAGTTGAAATATAGGTCATACATATACGCCGTGTCCAGGAATAGATGTTGGCCAAAGAAAGACGCTATTTGTGGGCGATAAAGGAATAAATTCCAAACAAAATACTGCACATAACTCTATTTAACACATCCAATATGTGCTTGGAGTGTGGCATTTCACGGCTGTTCGCGGGTTAGTCCCAAGTGGCGCTGAACAATGTGCTCAAGCATCGTGTGTACGAAAAAAACAAATAATTATGAATATAATTTTTAGTTTTATGGGGAAAAAAACTATTTTTCAGTCATGGAATAAGGTCTTTCTTTGTCCAATACTTATTCTCGGACAACATACATATATATGTGTGTGTAATGCACACACACATATATATGTACATATATATGTATGTATATATATGTATATATATATACATATATATATTTATATATATGTGTATATATATATATATATATATATATATATATATATATATATATACATATATGTATGTATATATATTACGTTATCATTTAAAAAAGAGAAACAAACGTAATAGAAAAATATACCTTGACCGAAAAACTAAACGCACGGCCAGAACTGTACAAAAGGTCGTGACCACATATACCTGTCATCAACAGGTAAGACGAAATAAACGTTGTAATGACTGGATATTTATAGTCAGAACTCATGAATACATACAGATACGTAAATAAACTTCACTGCTAGGAAGTTCATGTATTTAGATTCGAAATATATTTTTTCATTATATAATTAGTTTGACTGTTAAAAAGGTAATTTTTGTCTTTTTAATATTATGCATCTCGATGATGCGGGGAATTCCAGCGCTACAACATTGGCGTATGCCCATGAGATCATTATCTTAGAACCACGCGGGTAAAACTGTAGGAAAAGTAGCTAGTAATATATACACACACACATACAGACACACACACATACACGCACATATGCAAACCATGCACAGTCGCACACGCACATGTACACGCATACGTACACGAACACACGCACACACACACATTCACTTTTCCACTGAGTTTGTTTTGATTTATACTTTATTTCCAATTAAATAAAATTGCGCTTACTGATTGCTTCTATAAGCCCACTCTATTAAAAACTTTTCATAATATTCGATACTAAAATTATTTGTATTCTCAGGACACACCATAAATATTAGTAGTTCATATATTTATTAACTAATAAATAAATTTCAGAAAAGCTGAAAGTAAATATTTGATACCTATCTTACATTTAGGACACAATAAAGGAAAAACTAGTTGCAAAATTACTCGATCGATAAATGGACATTAGTCCAGTTGTCATTTTTTATAATAAAGTCACAGGAAATAGATAAAATTAAAAATAAATTGTAATGTGCATTTCTACTCATGTAAATTGGGGCGAAAAATTGTTATTTCGCGAACTACTATGAGTGAGGGCACAATAATTGCATTTATCAAAACTGAAGGCGAAATCCAATTTATAATTTAACAACTTACAAAATACAGAAACGCAACAAAAGTTGCGAAAAAAGGATGATCATTATGTGCGTGATATGTGTTGAGAGGCCATCATTATTAGTGTAATAAGCCAAGTATTCATTAGTATTCATTAGCGCTCTGAATTTATATTTAACGGGACATAAAAGTGCACTGGAAAAATTTAATCTTTAGTTTTTCTCTCTCTAACTATTTACTATACCGCTGGGAGTTCCTTGCATTAGTGGTATGCTTTAACTCGGTAAAGGTATACGTAAAGCTTTATACTTGGAGAAATTAATTGCACATTTATAGAAAATATCTCTTTCTACTTCAGTATATTTCCCAGAAGGATTTTGTTTTAATAAGATATGATAACTGTTATTTATTCAGAATAAATTTTGGTTAAAAATACGAATATTACTCTGTCAAGTAAAATGAATATCTTAAGAAATGTTTGATGCAAATATTAAGATATATTATTAGATATTTTTAGGGCATTTTAATCTTAACCTTCAATCCCTCTCAATTGAATATTTTCAAAGTTTCATAAAATTATTACTTTTAAAAACATATTGACTTAGTATCCTTTACACACGTCTGTCTTGAAAACTTTGCAGTTTTAACAGCTAGTTCGTTATATTTTAGCGTCTGCCTTTTTTTTCAGCTTATTATAATTGTATTAGGTAAATGAAAAAAAAAATCATAAATAGATTCATTTAATTTCTCTATCTCATGGAATTATATAAATTTATACGTCGTATTTATACGAGCCCAAAAAATATGTGGTGATTAAATAAAAATTCGAAAACTCGACCTGAGAAATTTCCCAAAATTATGTTCTAATATTGTATTACACATTGCTTTTATATTAAATATTGCCAAATATATTTTAAAAACTTATGTTTGTCTTAACTACAGCAGCAAGTTCAATCAAATTAATTATCACCTGCGCTGATTACGCATACGTAAGATTTTTTTTAATAGCTCCACAACCAAAGAAGTCGTAAGATTCGAAATAATTTCATTTGAAACTAATCAAAACCTACTGCCGAAATGTTTTTTCCGTATCTTTATATAACGTTCTTTGAATGAGATTTTGGATACAAGTAAACAGGATAAAAAATGGAAAATGACAAACAATATTTAAATGTAAATTTAAAAAGCTTTTTTAATTATATTCCAAGGGGCTACGATAATTTTTTTGTCTTCCTTTCTAAATAAGTACCTTAAAAATACGGAATTTTCTCGGAGATCTTTATCTCGAGCATGTACTTGCAAATATTCATACACGTAGGTCTAAAACTATTAGAATTAAGAGGATGTGATGGGCGGACTGACACACACACGGCCACGACGAAATTACAAGAATTCCATGTCATGTCGAAACCCTAAAACATGGGCAGAAAATCAACAACGGGAAAATTTTCATGATACTGAGCGGATGTCAATTTTATCCCTAATTTTCGGGCAACATTCCATACGTCAACGTTGCTACGATCCACCAAGATAGTAGCAACTGCGTAATATTGTTAAAGTTCCGTGCATGTAATTGCTTATTTATGATGCTGTAAATATAATTTCAAATTTAGCTCGAACTAATTAAATGTATAACATGTCTTTGCAAATAATGAAAATCTTCTTGTTGAATCTTTAAATTTATAATAATCCTTTGTGGATTTTGGCACCAAACACCTAATGACACTGGCTGTTGCCACTACCTATAATTGTCGCACTCTACCATCATCCATCATTCAGACCTGGCACGCAGTTATTAAATGGAAAAACCTGCATATTAAAAAGATGAATAGTTTAAAGTGCCATCTGTTTTTTTCAAAACACACATTCATGAAATGAATGTCGTAAATAATATTTTTAATTATTACTAATTTGACGATTTTATCCACGATAAAATCGATTTTCATCTGTTTATATTTTTTATATTTTATCCACGATAAGATCTTGCGATTTTATCCACGTGGAAAACTGAAATACATGTACAGGGTTATAATGCGTATATTTGTTGTTCTTATATTAGACAAAAGAGATAAGAACTCTTCAGTGACGAGTAGTAATATTGTCGAATTTTGGGCTCGCTTGATATTTCTTAAGGTTTATCTAGTTGTTGCTATTTTATTCTTCACAGAACTATCTTCCTATCGGCAGCGATATGGCAGCTAGATGCGAGTACTCACAAAAGAGAACCAGGACTTACTGGAGAGCTGGGAGCCCAAAGTCCAGCGAAAGACGAACGACCCAGTAAACGATTACGGCACTTGCAAATCAACGCAAAGTACTATGAACTATACCAGAGGCCAAGCATAAGTATGGAGGTGTAGAAACAGCAATTACGATGTTCTGGATGTGGAGACTTCCAAAAACTTAGGGAACTGGGTTGGTAGCCGCCGTACTTTCGACCGATCCAATTGAAGACTAATTATTAAGAAGGCCCAGATCCTTTAAGGCTGTAGTACCATAAATTAAATTAAATTGTATTAAATTTGACATAGCGCATATTTACTTGCTATTATAATTCGTTTTACTTTCAAACAAGTAGCAAAAAATGAGAAAAACACATTTTAATATCTACATTTTCTTGATGCTGATCCTTTAATGAACACAACGCGCAATTGTGTAAGATCTCATGTATTTTACAAAATGTTAATGAAATATATCAAAATAATCTTCTTTAAAATAAGTTATCCCCATAAAATAAAAAGTTATTCCAACCTCTCCTGACGAAAATAATTTATTTTTCACATCGAAGTACAAGTTCAGATATTAATATGACTTTTAACGAAACCCTCTTTTATTAAACGGTTTTTTAGAATACTCATCATTTCAAGAATTGATTGCCCATAAATTCCTGTATTTGAATAATTGTATATCAGCGAAACGCTATAAAAACTGCAATAAGATTTTAGCTGAGTGTACTCTATGGATTAAAATAGGAATTCTATTTGTAACTGGAAACACTGTACATAAATATGAAACTAGATAACTCTAAAACTAAACGAGGAACAAGAATATATATTTAATATAATTGTCACCCGAGAATAACAGCAAGGTTACACGTCCTGATTCGTGGACGACGTATCCTGATTCAAATATAAAATGAGTTTATAAGGTAAATAATTATGACCCTCATTTAGAAAGGAAGGAAATCTGTTGTGTTTGTGAGGATCCAGAAATATTATGAAGAGACATACTTTTTAATGAGGACACATTTTCCATAGAGACTCAAAGAAATCTAAAATAAATTTTAAATTAATGTTTAATTTTTTAATAAAAATATTGTGTCAACTTACTGGACAAAATTTTTTTTCCGAGAAACCCAACAAGGATGGACCTGGCATTACAGAACATGAATATAATTTAAAAAAATGGTATTATTTAGAAAATAAAAATTGAATATATTTGGAGTTAATTTTGTAGAAATCCATTTTATTATGCAACGATTTTCGAAATTATCTTGTAGCGCAAGTTCAACTCGTTCTTCACAAGTTTGTTTAGTTTAACTGACTGGAAAATTGTTCTGCGGTAACAATGAATTTATTCCTTTATAATTTTATTACTTACACATTTTGTTTACATGTACTATGAATTTGAATTAAATTTTAACAAACACAGAATTGACAATGTCGACACTGAAAAATTTATATAACGTCGATTGAAGATATCACTCCCCTGGTTGACAATACAGTATTTCAACAGCGGTACAAATATGGAATATTAAATGAAATTAACTGCGTGTACGGAAATTATTTTAGAAACAAAATATATTTTTAACTGTATTTCTTACTGTAAATAATTTTTGAGAAAACAAAGGAAAAAAAATAGGTGAAAAAAAATTTTAGCTTCCTGTTTTATCTTTGAAAACCATTATCCAAACGTAAACTTCATTTTTTTGTTTACAGGTTAATAATTTAATAGAGTTGTGGATGCAAAATATAAATAGTTGACTACTTCTTGTAACTGTACCAAACTTCTATGACACTTAGGTAGACAGATCAACATCAAGTAATTACGCACAGCATGGAACATTAAATATAATTATTAAATATCTTGGTACACCTGAGTACGAATTTTCTTAATATAATTTATTTTGAGTGAAGTTTTGTGGATCATATCTTTGAATGTGCCTCTTAGGTCATGTCAAAACAAACAAAATAATTCATTACATACATTATTTTGTGTTTATTTTATGAAATATTTTGTGTTTTACATCACGCATGTTTGTTCGTAAGTCATATCCAAATAATTATGTTAATTTGAATTATAAATTCTATCTCCCTAGCCCTAGAGCAACGGTGATTTCCGCAGAGCCCTTGGGTTCCACAGAAGGGTGACAGGGTTCCATGAATTAGTTATATTTGTTATTGGACTATCGAAGTCTTGGCTATAATATAATCCTGCGGAAACCAAATTGCACATTTTGGAATAACGTAATGAGTAACTGCATGTAAAAAATGCATTAGATTATTTTAATGTGCAATTTTACTAAATGTTTAAATTAAAAAAAAAAAGAATATATTGTCTACATGTGAACAATTACCTGTTAACTTGACGTTTGATGTTGGAGTTCTGTAAAAAAAAAGTAGTTTCTTAAGGATTCTGTGGACATAGAAGTTTGAAGACCACTATCCTGGAAAACTTTCCGACTGTAAATTTGAATCTGAAATATGATCGACTTAATAAAATCGAATCTTTCAGAAAATGGTTTTACAAACATCAAACTACAATATTTAAAAAAAATATATCAATGTTAAAATTGATTCAATCTCAAAATATTTTCCTTTATACCATCTGAACTTAAGGTTGTCTAAACTCTTTTTTCGAGAGGCTAATTTATATATAAAAATAAGACATGAATTAAATATATGTTATTCCAATTAAACAGCAAGGACGCACTTAAATAATATTTTACCATTTATCAATATTCTCAAGAGTTATATTCTCTGAAACATATCAAAATGACTAAGTAAAATAATTTCAACATTGGTTTAAAAAATTGGTAAGAGCGTAATTAATAGTCAAGATTTATTACAAGAAATTAATTATAGACAAGCAAAAAATTAATAAGATTTCATGAAATTATAATAAACTTGACTTAAGCAAATCGAAAAATCAATTTGACGATTAAGGTACATTTAAGTACATATGAAACCAAGTCGAATTGTTATACTATCTTGCAAACTACGAGTAATGCAAGTTTTTTAATTAAAAAGGCAAAAAATACACAAACCCCGAAACACACTTCTTTACCCTGCTAGGTAGTGCTTCAATGCCGACTAACGATACAGCCATAAGCTCATAAATAATTAACGAGACACCGTGGGTGACACACTTGCCGCAATCAAAGCTCGCCCTAGGTTTCTGTCCTACTTTTCTCTGCCGCCCAAACTCCAAGCTTTCTGTATTCTTATTCTTTTCATTTTGTCTCGCTTAATAAAAAAGTGGCCGCAGTTCTTGACCATGTCTCCACGCAGACTTAGTGACGATTTTATTCTGCCTCTAGTGGACCGAAAGCTCTTTTGAAGTGGTTAGATTTATTATGCACGATTTCGTGATATGATAAGGAAAATATATGGTTAGCATGCATTAGGAGTCAGATTTGCTCTTCCAGTTACATAAAAATGATGCCTAGTAAGGTAAATATGGTCAGTGAATTATGTGAATTTTTATATGCAGCAAAATAAACTAAGACGATAATGCTTAGTAAGCAAAATTTGTCAATTACCAATAGAAGCCGCACTACGAGGGTCTCTTACACATTTAGGCAAATATAAACATTTTTGTAAATATAACATTTCTAAATAACTCTTTGCAAAAATTTAATATAATTTTTTACCGTGTATATCTATGAAATTCATCAAAGTACAGAAAAGAAAATATATTGTTAAAGTTAAATTTTAGTTAACTTCCTGCTTTTTCATAACGTTGAATGTAACATTTTCTGATATTGAGGAGGAGCATATTTCTTATAGAAAGTTTTAATAATATCTCCACACTATTCTAAATAAAATAAAATAGTTTTAGAGTCTACATTATTTACTCTTTCAGCTTGATAACCTAACCGATGCACAAATTTTCAAAATATCTGTTACTTCTTTGGTACCCTCTAACATTTCTGTTGAAATGTTTTAATGTATTCTGAAATATATGAGGTTAATAAGTACCAAGTTTCTATGTCAAACGGTTTCTGAGAAAAAATCGTGTCATATCATGAGTATCGAAGTCACAACATTTTTTCAAATATTCATTTCAAAGACTTTTGCAATCCACGTAATTTTACATTTTTATTACCTGGTTAACTTGTCTGTCTGTTTGTGTGTTCGGCACAAATGAGAATGTCCATGGACCTTACTTAATCCAGGCCGATGGCGAATTATGTAACACAATGATATCTACGTCTCTATGTTATTATGTTTTGTACGTGTATATATATATATATATATATATATATATATATATGTGTCTGTGTGTGTGTGTGTGTATATATATATATTCATTACCTTGCTTTCTTCTCTGTCTGTTTTATTATCTGTTCTGCACAAAGATTAAATGATTTTATTGATTTCTATGAGTTTTATTATAAATATCCCTAACGTTAGTGAAATAAATATTTAATTTATTACCAATAAATGAGCTGTTACTAAATATAACGTAATGTGTCTGCGATAAAGAACATTTTATTGTTATCATTATCAAAATATTTAAATGGATAGCATTTTACACATACAACCATAAAAAGCAGAAAATAATTATTTACACAAAAAAAAATTTTAAACAATTGCGTTTCTAAATCGGACTAAAAAATTACAAATAATTTCTCATCGAGTAACCCACAAATATATAAATTTATAATCTCATTCCCAGTATTCTGGAAATTTGTGATAGTGAATTTTTAATATCTAAGGAAATACAATAAGATCTAAAAAAACTTATGGCGCAAGTTAACCTTAATTTCTAACAATTTTACTGCACCACAAATGATATGATCCGTTGTGTGAGTTTCCTCAACTACGGCTACTTTCTACAATCCTTACTATTTCTATTACACACGCCCAACGCTTTTCGTTTGAGATCATACAAGTGTTTTCATCGAGTATAGGGTTAGAAATCTTTATAGACCAAGGAGTAATTATTTTAATTTTTTAGTCCGATTTAAAAACATGGTAACTTAAAATTGTTATTATGCGAATAACTATTTTATTTGAATTGCTGTCCCATCCTCATGTAAGATTATAAGAAAACCATGATGACGGTTCTAAACGTCACAGTATTTCAGATACGATAACATACATAATCCAGGTAAATTAATTGCATTATGTATTATCAATTATTATGTGTGCTTGGAAGTCTAATTAGTAATGACTTGTAATAAATATATTCATTTCACTAAACGCGGTGCGGAATATGATATAGATGCGCGAACCCGGCTAGCTCATGCCCAGTTTTTTTTATTAAAATTTCTCTAAGTATTACAGCGGAAGAGAAAAGTGATGTTGCATATTCTGCCATTAATTGAAATATGTATACAATAAAACTTATACAAACCATTAACTAAAACAATAAAATTGATAAGCATGTTCCTAGAATACCACTAGACTAAGTGCACACAATCACTTATACTCTGATTATCAAAAGTCTCTTTATTGCCATCGTGATAATTGATATGCATTGGCCTGTTTCTTTAGCTTCAATTTTTTTTAAAATATTTCTGTAACGGTATTCCCACTACGTTTTATGATATTTATTATAAACTTGTAATAAATCTTGTTTGTTTGGACCTTTCATATTTTTAATCCACCCTTCAAAGTTTTTCCTTTTATTTTCTTATTTCATATTTATTGCGTTAATTTTTAGTAACTCAACTAATGCTTTTGGGAAAAAATCATCACTAATTAGATACTATGCGTTCTTGGTGATAGAAGCCTTTTTTAAAGATTTAAGGGTTTAATTTTGGAAAATAAACCACACACATCCATAATACTTCGATTTATGAAAATTACACTAAAGTAGGTCTCGTGTTTATAAAATAACATATTTTAAATAAATATTTAGTGGTATTAGGTTTATTTTATTCAAAGTTTTTATAATATTTTGAAAAAATAAATATTTTTGTTTCAAAAAAATTTCTTGCAAAAGAAATCTACACACCTTATTTTCCTTGTAAATATACACTGCAGAAAATATATTAAAATTTTCACGTCAGCAGGCCCAATTAAGGTATTCATTATTTTTAATAAAAAGTGATCCGACCTCGGAGTGCAAACAAAATGCTTACATAATATTAATTCCAATATTTCAACACAATGGATAAATATTTCCTCTTCGAAGATTAACGTTGAATATTGCCAACTCATACACCTAGGGCTAGGGCCCTAATTGCTGAGCGGGCATATTCCTTTGCCTTTTGCCAGCATTTTCTGCGGCGCTTATCTCCGAGACCATTTTGCTTGATTAACTTTGTTTTAAAAACATTTTTCTTCATGAAACAAATATTTTTTGTTGTTTGCAAATCGAGGGAATTAATAATCTTTTCGATTCACGAGCTCTCTCCGGGTTATCGTCGTTTATTGATTGAATTGGGCTTGGGTGAAAGGCTGACGGTCGAGTAGTTAAGAGTAAATTGGGTCCGCGCATTTTGAATGTAGCTGAAGGTAAATGAGGACTTTCTGTTTAAATTTCGAATTTCAGCACTCATCAAATCTGTTGTTTGCAGTTTTCCGTACAAAAATGTATCGACATAGAGAAGTTCAAAAACCTGTCAAGAGCGAGATGGATTAGCGCAATGTAAGTTGCGTTTATTTGTGTTTCTAAAATTCGCGCAATGTAAGTTGCGTTTATTTGTGTTTCTAATTGATTTAGTATGAATATTTTTACCAAAAATGTATATTTAGTTTTCCGCATTTAAAAAGGAAAAAAATTAAATGGCGTTTCAGTTTTCACTTCAGTTATTTTCGTTGAAATATCTATCGTCTGTAGACTCTCCGTGTCATTAGCAACGAAATCCACATCCATACTCGACTCGGTCTCTTAGCTTAGGTTTACTCATATCTTTCTGAGATTCTAAGATATACTCTTAAATATAATTACAAATTACATTACCATAATGTATATAGTCTTATTCAAAATAATGATTGTGTCCCACGAATCTATAACTAGAATTTAAGATATGATTCCATTTATGAACACATATAATATCTGTAATGTCGAAAATGATAGGTTCATTCTACGCGTGCGCAGTTCACGATGTCCGCCCGCTTAAAATTATTGGAAGAGTACTAGTAAAAGCTTTTATCCTTTTACTTTAAAATAAGAAGGCGATTGTATGTCTATTTTAGCCAAGTACTGAAGTTTGTAATTTCTGCCACAGAGACTATCGCTCACGCATATTCATTTCGGCGCGACATTTGGAGGTGATTGCATCTCCACACCAGCATCAACGTACCGTTCGATGATAATGGCGTGATCGACTATAAAAAAGAGAGAAATTTTTACCTACTATCGGTAACCATGCTCGGTTTTGGGAACTTGGAATTCAAGATATGAATTAGTACATTCTAAATCAAATTTAAAAATGATATCGTTTAATGAAGTAGTAAACTAGTGCGGATATCATAAAAGATGAATGTTATTCTTTAGGGGCTATTTCAGATTTTCTTTAACCTGTTTGATGATTAAGGTTATAATCTATCCGTATGGCGAATTTCTTCAGTTTTTTCAATCCGATGTTTAAATTTTTAATTTGGCAGAGTACTTAACGATAAAAAATATTTAGAAATGACAAATGAAGAAATAATTTTTTTCTTTTTTCTTCTTCATATATCAAATGGAAATCATATAAGGAATGAAAAAATTATATCTTTCAAAATTTTATGGAAAATCATTCTTGAGGTGTTAATGAAAATATTTACAACAAAAACATCTAATCCTTTCCCCAGTCCCTTCGCAACTCCAAAGCTAATTATTTTTAAAAATTTATGTTATTAAAAAGTACATGAATTTTACTGTGAGATTACAGCGACGACCCTAAAGCGATAGTTTTTTTTGAAAATTCGCTGTGGTTATACGCCTATTCGATAGACATATTTGGCAATGTATTTACACACATATATATATATATATATATATATATAAATATATATATATATATATATATAAAAATATATATATATATATATATATATATAATTTTTTTATGCAGTGTCAACCTAAGCAGCAACATTAAAACTACAAATAAGTATGTTGTCTATATTACTCAAATAACATTTATCCGGCACATTTATTTCCATTTCAAGGCTCAAAAGAGTAACGCGACAGACGTGATGAGGTTAGGAAGTGGATACGCAAATAAAGACTTGAAATTGAATAATGAGACGGCGGTCGTCTTTTATGTGCATAATTCGCGGAACAAAGAAACAAACATTCACCACGTCGAACTGAAAGGGTTGTTATCGAATATATATGGGTCTATGTAGGAAACTGTTACGTCGAGTGATGGGCGACCGATTTATCCGCTTGCGAGATGACCTATTTTATTTTGACGATATTTTCGCGATTTGTTAAAATGCTTTTTGGGAGGAGTACCTTCCTCTTATTTATCTCCTTTTTCAGCTGGCCTAAATTGACTTGGCGTGGCTATTTACGTTGCTTTACTCTTAATTTTAGTGATACAGAAATCGTTTAAATGCATGTTAACACCGTTATCATTTGCTATTAATAATTTAACTAGTATTGATATCTTAACTAATAAAATCATATGAATATTTTCAAAACTGTTTCCTTTTTATAAAAATATAAGCGTTCACAAATCAATATAATTTAACTGCTGGCGTTTATTTATAAATTAATCCATTTATTAATATTTCTAAGCCAAATTGCAAAAATCTAATTGTCATAACTTCTTCATTTCCATCTATCACTCACAGCTATTTCAATTTAAGGTTAATCGTGATCAAATTTTACAGAAAGACGTAAATAAATTAAATAAAATAGTATACCTTAATTATGGAAAAAAGTAGTATACCTTAATTGGGTAAGAAAAAAGTCATTGAATATAATCGGTCTGTTTTGCACTCGGAAACCTGTATATGTGGGTTCGCTACAACAATTTAACAGCACAAGTTACTGGTTGATCAATTTTGTACCATAGGAATGCTGAATTTAAAGAATTTTATTAGGCTTTACGTGCTTGATGTTTGACTATGTTAGGTACAATTGAATTTTTCTTCACGTGCTTTGTTAATAAAATTATTTCTTTTTGCAACAGCCTTGTAGGAGTTGTGAAAGTTTTCAAAGAAGCATGTAGATTTATATTCTGAAATTAATTCCGAGAAAATACATTGTTTATAAATAATTTTTTGACCTTCATCTATAATTTTCTGGAAATTTGAATACTGTTACTTATAGGCAGAGGTAAAATTTTCATCAGATATAAGCACTATGAAAATAAGTTAATGACATCGAAGGGATTCATTAATGACCGTATTTTTGTTGGTTTATTGATGAGAAGCAAGATGCGAAAGAAAAACGATTACTTGCATGCAAACAATATATTCAAGCATAAAATGAATGAATCCTAAAACAGTATCAAGAACAAAGTGAAATTTGTCGTTTTAATTATTTTTTTTCCTTAGTTTTTCTTAATTACTTAGTTTTTAGTTAGAATTTATTTTTTTATACGTTTTTGGAACTACCATACCAAATTAGTTGCAAAGGAACAATTTTATCAGGCCACCGCCAAATCAGTAAGTCAATCGTTACAATTATCGAAATTAGAGATTTCAAATAATGTATAAAAATCTTATGAAAAATAAATTATATGTCAAGAAATGTACTATCATCTGTAAAATTGCACCCAAATATTTCATATAATTAAAACTTAATTTCTTCGCTATATTGAAGGATACAAAAGAAAGAGAATTGTAATAGTTCATAAAACATGATTTATTTAACATTTATTATGGATGTTTATATCCGTCATAAGCAGAGTAAAATATTAAAAGAATCGACGAAAAGAAGGCGAGAAGAAAAATTTGCAAATATTGACCTCGAGGATCGAATAATCGTCCTTGATGAAGTGCGCGGAATAGGCAAATATTTACCGCGACATTCCATACAACTGAACTCGGCTCACGTAAGTGTATACGCTTCCATAGAGGCGAACGAGGAACCGTATCCAGGGGGTGGATCTGTGACAAAAGAAATTCCATTTGAACTATATTTTTATGGTTTATCCGAGATGGTGCATGACTTTTTGAAGAGGCGACTTCTACTTTTTGTCTCGGTTTGTAGATTGCGTAGTTTGCTCTTATCGAGCGCCCGTGAAACTAATTGTTGCATTTCCTTCCTCGTGCCTCGCTTGAAGTGGAGTTACTTTATTTATCATACTCTTAAGTAATTACTTGTACAGACTTCCTAGCGTACTAAATATAAAATATCACCTACCATAGTTAAGTACCGGTATATAAGTATGGGTACATATCATTGTGAATACCTCGAAGATTATTACACATCTAATTAACATTATAGTTTTCCTGCAATTAAAAACCCATTTTTCCATAACTTTAGGTTCACAAATAATATTAATAAAGAAAGCGAATCGAAGGGGGGGGGGGTGAAGCAACCATTAGTTTTGTGTTTTCCGGTATACCTCTGGCGATATACGGAAAAGATTATTTTTTTTTAAACACTTATAACTAACCTTTTCAAACGGTACGGCACACTATATGGAATTAATTTTTTTTTCAAATAATTAATTCGCTCATAAAATTTTCGTGTAAATGTTTTTGGTGTTAACTACCAGTTGTGTTTATTTCTGTGAATATGTGCGGGTTATGTTTATTTCTATGCCAAAATTTGAAGTATCTATGCCAAGAGATTTCTGTGAAAACAGCTGGCACGAAAGAACAAATGGACACGTGAGTAATCTTGTAAGGGTTCCCTTTTAAGGTACGCAACCCTAAAAAACAACTGGTCAACAGCTGTTTTTTTTAATATTTTTATGTGAAAAGGATCTTAAACGTTTTATTGCAATTGAAAATTTAATGCAATTTTTTTTATATGCACACAAAACAACATTTTATTTCAGTCCCTGATTTATACTTTTGTATTATATGTTATGTCAATTAAATATTTTTTATACCTTTTAGTTTAATTACGTTTTTTGTTTTGATCTGAGAGCAAATAAACTAATTACTGGTTTAAGTCATGTTAGTTTCGTTACAATATAATTTTATGTAACTCTTCCATAATTGTTAAGCTTAAATATTTGATAATTAATAAATAATGATGCTTTTAAGAGTAAATTGCCAATAAAACAATACTGTCAGAATTAATTTTTTTTTATGTTCATATTTAGGTTTAGTCTTATCCATAGATTATTAGTAAGTTCATTTAAATATTAGAAGGTCTTATCGGTTAGTTACTTGTCTATTTAGGGCTAATAATTATACGAAATACGTAATAATATATCGCCGAAATTCTAGTAACAATGTTTGATTTTACGCGGCACATTTGTGTGTAAATATTTTTTTAACTATTTGTGACGTTTTAAAAATGTTTTTGTCACAATCATTTGTATTATTCGTTGATTGAGGACTCAAGGAATAGTTTTTTTGCAATATTTTATGTTTTGACGGTAACCTCCTATTTTAATGATCACCATACTCGTTTAGATATAAAAAAAAAACTTTTCGGCAAGTATAAATTTGATATAGTATTTGTATTTAAATCCTTACGGAATATCTTTGCTAATATTATAATGATGAAGATATATCATTTATTTTTCAATGTAAGTTTGTTTGTAGATTTTTATATTCATATTTAATGGAGCCCATTCGTTTCATTATAAACCTACACAATACTATAAAAGCAGCTATCCTCCCTTTGGTCATTATTATAACTTTTTATTATAAAGTGAGATTTGCAAGACATTACAACTCGATGTTATTTTACAAACAAAATAAACAAAAATTGCTATTGGCACTGAAAACATTGAATAAATGTAGTGATGAAATATAAAAGTTGAAGATAAAAGCTCACTGAAACATAAAAGTTGGATATTCTAAAATATTTATACATATATTTAAAGATGCCTTCTGGTGAATATAGTGTTTAGTGGACTTTCTTAGACTGTGTTTGAAATGATTTCCAATTTGATGAGAATTTACTTATAATTTATGAGAGATACTCAACTCCTGAGAGATATATTTCACAGTCTGCAGGTGTATATATTGTTAGCAACTAGCGCGTCAGCCTATTTAAGTAATTATATTGACTATGGAAGTAAATATAAAAGGGTCAGTTTTACAAACACTCAACTATGATGTAGCATTTTACAGAGGTTTTTTTTCAAAGATAATATAATTCTTAATTTTTTAAAAATATTCAATGCTGTCTAAATTTTCTTTCAAAAAATGGCACATGTACTTGCCGATGGTCTATACAAAATACGAAACATGACGTAATTATTAACCGATTTTGATGATCCCTTTTTTATCGAAATAATAACTATCAGAATAAAAGTTATTTTCACAATGCTTTATAAAATAATCTAATTTTCATAAACATATTATACGAAAATTAAATTTTTTCGAGATCGGTAAACATCCTGATCTTCGTTTGCGGATCTTCTTCCCCCGATGTCTGCTCTCTGCTGTTTTAATTTTTTTTGTATTTTTACTTTTTTTCCAATTGTTTATTAAATAAAGGAAAATTGGGTAATTGTGCTTTTACTTTTTACTAATCAGTTTATTAATAAATTACAAGACCCACACAGCATTCGAAATAAAAAAAAATTGTTCGGTTACTTTATCTATTTTCTCTATAAATTTGACATCATTTTTTTAAGTACTAAGAATTGAGAGATGTAGATTAATTGTTGTTGCGACAAATTTATACATACTAAGTTAAACGGTTCTTAGAAAAACTATAGTGACGTGCCGACTGACAGACGGATACGTTATGTTATAAGCGTTCTTTTTTCTCTTGAATGTGAATAATAACCCTTTCAAATACGAGTATAACTCTCATAAAACGAGTCCTAAACACATTTATGTACTAATAAATATTTAAGGAATTATAATATTTCTATTCATAAATATTAACATTATTTTTCAGCGTTTGAATGTATTTCCGGGGATATAATTAACACATATAAAAATATCGTACATTAATAAAAAACTGCTAGTTTTTTGAGTAATGTGCGATACATGAACACTTTTGAATCCATCTAAATTACTTTCCGGTTGATGCTCTACACGACGAATGAAATTAAAAAAAACATGTGTGCAATTCACACGTGGTAGAAGTGAAACTTTCAAAAAATTTAAATTTTAATTTTTAAGTTTAATATGAATTTTTAATTTTGATAAAAACTAAAATAATTAGTAAAGTTTTTATAATTCCCCTTCCCCTCCCCTTCTCCTTCCCCTTAAGCATCGTAACATAATTCTACTTACGTAAATAAAATTCGTACCTATAAAATTAACCAGTTAACTTTATTTAAAAAAAAAATTAGATATAAAATGATTATATTATAATCAATTTTATAAGTTGATCGAAATAAATTGTTGAGATATTTCAATACTTCGCTTTGTTTGTTGCTCATTTTTAAATATTTTTCTTAATACTCATATGCATATTATAATTAAACATTTCCAATATTTATAAAAAAAAATAAAGTAATTTAATTTATAGATCAATTACCTTATAATTTGCTGTTTTTATTGCTTGCTCACGTTTTCTAAATATATTAACTAGTATATACACAAATTCTAAAAGAGAATAGTAATTAGAAATAAAAAAGTAGGCATTTATTTAGTTATTATAAAAAAGTTCCTGATATTTCATTTAAATATAGCAAAATATTAAAATAATATCGCCTTTACATGTATAAAAGGCAACGCCACTTTTTCTGGTTATAACTGGATTTCTATTTAATTAAATTCGATACCATTTAAACTGTCAAAGAGAGTATTTATTAGGAAGATTTATACGTGCAAAACAATAGGGTTTATGCTTAATTTGCAGAGCTTATATTCACTTTGTGGCGTGTGCTTGAACTCAGTCGTACAAATTGTGACATCAGTTTCTATGCCGACGGAGCCACGGGAAAATGCTAGTATCTTAAAAAATTATGTTCATACTTATTCGCTGGCATCGGGTTTCATCCTATAAACTATTATAATACACCTATGATAATACTCATAATATAGATGTTGAAATTGATGTACGAAGTTTAACCAAAACTTTTACATCCATATGTATGGAATGTCAAAAGTAGCTCTCGTTGCCGCCATTGAACGCACGGTGGCTTCCAGTTCTGGCTTTCGCCCAACAGGCAGTCATTTTTCATCCTGTTGGTGAGGAAATTATAAATTAGCGACCGACTGAAACTTTTCTACAAATACCAATCTCTCATATCCACGGAAATTAATAATTTTAATAAAGTGCTTAATCCTCTTACCCTGGTGTACTTTGTTAAATTTAATAAAAATTTTACCTAATTTGACACTTTGATATTAGATTATGTGGAATAATAAATTACGGGCGTAAATAAATAATAAACAGAATAAAGGATATTCATTCATTTTGTTTTCTATTGTTTAAAATGGAGTCACTAACTAATTTTTAAAAAATTTATTCATTAATTTTGCCGCTGAAATAAATTTCAGTAATTGTAACATTGTTTACTTTTATGTGATATTTACTATATCCACAATCTCATGTGTGGTTCAAAGTGATTACTTAAATAAAGTACTACAAGTACTTTAATTTTCATTTGAACGCTTGAAAAGAGTGATGAATTTTGGTTCTTTTTTACCATATGGCTAGGAAGCCTAAAAATACACACCCATACGCTATCACAGGTGTCTGCCTATGGATGAAGAGACACATAATGGATGAAGAGCTTATGATATAGAACGAGAAAGTTTTAAATTCGTTTTAGAAAGTTATCGGAAGAAATTCATTTTAAAGAGTTATTACGAAGTTACGATAGCTAACGTTATTTGTCTGGGCTTACCGATTAAGATTTTGCTCGATTTATAGAAGTAGGTTTTTAACAGTTGAAGAAAAACGAATCATAGTAATATACTATATATTACTATGATTCATTTTTCTTATCTGCAATAATCTAACATGCAAAGCTTGTAGTCGTTGACTGCCGGTAATGACAGCCTGAAACTTGACATGATTAAGTAGCAGTCCCAATTTGAAGTAGCAGACTAAAGCAAAAATTTTATTTCTATCATTAAAAGCGCCTGAAATCGAATCTGAGCTTAAATGTTTGTGTTATTTTTATTTAATAAGATTTATATAAACCATTTCACCTGCAATAATTGAATATGTTAACAAATTATTTCAGCACAAATATCTTAATCCCTACAGATGAAATTAAGTATATAGTGCTATGCACACTACTACTGTTATTATTTTAAAAAGATTTTTGGAACCCGTACGATTGATGTCATGTCACCCAAATATGAACATGTATCTGTTATATGGATATTTTATTTACTTGGTACTGTGCGTGTATTTTGGGAACAAGAAATATAGACAGGTTAAAATGTCAGACATTATTCATATTACATTAATTAATGATGTGTCAAAATAAAAACAATAATAATATTGTGTCCATTTATTAATATTATCATACCATAAACTGAAAAAAACAAACAAACAAACCCCTAAATATTTTAATACTTTGCATAATCGTTGAGAAAAATCAACAATATTTGTGAAAACATATTTATTATTTGTTATAGTTTATAATTTGATATAGTTTCATTCTGTGTTATTTTAATTGAAATAATTGATTTATGTCT
Organism: Druceiella hillmani; assembly: GCA_039881145.1. NCBI lineage: Eukaryota > Metazoa > Arthropoda > Insecta > Lepidoptera > Hepialidae > Druceiella > Druceiella hillmani. The sequence goes on along the minus strand of JAYKKI010000085.1, from coordinate 560,294 downwards.
TTTAATTTAACCAGATAATAAGTAATCATTTTTACGATGTAGTCAAAAGGAAGCTTCTGGAATATTATTCAGTACTTTTAATATTTTTTTCTTCAAAGTTAGAGGAATTAATCCCGAAAATGGATTTTGATAAAATACTCCATTTTACTAAATCAAAACCTATTTGCCAAATTTCCACGGTAACATAAACATCTTCAAAATTTGTCTATTTCAATACGTTAAAACAAATAAAAAAACCCTTATCGATTTTTAGCTTATTGTACCTTCAAGAATATTAACTGCAAATATTGCATTATTTGCATAAGTCTTTATAAGGTTGCTCGGTAAATACGTTCATTCAATTTATTCATGAAGTTCCTAAATTAACATAAAATTATTCTACCTCATGATCTGAATTAAATTACTCCAATTAAGTATGAATAGTCAAAAGTGTACTTAAAAACATGCAAAGAAAAGGAAACTCCAATATTTTTAAAACAATTTTGAAGGTATCCAACTAATATATTAGATTGGCAAATAAGTAAAAAGCGTTCTTAAATAGCGTCTGAAAAAGTCTCGTAAAGTAGCTCTACGTCCTTCAACAATAATTATAATTTAGCTACTATCATGGACGACTATGAAACGTAAATATGTCACTGCTTGCTTTAAGAATTTTAAACTGATTGGTCTGTATTATAAACCTCAAACAGTATATGTCAGGAAGCAAATTATCAAAAAGTAACTTCCAATGTTATTTCTGAATATATTGAAAGACGATGGTTCCAGCTATTCCAGAGTTATGATTACAAGTTAAAGGAACTGTCCGAGCCTAGCCGATAAATCGATTGAAATATCTAAAATTTAAACTTACAAAATGAAAAAAAAATAGCATAATTTCAAAGCGCTCTTTGGCTTCAAAATTTGATTGCTCTCACGGTAGAAAAGAAAACCATTTACTCGACTTAGCAAAGTCTAAAATATATTATTTAATACTCTACTAGGTGAATCAGGATCGGGATAATTTTGATTCAAACCTGAAATACATCTTTTATCTTACGGCATACATTAAAGTGGCGGGACCACCCTATCATTGGAGAAAAGAAGTGGATCGGTATATGTTAATAGCTAAGTGGTAAATTCATGTAATTTTATATTCGTACATATTTGCTAGAAATACGGTTAGTACTCCAACAGCTCACTGCAGATACATAGTAATGAAACTTGAACTCCAGAAGAAACGTTCACAAAACCAATAAGTTTTCGTTGTGCATGTTAATGCTCGCCCGTAATATTGTTTGAATTGGAGTGATAAATAATACGATTTAGGTCAAAAGCATCGCTTTCCGTAAATAAAAAGTTTTTCGAAGAAAATCGTCACCTCATTATTTAGAGTTCAACGAAGAACTTTTAAATTAGTAGGCTTCTAAATTCTATCCACACTTAGGCAAATAGAAAAGAATGGTCGGCCAATAATGATGGTATAAATGTTCCTGATGATTGTTGACAAGAAACTGAGATATATTTATGTTATTTTTCTTTCAATGCGCTCTTTATTTATTAAGGAAACCGATGTTTATTTCTTCTATATATCCCGCAAAATAACTTAAAGAAATACACAATCCTAAAAATATTTCTTACAAAACAAAACAGGAAGTTAATTGTCTTTTTATGAGGAATAATCAATAGCTCGTCATGGATCAAATTGCTTCAACTAATAGTGAGCTTCATTATCAGCCTCGATCCGGAGCTATGATAAGAAAAAAAACAAGTTATCGGAAAAAGGATTAATTAAGTTCTATTCAATGCGAGATGTAGTCGTATAAGTTACTGTGTCTGACGTAATTCCTGTTTTCATTCGAGCAGTTACTGCGGAAATATTGACGGTGAAATATGTTGAATAGTCCTTAACTTGCTACAAGAAGAGGAAAGTCAATTTAGCTTCCAGTAAAGACGAGCTACAAAGATATAATGATCGTGGCCCCTAGGGACCGGAATATGATAGTAGTATTGGGCCTAGTACTATTCATTGGGCTTTAATTAGTATATATTGAAACCGAAAGTGCTTAATTATTTTGAAAAACAGACACCGATAGTTTTAAGTATTCCTAATAAATACAGCCTAACTTTTATCCAAATTTATAGTTGATTTTTCACACAGCTGAATTTTCAAATCTTCTTCATATAGGTACTCTTCAATGTACATTATATTTTAAATGAACCATATGAAATTGTTTAGGATAAATAAAAAAGATTAATTCATTTTTATAAAAATAAAATTATAGGTAATAGCAGAGGTAGCTTTAATTATCATGCGCTATTTCAAAGTTAGACAAGATTTATTTTAAAGTTTCATTGTTTATAAAGCATGTTTATTGAATAATTATTCAATTTATGTCTATTCACAATTAAATGAAACTACGTGATGTAGTATTATTTCTACTTTCTTTAATTTCTTTACCACGACCTAGGTTTCGTTGTATTACAACATCTTCAGGTGGGATATTAGCAAAGATTATCGAGATAATCTTTGCTAATATCTCATCTGAAGATGTTGGAATATAACGAAACCTAGGTCGTGGTAAATAAATGAAAGAAAGTAGAAATAATACATTTAATTGTGAATATTGAATTTCTACAAAATTAACGCCAAATATATTCAATACTTTATATCTATTGTAAATTTAAAGACTTTTTCAAATGCAAAATGAAAAGTTGGCAATTTTAATACCAAAAATTTACTATGGTCCCAGACAAACTGAATTTTATTTCATTTTATCCTAATGTACCTAATAAATACTTATAAATAAATTACTTCAGGTCTTAACATTAAAACGTTCTTAGGAACAGAGCAGGTGGAAACAAATGTAAGATATTCACAACGCACGGCTAGACTGCCGAAGAAAATGAGGTGATCTGAATATGATTTTAAAAGTTAAGTGTTTTTAAAAGAATCAAAATATGAAACGTCGGTACAATAGATATCTAAGAGTAGAAGTTACGAAGTGGTGACAGATGGATATGAGAAAATTATACCAAACCGGTACTCTAGAAAGAGAATTTTTAATGATGTTAGCTGTAAGCTATAAGAAATATGTAGACAAGTAATTCATCCTTGGGAATACAATGGACGTATGATGCCCCATTTTATCTCCCTGTTCATGCGAACCTAACTAATAAATAATTCATGGGCATCTATACAAGATCGAACTCAACAAATTAAAGATATTCACAATGCACGGCTAGACTGCGGAAGAAAATGAGGTGACCTGAATATGATTTTAAAAGTTAAGTGTTTTTAAAAGAATCAAAATATGAAACGTCGGTACAATAGATATCTAAGAGTAGAAGTTACGAAGTGGTGACAGATGGATATGAGAAAATTATACCAAACCGGTACTCTAGAAAGAGAATTTTTAATGATGTTAGCTGTAAGCTATAAGAAATATGTAGACAAGTAATTCATCCTTGGGAATACAATGGACGTATGATGCCCCATTTTATCTCCCTGTTCATGCGAACCTAACTAATAAATAATTCATGGGCATCTATACAAGATCGAACTCAACAAATTAAAGATATTCACAATGCACGGCTAGACTGCGGAAGAAAATGAGGTGACCTGAATATGATTTTAAAAGTTAAGTGTTTTTAAAAGAATCAAAATATGAAACGTCGGTACAATAGATATCTAAGAGTAGAAGTTACGAAGTGGTGACAGATGGATATGAGAAAATTATACCAAACCGGTACTCTAGAAAGAGAATTTTTAATGATGTTAGCTGTAAGCTATAAGAAATATGTAGACAAGTAATTCATCCTTGGGAATACAATGGACGTATGATGCCCCATTTTCTTCCATTCTGTTCATGCGAACCTAACTAATAAATAATTCATGGGCATCTATACAAGATCGAACTAAGTAGAAATTGCAAATTCAATATACGGATACATATTACTGTACATAGTACACATCATTTATTTTATATTAATTATTTCTCTGTTATTTAATCTCCAACAAACTAAATATAGACATTAATTTAACGTAATAAATATTAAAACACATTTAATGTAGAATACGTATTGTTCGAATTTATCCAACAGTAAAGCGAGTTAGGTACCATAAAAAATTGCAAAAGTTATTTCCAGTCCCGGTCCTCTATACCCAACTTGTATGATGGATGAGTACTCTGAGTTAACGAATTAGTGATATGATTCTAATAAATATGGAGGGTTGCTTCATAACATTCACTATGCTTAAGTTACTCGCATAAAACATCGCCGAAATATATCTGACATATTAATTAACGGAGCGATACAACGGTCCAAACACATCTTGTTTTGGACGGCGTTTAAATTATTTGATGATATAATTATAGAAACAGAAATTAAAGATGCTGGTGGATTTATTTTATAGAAGTGCCTTAACTTAATACTTGCAGTTAGGGTTTTATAGATACAAATATCACTTACAATACCCAACCGGGCTGTTATGGTCTATAGGTTGAAAGAGAATTATCACAATACTGTGGTCTTGGACTTAGATTTGACTAAGAGCTATTTAGTCGATTAGTACAAATATTTACTAGTCAAAGATTTGGAACACGGTTGAATGTATGAAAGAATTAAAGGTACTTCAAAATTTAATAAATATATTTCATGCTCAAATCTGGTTAAAAATAATAATTGTTTTTTTTTTGAGTTCTTATACTATAATAATTTTAAACTAACTGTAGTACTAGCTCGTGCATTTTCACCCACATCTTATTTTCAAAATTTCAGAAAAATGCATTATAATTTATGGTAGTTTGTTTGACTGTATTAAAATAGACACAAACATGTAAATAAATTCAATATTTTACTTTCCTCGCCAATATAACCTTTATTTTATGTTACGATTTAGTCTAGTAATTAAAACAAAATCTACCAACCAACCACTGTAACCAATAGATTTCCATTTTAGTACAATAGACTTAATACATTTTCCGATAATCCACTTTTCTTTATAATTTCTGCTCTAAACTGCAGCTGATTATCGTGTTCATTATGAGGGATTGACGTTCCGCCTTCCTCATTTGCGACCCATTATCGTGGCGATTGTTTGAAAACATTTTTCTGAATTTTTTTCTTATTATGCAAAAATTGTAATTAAGCAACCTTGGCATCTTGCGCCTTTAATAACCAGGGAAATCCTTTAGGTAACAAAAGGATTCAAATTAATTAAGTCGGTAAAGTTTTTTTCGCGTAGTGAAAGACTTTGTTCTAAATAGTAAAGTAATTTTAATTAAAAATAATTTTTTGTCTTTACTAAAACTAGCTATACACCGCAATTTTCCCGCATACAATTATTTTAATTATGCTGCTCTTTCCCTGCGATCACTAAACGCCTTCACCTCGTTCCCCAAATGTTCTCTCCAGTCCATTGAACCTAAGAGCGTATACTGGTGAAGATCGGTCAATAAATAAGCCGGACCCTTTTTATCTTACTCTTTTTAAACAATATTTACTGACTTGCTATATATTTTGTCACTGCTCTGTTCCTGTAAAACAGTGTGGTGATATATAACTAATAAAATATGAGTTCTCTAATGTAAAAATTATTTTATTTTTATTCTTTATTCTCCAAATTATGGGATATGTAAGGCGAAAATAATTTTTGAAATCGGATGTGTATTCTCATGGATTGGTGCGAATAAACAAATAAACAAACTAACTTTCCCGATTTGTATGCTTATATCAATGTTTCGAAATATTAAAAACTGTATTGTTTAGCTTTCAATATATGAAGGAACGTGGTTATATTTTTTAATCTTCGATATTAAAAACTTTCATGTTTTTTAATTTTGTTTGTTAAGAGTCTAGCTTGACAATCATAATGAAATAGCACCCAGAGCTATTTTCATTAGATTATACATACGAGGGCGTAATTCAGGAAAACCTTCACTACACTTCCTCACTCACACTTATTACCTTCACATCCGTTACTCTCAGAGTTATGCACGAAAATATACAAAAAAATTACTCTCTCCTTATTTTTGAAACTAATCAGTAAAAAATCAGGAAACAAACCGTATTAATAGAATCTGACTAGAAGATTGCAAAGAAATTAAGCGATTACTCAGGGTATAATTACTCAGGGTATAATTCAATGCCTTTGCAAGTAATACCAGTCAATATATTAATAGAGTAAAATAATATTAACATTTCTGTATATTTTGGTAGAAACGCGTTGTACCCTCAAATGTTAAAATTTTTATAAGGATATTCGGATACGCATGCCTTCAGGTTTTATTTGTCAACTTTTTTACTTACATGTCGTTTTTTTATATTAGATCACATTTAATGTCTGACATGAATGAATCTTGGTGATACTTATAAGAACAGTTAAATTTTGAAGATTCGCAGAGTTTTAAGCAACTTTAACAATCGCTCCTTGGTTTAGTACGACAAATAGGAATTTAAATTAGTCAAAACTGACGTTTGGCTAGTGTTTCTTGATAAACATGGAATTAACAAATTTAGAATTTTATTTAAAAATATAAAAGAATATCCTAATGAAAGTTGGGGAAGTTATATTTAACTTTGGAAAATAGTTACTTTTTTCCATGTGCTGCTTTATTTTTGTAGTTTTTGTTGTGGTTAAACGTTTTGTTATTTTTTAAATAAAATAAATTAAAAATATGATTTCCTGGTAAATTTTTCGCACAATTATGATAAATATATTTTTTTAAATTAAGATATAAAAAAATAGGTTTAATTTTCCAGTTACCCTAAAAAAATCAGTTTTAAAATAAGTGCCTTACTTCTGCGATCAAGGCGAAATATGTTTATTGCAAAAAAAATAAAATCATTTAGATATTTTTACCTCTTTTTGAAGGTTGACAAGTATGAATGTTTCCAATATAAACAATATCGCAATTTAATTTACCTCAGTGTAGTATTTAAAAGTTGAACATCTTAATGCAATCTTAAACAATTTTTTTCATTTTTCATACACAAAAAGGCCCAATATTTTAACTATATTAAAAATATGACAATTTGTGTGATTTATATGTTGCGCATAATGAATGATAGCCAACTGAACATACCGATAGGGTATGTTTCGATATTTAAATTGCAATTGCACAGCATGTTTTGCACCTATTGTGCATGTTCTTAATTTATTCTTAACAAAAAACATCACCAAGTAAAATATGAACGAATAATAAATGTAGAGAATATTAATATCCCTGTGTTTCATTCTTGGGATCTGAGTAAATAAACAGACCGATTGATAGGATAGGTGTCATTGTTTGTTTTGATCTTATTCATAAAATTTTCGCCTACGAAATAATTTTTAGTTATTATTAAGATATATTGAAAGCTATGAAATGATTATGGAAAAGCTGTTATTAAAGCTCTTGTTCAATGTCAATCTAAATCTTTTCAGACACGGTTTCACTAAAAGACATTCCTGTAATAAATAGTACTCTATAGCTTTTGTTTGTGGTTATGTATTTAAAGGTTTTATAAATTACAAAACTTCGACTATAAAAATTAACCTTGATCACCTATTATTAAACTATAATTTGTGAGTACATAGAAATTTCTACGTACGTACAGATATAAATTTTGAAATTTTTCGTATTACTTAATTTATTGGGATTTAGTTTAATTCCTACGTTTCTATAAAATTGTTTATTAGATTTCTACACATACATTTGTGTGGTAAAAATAACATTAATACCACGTAAATATATTGCATAATATATTTCTTGTAGGCGTACCTCTATTGGGTATTTTTGAAAAATCATAACATTTGGAATCATTGCTAAAACTTTTCGATATATTTAAAACAAATAATTCGTAATTATCATTTTAGTAGTTTCGGCAACAGCGTAGGATAGGCGGTAACAGAGGCTGAGAGGTAGTTTTTGTGAACCTTTCGAACAACATATTTAGTTTAAACTTATATAAAATTTTTAAAAATTAATTTGGAATTGAACATTAACTTCCTCGTTCATTTAATGACACAAATGGTTTTTGAATATTAAAAAAGTTCCATTTATTGTCCTTCCATTGTTACTTTTAAAATATGTGCGAATTAATGAGCTTTATGACCCTAAAAAATTATAAATTTCTTTATCATACGTTTTTGAGGAAAACGTTGTAAATATATTCAACAATATTTCTACAAGTCTACTAAAGTTCTAGAATCCTTATAATTTTCTATTTCAATTATATATTTCAAAACTAAATATTTTAGAATCTTTATAATTTTTTATTTCAATTTATATTTACTTTATTTGCAGCCTGTAAATTTTTGATATAAAAATTAAAAATACATTGAAATATGTTGCCGTTAATATATTATGCCCAATTTATAATGTCAAACGGGTTCGACGAAAAAACGGCTCTGATACACAAACATGTGAGTGACCTTATAAATTGATAAATTAAGCGTATGGACAGACGTTTCACTTCAAAAGCGAATGTACTTTAATTGTGTTCGTTTAATTTGTTTCCATTGTTTAAGGTTTAAAATAAATTATATTGATATTATTGAAAGGAACTCATATAGTTTCACACCCGTATGTCTGTGAAATCTGTGTTTATAAAACATATTTCCACCCATTATTTTCTAATAAAACAGCTTGTTCTGAACTGCTTTTTCAATATTTATATTAAATTCAATGACTGTCTCTCTGTCTTCCTGTGTTTGCTTGGTTGCAATTTGAGTTCTACTAGATTGATTTCGATGCCGTTTGCACCATTGTACAGGTGTTTATTCCAAAAGGTATTTTTGTGTATTTAATATGAATTTAACATTAGTGTACTTGTGAAGATAACGGACGTTCGTTACTTCCACACATACACTAATGCTTTATACAGTAAACACTTATATGTTAGCAGACATATTAATATTATTAAGGCATATCTAGGAGTGCAAACAAGTAAGAAGGGCTATACATGGTGAAAACATAGACGGCACTGGGTTGCCGAAGAAGAAATCATTCTATCATTAAAGTTCCACAAAAGCGGAGCCACGGGCAACAGTTAGTTTATTAATGTACTGGATCGGATTTTTCTGTTTTCATTTTTTGGTAACATTAAAAGCATTTTTGAAACAAAAATATCTAAAAAATATATGTGGCTGTTTCCATATTTCATTTCGTTTTCATAAATTACTCTAATCTTTTTAAATATCCTATTTGAACCTGTCTCCTTCTTAGTTAAAATAAACAATGACACGTGATTACGTAATCTGCATATAAGCGACTTACTCCTATATACTATGTGTATTTTATTTTTGCAGTGTTCAGTTTTCTATTCTTGGTTAAGGCTTTAGTAAATTGCTGACACTAATAACATGGTTATTTATAACAATTAGATAATCTCGATTTTTACTCACTAGGGTTTTTCACTACTATTACAAGACCCACTTATTTCATTAGCCATATATATATTCGTAGATTTATATTATAATATATTATGAACAAATATATTTTCCCTTTTTCGCAATTTCTTTAAGGGTTTCAATAGTTAAAAAGTTAAACAAATGGAAAGAAACGATTTCATTAAATGTTAAATATTGAGCAAATATTGACATTTAGTAGGAATCTCAAAAAGGATTTTATTGTCGTTCTATACTTACTGAAATAATAACAACAATTGATCAACTATTATTTATATATATGTATATATATATATATATATATATATATATATATATATATACATATATATATTTATATAAATTTAAGTTCTTCCTACACTCGAGCACGTACTCGTTTTACTGACCGGCAACGTAGATTCTACATGTATGCTTTCTAGAACCGTTGAAACGTGTTCTTTTATTCCTATTACCATGTATCGGCAATAACTTCTCCTTATGTAATAAGGAAACTCGTACTGAGCATACCCATTTCCTAACAAAAAGGAATATTATTTATGTGATAAGATACGGTCTACCTGATTTGTATTCAATGCGTCAACCAGGATGTTTCTTATTTGTAATTAATTACTGAGGAACTTCAGATTTAATAATTGTTAGCATGGGTTTAGACATCATCCTGATATTAGGAGTTGTTATTATTTTTCTTACAATCAATAGAAAAAATGTTGTTTAAATAAAATGGGAAAGACAGGAAAGGACAAAAGAAAAGGATTCAAGAGGGGCAGGACTTTTTCACTCGATCTTTGAAAATATTTAGGGACGTGATTTTTCTGGTGTTAGGGTCCAGGTGATTCCAAATTTTTGCTGTTTGGATAGTAAAGGATTTTTCATAAGAAATAGAGGTATATATAGGAATAAGTAGGGTGAATGAACTTTCAGGTCGTAGCCCAAGGCCATGAGTAGACAAATCTTCAAATTTACCAGTAAGATAATTTGGGCTCTGAGGATTTTTTAATGTATTAAAAAGAAGTGTAAATATATGAAGTTGACGTCGATCACGTATCTTCAACCAGTTGATGAGTTACCTTTATTCAGAAATATGCTCATATTTTCTGAGGCTATATGTACTAGATGCATAAATTATACAAATATTCTTCATTAAAGTCATTCATTCATTAAGGATAGCAGACATCTCCATAATCAATTAGTGGTAATAGGAGTGTTTGACAAAAGTAAATTTTCGTTTTAGTTGGCAGCAAATTTTGAAGATGTTCCAATGAGTGTATCCTGTTGAAAACACGACTGATAACATCATTTACTTGAGAGCGCCAATTAAGATTTTGATCGATCAGTACGCCCAGGTTTTAAACAGTCGACGTATATGGTATTATTGTACTATTTAGCACTAATTTTGGTAAACTAGGTAGGTTTAATTTACAGTCTTTGACTACCGATAATGATAGCTTGAGACTTGCTTGGACTTACCAAAAGACCCATTTCACAAGCCCACTGACCATATGAAATGAGATCTCTATTAAGGATGTCGATGATTTTTGACAAGGAATTTAGGTCCGAATTCGCGAAGATTTGCAGGTCATCAGAATAAAGATAATAATTGCTACTAATATTCTTAACAACGTCATCAATAAATACTGAGAAAAGGATAGAAGATAGAACTCCATCTTGAGGTACACCAGTTATAAGATCAGTCCACCCAGAATACGCATCTGACGGAGATATGAGCTAAACCACTCATGTAAGTGTTGAGATATAATAAGATATTTCATCATAAGCATTAAATATTGAAGTAGGAAAAAATTATAACACTAAGTTTCGATAAAATCCGATTAATATTTTTTGGGCGATTTGTGTTCAGGAAGGGTTGTTTTGTCATACAAGGTATATGTATGACAAAACAACTCTTTTACGCTTAATAATTTTTGGGCGTTTTGTGTTCAGAAAGAGTTGTTTAGTCATACAATGGCTGTGAAGTATGCGGAATTAACGACCGTTAAGGAAGAAAATTTTCTGAATGACGACTACGTACTGAAAGACTCAAAATGGAATGATCCTCCACTATGTGAACGGATGACCTGGTAAATGACACGGGAAGCCGCTGTATGTAAAAGGCACGGCATCGTTTTTTTTGGATATCTATTAGGGTGGTCTATGTTTAGCTGTGGACCTCTTCCGGCTGATATTGATATTGCAAACCACGCTAAAGTTCAACGAACGATTAGAAATTTTTGTATTCTTGCCAAAATGAAACATTTTTGAATGAATTAACTAGGATTGTTTAAGAACTGGTACGTCTTTACAGGATGCGTCAGAAGTTATAAATCTCCATGTACTCATTAAAAAGTTAATAATGAGCCATAAAAGATAGCGGAAGTAAAAAAATTACAATTTTAGCTCCAACGCTATTTTAAATTCATTTACATTAAGTGGTCTAAAATTTGTTTGGTGTTTTCCATTAATAAATCAGAAAATCAGATAATTTAATTTTCTAAACTGTAGCATTTGAAAATTGTAGGTGACGGTACTTTTTTCATCCGTTATTTTACAAGGGATTCTAAATTTTTATGAAGGTAGTTTTATTATTTCTTAGCATACCATTTGACTACAGTTAATGGCCTCTTCTGTTTGTTGCTTTCAATTCTTGTAATTTTCGTACATAAGTGAGGTGACTCATAAACTATTAACCATAGCCTATTTTTTAATAGGATAGGTGATTTATAGGTTTACATTTAATTATTGTTTATAGTTTTTTACGGTAATAGCAAAAATTACATGTTACAAAATGTTTTTTATATAAATCTTTTGTCCTCTCTTTTCGTTTATTTTTTCTTATAGGAACAGAAAAATTTTCATATCGGAAGCGGCGAAGCGGCCTTCACCGCGTTTTGAGCCCGGATGCCTGAGGCATTAGTCATATTAGGCATTTTAAAATATTGTACTGTTTTAAACCATTGTTTTTCGATATTTTCATTAATTTCTCTGCTGTATATTTATTGTGTACTAAGAATTAATTTGGAAAATTTAGGATAGAAAATTAATCTTAATAATTTTTTCGAAACTGAGAAAATAGAAATGGTATTTGATGACAGAATAACACAGTTGGAAAATATAAAATACAACATAATGAACTCAAAATATCAAGTTCTAAGAAGAAATTATAAAATTAACCTTTCAACACAATTATGAAAACTTTTCAATCACACGAAACGTAATATACTTTTTACATTAATAACAATTTTCTTAATCATTAAGTTGAAGAGTCGGTATTAAAAAAATATTTAAACAAACCTAATCAATGTTATAAGCATTGTTCAATAAAATGCACACAGAATACATTAAATGATAAAATCGAAGAAAAAAGGGAAATCGATGATGAAAGTGTATCAACATTTGTTTTGTCATGTTTATTGGATTTGTAAAAAACTTTTTATTTTCGATGTCTTTTAAAATTTTCAATTTATATTTAACCTTTGTATTTTTGTGCCTTTTCTGTTGTAGATATTGTAGAATAAATTTATAAACCCAAAAATCCAAAAGAATTTATTGAAAATATGCTGAAGGAGCTTTTGAATTTCATCTTATATATTTACCAAAAATAAAATTGTTTTACCGAAAAATCACTAATGTATCTGAAATTATAAATTTTTCAATTGTTTTATTTTCGCGTTCACATATATTCCCAGATTATATAAATGACTAAGATATGAGCAACATGATGAAAATATAAAATGAAATAAAATCTATTCCCTTTTATGCATGGTTACCTCATTTAAGTAATTGAGTGTTGTTTCTTAGAGCTCCGTAATATTTCATCTCCAACGTTTCGCGTTTTAGTGCGAGCAAACTGCGGAACTACTCCGCAGTCAAAGTGGAAAATCTTGCAATAAAGAGCGAAACAATATGAGTATAGCGGAAAACTAGTGAAAATGCTTGAAGATGAAAGTCAATAATTGAAACTGTTCACTTGAAAATTGCATTGCAGCAAATTGATGTTTTTGTAGTATATTTGTTTAAAATTCTAGTTCATTCGGAAGATATAATGTATAATTTCTCTCATATGTCATTTTGTAACCATGCCATTTACATAACAAGACTTAAATTAAAGATGAAACAAATAGAGAAAATTTAAAAAACGTTGAAATGAAAAATTTGAAACTCATATTTTATATATATATATATATATATATATATATAAATATATATACGCAGTTTAAAATAAGTGCATGAGTACAATAAAATTCTGGAAGCTCTAGTGTTAACATTTCTTATTCGATCAAGATAAAACAAAAAGGAAAAGAAATACACGCAAAAAAGGGTTAGGTCTAATTCAACGATGGCCTAAATTGAAGAAATAACTCGAAAATGGGGTAGATTCAAAATGTAAAGAACGAAAAATTTGCATTACAATGAATATACAACAATGATGAATAGTTGAAAGGAACTTTTAAGATACGACAATTTAGTCTAGAAAAGTTTTTCCATCACTTATATTGTCATAAAAAAAAAGATAAATACTCGAAACGGTATTTCAGCTTTAAGTTTATATTGCTTAAAATATGTTATTATTTGAATATTTGGTTATCGTGTTGTAACTGGGTGGAAAAGATGATAGAGAAGATAAGTAATCATGGAAACTTCACAATGGCGAAAAGTAAATCCATTGAGTTTTGGCTTGTTTGACTTGTCTCAACAAGTCCTCTCTTTGATGACAAACTAACCGTTTACCTGTCGTGTTTTGGGCTCCCTTGCCTTATAACAATAAATAAAGCATAGTGTTAATTTTTTTTTTAATTATAATATTTTTATAATTATTTGCATATATTTTTCTGGTGAAATATCTAAATTATTCAAACACATTATATAGAACAATTAAAATTAAATAAATATTTTTTACATAACTACATCGATTTAACCACTTTACATTCTCCAAAACAACTTCTCTATAGCACCCATTTGACTTTCATGGGTTTAAAATATGACAATCAATCCTATATATGATAAAAATATATTAACGTGTTGTCCTACTTTTTAAATCAAATGTTCTAATTAATTAAGGTTCTTTTTGTTCCAATAAAGGCTACAAAGCTTTTTTTTGCAACTAGAGAGCGCAGCTTCCAACTTAGGTACAATCTATTAAATTCAAGACATGGGATATTTTATCCACTTGCCGGTGGATTACAAATTAAAAATTTGTCATACATACTTACTGTTAATGGCGATATATGACGATGGTTGAGTCAGAACCTTATTATGGGTAAAGAACATCTTCGATGGTGAATAACAGATCCATTCAAATTCGATTAGATACACCTCCATTCATAAGTTCTTCATTTGTTTTCTCTTTTATTATATTTTAGATCAAAAGTTTTTTTTAGAATCAGTTTATTTTCTATCAAATATTTTATTTTTTACGCTTTACCCCATCAATTAAATAACCGGATCTAGGGCCCAAGTCCTTTGCGATATTTTACCTTGAACGTTTCATTTCTCGCTACTAAAGGCCGCTACGAGTTGAAAGGAATGAAATTGTTTGCAATAAATTGGATGTGCGCATCAAAATTGGGACAAGCATTTGAAACAATATTGAATTGCTCATTGTTGCCTCTCCCGTATATTTTATTGCTTTCATGCAATTTTCGTTATTATATTATGTACTGTTTATTGACATTACGCGGCACTGGAAATTTTTCAGCACAGAGTTCACATATACATTTTGAACTTATATCTTAGCAAAGTTATTGCAATGGAAATAGCAAGTTGCTCTTTGAAACGTTAGCCGTTTGAAGTAGTCAGATAAAAGCAGACAACTAGCAGCAGCTTGCAGAGAGCTTTCTCAGATAAGTGTAAATTGCAGGATTAGAACTTTGTATAAAGATTTAGTGAACATAGATACACTAACACAAACGTGAATTTGACCATGGGATAATTTTCAGATATGTATCGTTCTAACAACAAGAGTTCTGCATAGAGGAATATCTAGTTATTGAGAAATTTAAGAAAAAACTTTCGTGATGTGAGGCTCACGTTAAAAAAAATTACAGCAGGCGTTCATAAAAAATAATTTATTTCACAATAAATATTACAACCAACTTAGTAATTTTATTCTTGTAAAAATATTTAAAAATTTTATTAACCTGAGATATGACAAACGTATAAAAATTTAAAATTATAATTTTTAAACTTATCTCTTGTTGACTAGATAAACATTAGAGGAATAAAATAAATTAAAGTGTTTTATAATTTTAAATGTTTCTATGTTTATGTTTCGTAATTTTTTAATATTATTTTTCAATTACAATTTTAATTTTTATTCCTGACATTAATTGGATTTTTGACTCATTTTGTGTTTGTGACCCGAAAATTTTCCCGACATATTTGTGGACTTTACGGCCTTGTAATTTGGTATATGTTGAACATGCTACTGACAAGGAAGAAAGTATCATTAATAGGATGTTGGTGAAGCAATTTCAGGTTAGCTGCTACACTTTATTATAATCTTGTCAAGAAACATAGTGGATTAGTGTACCAACGCTTTCCTAACCATTGAGTCTTTATCACATAACATCACCCATAATTTCATTGGACGAACCTTAAATAGCATCCGTTGAAGTTTAAAGGATAATACATGAATCTGACAAGAATTAAATTGATTCTGGCAGAAGTTGAAAAGTAATCAACACCAAATGTTAGGTAAATTTAGAGATAAGTCTGACTGACGTCCATCAAACAGTACGTAGACAAAGATTACCTTCAGTACCATGTTCGTAGGGTGCAACGTTTAATATTTGAATATTTTAAAATTAAGTGAGATTTTATAGTGAAATGGTAAGAAGAAATATAGAAGTTCCCCAAAATCTCGACAGTTTCTTTCGGAAGGAAGAAATTCACTAAGTTTGGATTAATACCTCCCTTACCCCGTTTGGACTCTTAAATCCAAAAATAGGGGATAATTACATTTATACAGTTTAGATTCCATTCACCGCTTTTAATTTTTTAGCTTCTTTACCAAATATTAAGCTTCAAAGTCGTTTGACATGCCACCCTCTCCCTTGCTAAAAATTCCAAAAACAAGTTCTTATAAATACTTTCAAATGATTTTTTTTCTGATTGGTCCATTTTCAATACTTTTGGAAATATAAAAAAAACTTTAAAGTATGCGAAAATAACGTAGATGAAAG
This sequence comes from Druceiella hillmani, assembly GCA_039881145.1. NCBI lineage: Eukaryota > Metazoa > Arthropoda > Insecta > Lepidoptera > Hepialidae > Druceiella > Druceiella hillmani. The sequence continues at coordinate 543,746 of JAYKKI010000085.1, read as the reverse complement.
TTACTAGACGACTAAGCTTGTAAGTGTACTTGGAGTAACTTAATATAAATTGTCAAAATAAGTTTTGCAATATTTGATTAAATGAATATAGAAGACGGATAGCAATAGTCGTTCCGACTGTCGCGATATTAGAATTCTTGTTAAGTTTCATAAATCTTTACAGGTACGTATGAGCACGAAACAAAATTTATAGTTTTAGATTTATGTACACAAGACTATAAATGAAAGAATTTATACGTCTTTTATTGTTCTAATATTTTAGGATAACTCCTTCAATATATAGATTGTAAATAGTAAGAATAACTTTAGTACTTTACAGAAAAAATAATGTTGATTAAATTTTTCGTTGTAAAATTTGACTAAAATATTTTTTGTCAAAGTTTATGTATCTCTGGCATAAGAAAGAATGAGTGATCAACGACACGAGTGACCAATTACTTGAAAAAAAATGTTTATAAAGTAGTTTCCAGTAAGGTATAATACATCTATCTAATGTAAATAGTCGGTCATTACTACTAACATTCAAAAGGAGACTATTATATATTTCTATTAATGTGACTGATTTTTTAAAGAAAATAAAGCATGAAAGTATCAGTCCAAAGGAATAAGGGTTGAATCTTAAGATAATAATTTTCACTGTATTTTGAATCTCAAAAATTACAATTCAAATTACTAAAGGTACGAGTCAATAAAACCAAAGGTACAAGGTAAAGGTTAAGTAGCGGTGGAAGTTCCGTGCTCATATTTCTAATTTTCAACTTTGGCGAGACTTTCAGAAAAGCTACAAAATTATTTGTGATTGGCTGAATGAAACTTAAGAAGTGCCTAAGATATTGGAAGGGGAAATTAATAGCAATAGCAACAAGATATGTAGGGCCAGTGCTGAACATAATGGTAGCAATAATATGCTATGACTGGGAAGGCCCAGGTGTCGTCGCTGGGTAAAAATAATTTAAGAGACGTCCATTTTTATGGCGGGCAATGTCCGGCATTCTTTGCTTAAATAAATACAAGTACTATTCTTATTGTTAAAATACTGAGCAAATGTACCATGGAAATCTTTTAAAGTCATTTGGAAAATTACAGAATTTTTGAAGTATCAGTTGTTCATTTCAGAACAAAGGAAGAAATCTATTCAGCAATAACAAATGTTTGAATATGAAATTATGAAACTATTCTAGTTTACATAATTTAACACACATTTAACACACATAACAATAAAAAATTCACTGTAATTTTGCTTTAGTACACTCATTCCCCTCTTTTTTTTACTACATTGACAAAAAATATAGAAAGCGACCATGCCAAACCAAATGGGTTCGAGGTCCTTAATTATAGATCATTTTAATTCATATCAAGGTATCACATATAGATACTCTCCCATTATAACTTACACAAAATCAAATTTAAAAATTAAGGATTTAATAATTTACAAGGATAATACTTATATCATAAGGATCAATAAAATTAGATTTTTATTAGTTTTTTTTTTAAAATAAGATAATAAGAAAATAAAAAAGAAATAAAATATGTAACAAATAATACATCTTTCATGCTCCATTTCTTCAAAATAATTGGATATTTTTCTCGTGATTCTTTCGGTTAATGGGATTTAGGAGTAAAAATACACACACCGTAAACAAATTTGAAGCTTGTAAATTTGCAAAACTTTTTCATCGTATATGTTTTTTTTTATTTTCTAACGGGGTTTTAATTTGAATATAATACGTATCAAAGTAAATATTTTTAATTGTGTTATTTTCGATTACTGAGTTATTTGAAATGCGATATAGATGCGGTTTTTTGAAAATATAGCTAGTTATTCGAAACGGTAGGGGCGTTTTTGATATATTTTCACTTTAATGACACCCTGCTAATATTTTAGCACATTACTTCTATCGATAATCCTTTATCGTGTCATGTATGTCTGTCTGTCTGTATTTAATAGTAGACAAAATTGCATTACTTATCATAATCGGTAGATACAATTTTTTTCAATACCCCATTCTTATCCTTTCTTTACACTTGTTTGGCCTTTGTTTTATTCGGTTTTATATTAAATCTTTATTTTCAAAATTTAAATACATATAAATACCCTAATTTTGCTATATAAGTTTTATTACGTGGCGTTTACTAATAATTTACGATCCACCACTTGCTTTTCTCACATGATTCTTTATCGTTGGTTTTGCTCTTATAACAAAAAGTCGGACCCTATATACTTAGTTTCCTAAGCTCATTGTAAAATTTCACAAAGAAATAAATAAACAAGTAATTATATGCGGACAAAGCATTATATTCTAGAAACATACGAAGCTACGTCTGTTATCTTTCTTTGTGATACAGTTAACGAAGTACATTAAATTAAAAATTTTACGAAGAAAATTATTGAATCTTTTAACAAGTTTATTAACACATTTCAATTTTAAGCGTTTTAAAAAATAAATGTGCTTATGTTAGCTTCCCTTTTATATAAATTTATATGTAAACAAACCTCTCAAGCCGATTTTACCCACTTCTAGTATTGCATTGATTTGAAATTTTTCAAAACTTATTTTTTCACTTTTAGTATGGTATTGATTTGAAAATGTTCAAAACTTATGAAATTCTGACGACAACACAAAAATATGGTATCATCGAAATGATATGATAGTAAAAATTATAGCTGGTTATAGGAAATTTTCAAACGCTAACAATGAACCCATAGAGTCTGAACTCTTTGACTTGTATCAATTAGACCTTTTGTCATATACTGTAACTGGGAGGATCTAATGAAGAAGGAGGAAGGTAGTTATGGGAAATTCTCAATAGCTTACGTACCATAACCGAAAATGCCTGAGTCATGTTTTTTTGAAAGTAAAAATTAACAATGGCAATATTGAATGTCATTGACCATATCGCATATTTTTTACTGTACTTTTTTCCGAATTTTGAATAATAATTTTTGGTTTAATTAATTGATTACATTTTTGTAAACGTTAATCAAGTTTTCTAACATAAAAAAATATACGTAACATGGTGCAAATTATTATCTAGAAAATTCTTTTTTTCTTAACCTAGGTACAAAAGTTTGGAGAAAAATCTGTTTAACAAAGTAATTACGGGAGCATAATTTCTCAACTTCCTCGATCACCATTGAATGTCAGAGTGAGTCGTGATTCATTATTTTGGTAGAATTAAGTGTATTTATCTTTTTTCTATGTCAGTTTTTCGTTGAGCTATTTTTTTCGGGATGAGCCTTGTAGACTAAAAATATTGTGCAATATTTTTTAGTCTGGGGTATTCTTTTTTTCAATCATTGCATATGTTTCAATACGTTTTGTCATTTAACATTGTAATTAAAATCAATTGAAAATGCATATTATATAATAACCTGGTGCGAAAACCTCTCTCTATTTTTTTTTATCGCTTTACATGTAGTAAAAAATGTAATAAAGAGGAACCTGTTGGTTTTAATAATGGTTTTAAACATGACTAATTTATGACATATTCTTTTTGTATTATGATTTAAGGTAAATTGATATATGCGTTAATAAAATTTTGTTCAATCTTTATTTATACCTTCACTTATCTTACTGAATTTTTCCAGATTTAATCTTGCACGAACAGGTATGGAAGCAAAAACTAAGTGAAATATTAACTAGTTTAAAATTTTTAAGCTCCTCTTTTTGTACATGATAATGAACTCATGGGAGGAATCATTCAATTTGTTTGTACTCACAAAGAGTCTACTTGTAAGCAAAATTTCAGTTTAGTATCCCAATATTTACATAAAGGGAAAATTCATTTTTTTTCATATATTGTGTGCTTTATGTTAGTAAATTTAAATGGAATAGATTTAATGTCACAAATGTGAGATACGATATATGTTTTGTATAATTTATGCCAGTAATTTACTATATATTGTTGAACAAGCTTTTCAGGCAATGTCTCACTTTTCTAAACAGATTGGCTTGAATTTTAGAAGTATAAACGATTATTAATTAAGTATATTACGAGTGTGGGTAATACTTCCTTACTTTTAAATTTTTCTAGTCGTAATTAAAATAAATCCGTCTCGTTTATAAAAGAAGCTGGTAAGAAATATATATATATATATATATATATATATATATATATATATATATATAGTGTTCATCAATTCCCATATTGATCTTTGGTGGCTAAATAGTGATTCTAATGAATCGACGAATGCTGTTACAATTCGTCTTCTGTTTCTTTCTTTTTTACTTAAATATTGCCAAGAACCTATTTTAATAATTCGTAATAATGTAATTTTGTAGCCGTCCTAATTTTCATCTTTATTACTCCCGCTTAATTGAGAGTTTTTTTATAATTACGAAACTAATGAAGTTTACCCAAAATAATTTAATTTGAAATGACTTCTTCAAATCTATGTGAAGATTCTTATTAAAGGTAAATCTGCTACTTTCAGTTCAGTATTGACTTTCTAGAAAGCTTCTTTATGTATTTGTGACTTTGATAAAAATAATCTTTTTAAAAAACCATAGGATCATACTTTCTTAACAGAATTAACCAGATAACGGAAGTTGAACTCTACATTATTTTCACCTTTCAACTCTACATTTCTCTCCTATTACATTATTTTCATTAATGCCTACGATCATATGAAACCACCTAAAAAAAAATGACCAAAAATTTTGAGACACGTTTTCATTTAACATGAAAAGATTTACTAAACACTAATAAAGTGTTTGGTTTTAAGAGGTAAACTTGTATACGACAGATTAATTGTATTAATTTTAATTTTTACGAAAATCTCCTCGACTCTGTCGACCTTGTCTTTTAAGTTTTAAATTTTACATCATTCAAAGCAGTGTAATATCCACATATGCCTTTTTATGACAATTTCTGATAAAACAGAGTACCTACGTGCAGCAAAGCTATTAAACAGGGACACTGAATGTATATGTGTGTGTACTGAATGTATATGGGTGTGTCTTTTAATATATTTTAGATAGTTTGAAATTATATGCATTTATGACTTAGACTTTTACAACTTATAATTGACAAATAGACATGTATGGAATTCTGATAGTGCGAGTTCTATCAGTAATTAACCGCGTATTTTTTTAGATTATAATAAATACATTTTTTCATATCGCTTACTTTCGTGAATATGTCATATATTTAAACATCTAAAACCAATTGTTTTTCACATCAGTTTGTAGTTTTAATTTGCAAAAAAAATAACGAATTTATCTATTTGTTCAAGACATTATTTAAATTTAATTTTTTTGTAACAACTAATATGCAAAACACATTACTTTTTTGCTTAAAAAAAAATGCAAACTCCCTACATTTAAAGCGAGTCCATAAAGTGTGATCATATATATTGCCCACCGTGTAAAAATACGAGGTCATTAATATTACATTGTGTGGGAATCTAATGGTTTTCGATAATATTCTTATAAATAACGTTACCCATTTGTAAAACACAAGATATAAATTTTATTAAAAATTATTTCTTAGTTTATTAAAACATTAAATTTTATTATTTAATCCACAAATATATTATATACATATTATTTTTTAGAAGCGTAAGAAAAATACCACAAAATTTTTCAAAAATCTTAAGGTTTGCAAATCGATGGACCTTTTTTTTAATTAAGCTAAGGTCAATAACCAGTGACAACATTTTTCTTATTTTACCATTAACAGTTTTGAAGATCAAAGAACGGGACCATGTTTTCTGTGGATGTACTCATGAATATTCTTAGAATTATTTTACATAAAATTCCAGAAAGACGTTATGCTACATTGTAATTACTTCCTCTCTCGTCTGCAGCTCAGACAGAATATGAACTTAGCAAAGAGGGGAAAGATAAAGGTCTGTTTCGCTCTTGGTCATTATATTTGTAAACACATAAATTAATAAAACAAACATAAGCCTCGAATTATTGATATTTCGTAATAGTAAAGAGACAAAAAGCACTTTCGCTACATTTCGTGAAAGTCGATTGTTTTTCGTAGTTCGTAGCTCCATGTCATTTATGATAAAAAATTTGACAGAATTTACTCTCTATATTAAAAGTTTTCTGAATAAAATCTCTACGATATACATAAAAAACCTCTATGATGTACACTAATAATTTCATAAGAAAATTTCTCAATTACTATGCAGAAATAAGTATTGTTTCGCTTTTCTCAGAAACCACTTGACGTGGAAACTTAGTAATGAAGCATATTAACCCGGACATATCTCAGTAGGTAATAATCAAAAATATTCCAAGATATACGGACATTTTAACTGGAATATATTAACCACTACTCACGTATAGTGTGGTACATTGTTTGAAATTACTAGTTTTAATAAAAAACACGTTTTCATAATTTTTTATCCATGTGTGTAATAGGAATTATATACCCCTTGCTTCTGTTTCAGAAATTACTGAAATTAAAATTTAAAAAAAAAGTCTTTCGAAGCATATATAAAATTTATTGGAAAATTATGAGGATGAATTTAGATGTCATAGTATCTAAGATATACACTATGACATTTATATTCCTGCACTTAACTATATTAGTAATTATTTAACGTTTATTGTGCTAGAAATTTCACATTACTGATGAGTTATATATAAATCAATAATATCTCACTTGGTCAGTTTTCAGATTCGTTTGTTATTTATTAAGTATGTATTAATTATTAAGTATAAATATAACTTTCAAAATATTGGATGAGCGCCTCCTTTAATATTTTAATCACTTACTTTAAAAATTTGTAAGAGATTACCGTTTGATTCGAATTGTTTTTTTCGATAATTTTGCTATAATAATTTTGACAGGATAATTAATTTAAACATTTATATAATATTTCATCCTTAAAAAACCACGCGAAACCATCTAAATTATATTTATTTGCAAAGCAAAATTTTTCAAATAAAATTAACGAGTTAAATCGCTTCAAAAAGGATATGATTAACTTTGCTACTATATTTTGGACGCTACGCGTGCGAAATATATACATAATGTAAATTATGAAATCTCCAAATAGACGATACAAACGATACATACAAAATCTGATGTCGAAAATGTTCATAGATAACATAATTAACTTACGTATATATTTGTGTTTACTTTGTATGCATTAATAGCAAATTGTCGAAAAGAGATACGATACTACTCGTGTAGAACAGGAATTCCCAACCAGGGGGGCGCGCATCCCAAGGGGGACATAGAGTGATGTCAAGGGGGCCGAAAGCGTTTGCATTTTAGAAAGAAAAAACAAAAAAATATACAAACAACATAAACAAATAACATTACAATGTAATGTTTGATTTACATGCATAAAATTAATGAAATTAAATATCATATTGACTATTATTACCACAAACTTGCGAAAAATTTAACGTTTTGGTGTACATTTTTTTGTTGAGAAATAGTTTAAGTGTGTAAAATTATTGTGTCTCACTGTTAAAAGGTAAGTTTGTGTATTTACAAACTTCAGTTAACATTTTTATTTAATTTACTAAATCAAAGGGGGTCATGAAAAAGTAAAAGGGGGCCATGAAAATATAATTTATAGTCCGGGGAGCCTCAACAAAAAAAAGGTTGGGAAACCCTGGTGTAGAATATTATAAAAAACCCGAAGAAATTAAAAAAAAAGTAAATTTCTGAGATCTTACACAGCGAATTTCAAATTAGATCAAAGAAATAATTTATGTTCTATATTCGAGTTGTATATCTTCCCACCAATCTGGTTTAAACAATGCCTCAGAATGGATTGTTGAGATAGAAATTAGAGGACATTATATTTACATATATACTGGGTCCATGTAACTATCATCTTGTTATCATTCAGTAATAAAAGCTTATATTTCGTTATTTTTTTTTTATTTTACACAAAATAACAAGATATATAGCCTGACACAATTTAAGATAATTTTATAAAAAAAAAAACAAATAGTATTTATTTTCTTTAAGAAACCTAACACAAGGACAATTCACATCTAGTCAGGAATATAAAATATGAAAAAAATTTCCATGTAATATCAATTATTATGTAAATACGTCGACATGTTTGGTTATCTTTGCATTATTCAAGTAAATATTTACCGGAGCCATTTATTTGAAGCATGGGGATAAAATTTACAGACCTTTTAATTTGAGGACTCAATATTTTAAAGATTAAATTCATACAATAAATTCTCAAGAGTATATAATTCCTCGCGACACCAAGTGCTCTCACGCTTAATCGATTGTTTCCCACAACCTTTCTGAACATTGGTCAATTAGCAAACAATCGGAGCAAGATTGCTTATAACATATTCGCTTACAACTCTATACACGATGAGCCTCACAGTGGAGATGGAGTCTTACGTTAAGTGGAAAATACGACGTCAGGTTTATTTTCCACTTAACGTTAGACTTTCCCGCGATTTATGAAAGTCGTTCGAGCTCGTTGCGGTTTTATTTATTTATTGGTTTATTACTCGTGAACGTGTTCACGACTTGTTATGAAGGTTTGCGGGGTCGTAATGTAGCGATAAGGTTGTTTCTCTTGTAACCACTCTTGTAACACTTAAAATATGTTTTCGTTTCTTTTTTCTTCAGAGAGATAGATATTTGAGTATAGCCGAAACTTTTCTAAAATAAATTGCTGCCCAACCTACATACAAAAATTTATTGTAAATCTTTTAAAGAATAACTTCTTAAATATATGCCTGTCTCATAACGAACATTTATCTTGTGCCTCTGATATCCAATAGCTTCCTGCGATCTTTATCAAATTATCTATTTGTCTAACAGTGATCGTCCCTCTCAGCGTCTTCCGGTACTTGGATTGCCATTACAGAATTATTTTTTCCCTGCAGTCGTCAATTCTGTAGACTATGACGTTTCCACTGCCACTTTAGCCCGTCAATCTTAAGAACTACATCGGAGATTTTTATTCTTCCAAGTATCTCCTTATTCTAGCGAAATTCCTAACATAGCACTTGCAATAGCTCACTTGATGATTTTGAACATTTTTAAGAAACAAGAGTTAAGGGACAACGTCCCACTGTCATATGTCATCACTTAAAACACACGCTGGGTGAAGACTTTTGTCTTGAGATCAGGAGCATTTTGTACGAAAAGATATGGCAAAGTTTCTTGAACGATATTTTGCCTAGTTGGATCCTCAAATGGACCTCTTTCTGGAAGGAGGAGTTACCTAATTAGACAATTTATTCTTATTAATATATTATCTAAGGTAATATGAAAATTAAGAAACCAAAGATAGCACATTATTTTATAAATGTTTAATAAAAGAATCCGCAAGAGCACGGTTAACTCTATTTTTATTTATCTTAATTCGTTTTTCCCTTTTTAATAATATATTTTATGATTTCTCAACCGATCTGTTTCTAATAGAGTGCTCTTATGACATTACTGATAAAGACCAATCAACAGAAATCAAATTAGAGGTGTCTACTTCATGTCGTTATGGAAATCTGGAAGTATCAAATTTAGGCCATTGCGGAGATTCTATAACCACTTTCTAAATCCATGGTCAAATCCTAGTCCACACCTGGGTATAAATTATCCAGATGTGGACCAGGATTAATATAATTATTCTCAAACTCTATATATGTTATTAGGATGAACCTATGGTTTAATAATCACTTGAAAGGTTTGTATTAAACTCGCAATTTAACAAATGAAGTTAAATGAAATATTTTAATAAAGTACCTATTAACATTAACCTTTCTAATAAATGTTTCATTGAAAATGACAGAGGGCTAATGTTGGTTTGATCGTGCAGGCATCCACTTTTTTCAAAATTGTTTTCTACTTAATATTAGATTTGCGGGAAATAGAATCAGGTGATCGCCTTTTTGACTAAATTTTCGTCATTGTGCTATCCGGTTTCTTGCCATTCATTAAAATTTCGTAATTTTCTTCCTTATTATTTTTTTATTTCCAGGGTTTGACACGAAAATGTCTTAATAATTTATCGAATACTTTTAATATCATGTAACTTTTGTTTACAGTGGGATATGTAGTACAATTAATAATTTTAGAATATCTGGGTAATGAGCAATTTTTATAGCAATGATTATATAAATGAAGGTAGAGGAAGTGTGACGAATGTGTTTTTTACACCATTATAACCAAACTAAAATAATGAATAAAGATGTTGTATGTTACATTAAAAACCACAAGGAGGCTAAATGGTGCATATTACCAGTTATATCTTATGTAGCTCATTTATAGTTCCCCAAAGTCAAGCATAGAAGTATTTATGAATTAAGCAATTAATGAAATGTTATGTAACAATACGAATCATGAAAAAAGATATACAGATATATCTAATTAACAGCCACTCTATAAGTGTTTTTATATTCGATTGTATAGTTATCTACTCGACTAAAGCACAAGATTGGACTATTCAGTTCTTTGCTCAAGTAAAGCAAGTATTAAATAAATAAACTGTGATATAAAAAAAAATGAGAAAACTGCTAATAAATCAACCATTAAATGATTGCATGGAAAATGCGAATTCTGGCTTACGGATCAAGGTTTCGGTACTTCGTTTGAAGTGAAACTACTTTACCTTAAGTCACCACAAATTCATATTTCCTAGCGCAATAAATATTTAAACATACCTAATAAAATTAAATGTGAGTGATGTATATATTATCACGAAAACCTTAAGAGCTAAGATATCTAGAATTATCTTTAGAGTTTCCTTACAACAGGCTTCTGAAATCCCTATTTTTTCGTAAGTTATATTCAGTAATTGTTCGCAACTAAGGGGTTCGAGATATTAATTGCATACTTTTCATTATTTCTCGGAAGATATGCTACCAAAAATTACGAAAACATTTTTTAGATATAAGAGTGTCTAGCCTTTTTAGCCGATACATCATAGTAAATATAGAACTTCAAAATTGTTTCGTATATTTCATCGTATAAACAAAAAATTTCCATATAAATATTTTTGAATATTAGTAGTACATGTGTATGCGGGTTAATATGCTTCATAACTTTGACAAATATCAAGTTTCTGTTTATAGCCGTTTCTGACAAAAACAGATGTGACAGACGGCCATGTGAGTGATTTTTTTTTAATATGCGGATTTTTATATAGCGATAAAATAAAATGCTATTTACTTTGTATATAATGACTAGCACTCGAATTGAGTCTGCTGAAAGTTTATTGAATTATTGACATTTTTACATAAATTAGTATACGAAGTAAACGTTTACAATTTGCGCAAACTCCGGAATTATTTGCATATTTTTAAATATCATACTAAACTACAAGTCATTTTGTCCACTTGCTCTAAATACCATTAGAAAAATTCCTTTATTTCTTTAAGATTTCCGATTTTGATAGAAAATTTGCTATTTATTAAACGAGTAGGTAAGCATTTTTAGGAAGCATACGTGTTACATCCTAACGGCTTTAACATGTTTATTTTCAATATTTCGTTCGTAGTTTCAACCCGTACGCTTTTCATAAAGACACGTTAAAGCTGGATGGACGGGCATTAATGCTCCACTTAAAATAATGTTAATGACCTCATACATATTTATATTCAAGAAGCAATATGTGCGGTCACACTTCAGGGACTAACTATATTTTTATAGAGTTAACACTTTTTACACGAAGCGACTAATTTATTTTTATATGAAAGCTGCAGTAATGAAATCAACTTGTATGTATACACTATACACACAGATTGATTGTTGAAAGCAAATGAAGCATTATTGTGACAAATGAAACGAAGGGGTGTGATATAGACACGAGTACTTTAAGTATGCACTACAGAGCTACTTTATGAAGGGGTGTGATATAGACACGAGTAATTTAAGTATGCACTACAGAGCTACTTTATGAAGGGGTGTGATATAGACACGAGTAATTTAAGTATGCACTACAGAGCTACTTTATGAAGGGGTGTGATATAGATACGAGTAATTTAAGTATGCACTACAGAGCTACTTTATGAAGGGGTGTGATATAGACACGAGTAATTTAAGTATGCACTACAGAGCTACTTTATGAAGGGGTGTGATATAGACACGAGTAATTTAAGTATGCACTACAGAGCTACTTTATGAAGGGGTGTGATATAGACACGATTAATTTAAGTATGCACTACAGAGCTACTTTATGAAGGGGTGTGATATAGACACGAGTAATTTAAGTGTGCACTACAGAGCTACTTTATGAAGGGGTGTGCTATAGACACGAGTAATTTAAGTATGCACTACAGAGCTACTTTATGAAGGGGTGTGGTATAGACACGAGTAATTTAAGTATGCACTACAGAGCTAGTTTATGAAGGGGTGTGATATAGACACGAGTAATTTAAGTATGCACTACAGAGCTACTTTATAAAAGCGGCGAAGAAGAATAAAATAAACCTGACGAGCATAGGTTGAACTCGCACCGGAAGGGAGGGAGGGGATGGGGTCAGATGCATGGTAGAATTCGTTTCGTACATCAGGGTTCTCATTATTTCTGTTAATACATTTAAAAATAATAATACTGGTTTTTCCAGCATACTGTTCAGAATGTTTTTTGCAGGCGTAATCAAATCATGAATTTATCAAAACCTATGATATTTCGAGCAATTGTTATAATTTTTGAGTAAACTTTAGATATATTCCTAGTAACGTTGCTTTTTGCGTAATTTCGATTGCAACAGTTTCGAAGACGGAGGAATGTATATTTTTAGAGACATTTTTATAAATGTGTCTGTAATTATCTTACATAACTTTCTTAAAAATAGTTTTGGAATCTTTAAAACATCCTCCTTGAATAAATATTTTATTTACTTATTCGGCTTCCTCTATACGGCTTCCGCTACTGATTTAAAATTTTTATCACTGCACCTAATTTTTGCTAAAATATCTTAAAATAAACGGCCATGAGAGATAGACGGACGAATTTTTTAACGATTTCATAAGGATTAATTTTTTTCCTATTGACTTTTGGAACCTTAAAACCATCGAAAAAAAATTTATTAAAAATGCGTATTTGTCTTTTATCTACTAGGACAAAACTGAGAAAAACAAATAACAAATATTTATATATATATATATATATATACATATATACATATATATATATATATATATACATATTATTATTATTCTTATTATATTCTTAAATCATTTTTCTATTTTTATTCTCATAGGATGTATAAACTGCATTGTCAAATATGTCTCATCCACGATTCTCTAACTAGTCTAAGCTTATCAACGCACCCTCAGTGTTAATCCTTTTGCTGCCTAGAATTAATTAAAACAATATGTGACACAAAATTTTCATTTTTGATAAATCAATTTTCCCACATTTTGCGCACCATCACCGTCGATATAACGAGGTATTACGAGAACAAAATTCATGTAACCGACTATACCACGATGGGCGACGATTCATTTTTGTGGACATAGTCTTATAAAAGCAAGAAGCTTTTGGTCGGAGCTTTTCGTCGGTCAGTTATGGCCTTTGTTTTGAGGTAGAATTCTGAATATTGGGTTCGCCTGAAACTCTAAAGGGTCAAAGTTCACAAAAAAAGAAAAAAGGAAAGTGTTATGACTTTGGCAGTCTATGTATGTATGTAGGGTTCCGTACCTTGAAAGGAAAAACATAACTCTTATAAGATCACCCACGTGTCTGTCTGTATGTCGGTCACAGTCCTCTTTTTCTGAAACTGCTTGAAACAGGAAGTAAAAATTTTAAATGGTAATGAAATATATTAACTCAAACATTTCTCAACTAGGTAAACATCAGAAATATTAATTTAGAAATGTTGTGGAGTGAAAATTAGGTATTTAAAAAAAATGTTTTATTTCTATGTATAATACCGTTTGAAAAAACAGTTTGAAGGTCTTAAAACTATTCTTTCATAATTGTAGATAGTATATGTTCTGACATTTACAGAAAATATGTAAAAATTTATGTACCCCCTTCTCGTTACTATTCAAACATAAATCAGGAAAAATATGAGTTTTTAGAGATCCATACGAAAGTTTTGGGAAAACTATAGTGATGATTCAAGATGTCATATATTTTTAAAAATAAATGCATGTTTACGACCACGAAGAATATAGCAAGCAATAAATTTATATTTATCTATTTTTAAAGTCGATTTTCTCAGAAGAAACTTTTGACATAGCAATATCTATATTTACCCATATATGTTGTATATATTTTACAACACCAACGTATTTAGTATATTTGTGTAGCAATTAGGAACACCAACATATTACAACTATCCAATTTCTGTAAAAAAATCTGCCAAATGCAAATCTAAGTCGCGCAGTAATTTTTCATGCTGTAATTGAAATTATATGTGCTACTAATAAAACGGGATTTTTACAGGGGAAGGTGATATTGGATTCAAAAATGGTATAAGTGTTTAGTAAACATATTATTATAGACTAAAATATAAATACAAAAGATGTAAAATTATGGACAATATTTTTTTCGTTGCTCTCAATGACACTTCGGTTTAATTTACATTAAAGTTTTATTCAGATTGCGCCGAATAATAGTTTTTAAGACAAAAAGAAGAGGGGTGTGCGATGAATTTTATTTGTTAAAATGTTTCCATAAGTATTTTACTAAGTATTCATTTGTTATCTAATACGATACTTAAGAGTTACACAATACAAAATTTTTTGTGACTTGTCTCTCACATTGAAAATGTTTCGCAAAATTCAAGTTAAACTTTTGGTAGATAAGATCTGTATCTATGTTGCGGGTCTCAAAAAAATTTGGCTGAAAACATAAGTACACCGTTTACTTTTGATTCTAATACGAAACTTTAAAAACCCTTTGAATCCAAACTATGTAAAAAAAAATACATCTCCATTTTTAAAATAATATGGATGTAAGAAAATATTTGCTTACCTTATTGGGTATTGCTGGAATGATCTATTAAAATGAAGTTTAGGTTCCAGATACTGCTGTTCAGTTAAAATTAAGTTGTTTGCAATATCTATGTTAAGCGTTTTAGCGTTTAAGCTTTCATGTTAGACGCTATTTGCTTTATGTATTTTTTAATGAAAACACCGCCTTGAAATTTGTTTCTTTTAGCTATAATTGTTATTTCGTCTATTAAAGTGAATGAAAAGCTTTCAGGAGGAATTAACAAATGTTTTTTTTTGTTCCAGTGCCTCAAGGTCAATTTAAGGACGGCTTTGCAGAATTTTAAATTAAAAAATAAAATTTCCGTTCTATGACAAAACTATCAGAGCTTTGTGATATCACCTACGCCGATTTATTTTAACGCTTCCGCCCTACTTTAATTAATTTCAACGGAAATATACATAAATTATAATCTTTCTAAAAATGTGGCGTATACGTAAAATTTACGCGTGTTATTTGAGAGATTAGTGTGAACGTACAAACAATGGAAACAAAATACGGTTTTCATGTTGTTGCCGCTCTGCATCTTTCAATCGCGATGATATTTCACATTTCGTAGCGTGGTCATATATTGCGTCATTAGTCGAAGTTACAATTAGACCTTTGAAACGGATAGAGTTTAGCGTGAAAGTATGTATTCGTAAACAAACTAAATATTGATTTATTTTTTTTAATATTAATAACATTGAGAACAATGAAATTGAAAATCCGTTAATTAACGGATTTTTAAAGAAGAATCTTAACAAATTACCCACCTGAAGATGTTGTCATACAGCTAAAAGTAGGTCGTAGTAAATAATTTAAATAAAATAGAAATAATACCACATCGCATAGTTTAATTTAGTTGTGTATGGATAAGATAAAACATATCAAAATAAAAAGGAGAAAAGTAATATATGCATCAAAACACTACATGAAAATGAAATGGTGAGATACAGGTCACGTTGTTAGATTACACGAAGCCAAATGGACAAAAATAGTGAAGATATGAAGGGACCAACAACCAAAGAAGAGGAGGCAGATCAGACACCACTTGAAGGATGAGATAGAAATAGAAGCAAGAACAAGGAACTGGACGACCTTCACAGCAGACGGCGAGCGCTGGAAGAAGCTGGAGGAGGCCTTTACCCATGCGGGGTCCTATCTACATTTAAAATTTCTATTTTTTACTAATATTAGAGTTTAAATTTATTTAAGTTACTGTATAAACAGGTTTTCTTTTTATTTTTATTTTAATTTATTTACTTATTAACGAAAAAAATACAGATAATTTAATATGGAAATATGTCTGCACAAAAATATCAATGAGAATTCTTTACGATAGATTCTAAGGAACGATGAAAATCTATGAGAATAAAACCAAAAATCTAGCGCAAAGCACATTCTTACAAAGGTTCAAGAGGATAGGATTTCATAGTGGAAGGATGGCTCCTTTGGATGGACAGATTCCAAGCAATAAGGTAACACTTTATTAGTGCGAAATTGCGAAGACAGGCGCCATAAAATTTATTCCAAAATAGTAACAATCATGATGAACCACGAAACTCAAGAATATGAAAAGGATTAAAGAAAAAGCAAAATAGAATAAATATAATATTAAAAAATATAATAGTAAATAAATAGAAAAGGAAATAATAATTTTACATCCTCAATCAATACGTCACATTTTGACAGTTTCATATTATTCAAATGTAACTACGTAATGAGAGAAAGGGGAAAAAAATGATTTTACTATTAAAATATGAAAATTGTCAAATTTATGAGTGTAAATACATTAAAAAATACGAAATATGTTTGTCACATTTTCCACAATAATACAGTAATTACATATCAAGAGAGTAAATTGTACCAATGTCCAATGCATTTCTGTCTTAAATTTAGTAACTTACCAAAATAACATTTTAATAAAATATTTACAGATGTCATTAAATAATTTAAGTTTAATTATTTGAGAGTTCTGCACCTCAAAAAGAAAAAAGGAAAAACGTTAAACCTTACAAGACCTCCCATCGCCCATAGCTGGTCTGTATAATTTAAACCCGAAACCATTAAATTTAGTAGTTATCAAACATAATAACTTCCATACAATTTAGTGGTTAACATTCAAATATATTTATACCGTTTTTTAATATGCACATATGAGGCAAACGAAATATTTTTTAATTTTTGATATCGTGCGGGATTTCCGCAGAAAGTACAAGTCATGAAAATTCCTATTTCTTTCAGAATTTTATGCAAGATTAGCTGTATGCATGATTTTTGTTCGCTTATATGTATAGAAAATAATATTAAATAATCTATAATACTAATACACGTAAACCTATCAATTACAGTAATTACGAAAATAAACTTTTTAAATATTTGCGTATTGTATTAAAATGTCAAATTACAATACCTTCTTTTCAGTTAGTCGGTTGGATTAAAATATATACTATATGTTACAGCAAATTCAACAAAATCCACAAGTAAAAACTTCGTCAATCAGTTTAGCTGTTCTTGCCTGATGCAAAAATAAGCTCGGAGATAAGCGATTATATCAAGATACTCTCAACAGTTTAAATGTTTATGTTATGCATAGTTGAGTTTAGAGCTAAAAACTAAATTATATAAAATAGCGTACACAAAAAGAAAATCAAAAAATGGAACAAACTAGCAAGTTTGGAAATTTTTTTTTTCAAAATAATTTTCAAGACATCTTTGTACCATTTTATTCGATGGAACCACCGAGAGAAGCACTCGACACCTTCTTCCTTTGGACTGATTTCAGTCGCATTTTTCTAACATTTTACATCACCAGCCAACGCGGTGGTGTTTTCGATTAAATTTTTGGGCTGGTTAGTATTTAAATTTTCATTTAAAATTTTTAATTTTTTCTACATGACAATCCCTAAACTTCCCCAAATCTGTTAATAGATTATTCCCTCGTCAGTCTTTACCATGAGTTACACAATATTGATGTTATTTTCAGTTGTCGCTGTTGAGGAAAGTCCTTCATGCATGTCATCACCTAGATCGCTATGACAATTCTTGAACCCATCAAGCCAGTTGTAAGCAATAGTATGGGGTGGGGCTTTATCATGAATTGTTATCAAAGTCGACCGAAACTTAGTTTTAAGTTATTAATTGAGAGAACAAATAGCGAATACAAGCACGTTTTCAAAATTGTAATAAATTTTTTTACTCTAATTAGAATATTTTCAGTGCTACCCTCGTAATAAAAATCAGCTGTAACTAAATATTCCTAATAATTTTCTATTTTATTTTATTATATCTTCGTTCTTTATTACAACATACCTGTATAAATCTATAACTTAACTTAAAAATGAATCCAGCATACTTTTTCTCTCCTTGAAAAATTATTACACTCAAATTGCACAAGTCCTAAAGAAATGTTATGATATTATTTTATAAGACATGCCATGGTGCTTTTACTATTTATGCCGATTTGGTAAACTGATATTACGCCAAATTCTAAAAAAACAACAAACAACTAAACAAAACTTTCTTCATTAAATATTTGTGACATATATAGAAAAAAAAAAAGAAAAAAAAGTGGCATATATTGTAATTAATGGAATAATAAGACAATGATTTAAAATGTCTGCCATACGTAAACTTCCAGTTTAAGCTGATTTTTTGACACAACAATCTGCATGTAAAATGAATAATAAAATTTATCTTAAGAATATCAGTTCAAATATGTTGGTAAATTTGTATGGACCATATTGGGCAACAAAAGACCATCTTATAAAAAAAAAAATGACCGAGCCTCTTTCCCAACACCCTATTAACCTTTACCGCTTTAAGTTGGCGTTTAAAGTCAACCATCCACCCCCACATTTAATAAAACCGTAACAAATTTTGCAAATTATACCAATAAGGGATAGAATGAAAGGATATCACGGAGTACGTCTTGAGCGGTATTGCAACGAGTGATTATTACAAGTCTTAATTTCGGTTATTTAAACTAAAAATTGAATGCGATACGAGTATGAAGTTCGAAAAAGATACCGACTAATTTAAAAAAAAAAGTCGTGAATATCACTCACATTTTCATCACTAGATCCATCTAAGATATACAACATTATTAAAATTAAATGATCCATTTAAATTATATGTCAACTTTGAGGTGTGTTTTGCAATTTTTATATTTATATATATCCAATTGTTTTCTTACGGAGATATTAAAGAAAAAAGAACAGTTTGCTAGCTATGGTACGAGTGTTCAAATATTTAATTTAACAAGGTCACTAAAATGGTATGATATTCATTGTATTTATAAAGCTTTAAAGTAAAATGAACAATCAGCCAGATCAGCGTTTCTTTTTATAACCAATCAGCCACATAAATCAAATATGGAAAGATATTAAACTATACATCTTACCTCTTTTCCAAATTGGTCAAGTTACTGCGTTAATTTTATAGTTAAACCTGATATAGTGGATTAATATCCACCATTATGTTATTTCATGTGACGCATATATATATATATATATATATATATATATATATATATATATATATATATACACACATATATACATACACATATAATTTAAATTGTAAAGTATTCTAGAAGTTTGAATTCGAGAAAGCCGGAGAGATATATAACATACGTTATTATTATAAACAAAATATCTCGACGCTAATTAAAATACAACTTGTTTCAAATTTAATGCTCGAGTTAGTCTCAAAATCACTCGCAATCTGCTTCAAAGTATTAACTAAGTTTAATTAGCGTTAATTAAACTTAGCTTACGGTATCTTATCTTGACTTATTCCCCCTAATAATCGTAATAAAGTGACGAAATAGAACTCTGTTAACTGTATTTATCAGATACATTTCAACAGTTGGTGAGCGTTTGCGATCACCGCCTCGCTTCATACTTCAATAAATTGTTCACAAAACTAAATAACTATATCAAGAGCATCGACCTCTCCAAAACTTTTGGCTCAGTATTACTTTTGAAAAAGTAAAGCTTTTTCAAAAGTAATACCGAGCCAAAAGCTTTGGAGAGGTTAACGCTCTTGATCAAGGACTACTTTTGAAAAAGCTTTGTAATAACGGTACACGTAGCAAAATTTGTGATTGTTGATGAGCTACGTCAAAGAGAAAATGCATATTGTAAATATCAATAATATGTTTAGTAAAACACAGATCATCTCAAAAACTATGCAATGCATAGATTTCTTTACCTTCAACCTTCCATTGTACGAGTATCTAGAGGATATTAAAATCAGTAGTAGAATTTTATGTCTATTATCCTTATTTTGATAACAGTTTTCCAAGTTATAATTTTTGCGACGAGCGAAAAAATATAATACGAACAAATTGAAATTTGAACGAAGTAACCTATGACTAACGAAATTTTTGACGTTTTAAGGATTATCATCACCTACTTCAAAATTTAACTTGCTACTCCAGTATGGAAGCATTTATTTAGGCTGAAGGCGAAGTAACAATCTGAGTTTTGAACTTTGATGCAGTCAGTATCTAGTCTCTTCTTCCCCTTTCTACCTTTTTTTAAGTGTGTTACGATTTGAAGCATCAATTACTGAAAGAATCAATTTCCAACAAACAAACCTGTAATGCTCAAGAAAATTGGATTGTAACTAGGTATATGCGGTATTCTTTTTTGACTGTTATTATTTTCAGTGTAACTCCATGTTTTACTGTAAGCATTGTTTGCCATCCTCTTAAGTTTTTTATAGGTATATATTTTTTTTAGTTTTGAGTTATCAAGGAATGAAGAAAATATTGTCTCCTAAAAAATTAATTTAATTTATTCTTTTGATTGGAAATCATTCTAAATCAATAATAGAACGTAAATAAAACTCTAAATTAAAAAAAATTTCATTGTTTACGTGCATACAGCCACAAGTGCAAATTTTCATTCGTGGGTATATGCATGCTTACGCGTGTATGTTTCGTACATCAAGAAAAAACAGAAATTCTCTAATTGCTTTTTTTTCAAAAACCGTTTAATGTAGAACGCCAAAATGTTCTTCTTTGGTAAAGAATAACAACCCATATATGTTTCTGTACATGAATTTCAGAGGATGCAAGTTAATCACTTGTATTTTCATTCGGTTTGATCAGGGATATAAAAAACTCATTGAGCCATTTGAGAAACTGTCTATGAAGATCTCAAAAATGTTATGTAATAATTATTAGTGAAATATTTTCAGAGTCTAGGCAAAAATATGCATAAACTTACATCCCCTCTCTTTTCTTAATTATAAAAAGGAGAAGTTCGAAGTTGTAAAAAAAATGTTTTTTTTAGCTTATTAAAAATTTATGGAAAAAAACTGAAGCAATGAGTCTAAATTTCATAGTGTTCGAGTAATACTAACAGGTTATTTTTATGCCTGTAACAAATTTACTACAGAAGAAATTTAAATGGCGGAATATATATAAAATATTTGTAAATAGTTTAAGAGATAAAATATGAATTCGACTCGTATTAAAATATTTCATTTTTTATAACTTCAAAATTTAAAATAATGGTTAAAGTTACTTTTATAAATTTACTATATAATTATTTTAATTATTGCTAAATAAAATGCTCGCATTTCCTCTCGGCAAAATCCCATTTTTGCATGAGTTTTTCGTATATTATTTAACAACAATTTTTATTATATCGAAATTCATTTTAAATCACTTTTCGGTTTATTTTACCTCACTTATTGAAAACTTAAATTAAAAGGAACCACCAGTCCCAAGCAGTGCTCCGTGTTCATATAAAATTCTGATTGACAGGAAATTAATTTTAATTATTTAATCCACTCTTATTGATAATTTATTGATATTTGACTCCTACGATTTGAGTGTTTATTACATTTTTCAATGTATGATGTCATTTAAAGGCTCTCCTTTATTCACTTTTTTAAACTCACGCATAAATTTTATGTATGTTTGTGTTTTTATAGGGACAACTTTGTGCCAACCTGGAACGTCTTTTGTGTTTTGTTTGAAAACTGTATATATAAGCTATAGCAGATTTATGTAGATATCACGATCGTTATTCCTGGAAGTATAAGATAAGTTCTTACTAGAATGGTTTAGAATTATCTAACCAAAAACAAACACAAACATTTTCTTTCTTATAACATTTATCTACATTACTCTTTTTTAGAAATACTGCTATGTAATTTAATTGTTTAGTCACTAAGGTGCAGTTATAGAAACATTACGGTTGTGTCACCTATGTGTTTCAATAATGATAATAAGAGAATTAAATAAATTCAATAATAATAATAAAACACATAATGATAAAACATTTAAACCAATCTATTCTCATTTATGAAAAACGTTCACATTCAGGTGATTCAGCAATTTTATATTGTGAGAGTGGTGGATGTTAATGTATTTCCGTTCGAGATATCAGTATGACAAAAATATTATGACTAAGCGAGTGCAAGTAGTTATCAGGCACGAAAAGCGAGAGCTTTTACCATGAATTAGAGTATAAATTTATTCCTCTTCAAAAAAAATATTCTTCTGTGCTGCAATCTAAGTTCACCCAGCATACTCGAGAGGAAAATGGAAAACGGGGGTAAAATATAAAATGTCATGTTTACATATGTAAGGAACTTCTTACAAACATTCAAGTATACATTAGATTGTATTTAATGTCAGGTGGCCTTCAAATAATGGATATGCATAATAATGAGATTGACGTAGTTTTCGCATTTTTTTTACTTTTGTTTAACTTTTCAAATCATTGCATATATTATTATAACTATACCGTGCAATAATTATGACGTGCCTGACGCACGTCATAATTGCAGTCATCACATTTCGAGTTCCCGAGCAATAAACGTGGATTTGAGGAATGGGTAAGTAACTAGCAGAAGTTTGGTGATTCCAATTATCTACAACATTTTTATTCTGCTTCAAAAAAAAAATTATTTCGATAATAATTTTTGTTTCGTGGGAGCAATGTTTAGATTTCTGCTATTACATTAGGACATGTTTTATGTTTCAAAAACAATCAGGATCCCGTACAAAATTCAGCTAAAATAGTGACTATTGCAATAGAGTTTACTTTGTTCTATAATACGTCTTTGTTTATACATACGACGGTACGAAGCAAAGGAATACGATGAACTATTTACCTTAACAAGTTTAAAAGATTTGAACCCCAACCAACTGATAGTTGTGGTTCAAATCTTTTAAACTTGTTAAGGCACCTACAACGGGTACACTCAAATTTTAAACTAACATTTAAGGTATATGTAATTCCTTTTCTCTTTAAATTTTTAATTTTTGAAAGTCTTTTAATCGCGTTATTTATATATATATATATATATATATATATATATATATATATATATATATATATATATAAATTCATATGTATAATAAAATGTTAAGACATAACGTCTGAAAAATACAGGAATATTATTTCCAAAATCAATTTCAAAAAGCGGAAAAAATCTCAACGCAAGAAGGTTCATCTTTGAATATATTTTATTGACGCAACCCAATTCGACGACATGAAAACCGCTCGCGGGTAAATCGGTGAATATAGCGAAATAACAATTGTCAATATTTAGAATTTTTTATATTTACATTTGCAGAAATATCTAAATATTGACGGTTTGGACGAGATTTCAATATTTATTCTATGTGAAAATATGAAATGTTTTCGGTATGGAAAATATGTTCTGAGGATTGAAACGTAGAAGGGAAGTTTATCCATTTTTCTTGTATATGTCACCGTAAAATTGTAAATACCATTAGATTATAATCTATCTTGGGAGGTGGTAAAGTGTCGAAAAATTGTGATCTGTAAGATGCTGCTTACAATTTAACGCAATATTTTTTGATGTAATATAATATATTCAAGTCAAACCTTCAAATTTTGAAATGGCATGCGACGGAACGCACCTGGTGCGCTGATTGGTTGATCGTCACGTTCCACGCGCAGCCATATTTGTTTGTCAATTCGTTGGTTATCGAATGTAAACAAACAAGGTTTTGGTGATTTTAAAGTGATTTCATGGTGAAAATAACTCAAAGTTTTAGAATTAGTAAAATAAAATTGTTTCCGTAGTAAAATGAATCTGTGATTAACCAAAGAAGTGCAGTTTAAATTATAAATAAGAGCTAGTCAAAGAACATAACCAAAGTAAAATATTTACAATTTTATCAATTTATAATGTTGGATATTGAGTCTGTCTGTCAACATAATTCTGAAATACTAGTTACTGTTAATCAGGAAGAAATTACCATAGAGATACAAAACTACTACAGTGGGCGTAATAAAAATAGTAAAAAATTACAATTGACAAATTAATGAATACAAAGTGTAATAAAATTGTTTGACGAGTATAATACAATCTCAATGTAGGCGACTAACAAACAAGCATATATATTTTTTTTTTATGTTCCATTATGCAAGAAAATACGATGTAATGAATAATGGTAACGAGAAATGTTAACAATGGAAAGAAAGGATACCTCAGATTATCACCAAAAAATACTCGACGTACATATTGCTACTGGAAATGGACGACGAGACAAAATCGTTCACGCCATATGTGGATTAGTATCTGAGGAAAATGAGGGCTGTGGATCGCAATTGCTTTGCAATGTGTGTTTGAATGAACGTAACATCGTACACGAAAGAACACAATCGCACATAAATTTAAAGAGAGTGGCAGATAAAATTACAGCCACATCGTCTAAAAAAACTCTGTCTTAAAGATCAGTATTGGTTCGACTATTTATTAGTTATATTAGTTGAAGTTCCAAAAGTTGAACTGATTGGGAAAGTTTTAGAGAAAAAAAAAGAACTATATCAAGTTGGAGCTATTTTGGCATAATCAAAGAATGGATGCCTCGAAATTCTGTTCTTTTCTCTCTAAAAGCAGAACTACTCAGTAATATTTGAGAGGTCAGTATTAATTTACTTTTCAATATCATCTTAAAATATTGCTAAGAAGTAGCAATATGTTCTTATTTGCTGGCTACCTTGCCCTTCAAAACCGATACACAGCACTACAAATATTGCTGCTACGCGGCAGAGATAGGCAAGCCGATAGTACCAATCCGGAGTTTGCACAAAGTCCAACTACGTAATATGCGTTTTGCATTAGTTTTTGCCTAAATATTTTTTCAGGTCAGATTTCCCTTAAGAATTATAGCAAAAATGTGTTCATCATTTAGCGGGCAAGGAATGAAACAATGCATTTTCAATAAGCAGAAAAGTAAAAAAAGAACAACGCAGTTTAAATAAGTGTAATTGCAAGATAGTCAATGTTCTTTGTAACTTCACAGCTGCCACAGCTCTTTGACATATAACAACCAACAAAATTCGACAACCAACGAATTTACAACGGTTTGACTTCGATTATATTCAATCGAAAAATAATGCGTTAAATTGTAAGCAGCATGTTGCAGATGAAACTTGAAAGTTAGTTTAGTATTAAAACATATTAACGTGCACATATGTCAATATCTGTAATTACAAAATATTTATATGAAAGTTTAGGGGAAGGGGATTAAGAAAATTAGGCGTATGATTTTTTTTAATTCCGTACGTAGTGCTAATAATAAGGGATTCAAAAATATTTAGTAGTTTATCTTGAGATCTTCTACTGAGAAATGTGCGACAAAAGTATATCCCACTACAGAAACTACTCAAACAAAAATTATAAAAATTTAGTTTTCTAAAAGCGTACGCAAAGTTTATTAAAACAATTTGTGATTATTTTAGATCTTATAATTACACCGTGTCTTAAGCCTGTGAAAGCTAAAGTAAACAATATATTTACGTTGCGAATAATTAGTATTTAATTTATTCCATCCAAAATTTTGAAATAAATATTATTGGTACGTATCCGAAATACATCTTTCTTTAATTCTGGCTGAATTTTCGTTTTGTACGTCAAGTGATTTCTGACAAAAAAGGCTCTGAAAAGTAGATACGGACAGACGCTTGAATTTTTATTCTTATTGAATGAGACCCCAAAATTAACCGATTTAAAATATTTTATGGATATTTATAGAAAATTTCTTTCTTTTTTCATCAGGTAATCATTTCGCTTACTTTAATCAAAAGATGACTATAAAATAAAAGTGACGTTAGTATCGCAATCAAGGTTCATTTATTTTGTATGATAATCATGTCGGTCTTGACTTTTGGATACGAAATATTTAATTATAAATATGAAACAATGTTCAGAAACAGTTTAAATTCCCATATAGTATTTAACTGTTTCTGAACATTGTTTCATATTTATAATTGAATTATATTCAAATAATAACAAGTTAAATATTTTAGAAACATGAAGTCCGATATTATTATATAAAAACACACGTATTTGTAAGTCGTAAAAATGGAATAAACAGCCTATTGAGTGATTTTAGAAGGGGTCCATTTGCAGTTTTGTAATATGGAACCTAAAATAATACTTCACCACATCAGTACCATGTCCAAATAGGAATGACTTAATTATGATGAAGTTATTCGTACAAGTATTTTTGACATTATGGTATACGAATTTATATATACATGACACACGCACACACACACACACACGCGCGCGCGCGCACACACACACACACACACACACACACATATATATATATATATATATATTAAAAAATATTATATATATATATATTTATATTTATACTTATATATGTATATATATATATATATATATATATATATATATATATATATATGAAAATCCATGTAATTTTATAGCAAATAATGATGATAATGAAGAAAATCAAGGAATCAAAAATATTCGTAATATTTTTGATTCCTTGATTTTCTTCTAATTTTTTTTCAACTTTCTAAGGATTCAATGGAACTATTGCTATATTATTTGATTATTAATTAGAATTGCAATTCCAAATTATAATTTCATATAAACATAATGTTCGCATATTTTTATTATTATTTTAATATTGAAACTGGATTCGCAAAAAAAAACTGAAGATGAATCGCATTCCACTGCCAGGATACAGAAATCTATATTCAGCTACCATAATCATTTATGAGCACTTATGAGTACAATATGAGAATTTACAAAATATATTATGTTTGGTATTTTGTGAAAAGATTACATACTTATTTAGGCGTGATCCGACACGCGCTTGACCATTTTTTCTTTTTTCCTTCTCTGTGGAATTTTTTGTTTCCTCTTTTGCGATTTTCGTGGCCCTGCACAATCTAAAACATTAACGCACCATCCTCAATATGTTGCAAGTCATTAAATTCTGAATTATTCAGACCGAAAGGGAAAAGAAAATAGTTCAATATTTGAATGGTCTGGAAGATGATCAGGTCACAATAAAAAGCAATAAGAAAAATAAAATGGCACACCACTTATTTAATAACTACCTGTCACATTCACTCGATTTGATGTTAAATGTTTAAATATGTTTTATAACATGACAGAACCGATATAATATCATATTGTTATTGAAAAGTATATATTTACATGTATACGGACACGTATGAGGTAGGATTGAGAAACGTGCTATCTGAAATCAGGGTAGGATGGTAGTATAGCCCACTAGAATAGAGGATTATTTTACTATCTCAGCGGTACAACTTTCCCACTGCGAACATGTATAGTTTATGAAAAAAATAATTTCGAAAACTTTGATACCGTTAAAGACGAAAATTTTCGGGAACGCAATGACAATTGAAAGTAATATATTGGGATGTTCACCCTTTCCATCCTTTTTTTCCTCAAAAAATTGTTTGTTAATAAAATAAAATAAAAAAACAACATAACCATTGCTGTGAAATGAAAAAGGACGAAAACATTTTGAAACTATTTATTGTTCTTCATTAAAAAAACTTAATTTTTTAATGGTCCGACTCGAACCGGATAGTAGTTTTTTTTATTTTTTTAACTTTTTTGTATTTAATCATAAATTCCTATTTATATTTACCATCCTTCTTACGTACTTCGATATTTATATTTTTTTAGATATTCCATGAGTACGTGTGTTTCTCAAAGACCTTTTTATTTTGAAAGAGTTTGAATATTCAAGTGTGTTATAATGTATTTATTTAAGTAACCATTTGTATATATAGTTATATAGTGAATTTATAGCTATTCTTTACCATTGACTTGTTGTCATTTCAAAAGTGTTTTGACATTTTTCTCTACCAAGCTGTTTAGATTTTTAATTATGGTACTTTTGTATCATTTTTCATCATGACCGAAGAAAAGAACATAGTTTTTTAGTACCACCAAATTACATTATATCAAACACACACACATATACACGTATATATATATATATATATATATATATATATACATATATATATATATATATATATATATATATATATACATATATATATACATATATATATATATATATATAGGTTCCAGCGAATTAAATAACACTTCTCTATTTGGTATAAAAACAAATTGCTTATGCAAAAAACCTTGTTATTCTTATGTCGTTATATATAACTATTACAATGTTATTAAAACTCTGGTTGGCTTAAACATACTTATTATGCATAGGAGGTGTTCACTTTCATACATCACTTTATATGAAAGTTATTTCATTCCTCATAACCGGGAGGTCATTATTCCTATCGTCGAATTTATATTTGAAGTTCATTTGTACATACTGTTACATAATTAGTATACTTTGTTAATAATTATTGTTTCTTTTACTAATGTACACTTAAACATAAATTACTTTATGTCAAACTGCATGTTGAAAAACAAAGGAAAACTCTGGGATTATTAAGAAATTTGCTCACATTTCAACTTTTGTTAAATTTGAATATTTATTATTGTCTTTTTTGTGTTATTGTTTAATAGTTTGAGCTCAGATTTTAGCATAATTATCGGTCGTTCTATATTTGAGATATTGCTTTTCGTGTTTTGTTATTGCTATTGAATTAGTTATCCAATAACTTAATTTGAAGTACGTAAAAGAGTAGCGAATATCTAATGAACACTATACAGCGGAAAACGTATAATATTTTAATAATAAAATGATGTTCTGATAAGCTTATTTATCAGAACATTGGAAATTTTTTTTCCGTTTTGATATCATGAGTAACAGGGAAAGTACACATTTTTATCTTTATAGTAGTTTTAGAATACATTTTCTGTAACTGTACTGTACTGTGTGATACTTACAATGCAGATGACAAAGAAGATGATTCACAGTAAACGTATTATTGGAAATTTTTTAATTTGGCCATGTGCATTGCTCATCATGTATATTTAATTTCTTGTGACAGGTGAGCCGAATACAGACATATATTTATTTTGAATACTGTAAAATGTTAAACATTACTTATGACAAATTCTCACGGTAGTCTAATTTTGATTGTCTCAACACATTAATCAAAAATCTAAGGTAACAAAGTCGCGAGCAAAAACTAGTGCTGCCGTGGGTTAATTAGTTGCTATTTCCGAATATCTTACTGCCTATTTACACGTAACGACAATATAGGAAAATTTAAATTACGTGCATGTTTAATGCTTCTTAAGTTTGCATCGAATTGAGATCAGGCGAATAATCTTAGCACAAGACAATGCTGGTATCAAAGAGGTCCATGCGAGATACTGAGAGTAATTAATTTTCCTCACATACTACTGATAGCCACAAATTAGGGCCGCTTGGTCGGCGTCTCGTGGCTAATTTAGAAAGCAATCACGGATACTCGCCTGCGTCAGTATTAGATAACGTCTCATTCAATTCAGATACAAGATATTTGTAAGTTCAAGTTAGGAAAGTAATTTACTCGGACGTTGAAACTTGTGGTATGAATTATTTTTGGTTATAAAATAATGAGACCAAGAAATTGTAAATAAAATAAATTAAATTTGTATTAAAATTACTTTAATTATTAAAAGTGTACTGGCAAAAATACTGAATAGTTTTTTTTCGTGATATCGCGTGATCGAACCAAGTTTCTTTACTTTGATAGCACTCAGATATTTTTTAATTTCCTAATTTTTTAACAATTATATAATATTCATCTATTTTTAGGGTTCCGTATCTAAAATTAGAACTTGTATAATTCATTATTATTAATATTTTCTAATATCCTGCATATATCTCAATAACTCAACGTTAAAAATTATTTGTATGGAATTTTTTGGGCAAATTGACGTATGGAGATTTATGGAGCAAATTTATTTATTCAACAACAATTTTTTTTCGAGGTTAAAAAAAATGTTTTTTATCCAATTTTTGAGGATGAAAAAAATATTTTCTATCACTTATTTGAAGGCAGATTACGGATAAAAATTAATTAGAAATTATTAATCATGTTTATAGAACCATAAAATGTATCAGTTGTCATTTAGGCAAATAACGTGTATAAATTAAATTTTAAACCTAAGTTCTATTTCCAATATACATGTTCATATCAAATTTCTTCAAGTAAATGCAATATGAATATTCTTTTAAAGAAAAAAAGTCCGCACGATTACAAAATAGATGTGTTATTTTCACAAGGCAATTTGCAACGTCTGTAAATATATCGATCCTAAAATTGACTTCCTTTTAATTACTGCTTTGGGTTTACATTTATGTCAGATATATTACTGACGATATTGACGATCTATTCAATAACAGACAACATTTTAATAATTCTTTTTTATCATTCAACACATGTCGTCGAAATTTTTTCGCGCTCTTAGGGTAAAGGTAAGCGAAATTGAATATAAGTTCTTGCGTCAAATCAAATAATATTTCTTGTTATTTAATATTGCTCTTACGGATTCTTTGCTGTGTAATTCATTTAATAATGACTACATTTTTACATATAAATCTCGAGCAAAAATCAATTAAGGAAAGCAATGACTCAAAAAATTACATTAAGTAAAATTAAAAACTGTTTAAACATTGTACTATCATAGTGGCAGCAACAATTCTGTAGCTACCTTTCTACTGGATGTGGGGTCTTAATATCTAACACACTGAACTTTTCAATATTTTTTTGTACGTTCGTCGTAATTAAGTTAAATAAATTTTAAAAAAAGTTGCCTGGTACAACTAAACTGCAGTTTTCTTTGCAATTACAAAGTAAGAGTGTTCAATTGATTTGAAATAATTAAAACAAATCAAGCTGTAGGAATGCTTAATGAGTTCCAGAAGCCAATCTAATGTTTATCTATAATCTATATATATATCTATTTTCATTTTAAAAACTAAGTTGAAAAAAAATAAGTTGAAGAAAATTACCTTGTAGAAATTAAAATAAATTTTTCTTTTCACTTTGGTATAATTAGTCCAAGAATCAAGTATGTTGTAGTTCTGGAACTTTAATAGTTATTGTATGATGTATGTACCTTCATGCAGAAACTACTAAACGGATTGTACAATTGAGAATATCTGAAATAGAACTATGTATTTATGAGACATAATGTTTTCTTTTTTATTTCTCATGTCGTACAGAAACTATTCAGTATGTTTAAATCTTGGAAAAATATTGAGATTCATCTCCTTAATATGAAATAAAACGGTATTAAAAAGTGTTAATAATGAATACCACAGTTCTCATTATTACTAACAAATACATAGACAAAGGAATTCGCGGAAGCTAAGCCGCGGGCACCGTGCATAATGCTATTACAGTACTTGAATTGCTATTAGCAATATACAAATAAATTAAATTTTTTTATTCAATTTCTATTGAAAACATTCAATAAGATATACATGAGACATTAGCACTTAGTTTCATAAATAATGGAATAATTGCAAAATACATGTGTATATTTCTTAGTCACTTATATTTAGTTGCAATAAAATATTCCATAAAAGCTTCTTAAACCGTTTATAATTTTTCCAGAACTTTTGTGAACGTAGAGCTAGGATAATTTTATGAGCAATCAATTGATTCCCACTTTTTTTATACATATATGTACAGACTAATTTCATACTACCGTTGCACTCCTAAAGAGATAATTTTCTTAACCAGACTTTCAAAATTAAAATTAAACCATAACTAAACGGCACCATTGTATTTGTCGAATTAATTTCAATTGTACATAATGGCTTTCTATATATTGTATAGAACTCAGATTTTTAAGTGAAAAAATATATATCCATCTGGAGGAATCATTTAGTGAATCACCCAGTCGACTGGTTTAGTATTTCCTAATTTTGCCTCTGTAAATGTAATTCTTCTCATATTGATGTTCGACTCGGTTTTCTGTTGCTTACTGAAGTCAGTGTTCAATTGTACACATTAAACTCGGTTTTCTATCATGTTTACGAGTTTTATATAAGTGAAAAAAAATTAGACATCGGCTCTTTTCACGTATCAAATAATTTATTTGTATCATGATTTATTGTCGGTCACATTATTAACTAAAAATTATAAATGTTGCCTTTTCTAAAAATTTAATGTGAAATGATGAAACTAATGAACGGCACATTACGTCTTTAGACTCGAAGCCGTTAATTCGTAATCAAACATTGCCCTATAACTTGACATGTATTTAATGTAATATACTACTAACATTAATTTAACTATTTTCGTAAATAGACGAAATGGTTTCAACTCACTTGATACTAATATGGACGGAATAAATTATTTATTACAATAAACAATTACATTACAATTTAATATATATACAATATATACAACATTACAATATTATATAAGAAAATATAAATTGTAATCACTAAAATTAATATTCTATATATTTATTTTAGGTGAATTTAATAAATTTCACTATTGAGAAGAGTTGATGAAGTCTAAAAAGACATGTAATAGTTTACCGCTTAATAAAAAATGTAAAGAATCTGTGAAGGAAAGAATAATATATTTCATTTAAATTACTTTGTCACATATAAATAGTGTGAATAATTGTAAAAATTGCTCTGAGCTAAAAAAATTGTAAATACAAATGAACTTTTTAATGGAAATAATATTTTGGTTTAAATGTTTAAAAGGTTTATTTTATAATCTTTTTAACTTCATACGAATATTCCATTAACTGTTATTTTGTTGGCATATAAATAATTTGAGATTTAGTTCCTCATTTACTTTTTATTACAGAGAAAACCGATAAATTGAACACATATAAGTACTAGGTCACATTTTGATGAGGGAACAAATTTCAAAGATCCAATAATAAACAGTAATTAAATCATATAATGACGTTTTATTAAAGCGCAGACGTTTGGAAAAGTTAAAAAAAAATTATGTTTTTTTCCTTGTATGGTTACTATTTCTTAATCACTCCTTGAAATGTGGTCACTCATCAAAACGTATCTTAGTACAAGGCATTTAACCGATATTTGCTTTTCAAAGTGATTAACTTTTAATTTAATTACATTCCTGTGCAGCTGTTAGGTATGGGCTTTGTATCATTATTTTATAATGGCTTTTTTTAATAAAATATATTTACGTCATAATTTTAAGTACCTTAAAATTTTAAAATAGGCTTGTCTGCCCGATAAAGTATTTAGGAAACTTGTAAATTAATTTTTGATATGATTTGATGGTAAAATATTTTTTTAAAATTGTTACTCCCGTGTCTCTCTGTGCATATATATATTTCTTTGTGCTTTACGCAAGAACAAGAAATGTATTTCGATATATATTTTTTGGAGGATTCTGAAGTGTCAGACTACGTTTTATCATACTAACAATAACAATTCTAAAATAAAATATTTTTTTGAAAAATCGACTTCAAAAAATAGGTACTAAACCTATTTTGTTTTAATTTTAGCATCTACTTTTTTGAAGTCGGCTTTTTTAAAAATATTTTATTTCAGAATTTGTAGTGACTAATAATATCGATCATTGTGCTATAACTAACATTAAATTGTTTTCTTTCTTAGAATATTGCATATTTATTAAAACACGGGGAAAAGCTGGTATGCAGATAATTTCCTCTTTGTGTAAAGTAGGATACGAAAACACACAGAAAGGAAACGATAGTAGTAACCACCCGAGATTAGCTGTTAGCCACTGAAAAGTTTTATTCTCTATATGCGAAGTAAATATCAGATTTTGCAAAATAACAATTACCACTTGAGGTTAGTTCCTATTTCTCCACATCTGAAGTCCAACATCAATTTTTTAAAAAAGGAATAAAGAAAGTAACAAATAACCAATATCAAATATATTGAATCACGGTTGGTTTACTACCACCCGTTAAGGAGTTGCATTGTTTTTCTCCAGAACGCATTGTCAAACTCTGACATGATCGTTGGTTTAGTTACATTGCATAGTTACAAATACCAGTAGCAAATATCTTGAATCACGATTAATTTACTACCATCTCTTAAAGAGTTCCATTGTTCATTTTCAGAACTCATCATGAGACCCTGACCTGGCCGACGGTGTAGTTATTTTGCAAACTGACAACTACTAGTAGCAAATATCTTTAATCACGCTTGATCATCAGAACCTGACTTCATTATCGGAATCTGACCTGGTGAATGGTGTAATTATTTTTCAAAGAAACCACTACACGTAACAAATATCTTGGATCATAATTGACTTACTGCTGTTTATTAAGGAGTTTTATCATTCATTTCCACATTACATGATCAGATCACTATCATATTTATATGAAACCATCTCAAAAGTATCTGCTTTATAAAAAAGGAATCATTCAAATAAAAAAAAACCATCAGTCAAATAAAAAATAATCATTGACTGGGTAAAGAATTATCGCTGACATACATAAAAAAAAACTGCCGCGGATTGAGAAACTAAACTTCCTCCCTTTTTTGAAGTCTGTTAAAAATAATGTATTTTAATTTCACATTTCAGTACAAATTGCACTTAGTTCTCACACATTAAGTTCCCACGCGCGAAAATCTGCAGTAGAGATAAATTTCTTTTTGTGATTAAATTTCCATCTTCTCTTATTTTTTTGAAGCACAATCTTACTCCTACATTTTCCACTCATTGTACCTAAATTTGGCTTACATACGAGAAACAAAGTTTATATTTCCTACTAATTTTATTCTTGGAAAAAGTAAATTGCTACTGTCGCGATATGGAAAAGTTATTTTAAGAAAAACTACAAGGTTCCATCAATTTTGAACTTCCGTGATTCTGAATGCTATGAATACGGTTTTCTAAAATAACCAAACTCACTTTAATGTTTACATTTGTCTACAAGCGAAGAAATAAATAAATTTTTTCTTAGACACTGGCAATATTTTGAAATATTTATACGAAAATTTGTAAAATTTTCTTTTCCTCACCTAACCGCCTCTTCAAACTACAAAAGAGGATGATATCAACTGTTTTCTTTGATCTCTAAAATAAATTCATTCCGGGGTGAGCGTTTGCAAATTATATCAACTTTTTCTCTATTAAATTACTGAATTTTGTATACCTAAATAAAGATACCGAGAGAATAAAGGAATAGAGAGTTTAAAAGAGCTTTTAACTATGCATCACCGTATTAAAACTTGAAAAACGTTCTACTTTTTCTATATATTGCATCTGTTCCTTTTACATCGATTAGTAAAAAAGTGGAAACAATTAATGGAAACGGTGTTTGTGTGTGTATGTACGAATACGCGCGCGTGTGTATAAGCGTGAGTGTGTGTGGACGTATGTGTACGTATATGTAGCGTGCGTGTGTAAAAAAAGATTTCATATCACTTTATATACTACACACATGCACGGCACGCTCAATGAGACAACTTTTTGGCGGTTGCCAACCTTTGGTTTCCTTTCAATCTGAATGTTGTGTTGAATATAGCACCACAAACGATAATAATTAACTTTGCTTATGATATATGCTTAATTGATAATTCTCTTATTATGATAATAACATTTCATAATTTAAGTGTCGAATTAATTTCCACCGACTTACCATTTCACTAGCTCAACTTTAGAAGTTTGTTGAATTATTTCTGAACTGTTTTATTATTAGCTCGAGTTTTATTTCTGTTTATACATTTATCAAAATATCACCGTTTATATTGCCGGTTAACCCAGAGTATTGGACGTTTACAAGCACCACAAGTGCGATAGTTTTCAATCATAATACGAGTTATCATGAACACTCTTAAATAATACACTTCAATTGAAACTAAAAATAAAATTTCTTACTAATCCTAAACTACCGGTAACATTTCAAATGGTATTTTAATATTACCGATAAATGCATATAAACAGATTTCTTAAAAATTACAATTATGTATGTAATACCAATTTGTAATCACAGTTATAAATTCCTCTACTATATATATTCTGAAAAACATTGCAGAAAATAAAAATATCTTCATTGAGGGGTATTTGCTCGTCACTAGTCATCTTAAGGAAAATTGCTTTAATAGCCTTTGTCCGATTTTCCTTCAAGAATTCACGTATTATATTTCACCGCAATCAATTTCTTATAGAATTGGAACATCATTTGAATTTATTTCTCAGAATATGTTTAGATGAATTTGCATTTGAATATTTTCTCCATAAATTTCGTAATATATTCTCTAAAAAGTCATACTTCAATAATTTATTCAAAATTCCAAGATTACTTCCGCTAAGAGAAATATAAATATAAATAATTGTGTAGTTCGTAAAATTTTCTAAATATATTAATAATTTAGAAACATAAGTAAGTTTAAATTAATGTTGAGGATTAGGATGCATCTGTTATAGCTATCATTGTCATAATTTGAAGCGAGACTTTGGCAGTTGTAAAATATGTGTATACCTTTCCCCAAATTAAACTTCGTGTTTGAAACTTTTTATAGTAATGAAAAGGTTCTTTTTTTCAAACCGTCCTTAATAAATTAATCAACGTAGAAGTTATATAAAAAATCAAAAGGTATATTGACCCAAAAAGTATAAATTATAAAACTCAATATTTTATATCAGTGACATTTTTAAAATAAATATTCCCCATTTTTTTAAGTGAAAACTTCTTTAACATCGTTGTGATTTGAAAGTCGATGAAATAAAAAAGCGACAGTTAAAAGAGACAGACACATAAATTCATAAGATTTAATTAATGGAAAGGGGAAGGGGTTCATATAAAACATTAGGTCGAGAACTAATAATGAAATACTAATTATAAAATTATTAAGAGTTTTTAATTTTAAAAAGTCCTAATAATTTTATGGTATTTTTAATATTACAATCAGTTTGAAATTTCAAAATACAGTTTTAAGTTTTCACTTCTGTAAACAGTCCTCATGACTGCTTCCGATTTTTTTGTTTTTCGTTTTAAGATTCGACGAAAATAGTACAAGCCCCTCTATTACATTTTTTATTATTTTTTCCTTATCAAACTCTTTTATTTTACGCCATAGCTGAGGACTTCCACAAAACTTCTACATCGCAAACAAGTTTGAGCCAAAGTCATTATTTTCCTCTTTTCTTTGGTCTCCTGCAGCAATCTGCATCTCACGGTTTATCTCCAATCCTACTCATTATCTCTTACCATGTTAATGACCGTTAACTGACCGTTTTTAAGAGTAATAACATAATATAATTACTATAGAAACACTATTCATTGCAGCTTTAAAAAAGTAGGCAATAGCAAACGTATTTCGAAAACATGCCGCCATGATGCATTTTGAATAACATATCAATCGTAACGTCGCTTGGAGTAGCACTACCGCTTATAGACCGAGTTTAAAGAAAAAGAACCCGAAGCCGAGGACCAATATGTTGGACCAATAGGATCGAGGCAACGACGTAATCCAAAATAACCAGCAAAAATAAAGGAATGTTGAAAATCGGCAGTAATTGCCACTTAAAAAGTGGATCACCATGGATCTCCTCATTATCAATACGAATCGCGACTACCCTGGCAAGAGTGCTGAACTAAAGGAAATAACAAATTTTTTATTTTTTTATCAATTTAGGGACCTATTTTCATTTTCCTGTCTTTTAATATTAAAAAGGATATTTTGAATTTTTGTTGCACTTTGCGCAGATTTGTATATTAGTACATATCAAAATCAGGTCATCCCTTTTTCTCTCTAGTATTGACCATTATGAAATCAATATGGAAAATTAATCAAAAGTGAAAATGTTCAATTTGAAAGTCTCCCAATTTTCCAAATAAGTTCTCGTAAATAAATCAGCAATTATTTTATTTATAAATTAGTCAACTTTCTTTATAAAATTAATTTATTTTATAGTTAGGGCTTTAATTTTGGAACTAATTTGTTCATTTTATTACCAAAATTCTTTTTTCCGTTTTACGATCCCTGCAAGTGAAGTGACATCAAAATCCAGTTCGATTCGCTTCAAAATGATTTTTCCCCAAATTTCGTTAGGATTCTTAAGGCATACGTACATATTCCCAATGAAAAAAAGTATAGAAATATTTAACGAAATGAAAACACATTTTTATTTACTTGGAGTATTATAGAAATTAATCTTCAATTAATTAAATATTTTTCAAACCCTTAGAAAAAAAGTAGACGAGAGTAAAAGCACGGCCGGGTTCGTTTCTCGGCCGTTCGTCGGACGGGGCTGGACTGTTCTGGTTGGCTGTAAGAGATTGCTCTGGTAGCAATAAGTCCGCCATATGTATCGATTAGATACATTAAAGTAGATAAATAAATAAATAAACAAATATGGATTTCATAATAAAATTGTATGTAATAATACCTAATATAATTATATAGGGGTGAGGCGGAGGGGGTCATGTATATTATCGTGAATATCTCGAAGACTATGACATCTATATTCTTTTTAACGTTGATTCTTGTAACTTTTTTTGTATAATTCTGTGTTTTGAATATCTTTCAGTATATATTCGCAAATATACTACATAAAGTTATGAAAAAAATATTTTTAAGTCTCTTGCAACTAACTCTTCTAAACGACATTCCACACTATATTAATAAACTTAAAAGTTTCTTCGGTACTTAATTTGCTAGTCATAAAAAATTAATTTAACTATTTTGTCTTCTCTTTATAGGATCATTTGAGTGATCTTATAAAGTTAACTTTTCCTCTTGAGGTTCGAAATCCTGAAAATAGTGAATAGAATCTTCATTTCACTTCAATCGACTTTTCTTATTATACCCTCGTCGATGAAATGTGCAAAAAATGACCGCCACTGTACACGAATGGGAAGTAACACAAAATATTTTTGTCATGTTTTACTACAAAAATATATTAATTTATATTTTTCAATGAAATGTCAGCTTACAAACTTTCGTACCAAAACTCCAAAATTAAGATCATAGTTTTGGTAAACAAAATTCTATTTCATTAATTTTTGTTTTGAACTATTTCTTTAGTGAGAAATGACTCGCCTTTAAGTCAAGGAAAAATAAGGAGAACACGGCAAGGTCGCCATTAAAAAGTCTTGTGTGCTAAAATTATTTGTAGGTACTTTAATGAAGCTTCACATTAATTACTTAAGACATGATTTATTATCTGAAACCTTATTTTATTTTATGTAAAAGTGTAATACTACACTGTATTTAGTAGATTGCAAACTCGTCATGTTTGCGCTGCTGTTAAATGCTCAAGGCTAATGATAACTGTTTGTGCTTTACGAAGGTAAAGTAAATGGTTGGAGCTTGGTCGTAATTAAATTTATGCGGTAAGTTCGTGACATAATTGACGTGAAACAATGCTCACTTATAATATTAAAGCATATCACGGTGTATTCTAGCAAGCAGATATTGGGTTTGTCTTTTTTTAAATTATTAAGACAATCCTTTTTTTTTGGTATTTAATCCTGGTTGGCATTCTATATCAATAAATGAGACTGTATATTTAAAGGGCCTCTTTATTCAAACATTTTTTTTAAAAATGTGCTTTCAATAAAATTTATCTTGACAAAATATTTTATACAAAATGAAAAATTATGTATATATATATATATATATATATATATATATATATATGGCTATATATATATATACATACGTATATTTCTCCGTTATTTCTCTAATGCTACTATATTTTTCATTAACCTATCATGTGATAATGAACCTTATGTTGTACATAGTTAACTTTCAAATTAAATTAAAGTTCTCGCCAAAAACCGATTGTAATTATTTTGCTGTGGGGCGATGAAAAATTAATAAATGCATTTACTTTAATTTTTAATAGGCGAACTTGATAAATCAGCTTAGTAGCATCGATTCAGATATTAAAGAAATATTAGATGTTTTTGGAAACTCGTATTTTATAGTCATTAAGAGAATTTTGCACCGTTAACTGAACAACATTTCTGATATTTTTACATTCTTTAGTATTCCTTCATAGCCAGAGTACACAGAAGAAATATTGCTTCATATCTTGATCTTTTTCCGGCGAAATTGTTTTCAATAAATATCTTCTTTTCGTAAACAGTTTCATTTATTTTTTTTTAAAGTTAAGGAAGAAAGTGGTTGTTTGAAATTTTTTTATCGTTTTAATTTTTTTATTGGCCATCTAATTTTATTGCCAAATGTTTATCTTATTTTACACCCCTTTCTAGTATCCAATTCTACTCTATTATTGCTTGTTTAAGTAAAAAATGTAACAGGATCTAACTCGTCGTTTGACTTTTATGCACTAATTTCTTAGCAAATTATTCATTTCCTTAACTCCAAACAATATTTATTTACGTAAACGTCAATTCTTGTGTGCTCTGTGAATAAACGTAATACCAACAAAAATCACACGTTTGTTAAAAAATAATGAATTATAACAATATTCGGTAGTACTAACTCTTTATTCATAGTTATGCTGTTAAACAATAAAAATTACTCTTAAGGATTTTTGATTTTCTAAATATTTTTTCCTCTTTGAACTTATTGATGAGATTAGAAATAAATAAGGCAAGTAATGCTGAAACTTATTAGAATATCGAAAAATCTGCCAAGTACAGATAGAACTTATGAGCCAAGTATTCGGTAATTGCACTTTTCATTTATATGTCTTGACTGTTACGCTTGAAATTCAAATCTCATCCACATCTCCTTTAAATAAGGTTGAGACAAAGTTCAAATGCTGAAGTGCTATGAATTGTGCTTATGTACTAAATCACTCTTATTTTTTACCGTTATTTCAAGTGTACTAGTGACATTTTATAATTGACCACTCAATTAGAGTATTCATTTAGTGAAATATATAGTACACTATGCTTTTCAGGTTAAAAGATAAATTTACATACTAAAACGCAGTTATTTACAGTTGATTTAATACATTTGTGTAGAGATTCATTGAGCTTTTTACAAACCAAACTACAGGTTTTAGTTAGGTCATAAGTTGGTCGACTATTACTCCTAAACTATTAGAGCCTACTTAGCTGTGATACTTTTCCTTTTAACTTCTTTTTACTATGCTATCCATATGAATATTTTCAGATATTGGAAAATTTGCGGTTTAGCTGCTAAGTATGGGGACCTGTAACTAACGAAAATTATTAATTTAGAACTTAATATTTCGTAAACGGATTTCAGTATCGAG
This sequence comes from Druceiella hillmani, assembly GCA_039881145.1. NCBI lineage: Eukaryota > Metazoa > Arthropoda > Insecta > Lepidoptera > Hepialidae > Druceiella > Druceiella hillmani. The sequence continues at coordinate 502,481 of JAYKKI010000085.1, read as the reverse complement.
AAAGTGATAGTATTTTTGAAAGCCTTATTTAACAATACATTATACATTCTTTTTACGTTTTTAGTCATACTTCATTACTTAGTAGATATTATGAATGTGTAAAATTGTTCAAAATTTCAACTTTTTGCCTCTAATATTTTGCGAGCAAAAGGGCTATGATATACAAACGGACACCGAGATGGATATGACGAAAGTATTAGGGTTTCCAATTAGGCTATGTAACCCTAAAAATAAAATCATCTAATAAGTTTGTAATTTATTTATTGTTTTAAAAAACAGTCAATTTTCTTTTATTTTTCAGAATAATTGTTAGAAATAATCTGTCCATAAGAAAAACTAGGCTCTAATATTTTGTTTTCCTTTCCTCTACTTTGTAGGCAAGAAAACGTCCACTGCGCAGCTTACTTCTTAGTTTCGGCTTCGTGAGTGTATATCCAATTTTTTTTATCATATTTACATGATCTCAGTCGAGTTTTCCTCACTTTTTGCATTCTTAATTAATACGCTTCTGTTTTTTAAATTTAGCCAAATCGTAGGATATCAAATCTAGCACAAGATCTCCGACTTCTATATATTAAAGTAAAATTTTCTGCAATTAACTTATACTAATACCTTAACTTTCTCAAATACTTCTGATAGATCACTCTCTTGCGGGTTACCATGAACTACATAGCACTGATGTCATCTTACGCTGTCGCTACTGAGGTATTCTTAGCTGTTGCTTCACTACTTGTCAGTGTGAAAACCACTTAGCATCAACCACTATTTTCTGCGGTTTCCTGCACGATCTTTGATATTTTCCTAAATCTATAGATCAGATACACCATGTTATAATCATGAATTTTATTTATTGCAAATTCAGATCACTGTTTTTCCAGAAAGAACCTTTATAATATCCAAATCCCATGGTAAAACTGAGTTTATTTTGGGTAAATAACTTTTTTAATATTCTTGTTTATTTTTCAAGACTCCAAAGCCACGCGTCTTGTTTCATCAGAATATACAGAAGCTATAATTTTATAGAATAAATGCATTTATTAAAAATGAAATAAAATTTTTTTTTCATGTCTTTGATAAGAATGAAACTTATTTTAACTTAAAATCTTGAATATTTATAAATGCTGATATTTTTAATAAAAGAAACCAATATAAAAAAGTTAATTCTCTACCAACAAACGCATGTTAGATATCGAATTCTAAACATATTTTAGAGATTTTTTTCACTTAGTTAACTTTTTGTGTATAAATAATTTTTTATATTAAATAATTTGCTTATAGTGTTCATATTTGATTAAATTAAGTAAAAAAAGTAAAAAAAATTACATATATATTTGATTCGTTGCATATTTATAATTTGTGCGTAAAGAATTTTATTTAATAAATAAATAAATAATAAAACTATTCAATACAAGTACAATTTCTTAAATTTAATGAAGAAAAACATGGAAAATATATTTTTTGTTGGAGTTTACTTGTTCCGTACAAAATTCAGAAACTAAATTTAAATTTAAACTCAACAAGTAAACTAAGTCTTTTTTATAATAATAATAACCTTTTGAAGAAAATTGCTAACTAATAAGATAATTTTCTATGAAACTCGCGTACAAGGAGTGTTAGTAATGTGCCTCTTCGCAAAATAGATGTTATTTATCCTTCTGCTAATGATAATCTACATTACTTAATAATAGAAGACGTTTTCTTGATCTTACATCATGTTTTGGATAACGAACGCAATGTTTCACAATGTAAAAGGAAGGCACATATCGAGCATGCCTTGTCTTGTCTCATTATTACAAATTACCTTGTTATGAAAGAGGGACCACCTCCGTTTGTTGAGGAAAATTCTCATAAAACATTGAAGATTATTATTTCTCGCACTTGTTGCAAGGATGTATATTATTACGGAAAATAAAAATGGATTATTGTGATAAAATTATCCTCTTATTTTGCAATACGGCTATACGTAGAATCTCAGAATAGATAATATCAAGATGAGATTGCTACATAAACACATACATTATGTTCAGCTCTCAGTGATCTCAGCTTTCTAATCATGTACATAATAAACACTCGAGACAAATATTATGCGATGTTATTTCTCTATTTCTATAATAAAATATACTTTTGTGACATTTCACATAAATAAAGAATTCAAAACATTCAGACACGTCGCACAACGACATAACTTTATGAAATATCTGGATAGAATGTGATTGCGTACTATCCAGATAATATAACTCAATTTTTTTTACTATCTTCATGCTAGTGCAGATAAGTTAAGGAATTACCTATTGCTGCTAAAAATCTGTAAAATTAAGATTAATATTTATTTTTTTATATATTTTATAACTAATAATAATAAATTAACGACAATGAATCGGAAGTAAAAGCATAAACATTCGTAAATATATGTTTCTTAATTTCTTCTAAGGATGCCCTTCGAACTAGTGAAGGTTGGAAGTCTGCTGTATGAATTTGATCTTGTTCTTGTCAAGACGAAAGAGTTCGGCGGCACAAGTAATCCCCGATCATTTTCAAAAATTATGCAACCATGACTTTCTCTTAAGACCGAATTTCTTTCTCCCAGCAATTTTTCCCAACCTTCTATTTACAAGAGGTCATATCTGTCATGCCTGTACACGCCCCAGATATGCAGTTTTACGTCGTTTTATTGCTTGCTAAAGCATTTGTTTTGGTCATTCCATCGCAAATTGCTTTGTCGGTTACTTCCTAAGTTCAAGATCCAGATATCGTGTCTGTAGAGCCACATTTCTAGTATTTTTAAGCATTTTCTGAGGTCTTCCTTAATAGTCTAGGAATCGAATCCACACAGAAGTATCGACCATATGTAGCACTAGAAAAGACGAATTTAAAATGAGATTTCAAATTCGTCTTTTCTAGGTCCCGATGGCAAAGAACTTTTTTTTCACTACCTCATTTTCTCAGTTTGGTAAGCCAGTTTTTGATACGATTTCTTTCACAATAATTTGCAATTTCTTAGACATAGAGACGTAGAGGTTAACCTCTACTCTATTGAATACACACCAACTTACATCAAACCATTCTTATGAAAAGGAAGGGACATTTTAACTGTAATAAAAACACCTACAGGAATAGAGCTTCGATTCGTTCCCGGGACGAAAGTTTGCTGAAATATTAAGGAGTCCTAAAATTTACGAATATTATTAAAGCGAACTCATCAGCAATTAAATTAACTATGCTCCCGATGAAACTCGGGCTAATATTATTGATATCGCACAGGACTTCCAACAAAGTACTATTAATCGGCTAGTACATCAGTCTTAGGCTAAGGAATAACTGTGCAAGATGTCGACCAGATTGTAATCAATGAGCTTCAAAAGCTCCTAAATTATAACGTGCATAATCCAAGTGCAGCAAATATCACTTAAATTTATTTCCATATTCTAGAATTAATGGATTCAATTTTTCTCTTATTTCAAATTATTTTTTACTTTTGTAATTTAATTTTTATACTGGTATATATAGATAGTTGACTTAATTTTTTTTAATTAATTACATCGGTATTGCTGCCAATCTTTTGTTAGGTGATATACTTTTACGAATTCTAATATCTTGACTTTTAAATTTATTTTTCAATATTCAAAATAGTTTTTAAAGCAATTCTCTTTGCAACCGAAAGAAGTTAAAAAATATTCTAGTCCTCCATTCCTGAGTTTGCGAAAAATATCACCATTAACTCTTTCGTTTTAAATTTGACAAAAATCATATCTTCTACACCTTTTTCTTTTTTTTTCATTCCTTTTGTAAACAGTATGAAATAATTATTTGTTTGTCTTTTGCATTTAACATAATTAACATTATCAATGGACAACATTGCAGCCGAACTGAGCCGTACGTGCTGGCTCCACATTAGACAATTATCATCTCCAGACGTGGTAAGTTTTAACGTCTTTAAGAAGCACTCCCATTTTGTGATCGATCTGATCGTTACACCAACTAGGATTAAAAATTCATCGTTAAAAACCTGCTAATCCATCAGTAGTTTTTGCCTTTATTAAAAACTCAAGTGTAATTTTTAGTGAACAGTCCTGTAGTTGTAGAGTTACATCATTCATACGTAATTATTGTTTACAGTATTTATTATTATCTCCCATAAATTTTTATAATAGAACCCAATAAGATAATTTTTTAACCAGATCTTTTCAAGAAACTTGTGTCAACTTCAAGGCAAGAATTCATGCACTTATATGTGGGAACTTATTCCCGAATGTTTATATTACAATTGACTCCATTTTTATTTTATATTAAATAACCAATAAAATTTAAAACAAGTTGATTAAATATATGATATATGTCACCCTTAAAATATTGAATATTTATGAAAAATATGGGGCTCAACAGAATTTATCATTAAACCAAATTGTATGTAGAAACAAACAATTCTTTAAACAACGACTGCTATAGGTTGACAAAAAACACAAGGAATATATTTTAAAATGAAAACATATCCATAATTTTCTTATTTTCAAGACTGTAATCTTGAATTTAAGATGAAAGGAGCAGTACAACATTTTCTTTTTCTTTTTCATAAATATTTTAATGAATGATTTATTGTTACAGATCCAGAGCAGTCATCAAGATACATCTAATCAGTCAAAATTGGTAGAACTACATCCGTCAGAATAGAAACCCTATGGCCCCATTTTGTCTCCATCATTAGACTCAAATATAAAATAATATTTCATTAACATCGGGTTTCTATATACGTACTAAATTTTAGCTTCATCAAATATTTGGAAGTACGTTACAATTTGAGTAAAAGATTTCAGAAAGAGTCGAATTATCTTTAAAAATTTATTATTAAAAAAATATCTACGAGGAAATCTAATGAAATCTGTCACGGTACCGAGTCTATGGTACAGAACTATATAGCTCTCATATCCTGAGCATATAGGTAATGCTATAGGTATTTATTAACATAATTAACAGCTAATGGAAACAGTTTCCAGGCTTCATTATGTAACCAACATTTAGATAATGTAACAGAAGGTTTAATGGCAATAAAAGTTTTCAACTTAAAAAGTACCATTCCGTTTTGGAAGAAAATTTGACATTCTGTTTATGGGAATTCTGTTTATCGATTGTTTCTGAATGAAATTTAAGAAAAGAACCCTGACGTAAGTGTGGTACTACGCGTAAATTAGATTTGCATAGTCATTTCACAAAATATCAATCACTTATAATATGTTTTATTCCTTATCCTGTCTTGTTCATCTGTGTTCATAAATGTACATGGTACTTGAATATAAGTTGTAGTACCCCGACAAATCGGAGTGAAGACAAAAGAAAGAGAAAGAAGACAAATCAATAATTTGTAAGTTTATCACTCCGATTTGTCTTCTTTATTTTCTTTTAAATACATATTGGGAAACGTGTTTCGATATCTGGAATTGATTTTCCTTGTAGAAAAAATAATATTCTTCCTTAAAATTATTTAATGAACATGTATCCATAAGTGAGCAAAAATGTTTAAATGGATCGAATTATTTTGAAATATGCATAATGTATAGGGAATTATAATATGATTTGGTTTTTTTATGCTATTACAAAAAAGACAAGTATGTGATGAATGTTATTATACATTTCACATGAAATTTATTGTACAAAACGTTATTGTATCTATGTTGAAGACAAAATATTTTTAAATCGTTGGTATGTTTGATGGTAATCACATTTTTTTAGTATTATTTTAATGCAAAATGGGAAACATGAATTTATAAAAAATATCTGTACAATTTTCAGTTCACGGTCTAATAACGTAAAAATGTTATACAAGTAAAGTAAAGGAAGTTCAAATAAGAAAAGATGCATAACATGACACTGTATAAAGCCAATAAATAAAAATCGTGCACCGAAAATAATTTAATGTCTCCGTGAATCCTTTTCAAACTATGGTTGATTTTGTCATATGACCCGTTTAACATGAAGATTACTCACAAATAAACATACAAAATTTTATCTGAAATACATTAATAAAAACCTAGAAAGAAGAACGAATATGAGTTGCCTAAATTCTCCACGTCTCCTTGAATTTGCTTTTGGCTTAATGCGTCCACGCTCCGCTTTGACATACTTCACGTGATTTAATATAGACTTTGGTCATTATATCTTTTGTATAATGACTCATGTCTGTATAATAGGTACGGCCATTATTATAATAGAATAGATTGAATAAACAGCAAATTATATTTTATTATTATAATAAGGGGCGTTCTGAAAACGAGACGCACATGTGGTGAATGTTACTGTAAAATAAGAAAGGTTAGTTTTGTTTGTGGTAAAATCATTAGATATAATGAATAGATAGCTATCTTAATTAAATTATTATCGTAAATTGTTGATATAGTTCTACGTGCGCCTTAAGTTGGATAAATTAATTCGGAGATGATATTATTTAATCTCACTAACAATAATAATAATTTACGCGACTGTCTTCTCATTATTATTCACATTATGTTAGAAGAAACCAGACACAAGTTCTAAAGAAAAATAAATATTTTTTCTACAAGAGGAAACATAATTAAATTTTCTTGTTAAATCTTATTCAAAATTAAGATTGTATTACATCATTTATTTATTATTAAAGGATGATCTGAGCTTTTCCAATAGTCGAATAGCTAATCTTTAAAAGTTGTCCAAATAAGTACGTTGATAGGTTGTCAGGGGTATACGTTGATAGGAGTTTATTGCCATTGAACCTGATAAACAAACAACAAAATAGGTAAAACTGATACCGATGCACTAAGAACATTTTAATAAAGCATGATTTCTCTATTTTGCGAAAGTACAGAAATCACGTACCTTTGAAAAGATGTTGTAAAATATACATTAACATATGTGTCTAAAAATTTTTTTTTGTATTATTCGGAAAGAGAAAAACTCATTAAATTATATTCTCACCTATCAACCAATCAAACTTTGTGATCTCCATTAAAAATCGTTTCACTTTGATAAATGTTTATTTAAGAAAAGTAGATTTGGTTCTATATTTTTACACATTTCGATATTTGTTTAATTAATGATTATATTTTCTCATAATATATCCGTCTAGTATATTATCTTACAAGATTATCAGACATATTATATAGATTGCTTATTTATGAAGACGCCGTGTTATTCATAAAATAATTATTAATTTACGTTTTACTGAAGGAACTAATTAAATTACAGCTGGCAGTCCTTTAGAAGGAATTATATTTTATATTTACTTTTGAATATTTTATAATTTTATTCGCAAATCCTAGGCATAATTTAATAGTAGATTCTTGGACAAATTAAATAAAAAATATTTGCCGATTTAAAAACTATACGTGATCGAATGTTTCAGGAAAAAATGCTTGAATTTATAATTCATCCGTACCCTTATAGTCGTTCTCTTATTTGAATGAAAACAACATTCAAATGAAACCACTTTATTACGTTGGTCGGCAAATATAAAAAATAAATATTAATTTATCGATAAAAGTGATTTCCGAATTTTGTCTAGAAATTTCATCGGGTTTGTCCTTTTCTTGCGCTGGGATGGAGGGCTTTTTTTCACATATTTTAAGCAAAAATATTATTAATACAATATATTTTGTACTTTACTAATATGCATTATGTAAAAATATATTTATGTAATAAACCACTTGGTCTTTTTTGTAAATATTTTGTTAGTTAAATTAAATTTATCGTATATTGACAATAAAGTATTTTTATTGCACAAAATATTTACTATTAAGGTAATTTGATACAAAGTAAATAAAAAAGTAAAATACAATAAATACATGGACGTGCGTAATGATTCTAAACGATAAAGTTATTACATGTTTTCTTCCTGATTTATTGTATCACGATTAATTCAATTACTGTGAAAGAAAAACAGTTTGGTACAATAAGAAAAAAAATTGTTCGAACGACAACAAAGATATTTTGGTTTTTGATTTTCGGTTTCATTTATTTGAAATAATCGATTTAATTTATTTCCTCGTGCGAGAAAAAAATTAAAAAGTCATAATTTTTTATTGAATGAACCAATTGGGGTGTGTATTATAAAATATTGCTTATGTTTTATTTATAAGTAATTAAAATATTGAAAAAAATTAATAAATAAATTGCTCACATAAATTCTATGAACCCCCAGGTATATTGGAACAATAACCGCGGTTCCATTAGTACTCCCTTTTAGATAGTTTCATATTTTTCTCATATCAAGACAAGCTTTTGTCGCTACCCCGCCATACATCTATGTAGGTATTACTTACATTAGTTAAGATCAACAATAAAGATTTTGTTTTCTGTAAATTAATTTTATAATTATTCTCAAAATAAATGTTCAAAAGTTTACAGGTTATTTTAAGCAGTTACAACGGCACATTGTTACCACTACAGCTTAATTTTTTTAGACGTTTGATACTTAGCATAAAATAATACTTAAAATATCCCATATATTTTTTAAGTTACACCTGAAAATAAGATTATTCTTTCAACTTTATAGCATAAGTATATATTTCACTTAACTATTAAATAACCTTTCCTTAGCAACCTTCATTTAAACAAATGCAATAAATTAAATATGTTATCACAATCTTCTTAATTATTAAACATATACCAAATAAGAAATAAGTGTATTTTTAGAGCGCTTACTAATGCAGATACCACATATCTACGTCACGTCAAGAGCTAGGCACCATAGTAAAAGTTAAACAAAAATCGAAAAGTTTCAAATGGTATATATTGGGATTGTATACGCAAACAGGATAATGTCCATGCTAATATTTCCATGACTCTTTGATAGCAACTCTGATTAGGCAGATAACCTGAGAAGATTATTTTGAAGTGACGGTCTTTCATTCATTCTTCGCATTTGTCATTTTCTGTGTAAAAAGCCCTGCATATATTATGTGATTATGCAATCAAGTTAATTGGAAGATGTTACTACTCTTCTCATGTTTATTCTGATAAAAATATAATACCACTTCTATTATCACTATAACTATAATATATATACTTATGTGACTATCTACTATAATATATATACTTACGTGACAAATATGATATTACACTACAGAATGGTAAGAGTATAATAAATTTTATGTTAGGATAATAAATTGACTATATTATTTACGAGTGTGTAATGTCCCAGGCGTAGACATGAATATCAGGTATAATAAAAAATTGTTCATAAATCTTTATTTATATAACATCTCTTGATTATGACTCTAAATAAATTTGATCCATTTAATACATCTTATATACCTTGGCATTGTCAGTATACATTACAGAATGTGAATAACACTGAATTCATTTTTCATCGTCTTTTAATATATTTTAGAGAATTTATCAACAAACAGGGACTTGCTATGCTAGCCTTCTTAGAGACGTAAGTAAAATGGATATTTTTAATAATGGCAATGAACTCTCGTTCAATTTTATTTAAACTCTGATGATGCCTGCAATAACTGAAGCAAATTTAATTAATATGAGTAATTTAATTAATATAAACGACTTAATTAATAAGAATTTAATTAATATAATGAATGAACTTCATTATTATTCGGTTCCGAATCCCCTCCCCCCAGCTAGGACAAATGGATAGCCGTCATCAAGGTAAAATTTTTTTACTGCCTTGGCGCAATTGTTGGCAGACAAATTACTATTTGAAAGTCTCTAATCCCAGAATGAACACATTTTATCTACCAATATTTCCTCAGCCTGATCTTTTTAGGTGTAGTTGATGTTTATAAAAACTTTTAATCCAACAAAAAGGGGAGGGCGTGCTTTCTCAACACTTAATCAAGATTTACAAATCTATTAAAAAAAGATTTAACATCTACCATTTCCAGAAAGTTACATATATATATATATATATATATATATATATATATATATATATATATATATATATGTATATATATATATATATATATATATATATATATATATATATATAAGATTATTAGAAAATCTTTGCTAATAGGCCACCTGAAGATTTTGTATTACAACGAAACCTACGTCGTGGTAAAGTACTTAAAGAGAGTAGAAATAATACTACATCACGTTGTTTCATTTAACTGTGGATTATAATTATTGAGGTGAAATATCGTGACTTTTTCCTGGCATAATGTAATGGCGAAACAAAAAACATTTACGTCAATTAGAAACGATGAAGAAAAAACATTTGTTCGTCGTCTCTTTTAATTTTAATTTCCCTTAGTATAGTAGGTCACGTCTGAAATTGGACTTTAATGAACTGACTTATTTCATTTTATCAACTTTTTTGTGTCAGGTTAATCCTCATTTTCTTGTATTTGTTTATAAAGCTATGAATTTTTTTTTAAAAACTTATTGTTACTATAACCATATGATTCAATCAAAAAAAGATAATGTTTGAAAGTATATAAGGCGGCATATATATGACTAATTAAATGACTTGTAAAAGCTCCTGACTCTATTAATTGGATTAACAATCTTTTCCCATCTACTCATAGTTAAAGTTGTCAATTTAAAATATTTTAGTCTCATGCGTCAATCTATCATCCTTGACTTTGCTCGACTTATCGTATTGCCGATCTATGAATTTAATTTTTTTCCAGAATTGATGTAAAATATTTTCAAAGATGTTTATAAAACAAACCCCCTCCCTTACTTAATTAGGCCCAATTTATGAAAAACAATTACTAGAAATATAAAATCTGCAATTTATCGAAAAACTTTAGCGATTATTCTATATTTTACTTTTCAAACATACTAATAATATTTCGGGAATGCAAATGATACTCAGGTAATATAATGACATGGTGAAAAATTATATAAACATTTGTAAATACTTTAAAATAATGTACCCACATATGTTTATATTTGTCTTAGTGTATAGGAAAGATCGAAATAAAAGAAGATGGAAGAGCTTTTACGAGTTCTACTTACAGCTTATAGTTTTATTATATTTAATTATGCAATATATTTATTTTGGAAATAATACGTATATAGGATTCAATAACTATAATATTTATTTAATCTCAAAAAAATTATATTACAAAAACATGGTATTTTCATGATTATATTAGTTATTTTCTTCCAATTGTTTGAATGAGTTAACAAGTTTAATGGAATACTTCTTTGCCAGTCAAAACTTCTGTAAAAATATTATCGCCCTTTGCTTGAATTTACGCATCTCAATCTGGCGAGTTAATGAAAATTACTCTCTGGCTTTTAAGTCACAGGAAGGTCGTTTCGTTTCGTCATTTCCTCTACCTGCCTCCGAGGTGTCATTTTGAGACGTGGTGAATTAGACACCCTCTTTACTTACGCCCACATTTTTTCTTCATTTTTTCATTGTAAATATCTAAGAAGTAAAGCACATTTCGCTACGTTCTTACTTCCGTTGCTTTATTATTTTGTAATGATAATGTGTTAATTCCTTAAATTCTAGAGGATCTCGTAAATTTAAAATTACTCGTAAAAGCTGAAAACAAATTGTTTCTAGCTAAGCGTGGTCAGTCATTGAGACCAGTTCTTTCAGTAGGTTGTAAATGGGTTTTAAGATTGTTTTATTAACAAATAACGACGTAGAGAATTACCAAATTATCGCACTTCCTCTTCGTTTCAAGTCGACATGTATTTTTTTATTAATCCAGCATTAGTTTATATCTAGGTAGTTTTATTGTCTAGATAGATATTTTTTTATTTGAAGAAACTGAGAATAGTTTTATTTTAACTATTTTCAAGTTTAATACGTCAAAAACATTTTTATGTTTATAGTTTTTGTATAGAATTGCTTAAATGCCACTTATGGATTTATTAAAAAGAGTTAAGACTAGAAACGTGGTAGAAAGAAAGAGGTTTGAGAAGATTTTTGCTTATAATGGTAATCGGTAAAGCTTACCGCTTTACCGATTACCATTATACTCTATCAAAAATATTTAAATTAATTAATTATTCATAATAGGAAATAGTAATTGCAGACTTCCATTTTTAATTTGATCTATGAATTATTTTTATTCATTTTAGGGATAAACTAAAAGAAACCCGTTTTTTTCTAAATAACAGCATTGAACCAAATTTTGTGACTCAGCTTACAATTTCATATTCCGCTGTTTAATTTTTATTGAGTCGTTATTTAACCAGTTCACATTCGACAGTAACATAGCGCTTACTAACCCTCTACTGAAATATAACATTTATAATATTTATGCCCTTTTTGCCGTTTATGTATATATGTATATATATATATATATATATATATATATATATATATATATATATATATGTAAATCTTTTCAATTATTTCCTTAAAAATTGTGAGACTACATATTTTCAAGTTATATTGTTGTGTATGATTTTTACATCACTTGCCTGTATTTAACCTTATTAAATTTCGTTTTAAATGAAAAATCATTAATATTATTTGTAAACCATGAATTGTTTTTGTTTGTGTCCTGTAGAAACTGTCGTGGAGATTTACACCGTTAGCTGTAATCGTTGGAAATTGTTTATTTTCTTATCACAAATATATATGCGGTTTCTACCCTTAATGTACTCAACAGATATCGTAGTATGTTTTTTTCTTATGAAAAGGCTATTAATTGTCGCGTATTTATAAGTTGTTAGTCCTTCCATCCAATACCAACTTGCAGTTCCTGCGATTAATTTGATTGTTTGGTTCTTTTACAGAAAGTACAGACACTCTTTGTATTTGTCACATTGGCACTGGAAATGTTTATTTTTATGCGATGTTTTTTTTTGTTATACGTATGGGCACAGAGGAAATATTTTTTGTACATAATATCAAAATTAAGTCATCTGTAATTTTTTCATCCCCTTCTTTTGCTTCACCCGAGAATTAATTGTCTCTGTAGTTAATAAAATATTCTTTTGTTTCTCTGTATTTTATTTCTATTAACTCAATTAAGTACGAAGAGGAATAATATTTTATAACGTTAACCACGTTTTTGTAACAGTTTATTTTCGGTTGATTGCTATATTTGAGACTTGTAATTCATTAATCAATTAGTTAGATTGCCGTATGATCTATATTCCTCACTAGCAAACACTATTTTTGTTCTGAGACCCATTTGTTCATTCAAAAATGGTTGTATAATGAAAATTTGCCTTGTTTTCATTTTCTTCTTTGTTCCTCGTCTTTTTTTAATTTTATTTTCCCTTAGTGTAATGTGAATATAAACCTGTGTTTAGATTTTGGTAGTGTCTACTTTGTATTATCATGCTTTTTTTGTATACAAAAGAGTTTTCTAAAGTCGCTCCAATAACGTCACTGAGCGTAATTGAAATTGTACACCAAACAAATTAAAAGTTCTGTGAATTACCTATTTTCCGCAGAAATTTTAACCCTTGTGATTAATAATTAATAAACGTGCCATTTATTAACTTCTTAAAATAACCAGCAATTGCATCTACTTTCAACGAGGATCTATAACACAAATTACTTTTATTTATTTCCTCAATATTTCGTTTTAAAATACTCTACTTAGCTTATTTTTATAGTTTTTAGGGTTTTTAGAATATGGAATGCCTTCTATGTTGTTTCTCGTACAGCGCAATAAAATAGGACCTAGGAGATACCAAACTTTAAAACACGAAACTAATAACATGGGCTTATAAATTCAAACATTTACATATTTACAATATGAGTAGATTTCCCTTTACAAGAACTGCTGAGATTTCTTTCGTTGTGAAAAATTTTTGGCGAAAAATGTCTGTAAATTTTACTTCGGAAATTGCGTGCAGGAAATGTTGTAAATAAAGTTTCGTTAAAAATAATTCTACACTCTTAGGAAGCTTTTTTTTAATTTGTTGTATCAAAGTATTATTTTATCCTATATACTTTATTTTGTCATTAGGTCCAATGTTAACATAAAATGTTCTCAATTATGTTCAAAAATGTTCAAAATATTTCGATAATAGTGACCAAAAAAAGCGTTTTGACTAAAATTATTTTATTTTATTACATTCTTTTGTGGAAAAACTTACTTCCAATTTTTAATAAAATGAAAACTTCTATTTTCGATAAATGAACACGAACAGGGGAAAAATACATTATATTTAATTAATAAACGGATATAGTGAAGAAACGGACATCATACTCATCTTTTTTATTGATTGCTAACAGACATCCAAAAGAGAAGCTTGTCATACATGACGTCAAAGTGGACATCAAAATATAATTTTTTTTTCAAATTTCCCAGGAAGTTGCTATATGCGGAGAAAGTAAAGTGATGGAAGAAAGTGGCGTAAGTCGTGATGCGAATTCAATTTTGACATACTTCTAATTTATCTGGTAATCGATATCCTGGAGCATTTTTAATGTTAAACGATTTTTTAGTCAATTTTATATTTTAAAAAATTTTTATTAAAAATGTTTGTATAAATTTATAGTTACGGTAATATCAGAGTATAAAAATCGTTTCTTCCTTTTACGTGCTAAGGACTAGTTTTATAGCAACACGTAAAATTGTATGTTAAATACATCTAAATGGCGATCCAAATAGAAGTTCAATTTAAATGCCCCGTGGCTTTTCCAATGAAACGTGCCTATGAACATAGTCACAAATTTTACTGACAACTGTAGCAGCAACGAACAGTGGCAATATAGAAAGCATAGTGTAGATTGTTTCAATTTCTATTCCTTTGGAAAAATCATACTCGACACATATTTAGCGGTAATTTTATTAGTCACATAACTTGTCCATGCAACTGTATCTCAGAGAATAAATAACTGCTCATTCTCTGAGATACAGTTCACGGACAAGTTATGTGACGAGGTAATTTTTTCGACATTCATTTAGTCACTCGAACAAGAAACAATATGTACACAGTTTATAAATTCTATTATAAATTAATAGTTTTCTTATAATTTTTTAACTTTTATTTGTAAATCTGTTTTCTCGTTGAAAGAAAATTTTAATTCTACATACTAACTTAAGTGTACCCATTAAGAATATTCATGTACAGGATGTAATATGAGAAATCTAATAGCGTGACAGTAACTCAGTAAAATAAGACTTGATTATATTTTCTTTCAGAACAAGTATTTGATTCAGATATTTTTTTGAGCCAAATTACATTAAAGTCTAACGATATATGCAGCCAAGGGCAAAGGAACATTTATCAAAATGGATCTGGTCGATCGGATTAACAGCCAACATAGTGCATCTAATGAAATTATTTCTTGTTAAATTATATTATATTAAACTTATTCAGTTACAACATATTTTTCATTCATTACGCAGAATAAATCGGAGAAAACCAGAAGACGGGGATGAAAGGGGTAAGTATAATATGATAGAGACATGTGAATTCGACTGTAAACTTTGAACATATTTATTTACAATGATATTAAAGAAATGACATATAACTATTTATCATATGAGTATGGATTTCGGAAATAGATTCTATTTTGTATGAAACACACTGTAAAAGAAACTAATGATGTTGCTTTGGTTTACTCTGGTTTCTGTTTCCGATACCGAAATGAAGTGTTACACACATCACGGTTCATTTAGTGGATTGTAATTTATATTACAATTATTGAGCATTAATTTTCCTTTGTAAGCCACACACATATTATGCACCCACAACGCAAGACTCTTATAGTGCCATTTAAGAGGATTAATATTTCAGTAAAATTTACTGTTTTTCATAGAGTACGTGACGTAATTATATCAGGGATTTAGCACATCTGATTTCATAGTTAGTTTTTGATGTATTTACTAATTTTTATTACAAGAAAAAAATTTCAAACGCCGCATGCGTTTGAAATTTTTTTCTTGTACACAAAATTACAAAATAACACAATAAAAAAGACCGTTAAAAACCTTTTCGTATTACAAAAATTTCACGATCTGCTGTTTCATTTACTTTAAGTATAAAAAAAGGTATAATATTAAACGTTCCTTCCTTTTAATTCTTTATGCTTTAAAATGGGAACAAAACTGACTGAACCGATTATAAACAACTTTTCGTTCCACTGTTTCTCTTAAAGTTAAACGTAGATTTTATTTGTTTTTATTTATAGACACACACACACATATATATATATATATATATATATATATATTTACAGACACATACGTCTAATTATAACAAAGCATAATTTATACGCATAATTTTAACAAAATTTTGCGTTTATGCATTTTGGTATTTTCTCTCGATATTTTATTTGTACAACTTTTTTATAGACCAAATATAAAAATTCGATAATTCCTCTATCCGGTACCCCTTTTCCTCCCCTAAATTCAAACGGAGAAGGAAATAATATTAGGGTAACTCAATTTTGGTTTCGGTTTTAAGGAAATAAAAAACATATATTGTTTTGTTTCTGTTAAACACGTAATAGTTTAATATAAAACATACGTAAATTTTGTACAAAAAATAATACCCTTATAAAATAATTTTGACTATTTTACATACTTTTTAAAAAAAAACCAGGTTAGGAAGCATCCAAAATATTTCAAGTGAGTTATATCAATTATTTACATATGATACCCTTTTCCTTAACGACAAAACCATAGGTTGACAAGAATATTTCCCCGTAACCATTCTGAGAAATTTTAGTACACAGCCATCTGACTACACAATTACAGATGTTGAAAGTACTTTACAACAAAGAGAAATAAATGTTGACGAAAGGAAATTAAGGATTCTTATCATTTCCACGAAGTTCCAAGATAGCTTTCTTGGAAAGTAATTTCACGGTTAACGTAGTGAAAAGAGCGATTGATTTTATAAGAAAAGACTTCAGGCTGAAGAAATTTTGTACGGCAAGTTTTTTCATATTCTCGAGTTTTTTCATAGTATCGAGATAAAAAAGAAATGAAAAGAAAATTTAATGCTGGAAAACTTTGAAGCGCAGAATAATTTATTATACAAGTCGAGATTTTGAGACAATAGAATTACTCATAACGAAATAGGATACAATGGATGAAAACATCGCATTTGCAGGAATTTTCTTTGGGGCAAATAAAGCAATAAATAATACAGTCATAGTCACAATAATGGCTTTTTCGATACTGGTACATAAAGCATATAAAATCATGTCTGTTTTTACATAATAAATGCAAAAAACATTCAAAGGTAAAAGAAAAATAAAGAAAAAATTTGGTAAACAAATATTTATATCACAAGTAATTATACCAGAAATGTATGAATTAAGAAAAACCCAGGTGAATTAAAATAAAAATTAAATGCAACCAAAAATTAAATTATGACTACAAAAAGAAAAAATATGATGATATTAATAATAATAACATTTTAAATATTAAAAAATAATAATATATGACCATGAACTAACAATAATACAAAATGTAAATTTTAAAAAAATTGTAAAAATACAAATGATAGTAATGCATTTAAACATAATATTAATTATGAAATATTTATTTGTCAGCTAATGCTCCGTTTACTAAATAATAAGATTTTTATATAAGCATATTCTTCGCTCTGTTCTGGAAATCAATGCCTTCCAAAACTTTAATTGTTGCAGGCAATTTGTCATAAAATGTGGTACTAATGCACATAAAACTTTTCCGTACCCTTGACATTCTATGCTTAATGCTTCTAATGTTAAGCTGTATATTGTTAAGCCTAACCCTAGTACTAATATTCATATTCATCTAGGTTTTAAAAAAATTATTGTTAAAATTTTTATGTACATAAAAACTGGGTATAGTCATGATCTTCATATTTCGGAAATCTCTTCTCTTCTCTGGATCTTGAAGCTTCTAAATATCAAATCGGGCGTTGCTGAAGATAAATATTCTATTAAAGTATCTTGCAATACCCCAAAAAGCAAACTATAAGTAAAAGGACATTAGAGAAGCTACAAGACACGTTAATCCTCAAGATCCTTCCTAGCTTACGTTGCGTGTAGTATTTGCTATAGCACATTACGCTGCCCCCACCTCTACCGCGTTACTTGCGCCACACATTGTCGTGACTTTATTTTTATTGGACAAAACCCTAATATCTTATTTAATTCTTTTGCAACCTACCTTACAACTTGCTTATACTAAGTATCAGTTAATGTATGCTCGTTGATGCATACGTTTTGCACTTAACATTACGTACAAACTAAATTCGAATTTACGGGAAAGTGATCGCTGTAGTATCTTTAATACACATATATATACACACACACACACACACATATATATATATATATATAAATATATATATATATATATATATATGTATATATATATATATATATATATATATATATATATATATATATATATATATATATATAATAGATAGATTATTTGTCGGCAATATCTGTGTTCTGATTTCCAATATACTTTCTTCTTATAAACTGTCTCTTGATGTGTAGAAAATAATTATCTTCAGATATTTTATAATTAACTATCTTTTATAGCTTATATATTTTGTTTATAATATTTCAGTGGTGTAAATATTTAATTTAGCCAAAACTGTACTAAAGTTTTCAAAAGTAAAGCAATTAAAAAATATACAGGCGCTCTCTCAAATTCTAGCTTTTTGATTCAAAAACATTTGCCTTACACCATCTCTATTTTATCTTATAACTTTTTATGAGATAACATGGAGATGGTGTGAGGCACTTGCGTTTTGTACTGTCTGTTGTCTTACATTATATTTTTTAAGTTATACATACGAATTCCACACTTGATTCTTTCAATCATGCAACGTGTTATTCTCAGTTCGTAATTTAAGATCATTTATATTCTTATTCCATCGTTCCGTAGGTATTCCGTAATTAATATATTTGAGTAGTTAACATTAGTTTTACGTAATTTTTGGATTATCATTATTGTGAAACTGTTGTACAGGGTTTATGATAAAATTAAAGTAAGGTCAGAATTTACGAAACATACGTCGACAAAACCAGTGCAGTATTTGCCTTAAAACATGAACGATACCTTTAATGAAATGTTTAATGTGTAATGACTACTATTCGCAACACCATTATTTTCCAACAAGGAAATTACTGCTAAGAATAATGAGATTCAGAAGATAAGACTCTACCTCTCGTCATATAATATGTATGTAAATTCACATCAAAGATTTGAAGTATTGAAATAGAACGACAGAGTTGTACAAATTGTCAGTCCAAAGAATCAGTGAATAGATTCTCGAAAAAAATTTTCTAAATACCCTAAATAAGTCAATGTTGCTTAAAGAAAGTTAAGTTTTCTTTGATATTAATGAAAGAAAACAGTAAAAAATTTGGTAGATTTAAAAAATTACACTACATTTTGTTAAGTGTATTTCGAAAAAGACAGTATCAGATAACAGTAGAATCAAGAAAACAATAAATTATGTAATTTATGGGTTAAACGAATTTAAAAGTATTATTCCCATGATAAAGCTATTTGTACTATTTGCATGAATAAACTGCTCATTAAAATAATTGTGCTAATAAGCATTTTTTTTCTTTAAGTCGGTTGAGAACAAAAATCACATTGAAAATAACACACAAAATATCATAAACCTTGTGAAACGCATGATGCTCCTAAATGCCACTTCTTAACAATTTACATGCCCTTGACAAGCTACATGTAACCATAAATCAACCAATTATTTCAAAATTATTACTCTAACAAAATATTTAAAGAAATTTCTTATTAAAGACGACACTCGTCATTAATAAAATATTTGCAGTTACTTTTTATATTTATTATTTTATTTCATTTTATTTCTCCTAAACATGTGATCAAAACTATGTTACATTGTAAAGTAATAAAGAACCAAGCGATCAATATTCTATATCAAATTAAATATTATTTAAAGGGAAAAAGATGCGCCGCATACAAATATGTATTTTTCAAATTTCTCTATATTAACCCTGAATTCCGTTATTTTAAATAATTCGAACGTTACCACATAGGTAACAGTGATGTGCCCCAATGCATAGGTCCTCACTGTTAAGCAAACAAGGAAGTTGGGAACGAACACTAAGACGCCACGTTCCTTTCTCGACCGTTTTGCATTTTATTTGAACGCTTCCGGTGGGGCATTGCTCCTCTTCACACAGAATTCTAATGTCGCTTGCACGGAAATCCTTTGTTGTCAGCCAACTAAAAGCAAACTAAACTTTCACAGTTCGCTGGACACCTGTGTCAAACTGCTTCGTAAGAAAAGCCAAGCCCTGTGTTATAATGAGAATGTAATACAGAACGTGTCTCTTACTTATACAGTTGATTTTATGAATGAGACTGGATATATTCGATGCGGGTTTCTGTAAAGAAATGCAATGTTTTATTTCATTAGATTTTATTCTTTTTTCCGAAATGGCTGAGAATTTTTAAACATTTTCTTACCATTTTTTATATAGTTTGTTGCACAAAATCACCTGCATGGATGTAAACAAATTTCTATTTGGATTAGTTGGAATATGTAGTAAAATATTTTGACGAATAATAAAAATTAAGTTAGAGTTCGATTAAATAAACCAATATAAATTACATAATGTTTTAATAGTCTCTATCTAACAAAGACGGATAGATGCCACTACCATTAGAAGCAAATGTACTATATACTTATGAAAATGGTCAATTTATTTGTTATTCTCATAAATTTTCGAAAATAAAAGGTTTTAAAACAGGCCATATTTATTACACAGTCCAGCATTTATTAACTTCCAAGCAATTTGCAAGGTTTTCTTAAAAACTTCAAAATTTCTTATTTACAATATTGGAATTTATTGATACAGAATTTATTAACTCTAGACTTTTAGTCCTATTCAATTTAGATAAAACCATGTCCTGAAACTTTTAGATACCGAAATTTGTAATTCAGCTTGCAGGTAATCTCAAACTACGTTACGTAGTTACAGAGCAGAGACTCAACATAAGTAATTAGCTTATTTACGTGAATATACACATAATCATGAATGGAAGAATTGATTATCTAGAATATTTAAATTTTTACTAGGTAACCTTCTTCAACTTTCCTGTAATTAAAAGCATAAATATTTGTGTTATTTACGGATAACCTGTTCATAGTAAATATGCAGAACACCATAGATTTAAATTCTAAATATATTTACTTTACTTCTTATAAACTTTTTTTTTTTGGCAAACATAATGACAATAAAATTCTGATTAAAAATTTTAGAGTTGATAAGCAATAACTTATGATGATTTCAACTTGGCCGACAAATACCAACCTTATTATGTACAACTCGTTGACTAGCGAACATTTTTGAAGAAACTAATTTATTAGATAACTAGATTTAGCTAGCAATTTACCAGCGTAGAAAAAAAACAATAGGAAAATACTATACCAAGCCAATAGTCAGAAATGAATCGCACTCAAGGCGCAGGAAACTGAACATGCAAATGAAACTTGCGGCCTGCTATCTTACTGAGCTATCAAAGAAATATATTTGTTCCTAGATGCTCTTATTATTAATAAAACACCGATATTTCTTTTATTCTTGCCATTTGGTATATTAGGCTCAATGCAATTGCGAATCAGAGTGGTGCCAATTTTATTTTATAAAGGTTTGTTTTTAGTTTATCAAAAACATATATTTATAGCTCTTGGCATTACTCTGAAGTGACTCTAAACTACTCGTAAGTTTAATGACTTAACGAGAGACTTCTTTCGCTTAACATGAATATAGCATATTGAATATATTTGGCGTTAAATTTGTAGAAATTCATTATTCACAGTTAAATTAAACTATGTGACGTAGTATTATTTTTACTTTCTTTAAGTTTTATCTTTGCTAATACCAACCTGAAGGTGTAATACAACGAAAATTAGGTTGTGGTAAAGAATTTAAAGAAATTAGAAAAAATAATACTACATCATGTAATTTCATTTATTTGTGAATAAAGCAGTTAAGGAGAATTTCTAATGATACGGAATACTGGCAAATTACTTAGAATTAATCTGTACGTATATGCACATGAAATAACCTGGAAAGAAACCTCACCACTACTAGTAGAAATCATAAAATGATAACCCCGCATGTATTTTGGCACTTGTAAATATATAAGGGTACATAGTATTTATATTAAAGTATATACAAATATTAGTTTACAGGGTTAGTGACACATAATTACATAACGACCGTAAAGTGTCTAAGATTTAAGGGCGTGGCTTAATGCAGTAGCAATATAAATACGAATGAAAGTTAATATAAAAGTTTTGTAAACATAAACGTTGGTGAAATTTAACTAAACATTTAGTTAAACTGAGAAAAACGATTCCAAATAAGTCATCGTAACCACACGGGACCCTATATTAGTTACGTAATTGATATTAATATAACTTTTTTCTGGCATTTAAAAAATAATATTTAATATTTTATTAACATGTAAGTAGATAAACGATTACATCTCAAATGTTTTAAAACTTCATTTAAATATTTCAATTTTATTTATCTCTTTTATAAAGTAGTGATGAAAAGTCATTGTGGAAAGGGAAATTCAAAATCAAACGTCTCTTAATTATTTAATTCGTTATACCTTTATTCATTTATATTAATTCATAATAAGTGCTTAAATTTATCATAATATATTATATGAAATAGATAACATATCAATAATATATAATGAATATAAAGCTTATTTAATCTTTGTAATTAAGAAACTTTTAATTATGGAAATATGACTGCTTATGCTTAAATACTTATTTCACTAGCTGGTATAACAAAAACGATTTTAAATAGATACTATAAGTTAAACTGAAAGAAGCTTTAAAGAATTCCATAAGTTGATAATAAATAAGTAGGTGACTATAAGGTGTGAAGCCTAAAATATGAAATAATTACAATGAATTCAAGCTTAACTGTATTAAAATCAAATCCATCTTGTTTTTTTCTTAGAATATTAACTAAATGTAAAAACAAGTTAGAATGGAATTTATTTGTGAAATTTACAAATTGATTTTCAATGGCTATACATAGTTCGCAACGCATTGCCAATGGAAACTTATTTATTATTATTGATCATTCCCTTATTTAATTTTCATTTGAACGAAACTAAAGGTCGAATAATCCTCGACGAAATCGGATTAAAAGCAAAAGCATAATACATATAATTTTATTTTTATAATAAAAATTCACTCCACGCCTCTGACCATTTTTGAACAATTAACGACTTACGAACATTTCTAAACTTATTAGGATAAAAAGTAGGTCCGGATTATATTTACCATTTGTGGATATATTCAAAATCAGACAATCCTTTAAATGTGAAATTCTTAAAAAATTTTAAAACACGTTTCACAGAAAATAATGACAAAATTTAAAATTGAAACAATCAACGTCCCATGTGACCTACTTTTGAAATGAAATACGAGAAGATTTTTTACATGAATCGCAGTCAAACTTGTAGACTGTACATTTAACTGTTTTTGAAAAGAATTCTTTAAATAATTTACGTTAATATCAATTCCAAACCAAACAAAAAATTCAATGATTTTTACAATTAAGCTTGTCAATGTGATGTCTTATCCACCCGGCAAATTAATACGTTGTGAAAGTGTCGAGTTAAACATGTAGAGTATAAGCCATCGCGCTCAATCATAAGTAACGATAAAAGGAAAGGAATGAAAGTACATAAGTCATATTGATTTTTGAAATGTATTATTACGTATCACCGGCTTCCTAGTTTTGTAAATCTGCGATTTCTCGTGACATAAATATATTGCGTTCTACATCTCGCGCACACGCAAACCATGTTGCATATTTAAATAATATTAATTGTTGATACGTAAATATATGAATATATTTCCTAGTGCATCTTTCACAAACATAATAAATATATCTATAGTTTAATATACAAATCACTTTCGGCGGTTGATTTAAGTAGCTTGTATGTAGTTTCTATAATTTTTTTTACAGACCGAACTAGGTATCATTAACTGGTCGATTATTATTATAATCGACCAGTTAATGATACCTAGTTCGGTAAACTAATAATTAGCGAAACTAGATAGCTAGATACCTAAACTAATAATTAGCGAATAAACTGTAATTATAAACGAATAAACTGCTAAACTCACAGGTTTAACAGCAAATTATGAGAATGACTCTTTTCATAAAATTACGTCTAATAATAAAAAAAGAAAAATGTTCTATAATTAACATAGTATCTCAGTGAGTTTTGTATATTTTTTTCGGTGATGCTTTCGTTGAGTCGTGACAATACGAATATTTTTCTCAACAAAAAAAAAGAAAAAATTACACTATAATTAAAAAAAATTAAAAAGTGCCTTCAAAACTGTTACAAGCAACAAAATACACTTCCCAATTTAGATAAAGGAGCTGAAGTTATTTTAATTAAATTATTTTACACGAGGTCGCAAAATTATTATTCAGTTAACGACGAATCGATATTATTTCGACATCTATTTTTACGATAAAAATATAATTATCACTACTTGCATCCAAGAAAGCTATATTAAACGAATGCACTAAACGTGGGTATCATCGATATGATTTTTCATAGATATAATTATGGCTTGGACGATCTTTGAACCCTGAGGGAATAGTGGAAGTGTACACAGTCTATGTTATTACAGATATAACATTTATGGCAATATTATGATTGTTTATTTCAGAAATGTGTGGTACAACTGTTAGTTTTATGATTTATTTTTACAAATATTTTGCGGCTGTAAAACTAATTGCAGTAAGAGTGAATATGGATGCAAAACCGCTGGTGTACAGTGCATTGCAGTATGTAAGAATTGTGTTGCACAAATCTGCAAAAACATCTTTTGAATTTACAGTGGCATCGTTCAAAATACTTTACAAAATTACGGAGGAAATGAGATAGAGAGGAGTGAAAATCAAGCAGATATAGATTAGGAAGGTGCGGAAGAAGAAAATTACGTAGTAAGGTTTTCACTAGTTTTCCAACTGTTTTCTTTAGTGAGTTTATTGTAGGGTAGCAGTGAAGTTATTATTATATTTTCGAAAGTTATATAATAATAACTTTACTGCTCAACTACAATAAATTCACTAATATAAATAGTGGGAAAACCCGCGCAAACCCCACTTCCGCTATTGTTTTATATAATATTTAAATGCTGTTGGAAGTTTCTACGAGTCAATCTTTGTTATTTGCACACCTGAAGATGTTGTTATACAATGAAACCTAGGTTGTGATTGAGAATTTTAAATAGAGTGGAAATACTAATGTATCACATAATTTCATTTGTGTGAATATAAATTAAATGATAATGAATTTCTACAAAGGTAACGTAAAATATATTCAATAATGAAAAGCATTTATAAAAAGAACAATGCTGATGTAGCAATATTTCGTAGACTATATATACCTATATATGCTTCGTTGTAATCCTATTTTTTTATTGTTATCTCATTATTTAATAACTTATTTATATTATGCCAGTTTAGTGCCATGAATAAAAAAAAATTGACAAATCGTTTTAAAAAGTTATGTCATGTAAATATTTCATTAAATATGTTTCATTTTAAAACAATTCAGATCAGTAAAAATAAAGGAGTTTAGCATGTAAATTAATATAATCTAGCGAACTATTATCGTAATCTACAAAAAACCTGCTAATTACATTACATGTGTGATTTTCATCTCGATCGTCTGAAAAGACAAAGAGTTTCGAGAACATTATCCATGCAGCGAAAGCTCAATACATCCGCCACCTATTATTGTTATTTCCGTTTAACTGAATTAAATCAAACCGTTTATACGAACATTTACTATTTATAGATCTTCCATGCACAATATTACTTTCGTTTAAAACTTTTTCGATATTGTTAACGTTTTTTTCTAAATATTGCTTCCCTGGAAGGAAACAACAAATTATTTTATTTTATTTATGGTATAATAATAAAGATTCAATACAAAATCCGTAAAAGAAGCAGCCTTGACCTCTTCATTAGCCTTATTTCAAAGGTCTGTTTTGTCATTAAGCTTCGGAATTCAATCTAAATATAACTAAATTAATCTATTTTCTTCGCTTTCCGCGGACATGCTAAATTATTGTTTGGTGTAATTTTAATTTAAGTTTTTCTTGATACGTGACTTTAACAAGCTTCAATCAGAGAGTACAATTATACACGTGCATCGAATATTGTGTACTGTGCTCTTAATTTGTTACTTTTTTTCTACAAAGCTAGTAGCGATGACAGATTTTCTGATATTTTCAATTGTCTTTATTAATAATGTAATGAAAATTTATTTAAAAGACAATTAGAAAATTCCACTTATAATTTTTATTCCATATGAAATGAAAATTATATTATGAATTATTGGCGAAGATAAAAAGAAAACAGATTCGGAGCTTATTTGAATTAGTGAAAAACCACCGTTATTCATTTATCTGATTGTACTAAAAAATAACCATCGTGGAATATAAAATCGAATAAATAGATAAATTAATTTATGAGATTATAATAAAAGTAATTAAATTCCAAAGGTTGAATCGAGTTTAAATATCCAACTTTATCCTAAAATTCACAACCGACAACAAAGAACACGCTCATATGTCTAACCGCATTTGGATTGCTTACTCCATGAACTTGACTGGAACTTCGTTTTATTTTTTAATATAATAAACACAAATCTTCTATCAGAATGAATTATTTAATATTTTTTAAAACCAAGGAACAGTTTCGATAATCCATATAAGATTTTTACAAATATATAATATGACTTTACTTTTTTGTGTTGTTCCATATTTTAAACTCGAATGCATCTTAAATCTTTTACTTCTTCCAACTGTTTTTACACCATTGCAGTAATGGCTATATTTGCTTTGTTTTGCGTTGTGAATTATAAACACAAAAATGTCGTTTTTTTCCAAACAGATGGTAAATTCCTTGTGAATTTTCAAAAATATTTCGAGTTCTTCAATAGCTCTACTAAAATTATACCACATCGCAATATATCAAGTTTCTGAATAAAATGGTTTCTGAATGAATAGATGTAACCGATAAATTGAAGATACTTGAAAGATCTTATAAGGGTTCCTATTTTTTTCTCTTTGAGGTACTTAATTACAAAAACGAAGGGTGGTCAATAGTCTTTGTTGAGCTCACGCTTCTTGCAATACACGTGAACAAAATAATGAATTGAATTCAAAGACTTTATTAAGAGAAAATGTTATCAAACATTTATATTGATTATATACGTAAGTCAAAAAAACTAATCTAATACAATTTTCAATATTTTGAATTTAAAAGCGAAGTCCAAAACATATAGCCATACAAAGTATTTCCATGTGTCATTTCTGTTATGAATATATTTCATAGTATGTTTTACCAAGAGAAAGTTAGAGCAATAATTATTTAACAAAAATACTTTAGTTTTATTACTCATAACTTTTTACTTTGTTCTTTTTTTCTGTGAACACAGGATGCAAAAAATATTACAATCAAATTATAGTTTCCTCCGTAGTAACGTTTTTAAGATAGATTGGTTAAAAAATAGGTCTAAGAAAAGGCAATTTCGACGGTTTCCTAAATCTTTATTCGATAAAAACAATAAAAACCAGATTTGTGTTCCTTTAGAAATCCGCCTCGAAATAAAACGTTAAGTCATTATATATAATGTTTAGAGTTTTGAGTCAGGAAACTGTATATTACGTACGAATATCAAGATACCTTATTTCGCTTAGAAGTTAGAAGCATCTTATTGGCGATGAACGGACGGAAGTCGATGTTGCCAAAATAATGTTGTCTCTTCCAGATCTTTCATTTAATAATCTCCAGAAAAATAAATTTTCGTAATCATGGAATAAAATAAAATTTTAGAATTTTTATTGGTGACTTAAAATTTATATTGAATATTTATAAGAACAACAAGTTAGCCGAAGTTTTTTAAACAAAAAGGCATTTTAATGTTCCTTTCCTCATAGCACTTTCATGAACATGTGAATACACAGTTGCGTATGCAAGTATTTTCCTAATTATTTGTTATATAACAAAGATAAATTTTTGTTACTAACTATAATTGTAAAACGAACATGAAATAAACTATAGCGTGGATAGCGCGCTCGAGACCGGCATTGATAAAAGTTCTGCGTTGTCGATCCACGAGGTGCGAGTGTATTGCAAACAACAACAAACATCCAATATTCACAGAAACTGCCAGCTACTTTATGAACGTCGAAGTGTGTTGTACGCGGTATATTGTATGCCCTGTGTTATACGCCATTTCCGTACCAGAAAACAAAAGAAAGCCATCATGACAGGACAAGCCTTTGCCATATCTTGTGCAATGAGTTTTGTATAAAATACGTGGCTGTTTCCAAAATTAATATTTAATCATAATATATTTGGGTAAAATTCTGGCTATTTTATTGTTCATTACACATTTGCATGGAATTTAACTCTTTTTTACCCGTTGTAAAATTTTATAATGTTTTAGATATGCTATTAACCGTTTTATGATCCGTTGTTCTGCATAATGAGATTGCCCGAAATAAACATAGAAAATAATATTGTATGCTCTGCGAGAGTAAAATAAGTGTTTTCTGATGACCGAAATACTTCAAGTAAAGAAACCGGCAAATTTGGAATCTAATTTTTAGAAATATGAAATTTTATCCATTTATTTTTCATGACAATATAAGTATATTGTGTTAATATCATGCATTATATCTGAAAGTCAAATTCTATTGAGCTGTAAAAAAATGTATAAATATACCATTAAATCTACGTAAAGACATGTCGACTTTTGATATTAAAATGAAATCTAATTATGACAAATTTTTTTGTGAATTTTCAATATTGAATGCATTGAACATAAATTAGAAGCTAGTAATTTTAATTGGACAAGTTGAACAGTCTTTTCCTTTGAATTTTTTATTCAACAATTATAATTTGTTTATCAGGTTTATCGATTGACCTAGCATTTATTTGATTGATTCCAAATGTTAGTGAATCAAAGAACATTTTTAATGTGGGCCATAGAAATATACAAGCTTTGTTTAAACATGTTGAGACAAATTGTCATGTTTTTTAGAAATTGGTGTGCATAATTATGTTTTATTTCCTTTTATTTTGAGGAATTTGATGTCCCTAGAAAATGCACAAATCTTCATGCTTTTCATTCAGTATTCCTTACTTGAAATAATAGAACTACCTACATTATATTTATTTATTGTCTTACTCATTTTATTTATTTTACTTTTAATATTCCGCATAATGACAATTCACGATACTTTCCTTAATCTCAGTTGCCCTTTTTGTAAAATAAAATTAGACGAGTTTACCTAAGCAAAATGTTCGGTGTGTGTTTTGATCGAACACATGTTAATCGTGGGGTACGTGATGTGCTATCTCCATTTACTAAAAACGTCTGACGTTACATTTATTTTTATATGAGAATATTTATTAAAAAATGTAATCGATTCCATTCAATGTAATTACTTTCATGATGTTATTTTATTTGTATCGTAAAGTCCGTTGTCGATGTAGAAGCGATTTCATCATCTGCTTGCATAACTTCAACCGCCCCAGCTGCAGATGTACTGGCACCGTCGTTGATCCGCTTGGCCGCATTCATACTTTTACGTTCCCGGCACTACTTGACTCGGTCATATGGTCTTTTATTATTACCATTAAATTGTTCTTGAGAAGCCCTTTCCAGTTGTATACGATCTCTGTGTTTGGTTTTGGCTTTTTGACGATCATGAACACGAACGACATTATATATTTTTGATAATATTTTTTTATTCTGACACTTTATTATATTCACTGTCACTGCTTTAAACTAATGATTTATATACAATCAATTTATTTTGACGACAGCCGACGATTAAAACTTAAACAAACATCGTAGCTTTTCCGAGTCAAATTTATACTAATTGCAAAACTCGATACGCAGCAAAATAACCTCAAAATGGTGGCACTTCCCCCTCCACCGCGCCCGATACGTCACTGTTCTCTCTTATAGTTGTATTCGTAATTCTTTGATCCTTTAGCTATCCAGTGGTAAAATTTAATTTTTGATGTAGAGGATAGATTCGAAACTGCAACGTCAAACTATATCCCCCGATTTTGTTATCATTAGGTTTTTTGGATTGCTCCCGTATGGTAGCAAATTTAAAGACGTATTCACGTCAAAATAAATAAATATTATATTTATTTTGGGATTATTACTATAACTTTAATAACTAGGTACTTGTATCATAACAATTTAAAAATGTATCTCAATCTCAATTTAAAAATGTAACTCGAAATTCAACTTTATAAACCTGAACGTTATAATAAATTTTAACTTGTAGACCAAAGAAGGGAATCTCTACGTTTTTAACATTTTATTTATATAAGAAATTTAAAAAAATTAATTCACTGAGATAAAGACAAAAGCACTTTTTTCTCAATCACATAACAAGAGATTTGTTCAGCTCAATTTTTAATACCTGAGCATTGTTTCATGACTTCATCATTTGTATAAAAATAATTCAAACATATGCACCTTAAAAACCGCCTGTATGTATTGAATTCCTTTCATAGAATCTTGGTTAGCTCATTTTGGGCAAAAGCTTTACTCGACTGCATAAGCTAAACTTACAGAAATAGTTTTTCATCAAAAACATCATGCGATGCAAATGATGTTTTTGATATACGTAAATAAAATCAGAATAATGTTTCTTACACATATGTACATTTTGAGGGATGCATAGTCAAGCAAGAAACCTTTATAATTTAGTTATATCCGCTGTATCTCTGTGCAAATTCAAGTCGATTCGTTATTTTGTTGCGATATGAAAAAAGGACACGCAAATATATTTTATATATCAGTTAGGATGACAGTGATGAATATGAAATAACTTTGAAATAAGCTTGTCATAAAACATTGAAAAAAATTGTCATAAAACGTGAATATGAAGTTTTGTTGAATGTTAAGATATAGCAAGCAATAAAATATTAAATAAAATAAAAATATTGGGTACTAACATGTATTCTTAGGTAAATTTTAAAGTTTTGCAAATTAGTCAAAGGTCCATACGAAGTTTAACTTAAAAACGAGGCTTCGTGAAAAAACTAACTTTAATTTTCATGCATTGCAATCAGACATTAAAATTTAAAATTTATAGATTAAAAGTGATTGGTTAGTGATGACGACCTTCAATTTTGTAATTTCTATTAATATCGAATATATTTGTAACCTAACTTTCGAAAAAATTCTGACAATTTCCGAATTTTCTATTTTGACAAAGTAGTGAAAACTAACTTATACAAGATACATTTTCACAAAAATTAGTACAAATCTTCAAACATTATGCAGCATGGAAAATTTCCTTTCAAAATTTTCGATTAATCGTGTGAATTTATTTAAGAGGAACGAAAGAAGTTATTCCCAAATTGCAACATTTCTCGAATTTTTTCATTCAGTTATGTCGGAAGGCTAAAAATTAAAATAATTTCTTTGTTCATAAAACGAAAGGATAAAATATTCAAAAATATACAAAAATACATATTTAAAAATTATTGTGAATATTTTGTGTTCGCTCTCAAACCATTTATATTATAAATTTTTAAAGATAATACTTTTACATGTTTAGTAAAGTTACATTAAAATGGTCTTAATGGGTTTTGATTTTTCATATCTTTTGATTTTTCTTTATAAAAGTATGTACTGAAAATGTAAAAGTATGATTAATAATATTATCGTATAAGGTAAATAACTGACACATTTCCGTCTTTTATATTTAGTAACCCTAAAAATGAGGAGTGGTAGCAGCACTCCTTTTCGTTATTAACAACCCTT
Organism: Druceiella hillmani; assembly: GCA_039881145.1. Lineage (NCBI taxonomy): Eukaryota > Metazoa > Arthropoda > Insecta > Lepidoptera > Hepialidae > Druceiella > Druceiella hillmani. The sequence goes on along the minus strand of JAYKKI010000085.1, from coordinate 470,742 downwards.
AAGGGGAATTATATATTACTTTCTTCTCAAGTTGAGTATGCAAATTTTATTTGTTATCTGTTTTGACAAAAAATACGAATAAATGCATAGAGTACTGAATATTCTGCATTTTATTATTAATTTATTTTGCTTGCAAAAGGGCTAAAATGAATTATGTAGTTAATCTGGTAATATAAATTTAGCTAGGCCAAGTTCATTTTTATAAATATTTACAATCACAGATACAATCACGTGTCTTATATTTTCTAGTTTTTAATATCTTCATAATGTGTCATTAATATTCATCCCTTATTAAAATAAAAAACCTTTAACATTACTACATTAAATAATGCAGAATGTATTACAATAAATCATTGTAAAATTAATTATCATGGTTCATTATTAAAGCAGGGACATTAAGGCTTAATGGTCTCAGCGTGTAAGCATTATGTTTGTTTAGTTCTCTGTATTTTAATTAACATAAATTTGCGCACATGGTCTGATATCGATACATTTATTACACAAGAAGTTGTGCAATATTTCCTATACAAGGAGAGAAAGTATCCTTGTTATTGGGATGTAAATATTATCGTATTATGTAATATATAACTCTTAATTAAAGTTCAGCGAGTTGCAGTTCATTTAGATGTACGTAACTTAGGACTTCAATGTAAAACCTTTCTATCAAACGTGACACTTTATTTCTACGAATACATTGACCCTCAATTGACATACAATATATGGACTTGCAAGGGAATGACAAAATAGCAAAAATGTAGACCTATTTAAATATTTTGTCACAATCATCACAGTCAGCAAGTGAGAATTTAATGGAATTATTACAACCTTTAGGAAGGAGAAAGGGCGCATAGCTACGAATCCATCTTGCAAATATATGAAACTAGAGCTGGGTCCCAATGTCTGAACATCTTATGAATCATGAGAAATTTCTTCGGGTCATAACAAGAAAGCATAACTTCTAGAATCTGAACTGTTAAACGACGTAACCATAGGAAGTAAATTTACTTGGAAATCACCTTTCTCTACTGCCTCTCACTTACGTCATATTGTATGATAAAAATTAGTTTGGATTTAACCTCAGGAAATACTTTGAGCATTATAACTTAAAACAACATATACAATATATCTACCAATAGAAATAGCCTCTTTTTGTAGTTTGAATTCAATTAGTTTTTGTTTACTTTTTGTAAGACATAAGTTAAACATTTTGGGCAGCATAACTCAGATGGGCCGGATTTTTGAGATGTAAACTTAAAGTTCAAATGAAAAAGGCAATAGTCAATCATATGCTCTATTCAAATTTGACAAGCTTTTGAAAGAACACATAAGTACGTAGATATCAAAGATCACATGAGCGCGTAGAGACATAAATACACGCAGACTATATATTTTTCAGGGATTATCAGAAAACTTTTCATAATTTTTATGAAAACCATGCATTATGACATTGACAAATATAACACAAGAGTATGGTTGTATAAAAGTATGGTAATATCACATTTTAATTAGATTTTGTATCATAGTTTCCTATTTTCTTCAATATGTAAATACAATTAATGGATACAGATTTTATCACTTTTTTTTAATCTTACAAAATACTGACTGTTCAACAGTTACATAATTCGGCATTTATTTTGAGATGTACAGAAGGAAAATCTTTCAGAATTTATTGAGAAACCAGTAAATATTGTTTAAAATTGAATGACATTACACTGTATAATAAATTTATGGCGACTCGAATAATGTCGGTTATTGGAAATTTGATATCGACTTCAAAGTTTGATATCGAACACAAGATTAAAATTAATTTTTTCGCCATCGGAATCTTGCGAGATGGCGGGTCGCTGAAGTAAGACAGCGAAAAGTATTTTTTCAGAATTGAAATAATTATTCGCTTTAACTTTTTAAAAAAGGAGATAACGGGACGCCAAAACGATTTTCAATGAAATAATTATTTATCTACTTTAATGCATTTAATTGGTATATTGCGTTGGTACATTAATTGGATTGGCTCTTACAGCCAATTGTAACATCAATCCAGCCCCGTTCGACAAACGGCCGGGAATCGATCCCGAGTCTCCGCGGTGCACTGCGTTATACTCTTCATATTCGATTATATAATAATAAAAGCATCTACGTTTTGTGAGAAAACATTAAAATTATATAAAGGAGAAGATACGCCATTTGTTTTGAACGAATTTACTAAATAGTGTAGACATCGGACTAAGTTGTTCGATTTTTGTTTTCCAGTTATTATTAAGGATTTATAGTCAATGTTCGTTATCAACATCATAAAAGTCGATTTATTGAGTATCCTTTAAAATTATTTATAGTTTAAAATTATTTCGTTTCTATTGAAAAATTAAAAATAAGTTTGTGCTATTTCGTAGACAAAAACGAAAATAAAATTAAATTATGTTACATAGGCAGGCAAATTAAAATTTTGCTGTGAAGTTGTAACTTGTGTTTTTAATTTTTTTTTTCTTTTCATTTGAAACTTCGAAAAGTAACGTATTTATTGATAATAATTTAGGAAAAATACTTTTTTAGTCTAACATTTTTGAAAAAGAAATACCATCGATATAAACATTTTGTTCAATTAAAATGAAAATAGAAAGGTCGAAAAAATGTTTACTCTTGATAAAATATAGTTCTTACAGAACAAGTTTCTCCGCAATTCACAGAAAATTATAACCATATGTTTTATTTAGTCGTTTTTATATATATATATACACGCTTGTAAATGGAAAAGCTCAAATTTTCTCTGGAACGTAAATATGAACAATATCATTTCAGCAAAAGTATATTTATTAGAGACAAAATGAAAGACTGCTTAAGTGCATAATGAGTTCGACTACCAAGGGTTCTTTACTTCAAAAAGTCTCCTGAATAAAACTTCTGGACAAACTTCGATTATTTATATAGTCTCATGAAATAATAAAAACAGCCATATTTAAATTGAAATATTTTTTTCTTCCAAGCTGTGTTACATGAAATTATTTCATTCCAGACAAAACTATATTTGTTAATATTTCTGAAAAGCAGTTTCACGGAACAACATGAACTCTTTCTCCAGGACTAGCAATTTTTTATTACGGCTATAAAACAATTTACTTTGTAGATGATGATGGATAAGTCGATACAAAAACTATTCGTATTCATAAACGTAAATTGATGTGTATGAATGCAAGGGGTTATATATTTGATATAGGGCTTTTAGGTGAGACGTATACTTAATTATAATGTGTTCAAAAATTTAAAACTTTATATTTAGATTGTAGAGCTTTTAAGATATTAAACAAACAAAATATAAATTGTCTAGCTCATTCACTCACTGGCTAGCAGATCATCAAAATCTACAGGTCATTTCTATATGAGAGCTAGAAACTTCAAAGTATGTTAAACACATAACACTTAGAATGCAGATGAAGAAATAAAACCAAAAGTAGGAAATTATCGACCAGTAACGAAAATAAAGTTTACTTTAATGTATCTATCAAGTTTTATACTTGCGCAATGGACGTATGTTTTATATATGCACAGTTTCTATTACTTTTAATATTTATTGTAATGAGAGCTGTGGTTCCACAAAATGTTAATAAATAGTTTGGATCATAATTTTATTTAGAACTTTTGTTCGACATGCGCAGCTGAAAACTTTTTAAACTTTTCATTTTTTATTTTATTTTACTTCAAATTGAGTGCTTTTAAGTTAATATTCTTACTACTAACAAGGTTTAATAACTACTACAAGAAATTTTATTTTAAAAAGTAACATTTTGTCTTTAAAAAATAGATTTGGTTTTTCAATTATTTGGAAAATTGATGACGTTTTATGGTTTTGGTCCAAAATGACTAAAAACCGCTTTAATTGCCCTAAATGACATTTTGTATTTATGTAGCTGTAAAAGTATTTAAGTAGATTTAAAATATATAACTGCTACAGATCATTATATTGACCAAAGAAAAACGTATTTTTTTATGCGTTGGTGAAAATGAACTCCCTATCCATAGGGTAATTCATGTGACGCGTCGTAAGTCAAGTATATTTTATGCTAATATATATTCTGTATCTATGAGTACACTTTTAGATTCAGATTCAATATTTTATAGCGTATAATGGATTATTGTAAAGAGATTTAGGTTTACGATTGTGAGGAAGGAAATTAAATCGATCTGAAAAAGTTAAAAACCGCGAATAGGTAATGTAACAAACTATGGTTAAAATTAAATTTGCTGAAAAACCCGAGAAATACGAAAGAAAAACAGTATGTAAAAGGAAAATTGATATAAATAAACAAATTATTAGCACTGTCATATTTGTGTGTTACTAAATGTTAAACAAATTTACTAAAAAATGGAAAATTTCGTAAGAAATATTACTGCAAAAAAGACCAAATTTCTATGTAAGTTACTTTTAGAAAGTAATGAGAAAACAAGTAATCAAGTTCTTACAGAGTTTAGACAGAGAAGTGTAAATGACTAAACGCTGTAGCTTTGGTTTCAGATTTGTTGAGTAATATATCTGTAACTAAATTGTACTTGGCCGCTACGGGTAATTTTCAGATTTTATAGATTTTAAGACTAGAGATACGTAAAGTGAAAATTCTACTGACTTAAATGCTATCGTCAAATAACAAATCGATAGAGAGGCAGAAATTTATCATGACCAGGCTCAAGCTATGCCGGAACTAGGTAGATCTATGTATAAGAAAGGTTCTACGAATATAAAGTTTTATAAGCAGGAACCTCTACAAATTTAAAGTTTTAAAATTTTTGACACATTATAGTTAAGTATATACCTAAAAGTCAAAGTGAGTTACGTGAGGTAAAGTGAGTTACGTGAGGTCAAAACAGCCGTGGAGCACTTCAGGTAAAAGGTGCAGTGTCCGGTAGTGCTGCTAGGTACTTAGTGGTGGATTACAATGCACCGTGCTCAGGTTTGAAATATTCAAGACTACCATAGATAGAGAAGGAATTTAATCTCATATTGGTAAATGTTTGTGAATCACCTTCATTTTGATCTACGATAAATAGATTTATCAAAAAATTTTTTAAAAAAAAATAGCGTAATTTTAAGAGAATTAACAATTTAACAACTTAATTTTAATAATGTACTACGACGGTATATGTAATAAATATCCATTTAATTCTATATTTGTTAAATCATATATCAAATATATACTTTTTTGCATTCATACAAATAAATTTACGTTTATAAATACGAATCAACATATGTGTCGAATTATACATCATAATCTACAAAGAAAATTTTATTTATAGCCGTAATAAACAATTTCTAGTCCAGTGTTTATTAGATTACAACTAAAGCAATGTTTCAAAATCACTTTTGACTTTAGAAAAATCTAAAAAACAGTCAACAAATAAAAACGAGGAGTTTGGATTGTTCCGTGAAACTGCTTTTCAGAAATATAAACAAATATAATATTATCTGGAATTAAATAATTTCATGTAACATAGCTTGGAAGAAAAATTATTTCCATATAAATAAGGCTTTTAATATTTTTAATTCTTTCATCAGGCTCTCTATAACTAATCGAAGTTTTTTCAGAAGCTTCATTCAGAAAACTTCTTGAAGTATAGAACTTTTGGTACTCGAACTCTTTACGCACTTAAGCAGTCTTTTATTTTGTTTTTAATAAATTTACTTTTGCTAAAATTATATTCTTGATATTTACGTTTCAGAGAAAACTTAAGCTTTTTCAAAATAATTTACAGGCATATATTAATAAAAAAAAATAAATAAATAAAACATATGTTCATAATTCCTTTTAATTTGCGGAAAAATTGGTTCCGTGACAATTAAATTTTACCAATAATTAAAAATATTTTCTATTTCCAGTTTCATTGCACAAAGTTTTTGTATCGGTGGTATTTCTTCCTCAAAATTTAAGAGTATAAATGTATATTTTCCAAATTAATGTCAATAAATACGTTACTTTTCGAAGTTTTGAATAAAAATTAAAAAAAATTAAAACCTTAAGTAACAGCTTCAAAGTATACTTTTAATTAGCCTGTATAATTAATATTATTTTGGTTCTTGACTATCCAATAGTACAAAATTATTTTTTATTCTCCAATAAAAACGAAATGATTATAAAATATAAATAATTGTAAATTATACTCAATCTACGGACTTTTCTATTTCATGTTTCAGCGATCCGACAAATAATATTAATATAATATTCGATATCAAACTTTGAAGTGGATATCAATTTTTCAATGCCCGACATTATTCGAGTCACTATAAATTTATTATACAATATATAGTTATTCAGTTTTAAACAATATTTACCGGTTTATTAAACATTCTGAAGGATTTGGTCTCTGTACATATTAACGCATATGCAACTGTTGAACAATCAGTGTTTTGTAAGATTAAAGAAAGTAAAAAAATCTGTATCTGCTAATTGTATTTGCATATTATAATAGCAAAAATAGGAAACTATGATACCAAGTCAAATTGAAATATAATATTACGCCACATATGTACATCATATTTGGCAATAGACATATATATATATATATATATATATATATATATATATATATATATATATATATATATATATATATTTATATATTAGTTTGGCTAGCAAGTTTTTAGCCATAACTTCGGGACTTTTCTAAAAACGTTCTCGAAAGTTCTAAAAGGCTTTATTATAGGGTATAAATCGGCCAAAGTGTAGTCAGTTGATAACAATCAGCGCCGAAGCTTAAAGTGAATTACATAAAATTTAATGGATTTAAATCGATATTAAATATGGACTCTATTATTTTACGAATTTTCCCTGGGTCACGATGCAAAGATATATATATAAATAATATGTCATGCGATGGGCGAGCATACGGTGTCTTACGCGACTTAAAATATTTGGTTCAGAATGTTCAAGAATGAGGACTACGATCTTGAAGAAGAACCCCGTACCGGATATCCTGTTTAATTGGATGTTCAACGATTACGATGCCCAATTGAGAAGCATCCTAGACTGACGATTCGTCAACTGGCAGATGAGCGACACTGCAGTCATGACACCATAGAAACACATTTGTACGAACTGGGAAAAGTTTCAAAATATGGTGCTCGGATACCCCACGAGGTGTCATCATATCACAGATATCTTCAGTGCAGAGTTGATACTTGTTAACAATTATTGGCATTGAAATGCAACTTTGACTGGCTGAATCGGTTAGTAACATGCGATGAGAAGTAGGTTACATATGTTACCCATTGGCTTGGTGTCTGAGAAACAGGCTTTTCAGTATCCAAACCTGAAATAAATGCCAAAAAGGTGATGCTCAACTGCTGGTGGAATATGAAGGATATTATTCATTGAAAGTTGCTTCTAGATGGATCTACAATAAATAAAGATATTTACTGTGAATAATTGGACCGAGAGCTAATAAATTGAGTAGTCAACAGGATTGAGCTTATTTTATACATGATAATGCTAGACTGCATCTTGTAAAACTTACTCGTAATAAACTTGAGGAGTTCGGCTGGGTTCTACTCACTCATCCACCATATTCGCCTGACATGGCGCCCTCTCATCACAGCTCTAAGTAACCATTTACGTAAAAAAAAAATTCGAAGTTAAAGAAGATCTCCAAAACGACCACGTACAGTTTTTTCAATCAGTCACCGGAATTTTAAAGGAAAGACATATTGTTACCGCCAACTTATTGCGACAAGTAGTAGATAAAAATAGCGCATACTTACATTAAATTTGGTATAACATATGTATTTTTTCATAAAAATTGTTGAGACCAACTCGGGGTTAAAAACTTATTAACCAATCCAGTATACACAATTATATTTTATTTAATTAATGAAAGGAATTTTATTTGCAATGACCTCACGATGTAAGACCCTTAAGTCGCGAGTTATAAACTCGCGACTTAAGGGTCTTAAGTAGAGGGTCTTAAGGATTTGTCAACCAAATTTATCAGTTCTCATTTGTTCTGATGTATCATTGTATGTAGTTAGATGTAATGATACGCAACAGCTTAACAATGAAATATCGTAATTATAATATCGTGCCATTTTGTAATTCATAATGAGCTATACTGATCAGTTTCATTTTGGGGAGTCATTTAACTGCTATTCTATTAAGTTAATAAACTATAAATTTAATTTGGAAAATAGCCATCTGCATATTTTAAACAAATTTGGAAACGTAAAGAAAGAAATAAGAATATTTAAAAAATGGAAGTGTCTCTTATTTAAAACTAGACTAAAAAGTCATGAAAATATGAATGTGCTCATGGTTTCGTGACCTTAAAACAATTGTCTTAAAATTAAATTAATTTTGTTGACTAAAACAATAAACTTTGTAATAAATAACTTTTGTTTGTTTTACTAAATGTGACAACAAATCCGTTTACTTTTTAATTTTTTTTTAAATTCATCAAGGTAAACTCGGCATTACTACGTTGCATTTATATAACTAGTTTACATTTAATTTTAATTAAATGTAATTTCAATTACAAATTTGTTTTGATAATGTTTGTCAACACATCTAATTTTTTCCTTAAAGTAAAATTGGTTTTATATTCTAACCTCACGCTCAACTTCCTTGTAAGTTTTCAAACGTAAGTGAAACAACGTAAAAGTCAATACCTTTGCCGAGATTACAATAAAAAATGAAGTACAATGTTATGGAATATATTATGAAATTAACTCTCTGAAACAAATAAACATTAAAAATTAGTGGAAGAAAATTTTTCTTCGCTATCCAAGGAAATAATTACAATGTCTCTTTTCGATAATTATTTATTTATTTTTATTAACTTTTTTATTTTAAGCTTCCTTGATCCGGCTACGTTAGCTTTTGTAAGCTAAAATTGAAAACGTCGGTATTTTTTCTGGAAAAAATTAGAAACATTGCAAATTTAGTTTTCAAATACCTACTTTAATTGAACTATTAACTGTTACGTACTCCAGCTTTAAAATGAGAGAAAACAGGTTTTGTAAATTAAATGCAAATAAAACACATATTCATAAAACTTTATAATATCACGCTATATAAACCGTACGTTTCACTAATGTGCCATACAGATTTACTTAGCACGTAAGCATAATAATTTCAATGGTTTACTTTGTTAAATTACATTTATGTTTGTAACTGCCGCCGGGGTTTTATATCCCATATGACGATCGTAAACTAAAAAACCCCTAAAATATCCTTTCCTCCTTTTCACTTGAAATTTTACTTTAATTAATGTGACATAATGTAATATTCAAATTTTCTTTCAGACAGATTTGTTTTATAAGACAAATATATATTATATAAAAGAGATTGTCATATTTTTGGACAAGTTATAATACATTTATAATGAGATATGTCGGGTTTATTTAAAAAGAAATTTTGAATAATCCATATTTCACATTGAATAAATGGCAAAATATTGGACGTATAATATTGTGAATAAAAATTATATTTATAACAAAACTGCATATTTCTTAAATATTTCGTATTCTTCATACTTATTTGTTGTAAAATAAACTAAAATTAGTTTCGTTTCTCCACTGAATGCTATTATGGGGGTGCTCAGTAATTCACGATTAATCACTAGTTAATTTAATATCAATTGATTAACTTTATTATTTGCGCTATATTTTGTTTTGAAGTAACTTATTTTTGTACAACTTGCGCACGTTCAACGTTTTGGGTAAATCTATAATTTGGGTTTGAGATCGGTAAGAAAAAAATATTGACTAAATTACGCATAAGGTTAGTGAATATATAGAAATCTAAATATATGCTTTGAACACAAAAATGTGTACCTATGTGAAAGTATCGTATTTCTTCTTTGAAATAAATATGATTTTTACTACTAGGCTTTAATGAAATAGGTTGACTTAGTAGTTTTATTGTTAACGATCAAATATAGAAACAGATGAAAATGTTAAAAACAGTTATCTTATATATACGAGCATGTGTATTAATATATATATATATATATATATATATATATATTCAAAATGTAAATGTGTACTTGTTACTTTCACTTCACAACGGAGTACGATATTAATGCGATTTTTTGGAGAGAAAACAAAATCGGGAAATATTGCAGGATACTTTTATCCACGAAAATCAAACTTCTCCGAAAAATCACTTAATTGAACACACAGCGACGGGGTAATGAGCTACATCGCGTCAAAATCATATAAATTGAATAACGAAGCGACGTAGCAAGAGAGCAACGGATCTATATGATTTTTTTAAACTCTACGTACAATACAAAGCAGCAACAAAATCAATCGCTTTAATACGTAATTTGTAGAGAAATATTTTTGTTGTCGTTGTCATCTCTATGTCGTGGCGCTGCATGTTAAGATTTATTCCTTTTAAATTTGAAGCAATAACCATGTGAGGGAGCTGCTAATAAAAACTAGTATATTTACATTACTGCTTCCAAGTACATTAAAGAACAGGGACTTGATAACATAAATTTCATTTTTTTTCGAAATCTACGATTTCTTTCACTTCACTAGGGGGTGATTTTAATTTTATAGTCAAGCGTAAATCCAAACAAAATTACGTCCTGAAGAGAATGTTTCCTGTAACGCAATAAATCATAGAAATAATGTTACACTTTTTCTTGTAACGCAATAAAATTTTAGCGGCACCCAAACTTTGAACATTTGTAAGAACTTCTGACAAAATCTTGTTAAATTCCGCGGGTGAATTTCATTTAAGAAGGAAGGTAAGTACATCAATGTCGCTCAGAATTTTTTCACCCGACAAACTTAAAAAATCATGTCAACTTTCACCTCTTCTCGCCTCTGGCGCTTTTAAAACAAGTTACTCAACGACTTAAGATTTCAGCTTTCTTTAATACCGTAAAGCTGGAGAAATTTCTATTTACGTCAAGCGAACCGATGTTATTCTTCATTCTAATTAATTGCACCTTGAAATATTCTTATACATTTCCGGGCAATCAATATTTTGTCCCGGTTTTAGGTAGTAAAAAATAAACACATGTGTAATTTAATTTCAATTAATATTTTCTGATAAAATATTTGTACAAGGAATACATGAATCGCATAGCTCAAAACTGGTGCTAGAAGCTACTAACTGAGATTGCCAAGCCGAATATGCTCTGAAAGAAGCCTCTGTCCCGCAGTAGATGAAGGTATATGTCGTTAAAGAATGATAAATATTTTCTTACTCCCTTTTTTAAAACTTAGTTTTGTAAAACGTTTAACGCAAAAAGAATTAGATGCACTCAGTTGTTAGGTTTTCTTCTGTTTTATCAATATTAGCCCTGCCTTTTCCTGTAGTCTTATCAGGATTTATGGGTACATTATTATTTTAATAAACTAGAGGCATGTGCATTACATTTAAATATATTTTATTTGCATAATAGTTTGAGATTAGCCTAATATTTACGAAAAAAAAAACTATAAAATGTACAGAAATACTTATATAAATAAAAAACCATAGGAATAATAATATAATAAAAATATAATGGCACACTAATTTTTTAACAATAATATTTTTTAAATCGAAATAGGGTTAAACATTATAATATTAATTTTTTTTATGAAAGGATATTTCATAAAAAAATTAATATTTACTTTCACGGCAGGCAAAGAAAGTGTTAAATTTTATTACTTTCTCATACAATTTACATATAACTCCTACATTAGTTTTTCTCTCATTTACGCATCGAGAGGGAAACAAACGATTAGCTTTTCTGTCCCCAGCTAACGTCGCCTGCTCTCTGAACTGCCGACGACATACTTATGGTTTAACAAATGTTATCAATGATATCTCTAGTAAGCCTACCATGTGCCGGAAAGACAGTCGTGCCTTGATGATTACGCACATTCCAGCACTATTTTTATATTGCTTTTTTTTCTAACTATTTTTTAATATATTCCACAATTCTTTCTGTGATAATGGCTAGCGATCTCGAAATTTTCACGCAAATAATTTCCATATAGATCGGTGGCGTTTAGTTTAGATATTTCTCAAAAAAAAACATTGCATAATTTTGTTTTATGAGAAGGTGATATTTTTGATAAAGGTTTTATCTGGTTTCTTGTATATAACTTATTTTGTTACTAAATACATTATTATTAAATGACCTGCACCATAAGCAGAAAAATAGTTCCTTTCTAGCCACTGGGTTCACCGTTGATACTACGTTGCCTAGCAACCTCTTTGCGATAGCCTTTTCTTGCAAGTAAATACAAAATTTAAAGAATGGTTTTCCAATCGGCAAATATGGGTTAAATTTAGTATTGAGATTTTAATTCATTTTTATAGTAGTAACAAAATTAATTTTGTAATTTTCCTCTGATTTGTGGCGTTATAAGTAATCATTTTTAATCATGAGTAACTTTAAGATTAAAGATTTTTAAGATTGAGATCTATTGAATGGCAACTTTAATTCTTAGTGGATGAAAAATATGGTTGTAGAATGCAAAATTCATTTTTCTTTTTTTCAAATAACAAATGAGTTCCGCAACTAATAGTATTGTAACGGTAGTAGCCTGTATTTTAGATTCTTATTTTGGCTATCAGGCGAAATTCGTGTAAGAGAAATTTACCAATTTATAAAAAATAATCCATTTATAAAAAAAAGTTATAATGAAATTCTCTCTAAAGCGAATGTAATTAAAATAACCATGAAGTTATAAATAGTTACTTCAAGCTGAATAGGCATAAATATTAAACGTAAAGTTACGTAAAAATAGTATTAATTACTACTTTTACTTTTGAACTCTAAGTTTTAAAAATAAAGAAAAACATATTTAAGAAACAATATTTAATTTGATAAATCAAATAAATAGTGAGCTAGAGGGAGTCAATAATGTTTAAAATGGTTCGTGTTAATATCATAAGGTGCCATTGAGACTGTGGAGCACTGTCCCTCGGTCTATCGCGAGCATTGATATGTGGAACGGTTTAGACTCGTATGTTAAAATTGATGCCGTTATAGAATTGTACTACAGAAAAGGGGCTCAGTATAATTTACTACCTGTTTTTTACACTGAAAAGTAATTAATCCGGCAAAAAACCAAGTAAAGAATATGAAAAGGGCAAAGACTTTTCTTCAATGTAATATTATTGTAAAAAACATGTATTATATAACAAAATATCACATTCATTTTTCAAAGTAAAATTTATTTAAAGTAGAGCCACAACAAAAATAATATATTTCGTTATTGTCTCACGGGTATCTACTTTGATTATTGGTACTTTAAAATATTTAGTTATTGGTACTTTTAAAATTTGAGAAAATTGCCAATTTGTAAAATAGTCGTCGTAAAAAATCAACGCGGAATGGATTCTGGATGCTTAAATTGGCTGTACAAAAATAAATATTTAAATGGAAATATAATAGACTGCCCAAGTACTAACTACCTACTCGCTTATTAACTACTTACAGAGAGTGGGTATCACAACACATTACAACAAGAACATTCAGTGCAACATGATTAGCTATGAAATTAAGTTCGTGATAAAGAATGCAATAATTATTTAATTCTCGTGAGTTAAAAAGAAAACAGGAGCAGGTTTTCTTATCGTTTAACGCTGTTGTGAGATTTTAGTAGTATTTTTTTTAGTTTATGCTTTTTTTTGTTTTTCCTATGCATTACTTCAAATTTTATTTTGCGTTTCGAACTTTCTACTGCTTTGTGATATTAATTTCGATCTTCGTTGTAAAATATTTTTTGTTTAGCTTTTTAATTCCAGGCTCGAAAGAATTAACGTTTACCATACCAATGACGAAGAAAGTAGGAAACGGAAGAGAGAAGAAAGCATATTGACTTCTATATAAGTACCATAATTTTTTTTCAATTCTTTTAAGCATAAGTTAATACTTATCTTTTCGAGGACTCTAAATTTTACTATGAATGATTTTATTGTTGCTTACTTCGCCACGCTAACCGATCCCGTGCATCACGAATTGCACGGAACATTATCTTTCCAAAATAAAATAGGTTCTACAAACTACGTAGTTTGTCAGCTAGTCGATCTAATAGCAATGTTTTTAATGTTCACTTGATGTTATAAATCTTGGATTTTTCTATGTCAAATACCTTTGCTTTCACAAGTTGTCATTCAATCAACACTTAAGTAATTTTGAACGACTACGAAGATTAAAAAAATATCGAACAACTAATATATTAGCCAAGTTTAATAAAATAAATGTAAATTAATAACTGCTAATAATTTCATACGTACAATTAAATACTACAATAAATTTTACGCTTAGTAATAGGAAATAACAAAATATTCAACCTATATTAAGAAAACTTTTAAAATTATTTAAAATATTAGGACAATATTATTTGTACATGATTTACGTTGAATAAATTTTGATATTTCGATGAAACATTAATAGTTTTTCCAAGCGTTTCGCCATCAAGTAAAAGTTCGCAATTTCCAGTTAGTTTGATATAAGAGATACAGGCAAATAGTCAAGAGCAATTTATTAGTTTTTAAAATAAAGTTAGTTCATATATTTATCTTTACTTAGATATTTCGTTTTGAGTTATAACAATTAGATGTTTTAATGCTGTAACACTTGTTTTAGTATACTCTTTCTAATATTATTGTGCTCAATACGAGTCACAGAGCACATTTTTATGAAGATAAATTTATACTGAAGATAAAGCATGATAAAGTATCATCATGCTGGGTACACACAGACAATCCTAACACAAATAGCTCTATATCTAAGAGCTATTTGCGTCCAATCATTGGTTTCTTAAAGAAAACCTGCAATCCTTAAGATAATCCTTGCTTAAGAAGACCCATAGTTACATTAAGCGCTTAAATCAACAAACTAATGTCATAAGCAGGTAAAACTTATGAGTTTCAATATAAAAACTCAATGTGAAATTAAACTAAATCTATACCGTCATTTTAAATCTAATTATTATAACATAATAAAAACAATAATTTGAGCATCACCATTTCATCGGGTCAGTAAGCGGTACAAAACAATTATTTGCAGAAAACGCAAAAAACCCTCATAATAGGTTTAAAAATATTGTCACTACTTAGAAAAAAAAATTATAACGTAACAAAATTTTATGGAAAATACTTAAAAGAAAACTTCTTTTGCATACGTTTATTAATAGATTAATATATTAACGTAACAAGAAATTAATTTATTACATTATGGTTGTGAAAACTTTTCTCAAAGAAACAAAAGACATCAGGTTTTTTGGAAACTACGATGTGAGCAACACAATCTTGATTTAAATCCCATCAATTCGTTGACATGAAAGATCACTGTTCGTCTTCTAGCTGAAGTATGTAGAATATTGATAAAAGAGTTGAAACAATATTTGAGAGTTAATTTAAAAAAATATATAATGCTCAGAAAGTTTTGAAGGCCGGTTGTTTGATTGTAAGAAGATTTTGATCGAAATGGTATTTACTTGTTGGGCTTCCATACCTCAAAGCGATAAACGCAACCCTTATATGATCACTCATATGTCCGTCCGTCCATTTACCATAGACGTTTTCCTTCGAAACCGCTTGATTTATACCTCATAACAAAATTGACAAAAATATCGTATCTTTATAAAATCATTAAAAAATAAAGTGCAATCAAAAAAATATCACTATGTTTATGAATGTGAGAGTACCAGTTATTACACAAAAAGTAAATACTAATAATTGTAAGAGAAGATTACAAGTGTAGTCAAAATGAGAGCACTGAAGTGGAAATGACATTTGAAATTGATGAAATGAAAATTATAAGGGTTACATGTTTGAATAAGGAACTAAAAACGCAGTTTCTTGTAAGCAATCATAACGAAGAAATTTAAACAATATATTTCTAGCTCGAACACAAAATATTTTAGTTAGCATTCAACTGACTAAAGTTGGTCACAAAAAAGCAGTTTACAAAAAAGGGAATTAAGAGTTTCTTATCTCATGTGATGTGAAATTATTCATTTTAAATCTAATCCAATGCGGGCTTCCTAGTGCAATAGCTATTTAATGATATCCTCACATCAATGAATAGGTGGGCTTACATATTTTATTGAATATAATAAATGACTCACCCTTTTAGTTTTTTAATAACCGTTGTTTAGACTTAAAATCCCGTTTTTTTAATAATCTTAAATTGAGAAGTTTCTAAAAGAGGGCAAAAAAATTAGATTTTTTTCCACATGACTAAAGATATTCTACCTATAATTATAAAAACAATTTTCAGCATTCCTAATTTGATGTCTCCGCTCGCCCTCACTCTGAAATTTTAAAAATTAAATCAGTATATGCGAGCCATATATTCGAGCCAAAATCAATAAAAGAGTAAAGGCGAATGACATATTAGCAAGATGTCACAACCATTTGGAAAAGTTTAAGTTTAAATTGTCGCTTAAAACATTATGCATTATTAGAAAAACCTTGCTGAAATAAAATGAAAGCAAAGGTGGAATTTGAAAAAAAATCACAAAAAAATAAAAATAATTGTAATGAGGAACGGGAGCAAATATCTACAAATACATAAAAAGGTGAAGACAAAAGAACAATTTAGCAAAACGTTGTCAAAGCTTAAGAAATTTGAAAGTTTAAATTTTCTCTAGAAAACTTTGCACTATACTGAGAAATAGACGTAGTCATAACAAAGAAACATTTTTGAAACGAAATGAAAAAAGTATAAGATAAATTTTTAGAAGACCGGCAATTAAATTACCATGAAATTGAAACTGAGACTAGAGAAATTATCTGTACATAGACGAAATAGTAACGGCGAATGACAATTATAAATAGATGTTCTCACAAAACCTTGAAAAATGTAAAGTTAAATTGTAGTTATAAATACTCTACAATGTGAAAAAAAAGATTAAGCTATAACATAAAAACTTTGTGAAAATAAAATAAAACAAGTAACATAATTTGAAAAGGCACAGAGAAAAACAGAGTTAAATTATCAAGAAGTAGAAATATGAAACTAAATTAATTCTTTGTGCATGCAATTAAACAGTGAACACAAATGAAGACGTGATGTTGCCAGAAAAAATTAAACAATTTGAACTTAGAATTTCCTCTATAAATGCTATGCATTCTGGTGAAAGAGGTAAGAAGTATTTGACAAGTATTCATAAAGAAAAATATATGTGTGTGTGCGCATGTGCGCGCGTGCGCGCACCCATCTCTATATACACTATACACATATAACAAAATTAAAGAAAGAAAAAGTTATAATAGCTAAGAGCCCTACTAGTTTATGACAGTCGACCTACTTATGTGACTTGTAGTAGGATCTGTAATAAATTTATGGAAAATCCAAACAAATTACTTAAATCAACTGTTAAAATAATTATCTATCTTAAAATGTATATTTATAACATCTGCGAAATTAATGTTTGTGAATAACATATTTATCGCATGCAATATATACAATATACTTACAGAGTTTCTCTATAGCCAATATTTAATTCAAGAAATATCTCACAACTGTATCAATAAAAGGTAGGATATTGGGAGTTCAACAACATAAAAGGTCTGAACCTCGTAAATAGGACAAATTTAAAAGGCTGTTCAGCTGATTCTAAGCACCGACTGCTTTTTATAAGGCGCGATTTAAATTTCAATCCTGAACAGGTAACCGGTCGATTTAATTTTAATTCAAATATGAAGATTCGAATCAAATATAAATACGAGTGTAAATAAGAAGATAATAATATTTTCCTGCTACTTAATTCTGGCTACGTTCAAAATAATTGTTTCGTTCATAATAACATTTCAGTATTGATTACTTCCTTCACGCTATTGCAATGTATGAAAAGCTTGGTAGATACCACAATTATTTTGATTTTGTCATATTTTTTGGAACTTTTGGAATATCTCGTCAATTAGAAGGTCGACGATATGGATTCTAACAAATATCTTTGTTCTATCTTATTTTTGTTAAAGTAAAATTATTTTAATAATTTCTCTGTCTATTTCTGGCATTTTTAATGGTCCCGAGTTAGCTTGCTTAAGCTTTGAGTGGCCATGGATTAAAAGACACGGATCATGATATCTTAATCTCGAAAAAACAATTTTAATTTTTGCGTTAAGTAGTCGATTTTGAATAGCAGTAAAAAAAATTTTCGCTTCTGTTTCAGACTTGATTACTTAACGCACGACATAACGCTAATTAGGTATCATGTAAATTACTTTTTCACTTTAATACACTGAAATGCTTTACATATACTATAGATATATATGTAAGTGCAGTAGTGCATTGTATGCGATAGTAAATTTAGTCTGTCTTTAAAATAGTACATTTTTTCATTTGTTACCAATGTTGGTTTTCGTTCCCAAAATATGTACTGAGCTAATATGAAACTATTTTGGGTCTTCTTGTATAAGTGTTATTTTGCCTACTTCTTTATTTGTTACCTTTCATCCTTTCTCTCATTCTATTTAATCTGACGTAAAATTTGTTGTGCTATAATATTATTGTCCTCCCTACCTTGTATGATATTACGTATAAGCAATATGCAACAAATTTTAATTAATGAACAAGCTTGTCCTACATTTAAATTCATAGGTCTGTGAAATATACGCCATTTTTCAGTTGAAATACCGTAGGCGCATTCTACTGTCATACGTGTAGACGATAGCCTTTTGTTGAAATATTCTCTTTCTGCATTTAGATTCATTATGGATACGGACGGATCGACTAAGTTTTCAAGGGGTATGCTTCATCTCCAATTAAGAAACTGGGTATTACGATGGACGAATTAGGTAAATTTGAAGGCGGTGGCACACTAAATTTTTCATTCAAAATAAGTATATTTAGTTTCGAAAAAGGAAATGTTCCTCCATAAACTTGATTGCCTCTTCCACCGATTTCTACAATGATAAACCTTTTGTAAGTGTTCACTGCCGCTTGCATAACGACAGAAAAGTCATTTTTGTGGAAATGCGAGTTTGACTGAGAAGAAAACAGAATACGCCAAGCTGCGCCCGCGTTCGTGGTTCCATTGTGAATACAGCTCGCGCGAACAGCTGCGTCCGTGCCCGCGCCTTCATCCACCCCGCGAGTCGCGCTTCCATTGCAAACGGGCGGCAGGAGTACGAATATATTTGTAATTTGGCGTCAATATTATTACGCATTCAAAAATTATGTATACGGCCTTAATTAAATACGTATCGTAATAACTACCCACGCACAGTTTACAACGCGGGATGTGTTTAGTTTTGTAGATGTTTACTAAATATTCATTGACTTTAATCAAGTTCTTTTCTAACATTTTTAATTTAACCTGAACAGCAAATCACATTATTTTGTTAATGCCAATTCACAGTAATTATAATATATATTTCAAGTCTTCATAATATTTTACAGCTTCTTACTTACCTAACATACATTTTTTTTAATATATACTCCATCCAATATACTTTTTTAAATAATATTTCCCGTGTAAATATATTGTAAGATATAAAAGAATTGATAACAATAACATATTTAATAATTAAATACTTAATGACCGCTCATATTTATGTTTAGAAGTATATGCGATGAAAATATATTAATAGAAGCAAAGTTATAATTTCGAGAAAAACAAATGTTAGGAGAATTTTACTGAGCTCAATTGAATAGAAATTTTTAGTAAGAAATATGGCCATGTTTTCTGTGATAACATACATATAGAGTGAATACAATAATTTAATACAATAGTTCTAACGGAACTTCCCTTTATATACGGAGATATTACATAATATTTCCTTTATATAAAGAGGTTTTACATAAAAAATGTAACGACGCTACACATTATACCTAAATTTATAATAATTAAAATACAGGGATCTAAACAAATAAATTTCAATATTGAAAGCATCAATAGTTTATGTCCCAAAATGACTAATTGCAATGAATAATTTAAGGGACGGTGTATCATAATATCTCCTGTATTATTTCACATGAATTGGAATCCTATTTATGAAAATGAGAATCACTCAGAGAGCTAAGCGATGTGTGAAAGATTGTTCTGGCAGTAAATATTTATGAATGTTCCTCGTGTACAGGAAAACAATGATTGTCTTACACTGAACTAGACCAATGCTATCTTTACTTGCTCGAGTAAAAGATTTGATATTCTTGGTTGAAATAAATTAAAAAATTGGTTCAGTTTTTAGCGTCAGATCCAAAATTTGCGAAGGTGCGTGCAGGTTAAATAAATCTTAACCTCCACGAGAACGACGTCATTGTCTGTCTCGGGTGGGGGAGCGGGCATCTTTGATCTTCAAGAAACATTACAAATATTTATTTTATTGGAAATCCACTTTTACTAAAAAACGATATAAATATAAACACCATTTTTTTAAAAATGATGAGAAATCAATAATAATTTACTTGAAACACGAGCGTATGACAATCATGCGTTATTCACTTATCTTTAAACATATACACATATGCCTATATATATATATATATATATATATATATATATATATATATATATATATAGACGAGCGTTTTCATTAAAAATGGCTAAAGTTTATTTTTCAATATTATTTATTAATTTAACATAAAATTTACAAATTTAGTAACGAGTATGTACTCCTTAAGCTAAAATCAATGCGAATAATCTGCCAGGCATGCTTTCGATGACGTTTTTATCATTTCCTGAGGAATACGTTTGCATTCAGCGACGATTACATTTTTAAGGGCCTGAATGTTTTCTGGAGCTGATTTTACGGCTCTGACGCGTCGTTTAAGATTATCTCATATGTGTTCTATCGTATTGCGGTCGGAACTTTTAGCTGGCCAGTCTAACCGACGAATTCCAGCCTCCTGCATATACGCATCAACGTCTCTAGAGCGGTGGACGCGAGCGTTGTCGTCCATAAAAATGGACTCGCCTCCAACTGCTATTAAGTCGGGTTGGGCATGAGGAATATGAACCTGTGTTATGTATCTTTATGCATTAAGTGTGCCATTTTCAATAAAAACTAACTCGGTACGATCATCTGAGTTATAAGACTCGCCGACGTCGATCCTCACCATTAATCGATATATGAGCTTCATCGCAGAATAAAACACTATTCCAGTCTTGTTGAGTCCATGACGAAAAATTTTGAGCGAATCTCAATCTGGCAACTCGATGCTCACGGAGCAATGTAGGGCTCCGAGTTGGGCGATAGCTACGTATATTGACGGCCTGAAGTCTCCTTCTGACTGTCCATAGGCTTAGTCGTGTACCTCTTACGTCTTTAAGGTTCTGTTTGAGATCGACGTACGTAAATTGACGATTTCGTAGCGCTTGACTGACTATGAAGCGGTCGTCCCGTGGCTCAGTGCACCGTTTTCTTCCAGAACCGGTCCTTCTTCTGACGGAGCTCGTTTCTTAGTATCGTTTCCAGGTATTTTGGATGGCGAAACGGCTAGCTCTTATCGTTTTTTCAACCATACTGAGAACAGTAAACAGTAGAGAACTAATGCAGCAAACAGCAGAAATTGAATTAAAATTTATTCGTTAAAATAAAAAATTAAACAAATGAAAAAGAACTTAATAAGTGTTGGATTTCATTTACCGCCAAAAAAATACGTTTTTGTCACTGAAAGGGAATTTTCATTCAAAAATAATAAATTTAAAATTTAGAACGTAGAATATGCATAAATTAATTTCTATACCATAGGATTCTCTATTTACAAAAGATGGCAACACACGTAACGTCATTAAATTTGGATCACTTTCTAGAATAAACGAGATGAAAGAGGTGTAATACGATAGAATTCAGTTACCCTTCATTTGAAATATGGGCGACCGGACAGAACTGTAAATTTTAGAACACATAAAATATAGATTTATAATCACGTGGACATAATATTAAAGTTCGTTAGTATTTTTTTTGAAATGATGTTACTATTGTTATTTATCCCTTAAACAGAAAAAAGAATAAATAATTGAATATCGTACGATTTATCTTTCATTTAAAAGCTGGATAGTAAAAATATATTCCTAGAAATATAAGTTTTGAGAAAAAGAAAACAAAGATAGTTTTTGTCACTACCAATTAAATTTCGATTCGTAATGAGTAATATTGTCACGAAACTTGAGGTTGTATGTATATATATATATATATATATATATATATATATATATATATATATATATATATATATATATATATATAGTAACCTTATAACTTAGAAGATAGTCTATATTATTTAAACGTTATTATTTATATGGAAGGGAAAGTAATATATTTTAATTTGAACCGAACTTGACAAATACTCTATACATAGGTATTTTGCAGTAACTAGTATAAGAAATGTGGCGACAATAAACTATACACTCAAATTTATATTAATTAAAACGCAGTGACCTACGCAAACAAACCCTTAAACGCTGAAAACATTAAGTGTTGGTGTCGCTTCTGTTGTAATATAATGCCATAATTTAAATAAAGAGCGTGTTTTATTATGGTACTTTCTGTTGTATTAAATGTGCTGGATATTCATGTTGTAGTATTAAGAAAATATGAATATTAATCATATCTTGTGTTTTATGTACATACATTCAAAACGTAAGTACATTTAAATGTACATATATTTTGAATGCATATACATTTTAAATGTTAGCCTATAAATATGCGAAGGTTAGAGCGATGTGTTAAATGGATCGTCCACTTCCAAAATTGCCGAAAAAGTAATCTTTTTATAGAAAATTTAATTAAATGTAACTTGAGAAAAAAACTTTAATAACGCTCAGACCGGTGTGTTATTTTAATACAACTGAGTAGTAGTGTCCAATTGATGTTTTAATATAAACATTCTACTATTTTATTTTAAATGTATGCTTTCTTGTAATATATAAAACTTATTCAAACATTCAAACATATTGCTTGTATTAAGTCACCTTTGCTATAGGCAGCATTATAAAAAAGACAAGATTCCTATATTCACTATCAATTTCTTAAGCCATTTTTATCGCTACTTTTTGATGAAATAAGGCGAAGTTCCTCTTCTGTTATTTACACTTAGCGCTATCCCAGAACAAAAAACCTGTCAAGTGTAGGATATACACTAGGAGAATTCTATGCGTATGTATGCACAAATAAACATTTAAGGACATATGGTATTTCTATTATTCTATTAAACTGTTTGTAAATATTAATTTTTCCGAAATCTTCTAAAATATTTGATGGTGTATATTGAAATAGTATTATTTTTTTGCATAATATATAGCCTAGTAAATCTATCACAGACAAAATATGTTTTAAGATAAATTTGTTAGCGTCACTTTGTATTTTATTTAAGTCACTTGTAACAAGTAATTATGAACGTTTTACAGACCCAACAAATGTCATAAGTTGGTCTACTATTACTGGTAGTCTGGTGAAGACAATTTTGCTGTGAACATTTACTTTTTAATTTCGCCTATACATTACTAGTGAGGTGGGAATATGTAACTGTAACGAAAATAACAACTATGAAGTTTAGTATTTCGTAAACGGATCTCTATATCGAAAAAGTTTCCATGATATACCTCTTTGAAAAATATATTTAATAATATTCTGAATAATGTGGTATACGAAATAAGAAAATCATCCCCTTCACATTTAGGCGGGACCCATAAACATTTTTTTTCAAATGAATTTTCACAGATCAATAATCCTTATAAATATGTAATAATGCCCGACTTCAGCTTTGTAGCACTAACCGTTTGTAAGTAAACCGGCTGTAACCGACAGACGAAGACCACGGCAACATTTACACTACGAAATACTGGAAACGGGACGAAAAAGAGAGCTTCGGCATTAAGAATTAACCGACAAATTTACATCAATGTACAAAATATATCAATTACTCAACTGAGAACACCCAAGGAGTATCGAATTTACTAATAAATAATAACTAGTAGCGACTACAAGGATAACAAAAATATTAACCTGAACGCGTAGCATCGAATGTTTATTAATTTTAAGCAAATGCCATAAACACTAAGAGGCACAGTATGCAAAGAAACTGCGCAACACAAGATATTAGCGCTGCTCGCGGTGTGCGTTGATAATTATTTTTTGACAAACAAAACATTAAGAAAACATGAAGTGATATTTGTTGATTGTGGGTTATTTTTACAAAAACAATTTCCTATGAAACCGTTTCTGTATGCACCTATTTTGCGTTTAATAATAAGCTTACGGTTTTAATATGAGCGATATTAATCTCATCTGAATACATTTAATATTGAAAATTAAAAGTTGGTGTGGAATAATTTGAAGGTTAAATTTTTATTCATCTGCCGATTAACTCAATATTGTATGTAAAATCTTATCTCTGTTATGAAACGAAATGTTTTATTTATATCAACAAAAATCATAAATTAAATTATATATGCAAAACTTAGGAAATTTCATAAAATGAGTTTACCGGCAGAAAATTTCTTGGTTAAAAGTGATTGTTAAGGGCAAAATTTTATTGAAATCCATAGATATTTCATTAAATACAACTTCCCCCCAAATACGAATTTATTGGAAAGTATATTCAATCGAAATATATTTTGGACAAAACCTCTGGAATTTTAAATGATACAAACAAACATTAGTAGTAAAAGACGTAATTCTCCCAAAAAAAACGGTGTATTTAATAAATAGTTTGTTATAATCTAGCGTATGTTTCTGAATTGGAATAACTGTAGATTTTCATGGCTTAATATTTAGCTTATTTACTTTTAAACTGATGGTGAATTAGGAAATGGTGAAAATAACAAAAAAACAGTCATGTAAGCAACGAAAATATTTAGAAAAACTGAAAATTTCAAGACATTATTAAATTTTCATAGATATTAATTATTTGAAGTTTATCATAAAGTCGTAAATTTCTACTTATCTAGATAAAAAATAATGAAAACTTGAAAAATTAATTGGGCTTGCTGTTGATTTCTTGTGCATATCATTAAATATATATACATATATATATATATATATATATATATATGTATATATATATATATATACGTATATATATCAAATAGTATTATATTTCCTACATGTATGATACATTCAAGTATCGAATTTTGTCTGACTCGACACTTGACTATCTGATTATTCAGCCATACCTGTGAGGTTCACATATATACTTGTTTTCAATAAACTTCCCTGAAATTATTTTTATTGGCTTAGCAAGTGCCCACTCACATTTTTACAAATAATAACTTTCATTATACTCTGTCAATGTACATAAGCAGACTTCAAATTAATTTTCCCAACTGTGTTATCTCTCGGCAAGTACGTGTTCAAGCCTGTTGTGAAAAAAATTCTGTCGCTAAACTCTTTCTACATGTCCGTTTAGTATTTGAAATGTTCAATAAAATCATTCTAATGTATTTTAATATTACAAAGATAATCCTCATCCTAGATTTACAAACAAATTATTTTGCCTCTTCTATTTTCAAACAAAAAAGAAATTTTTCTGCTTTCTGCTGGAAAGTTTAGCGTCTGAAACTCTTCTTTTGAAAAAATACTAAAAACTGCTGAATGCGATATTTAATAAAACTAGTCACCGAATGAAAAAAAATGAAGATATCAAAGAAAAATTCATTTTTACCTTTATTATCTTCCGGCTGCGAACTTTTACGAGTAAACCCATTCTCTCGTGAAAATTCTTTGTATCTGCGTCGTAAGTATTACTTAACTATCAGCTAAATTTACTTTAATACACGGAGTGTCGTACTGAACATTGTTTAACTATTCCATTGCACAAACAATCTTCCATTAAACTACGACAGGAAACAATAATAATGCTTTTAATAATATCTAACATCGCTTTCCTAATATGCCTACTTCTCTGGGAGTACCCACAACTCAAATCGTAAGCTTTATGTAGCACTTCTCTTTTTACCCATAATAAATATATTCCCACTTTTTCTCGATCTAATCGAAGTAAACACGATTTGTTAATATAAACATTGAGGGTTCAAAGTAATTTTTTTCAAAATTAGAACAATATGTGATTTTGCAAACAACATGTTTACATTCCGAATGTGCCGCATGATGTAAATATATTTCTTAAGCAGAGAGGGTCACACGCTTACATAATGTGACTACACGGCTTTAGGTTTGCATTTTATGGAAAGGCCTATAAATTATTTTGGAGTATGCCTATAAATTATTTATTGCTGTGCTTCTTGTAATATATTTGTAGGCATTTTAAATTTTGTCTCGTAAGCACGAACGATGTGTTTTCTCATGATAATTTAATATCACAATATATTAATTGTACAATGTAGTATAATGTTGCTGCATGTAATATACTTATTTATGTTACATAAAAATTTAAAATAAAATCAGGTTATATAAGTTATTCTCCTCGGTTATCCTCCTATTAACCGAATATTACAGGCAGAAGACGTTTTTGTTTTTGCCAGTGTACACCTTCTATATAGGTATGTCCAGATTTTATTCCAGTTTGGACTAATGGGTTATCTTTATAATCGTTTTAATCTTCCTGGCTATAAATCGTAATTTTTTCCAATGTGAAGAAATAAAAATTGGAAAGCTGCTATGAAGATGCTTAGCATGTTAAGTGGTATGATTAGTTAATTTCGAAAATATTATGAATAAGTTGAATTATATTTGTCGTTAATTTTGTAGAAATACATTAATATTTAGTTTTCACAACTAAATGAAATTACGTGTAATATTATTATTTCTACTTTATTTAAATTCTTTACCACGCTAGGTTACGTTGTGTGACAACATCTTCAGGTAGGCAATTAGCAGACTTTTTAAAAATTACACAAAACGAACCTAGATTGTGGTTAAGAATGTAAATAAAGTAGAAATAACACTACATCACATAGTTGTATTTAGTTGTGAAAAATTTAATTAAAATATGGCATAAATGAATACAACATTAAATAAGAAATGTGAATAGTTTTAAAAACTAGCAGAGCTAAACTCTACTTTGGGTTACGTTGTAATGTTTGAATCAAAAATGTTGTTGCCAACGTTAAACCCATAGATATAGTTCTGCAAAAAATTTTCAAAAAAGTGAGAAAATTATTGTTTATTCCATCAACTCCCCTGCAGTCAAATAAAAAGTCTTCGAAAGTCACTTTCAAAGAACCACTAAGTATATATTGCGAATGTAGAAAAGAACTAAAAATTTAAATGAAATAATTAATAATTTATGAAGGGTATCAGAGAAGTATTTCAAAAAAAAGGTACCTAAATAAACCATACATAAAAAAGATACATAATGATGAAATGGAACGAAATTGTTATTGTGTCTTAATCAAGTTTTTTCTGCTAAGGTGGATAAATTTAAGAAACTCCTTACACTAACTTCGTTCAGTATTTCTCTACGAGACTTCCTTCGCGTATATGCTGGGTTTCTTTTATCTCCCTAAATTAGTTTTGTTTTTTTTTAACTTCAGTACCGACATAATAAACTTCAGCTAAATTTTCGTAGTTCCCTTTTAATAAATTCCTTTCGAAGACATTCTGAAATATTTAATATATTTTACTGATGAAAAAGAAAATACCTGGTAAGTGGCTCCGTACTAAAAGAAAGTATTTAGGCTTACTTGATTTTAATTTCTAATACAATAATTTCTTTCATCGTTCAAATGTATATCAGAAATACATATCATAAGTCTTTTCCAAGCACATACATGAATAAGATTTTTTTACCTATTTTATTTTACAAAGTTTTTTAGAAAATATTATTGAATTATTGATTAATTAGTTTAAATAGTAACTCATGTTTGAGTTTTTTAGTTATAATTGACACAAATATTTCTTAAAATTTAAACCACATTTAAAACAAACCTTCCAAGGGTAAATATTTGTGTGTGTTAAGCTGAAAACAGGTAATTCATATACCAAATAGAGTCGCTGGTTCGGAATTGTGCTTATGATCAGCGACCCTATTTATTAACAACGATGTTCTGTTTATTTATTAAAGAAACTAAAAGCACTACCAGCAAACTCACACGTTTTTGCAGGAACTTTATATTATTTGGAATGATTGTCAAATTGACCACTCAGAAAGTTGAAAATGTTATTTATTGAAGGGAAGAGACGAAGAATTTTCAACCAAGTTAGTTTTCTAATCATGTTTGCTTTTAAAAATTACAGGAGAGAAAAAGACCGCGAAATATTTCCCTATAAGACATGACAATATTGAGGAGGAAAATGCGGGGATGAGATGAACTTATGCAACATGATTTAAATTATAAGAGAAACAAGTAACCAGACTCTGAAATTTTTAGAAATTATGCACTAATAAATTTAAAATTTAATTCAGTTCCTGTATAAAATGAGTTTTTTTGTAGCGGTAATTTATGATTTTTCTTAGAAAAAATAATCTCAAAGAGACGCCATAAATAAGTGAGAAGTAATATGAAAGATACATTTTATAATTATTGAAAATATATTTGAAGGTCACGAAATTTTGCCATTAAGCTTCGGAGTTCAGTCCCAGTATAACTTTCAATTAACCCAAGTTCTTCGCTTTCTGAGGAAATTATAAATGATTGTTTAATGTAATTAATTATAACTGAAGGCTTTCTCAATGAAAAGTTTCCTAAAGCTTCGTTCAGAGTTATAAATAATCTGATACTCGTGATTGTCCACGTGTTTCGGATATTGTGTACTTTGTTTCTATTTTGTCCATCAATCAATATTAAATTATCTCATATTTCTAATTCTCTTCATGAATTATAATTATTCTATGATGAAATTTATTGTACTGCGGAATAAAATATATTATTTTAAAAAAATAACAATTTTTCAGAAAATGACACTATAGCTTCAGATTATTTCAATTAGTCTTGCCTAAAGTCGTCAGTTTGAATTGAATTCCATTTTATTAATTCTAACCTACATGATTCGTATAATATAGTAGTTTTTAAATTAAAATATTTTGCTTCACAATTATGTAAAGCAAGAAGCTTGATATTATTCTATTTTATCTTAACTTTGTCCAAATGTATACTCTATTTAAAAAAAAGTGTTAAAGCGGAATTCTTTTCTGGAAATTGTTGAGTGAATTTTAAAACATGGTGTTTGAAACTTGGTAAAAGAACCCTGGTTCCAAGGGGATTTGAATTCGATTCCTCATTCGACCTGAGTTAGAGAAATATATATGTCATCATAAACGCCGCTTACGTTAAGTAACTCAGTCATGTTTCTGTCTTTGCAGCTAGAAAAAAAAACAAAAATGTCCTATGGGGTGCTATTCAGATCATACAAATTTAAAAATGTTTATCAGCCAATTGTGAATAGCCATTGAAGGAAGTAAATTTTTATATCAGGATAGATGTTAAGCTTCCTCTTAAATTAATTTTTCTGTATTTTTTCAAAAAACAATAATTTAGGAGGAAATTAATTTTCCTAAAGAAAATTGTAATTTAAAGTTTTGTGCTTGAAATGTAGCGTATGTGTGCTTTTGATACATATCTCTATTATTATGCAGCAAAATAAAGTGAAAATTTTAAAAATGTGGGGCCTTACCCACAGAAAATCAAGTATAAATAAAAAATTCCTTTAATGGGTCATATCAGTTAACATTTTATAATAAACAGTGTAAATGCCTTTCCTGTTATACTGATTAAAATTATATTTCCACTAATTCATAATAATACACATTTTTACATGAAGCTATTGAATAGAGGGTAGTATCATATTAACTTGTAATTTTTCAATCACAACGCGCACAAAACTAAATGGCCAGCTAAAGGCGCGAGAAACGGTGGCGACCTGCGATTCATCGGCAGATTATCGTTTGAATAATTTTTTTGCTTTTCTCGACCATTATGTTGTTAGCGCTGGGATGGTTTTGCCGTCTGTCGGATGCGTTGAGTGTTTGTTTTATAAATGTCAAACAATTTTAACATGGCAGATGACGGCTAATCTGCCAGAGCCGTTTAAATCCAAAAATTGCTAATGCCAAATATTTTTTCTTTTATTTTCTCCATATTATTAATTAAATGTTAAAAACAAAGAAAATTTTTATTTATAAATCTAGATTCGACATTTAGTTTTTTGGTTTTCACGTAGTCAGTGAAAGGAACAAAATAATATATTTCGAATTAAAATACTTTTTTTTCCAATAAATATTTACGGGTTTCAAATATTTCGCGTTGTTGAATATCTTAATTGAGAGTAAGTAATTTCACAGATGCTTATTATGAAAAAAGTTTGCAAATACTATATCGTTTTCTCTAAAAAATATTTTACAACGTCCAAGGAATTTCGATTCGATTTAATTTCTTTACATATGTTGAAATAATTTGACATATACAAACTTTAATTTTGTTCAGTATAAACTTACAAAATCATTGTGAAATAATTTTTCTGCCTATAAATTTGGTAGCTGATACTCACTTCGAAATGTATAGTAAGATTTCTTTCGATTAAAGATAACAAATTTTCTATGAAAAATACATAATTTGAAAAAGAAGGAATTACGAATTTAATACACTATACCTTTCATGGTTAATTTTGGTATTGTGAAGATTTTGGAAATAATTAATCACATCGGAATAATAAAAGCTTGTAAATTACCTGAGAATGAAAATCATATTTGAGTTAAGTAACTGACCAACAACAAATCCGTTTAAATAGCGTCAGTACAACTTAAGCAGTATTTGGATTTTAAAAAATTATGAAAATAAAAATAGCTAAACAATTAATAATTTTTTTCTATTAGTAATCTACATTCAGATTTTCATTTGGCTATATATAATTTGTATAACAGGAAAATTCTGGGTTTGGTTATTGATTTTTAGTGCATGTGTACATTTAATAATATCTTCATAAGTGATTACACGTGAATTAATAAAAATGATAAGGTATAACTAATGCTTTCTCGTACAGGAAATAAGCCCATCATTTCATTAAGATATTTAAATTACGTATTGGCTAAAACACACAACACAAAAACCCTAATTAGGGCAGGCTCACATTTCTTTCTGTTTGCACTCAATTAATTATCTAAAAGGATGATTTATTTATATTTGCGATATTACTTTCCTCGTTATATACTGCTATTTACATTTTATTAGATATAACAGAATGAATATGTAATATTTTGCCTTGCTGTTATTACAAATCGTATTGTGTTATTAAGGAAGCGAGAATATCGTAAAATGTATTAATTTGTTTAAGTACAACGCAAGGCAGATACGATAAACAAGTTTGGCCTTTCGCAATGAAATGGTTTAGTTGAATTGTCAATATATTTTAAGGATATTATATGATTTTTATGTAGTTCGTCGTTTACATACGTTATATAGTTCGTCGTTTACCTCGTTTATATACATGTATACGAATTAATATTGCAAGGCACCGTGATTCCTTCCTATTCAATTTCTAAGATCTAGATTCCACTAGTCGAACAAAATTTGACCTGACCATCCAGTATAAAGTGCTAATTTTGTCAGCGGAAAACTTCCCTCTAAGCAACTTTTAGAGCACTTAACGAAGAAAAAAAAAAGAAAAAAGAAAAAAATATATGTATATATATATACATACATATATATATATATATATATATATATATATATATATAATACACTATATGTGTAACAAACATATGTTTTCTGCCAAACACACTAAATGTAATTTTTATTTATAGTAACATTTGAAAACAATTGAAGAATAAAATCTTATTACATTTTACAATAGCTTAATTAAAATTGTTCTATTTACTTTTTAAATATTACATTAAAGTGTTTTTAAATACTTTGCAATGTAGAGGAGGAGCAGAGAGAGCGCACTAAGGATATCTATACTTAGTGCGCTCCCTCCTCTACCACAAAACAAATTATATTCATTATACAATATATACATGACGTAATTTAGTAAATTATGTATTGAATAATTGATATGCACTTAAATTGAATAATTTATGTGGAATTTATATAGATTGTCTCTCGGGATATTTTTTGCACATTTAAATTATTTTACGTAGAGTTCACTTAAAACTAACTGCACTCTGCGAAGTAAAGAATTCTTCAAATGTAACTAAATACAAAACCCGATAACTGGTTTTTCTTCATTTTTTATTAAAATGATATCAGCGCTTTGTTCCTATATCTTTATTCAAGGTGAAAATATTGCCATTTTCCGAACCTTAAAACTTTAAATAGTATAATTAGAAACACTTTGAAATACGTAGGTAAATTGTTGAACATAAACGTTAGGAGAACAATTACGATTATGATGTTGTAAATGTTGTATCGTTAAACATTAAAAAAGTCTATTAATATCAGTGAAGTCAATTCGATTTTGAAATTAAAGCCTGTTATTTCAGTGCATCAATCGTACCCATACCATTTTTATCAGTCCTAAATTTTTTACAATACCATAAAAGACAAAATAAAAATATAATTTAATATATAAAAATGTGATTTAACACATTACCTTTTGATTTTGTCAACTATGGACTGTAATAAAATTAATAACATTTGAAGAGAATTTGGAGTTTTCCCACACGGCTTCTAAAAATATAATCAGATTTAGAAAGTCAACAAAAGCAACGGTGACAATTAAATTAATCAGAATTGTTTTTTGATCTTTAGATTGCGAAAAGAAGAAGGTTTTTCTACTTTCTTTTACCTGCCATCAAGGCATCACCTTGAAGCACTCGTGACATGGATTTGGCCAGTCGAAAATGTTTATACCTGAAACAAATATATAGAATTTCGTATATTTCACAAGGGAGAACGTAAAGAGTAGGCACCTTATACTTAACAACCACTTTTATGAGCGCGTACCATTTGATGAAAGTTAAAAAACAAAAGTATGAAGAATACTGGAATTAATTATTAAAAGAAACACATACATATTAACCGCTGAAAATAAAGGATTTTCTGCTATTGTGTTTTTGGTATCTTATTTATTTCTTAATACTAAAAACTGTCATAATTAATGTACAATTAATTGATAGCTTCTTGTACCTGACAATTAATTTTGGAATCTTTGCGAAATATTAACATCTATTTTATAAATATTTTTATATCTATAATTTGTGAACAAAACTAAATGAAGTTTAATTAGAAGCAGAATTTGAGCCAAACAATTTTGTTTAAATAGATATACAAATTGAAGGAATGCTTACTAATTTATGAAAAACAAAATTATTTAATGGTTTAAAACACCCCCTTATAGGTTTATTACGAATAAACAAACCTAGAAAATAAAGCATTTTCTCTTTATGTATAGATTATCTAAATAATTTAAAACTTGTCGTCAACGCATAACACAGTGTTCAAGCTTTAGGTAACACAAATTATATAGCCAATGTTAAGAAATATTCTTTCTCAGTAATCTTCACTAATTCATAGTTACTCTTGTACATTGTGCGCAAATGAGCAAAATAATTTTAAGATATTTTTGCAGAAACTGTTTTGCTTTGAAAATATAATAAAATCGCAAAAAATATTCTTACTTCGCGTTAAGAAAACCAAGGCTGAAATAATATAGAATAAAAACGTTAAAAAAGTAATAACCGGATTCATACTAAACATCAGGTCTAATGTCGAGGTAAAACCTAGGTAGGACGTACTAACATTAAATTTTAATATTTTTCATGCACCAAAAAATGGATATGGAAATTTTATGTTCCTTATACCTAGACATATTATTTCTTGTTATGAGACTTCGTTTACTTTTGATATTCCCTAATTATGGGATGAACTTGATTCCAGTACCAGACTTTCACCGTTCATTCTATCATTAAGAAGTCATCTGAAAAAATAACACGTCCCCAACTTTACTTTGGCTCATGCGATTTTTTTTCATATAGCTCTGCCCTCTCATTACAGAAAAATTTGAATTGTTGCCTTTTTATTTTTTCTTAAAAGCAATGTATCACATTTTGTTGCCTACCTGTCCTACGTATCCGAGTATAATATTATACTCGGACACGGAGTTGGAAAAAATACATCCCCCTCTGTTGTTATGGAAAAAGTACGTCGTGGCGCCGGTAATGTCATGAATAAGAAAAGCATGTTCAACATCGAGGTTCATCGTAATATCCAACGAAATATTTTGTTCTCATTATTTGTCTATACATTCCAAAATTACAAGCTGCCTTGTGTTATTATACTTACGGATATAATTTTTTATACGTATCAACCTTCATTTGTCGCGACACTCTCGTGGCGTATATAAATATATAAGATTTTATGACAATATTCCCCCCACAAGATTTTATGATAACATTATAACGAGGTTAGACACGCCTGATGATTACGCTTCTTTATAATAATAAAATATTACCATAATTAACCAAACATGTGCGCGGGAATATAATTAATCATCGGTTACGTACATAATTAACACAGATTGTTATTAAGGAAAGGGTGAATATAATTAATTCGGAATCGATCCACATGTGTGCCCTCTATTTCCTTAAAGATATGTCTATTTTATAAGAAATTCTCTGGAGTGTGAATGATTCTGTTGCGTATGCATATCGTTGAAATGAAGGCGAAATAGATTAATTGCAGAAAATTTGAGTTAAATTAATGTTTCATCCATTACAAAAAAAACTTTAGCACCAAGTAATCGATAACAGTCGTTGAACCAATTGATAAGATTAATTAAACAGATCACACTTCTTGTCATGTGTTGATATGAGATTAACCGTGACTGTTAGATTATAAAATAAAAAGTTTTTAAAGTCAATTTCAAAAAGAAATGTCTAATTGAAAAAACTCTATATTCATAAGAATTGTGTTCTTGTTTATAAATCGAAATAAGACTTTTAGTCATTTTGTTACGATGACCTCTGACTTTTGACGATGCCTCGGACTTTTTGTCCGAGGCATCGTCTTAAATTGCCTTTGGATTAGTTATTTATGACGCCTTGACATATTTTCTCTCCACCGTATTTGCTTATAGTGAAAAGTATCTCGTAGCATATTTGTATCTAGCAGTATTCTTTAACGTTTATATTTAAGCTTCTTTTCACGTAACTGGTTGCGACAGAGTACTTGATGCAAATACAAGTATATATGAAAACTACACCCGTACTTAAAAGTATTGAAATCTCGTACTGTCACACTATTTATTTTTTATTTATTTTATTATTAAATTAATTTTATTTAAAATGTTCCTAATAATTGTAACATTATAAAATTAAAAGTGTGTGATCTATAAACTGCAGGCAGAAGTAATATTTTTGCTATAGTTCTATTTTCCTTCAATAAATATAAATAAAATAATTAGAAAATACGACTAAATCGCAGTTGGTTTATTTTCATTAAAGTCAGTATTTCATAAGATACAGAAATTTCTATAACTCAAACGTTATGTGCAATAGGTCTATCTTATAGGGAATTTTTACCTTTACGATAGGAAAAATACAATAGAATTCATTCAGAAATTTTTCTTTGAATTTTATCATTTTAAAATTGATTTTTATCGAAATAAATTAAATATGTATATATATATATATATATATATATAAATATATATATATATATATATATATATATATATATATCGCAACTGTATTTCATGTACTTAATTAATAATTTAATAAATTGCTGTAATATTATCATTTGAATAATAAATACGAAATATGTAACAGTATTTTTTAATAAACATAAATTGCTTCATGGCCAGCGAGACGGTGGCGTCGGTAATGACCGCGGGTTTACTGGGTTGGGTTGAGGGGCGGCAACTCTAAAATGCCATGCTGTACCAATTCTTCGTGAACAAAGCCGCAGGGGAGTGCTGATATTTCCATATATTAATCTGCAGATAGCATTAAAATATCATGATACACCAGCGAAATATTAAAAACTTATTCGCAGAGATTCATCAATAAGAAAGAAGGGTCATTTAAAAAAAAATATTTAATTATCTGTGCTAAAAAAAAAGGTGGAACATTTTTAATTAATTTTTTTTGTATTCAAAATTCACGAATTAATAATTGTAGGGTATTCGCATTCCACCAAGAAAAATGTCAATAATCAAGTCTAGCAAATTCTGTTACTAACAAATTTACTGACCCGATTGAAATCTCTATTTAGTACTAGGAAAAAAAAAGGTTTTTCATTATGCTAATACTACGCCGGCGTAGCCGCAAACAAAAGTTTGTTACAAATAAATTAATTTCCTTAAGATAGTTTTGTCTTCTGCTTCAATGGGTATGGGTGTGATTGTAATTAAACTATAAATAAATAAAATATTATAATAATAGTAATTAACGAGTAGATCTTCAAAGTATTTGTCATATTGTATATTTTTAGAAAATAAATTTAAGATGAAGGAAAAGTCTACGTTCTAGGTAAAAAAGTACTTGAAGCCGAGGGAACGAGTGGCGTGTCAAGAA
Organism: Druceiella hillmani; assembly: GCA_039881145.1. Taxonomy (NCBI): domain Eukaryota; kingdom Metazoa; phylum Arthropoda; class Insecta; order Lepidoptera; family Hepialidae; genus Druceiella; species Druceiella hillmani. The sequence continues at coordinate 434,445 of JAYKKI010000085.1, read as the reverse complement.
TGTGGTGAAGTAGAAGTGAAAAATTCCTTCACTAAAAACATTTGTTTCGATGTTGGCAGGAAAATTAGTCCCCAAGCACACTAACTGAACGACGCCGACTTTTGTTAATTTATGGTCGCTTCACGGTTCAGTGGAAAAATAATTACCGCCGACTTTCCTCAAGAACTTTTTTCTGTATTAGACGTTGCTCCTCTCCTAATTCAATTAATTTCGGAGACGGGTTACCAACTGAGATGAAATACATTAGTTATTAGCTGACAGGTTTAAAAAAACTAAGGTGATGTTGAACCTGGAAATATCAAAGAATTTATGAAATGACTTTAATTTAAGTAAACAAAATGTCTCATAATATTTATGTAATTCTGCATAGACAAGTTCACTCCTCCTTGAGTAAAATGCACCAGTTCCTCATTCACGTACATAGTGAGATAATAAGTGACTTTGAGCTTAAAAATTTGAGCTTTTTCCTTTCTCTTGTACATATAGAAAAAAGAGGATTCTGAAAATATTGCAAAACATCAGACCATTGAATTGAATTAGTAAAGTACCTGAAACATATTTAACTGGATGAAGACTAAGAACATTTTTTGATATATGTAGACAAAGAAGGAGATTAATTTATCATCACTTAAATCTCAATTTCTTAATTTTTAAAAGTATATTTTGTAAAGTTACGAGGAAAAAAAGGAAACATTCATAGGAAAGGTATTGTTGATATAATAATTAAGTTAACAATATAATGTAGATAATAAAATTCTATGATACTAAAGATAGTGGCACTCTCAGTGGAGTAGCCTTTGTTTAAGCGTTGTGAAAATGATCTTTAGGGGTTCAACTTGTGCGTGGATAGTTGCGTGTTATTATGTTGATAATAAGTTGTATACATTATATTATGTTATCAACAAAAGAATGCGTCTAAAGGGAATCGTACATAATCGAACAAATTGTGATACAGATTATCGTGCAAAGTTGTGTTGCGTTGTAAAGTTTGTTCATATATTAGTAGTTGCAAGTTGTATAAAAATATGTCCGCAAGTATTATTGCATCCATTAATATGTCGTATATACTAGATGATGACAATCATAACACAAGAAAAGAAAAGTGAAACAAGGAATGAGGTATATTATTAAAAATTTGGTGCTTGTATTGTATCCTTATGACCACACGATAAAAGTGAAAACTTCTAATTATAAAATATATATATACATAATAATAATTAAATATATGTTATATGATGGATTCGTCGATTCAAGAACGATGCCAGAGTACTATTTTATAACACAATAAAAAAAAGCAGTACACAAACATTGAAATTTCCACGCAGTCAAATTAACCTTACTTGTATGGATATACACAAAACTAATGTTCCATAACACGTCACCCTTACATCTACAGATATACTGCTATTAGAGCTCATCGATAGCGCGAACTAACAAGATTTTACCCATTCAAAAAGCGTAGAACGCGCACATCATACAGTCAGGTATATGCAATATGTTGGTGTATATGTGTATACGTGTACAAAGTTGCACATCAGTCTGGTGCCAGAGCAGTATATGTTATATGTATATATACAAATATATATATATATATATATATATATATGTATGTATATATATATATGTATATACATATACATATATATATATATATATATATATATATATGTGTGTGTGTGTGTGTATGTATATATACATTTATACGGGAAGTGCGTACAAAATGACAGTATTTTTGTTTATCTCATTATTTGTAATTAGAGTAATTACAATCACCTTTTAATTCTTATAATCATCTTTGGTCATTTTAATATAATAAATCAGGAATAAATGACATGGTGACAAAAGTTAAACACAAAGTTCACAATTAAATTTTTTGGTCTTCCGAGAAACATCTGTACATGATGCATGACCCAAGCTACATTTTAACCAATGGGTTTTTCGTCTCCTAGTTTATTTTTCATGTTTTTCTTGGAAATATCCTACATGGAGGGATGAACGAACTAATTGCATTCGCACAACGAATGACCCTTACATTCAATCCTCTCTGGGCGCCGGTGAGGCAACCAATTTGCTTTTTGCCTTCAGTTGCTAATATTTTTTGGGGTTTTTGAATCGTGGATAAGCCCGACTCATCATCATTGTAAATTCGTATTGTATTATGTGGAATTTACTTTGTAGGTATGTGGTTCTTCTGTGGTCTTAAGTTGTATCTATTCAAAGAATCTGGAAACAGTCCGAAAAATATATATAATTAGAGGAAAGAAATGTAATTTCGTTTCAGTCATACTAAGCATACTTTTGTGGTGGCGAGTTTTAATCATTTGGAATAAATTTGTCTTTTGCACGAGGCACGAAATATTGAATATTATAGCGTTAATTGACATAATGAAGTCCAGTGCCGGGAATATTGTTTTAATTAAAAGTTTTATTCCTTCCTTTTTTAGATTTTATGTAGTCAATGATATGAAAAAAATGAAGAAACTTTCTACATTCAGTTTTCCAATAATATTATTTCCGCATTTTCACAACTGAAGTAAAAATTAAAATATCATATATAATTCCGGTTTGTTTATATAAGTAAAGCCTATTTGATAACCTTCAAATATTTTTAACTCTGACTCACAACGTAAGTCAAAGGACCGGTGCAGAAAAAGTACCGGACATTTTTTTTAAATTGTCTGTGTATACGTTCAAGACATCAACCTGAAACTAAATGTAGATTATTATTTCCGTTATACGAAAAGAGAGACATTACTTCTCTCCCTATTCATGTATATAGGCGTGTACATATAGGAACGCAACTAGCCTCTATCTTTATTTCAAAATTGAGAGAGGTCTTCAATTTGATTTATATGTATGAAATTAAATTTACTGCTCTTAACCTCTTAAGGACAAGTAGCGAATTTCAAGTTCTTTCAATGTCACGTGTAAATGCATGTAGGTCTCAAATTAATCATTTCTATACGACTGTAGAAAAGATACAAGGCAATATAACAAAATTACGTTATTTAACACTATAAGGAGAATCAAATACGTACTTACTATCAAAATGCATATTTTGTGTTTTATATAACATAAGTACCTAAATAAAAGTATGCCTGAGAATAACTCGCAGACAGTTATTAGCTTAATAAGCTCCATTCTTTCAAGTTAAACTTTATTTACGTCAATATTCCAGTTTGATTTCCTTTCAAGAATCCATTTTCTTCTTACCACATTTCAATGAAATCAAATTATTATTTATATTCAATTCTACGTAGATATTTTGCACAAAATATCATGAAAACATGTCGGAATCGATTTAACGTGATTTTACTTCAGTTGAATCAGTTCTTTTATCAGTCAGTATTTTCTACTCTCGTCGTATTGAGCTCTTTGTCCCTGAAAATATTGGTAATTCTTATAAAGGCAGTTTCTTTAAGTAACTTTATAAGATATATGAGATAAAATTTATAAGAGATGAAATACATTCTGCATACAAACCTGCAAAATATGTATTATTAATATCTTTTTAAAACATGAAAGTTTGCATTAGGCTTTTATAAAATCCTAAAAGACGTAACCACTCTGAGAATAGTCCGCATATTATTAATATATCCACTGAATGTCAATATTGTCCGACGTATTTTCAAGACTTTTTGAGCAAAACATTTACGAAACATTGAAATTTTACCAATAATGTTGTAATACAATGGAACCTAGGTGGTGGTAAAGAATATAAATAAAGCAGGAATAAGACTACATCGAACAGTTTCATTTAGTTGTCAATAATAAATTTCTTCAAAATAACGCCAAATATATTTAATATACGCTGAGAAGTTAAAGGCGATCGAAGCAGTGAAATGTGGTTCGAAAATAAAAGACGTTGGATTGAAAAAAGAAACTGAACTATTGAAGAAACAAGAATTAGAAGAAAATCTTCTATTTAAAAGACGTAAGATTACTAAATTTCCTAAATTAGAACAGTATTTATTTACAAGGTTTAAACAGTGTCGAAATAAACACCATTAGCGTTAGAGGACCGATACTTAAGGAAAAAAATGGCACTCACTACTACTATCAGCTGTTTTTATGTTATGTGTCGATTGTCGCTGTCAACATTTTTTTAATTTATTTATATATTTATGATATATTTGTTATCAATTTCGCTTGTACTTAATACATTACAAGGCTAAAAATAAGAAAACCGTATACATAACCGCAGAAAAACCGTACACATAAATAATTTTTATATATAGTTGTCTTAAATATAATTCACAGTATGAGAAATGCATCTCGACATCTTTCATCCGCGTAACTATTTAAATTTAAAAATTATATACGTAAATTTATACCAAGATTTTATTAAATGTTTACTTTGATTTATAATGATATTTTGTTAATTTTTTTCTAAATGTATGATATTAAAATCTTCCTATACCAATTTAGTTCAATCTATGGACACATACTTAGCATATTTCTCTCTCTCTCTCTCGGTCATTTTACCCCATGCTATATACTTATAAATCGAAGTTTAGAACGTAAAAAAAGTTTCACTTCTGTTATATGTACTGAGTTGTATGTGTTAAATTTTTTGTTCTTCATTTTTATTAAATAGATTTTTGCCTAAAGTCCTAGATTTTTTGCTTAAAAATATCTAAAATATCCCACCCCGTGGTTGTTAATAATATTATTATATTAATATATCCACTGAATGTCAATAATAACTATATAAAGAAATAACACGACATCTAATTCATTTCTGTAAAAACCCTAAACAGTGAATGTGCGAAGCTATACTAGATGGTGTACCGATTTACGTCACGAGAGATATCATATCACCTTATTTTTTAAAACTTGTTATGTTCATCAAGTTCAACTGCACACTTTTTATAACTCAGTATCTCATAAAATTCAATTAGAAATAGAAATAGGACAATAAGAACCCATAGGTATACTACTAATTAATATTCTAGTATATATTTAGCTTGGAGTTGAAACAACTATGAAACTATGAAATCACAATAGACCGACGAGGATAATATAAATAAAATAAACAAACATAATATAAATAAAATAAACAAACCTAGGATAGTTTGGTATTTCAAACATTGAGCACACTGCCGCGAAAAACAAAGACACAATATCATAGCATACATATACATATCCATATATATATATATAAATATATATCTATATATATATATATATATATATATATATATATATATATATACATATATATATATATATATATACATATATATATATATATATTTATATGTATATATCCATATCAGTAACAATATCCATACATGTATACAAGAACCAATATCATAGTATACATATACATATGTGTACTATTAAGGACTCAAGAAGAAATGCTAAAGAATACGAGCTATTCTAGTGGACAGATGGAATCGTGTGGAAAGCAGGTATTTAGTGGCATTTAATCTTAAAAGATTACATTACATATGGGCGCGATATGTCTATAAAATATTGCTGATAGTAATGATTGCATTTAATATTGAATAGGAATTATTATTTGATATTTTCGTATCATTTTTCATGTATTGTATCGTTGCTGATTCAATTAATAGGAACGGAAATTTCCTGAGAATAGCCTATTCATACTATAAGAATTTTACACCATTTTTCTTAAAAGATTATATGATTGATAACTTTGTTTTGACACAAAAGTCTTGCTCTGGTTGTATTTTTGCAAATATTCGACAATGCTGACAGCAATACCTTAATTATTGATAAAATTATGATATTTATCCTATAACAATCGTAAACGCCTTTTATTCACTCCATTGTCGTATTTTAATTCCCATTTTCTCGTCTATTTTAAGTTCTTTAGAATCACACTCATTAAACTATTTTGTTATCAATTTAGTTAGGCTATGTCAAAGCATTATGGTCATTTTTCCCTCCTGCTTATCGTTTATTCCCTCGAATATTTTTATATTTATTAAGAAACTTAGTATTTAATTGGAATAAAGTTTCCTTTTGCCATTGCGTTCCTTTTCTGTATCCCACTTACTTGTTACTACAAATGCGTTACTCGAAGATATCATCTCCATTGTATTCAACCAGCGTTTGCTATTTTAAGAGAAATCCTTAATTTGCGTTTTATATTAATGTAGTTTAATGCAATCTTAACTTCTAATCTAACTAATCTTTTTTGTTTCTGTAGTATATGCATAGCGACAAAGCATACTAGTTCTCGCATACTCGGATCTCAATAGACAATACGCAAAATAACTTTTTTAACAATTTTAGAGCGGAAAATAATTTTTTTTTAACTTAACCTGTATTGAACACTAATTAAAAGCGCAAGTTATAAAGACTCGCAAACTTTTTTTTCTGAATTTTATGTGGGTTATCCCACTTAAAATTCAGATAAAAAATTCTAAAGATTTAACTAAAAATATATACCAATTTTTTTCTCAGAAAATATTTGTTGTAGGAATATTTTTATGATGGCATTCTAATTTTAGTCGGTCGTCGGTGAAGGTTGTCAGTTGAATTAATAAACGTATTTGTAGCCAACACTCACACATACAGGAATTTTAAAAAGGATCGAAACTACGAATCGTGAGACAAAACCTCAAAGCAGCGAAACGATGTAAGGCGGCGCGGTGGCTATTTTCAAAACATTTCGTGTCTACCTTTTCTTGATTTGTCCAAAACCAGATTAGTATTAATTTTTAATTTGTTTATTTGCAGATGGGCATTAATTTTAAATTTGTATATTCAAATAAATAATATTGAAGGTACCTTATGTTTGTTACTGCGTCCAGCAAATATAAACACACTGCATTCTCAAACATTTTGCCTCTCCTCCTCTCTTAAGTTATATCGCAGTTTTAAATAAACTGAAGAAGAAAATTCTTTATTACATTTTCAAATTTACAAATCAGTTACTTTCATAATTGATTACGGTGATTAAATAATAAGTGAACTGTGTAACATAAATAATGGAATAGTTTTATACGGTGCAAGATTGAGAGAAACTGACTTATTTATGGACTGATTACGTCAATTCCAACAACTTCAATTCCAATGAATAAGGTCGTTTTGACGAGCGGAGCTAAGTGGTTTAGTGTCACGGGCGGGGATAGCACCATAACTAAAATAATTCCACGCGGGTGAAAATGCGGTCCATACGTCGGTGAACACAGCGTGTGGCGATACAGCTAGTCGCTACCTAAAATATGTTGGAATTTGCATAAAGAAGAGTTGCATATTTTTCTATATCTCTTAATTTCCAAGTTATCCGAAATTAATTCATTTAAAAGTTCTAGTCAAATGCTTTTATTTTGATTTCTTCAGATTCTTCAAACCAGCAGTCGAAAAATTAAAGTAGCAGGATATATCGTATGTCATATTGAAGCTTTACATTTCACAAATCGAGCTAAAAATTGTGAATGGAACTTCCACCTCGTTTTAAAAACTTTCCCAATTTTACCCATGTATGGAATGATGTATGGAAAAAACATTCACTTTCAGTTTACATATGTGGAAACATATAACAATATGTTTTTTGCTCTTAACTGAGATCTTCATATGAAATATCTGCTTCCATTTAAACTCTTGTAATTCCTTGGCATAAAATTGCAAAAAACTAAAAGGGTGTGACACTTAGATACGAACAGACGATTGGCCATGATGAAATACACACAAGGTTACAATTTTGTCATTTACCTTTGAAATTATTTTGAAAAAAAGAATTATTTCGAATAATGCAACGTCTATGTCCAATAAATTCATTTAATAAATTTTATTTCATCCAAAGGTAACACACAAATACATTAAATCTGTTCACAAACATTGTATTTATTCTATGTTACAATTTTGGATTCATAAATACGAACGTACAAAACCCTAACTGATCCTGAACTGTTAGTGGAGGCAATCTTGCAAGGTATTTTTATATATAATTTACAATCGTTATGTTGCTAAACGTTTTCGTATTAAAAGTGAAATCTTATTTTTTATTCGTTGTCAATTACTAAAATATTATTCTGCTATATTCCAAGTATCATTTGTAAAATGGTAAAGTAATTATCAATTCTACCGACGTACGTATCTAAAAATATTTACTGTTAAACTCTCACTCCAATTCAATAATTCAAATCACTATTTAATAAACTTTGACGACTAATCTACAGCAATTACTTGGTTAAGAAGAAATAAAAAAAAATATTTAAAAATTAATTTATGTAAACAATTTTTAATAACATATAAAATAAAACTGTAGAATTGACGTTTTTGTACATTAAAGTTTTATAAAGGAGACTTTGTATATATATATATATATATATATATATATATATATATATATATATATATTATATATATATATATATATATATATATATATATATATAAATATACATACTAATATAAAGTTAATGATAATTTCAAAATTGTAATTACAGATAAGTTTACTTGAAAAATATTTGTGTTATTATTATGTTTATTTTAACGTAATAAATATTATGCGTATCTTAGGCACCAACTTTATAGTTAAATTAATAATCTATTTCAAAGCTTCTCATAAACGAAGTATATATGTTTATGCTTAATACATTTCATTTCGTGATAAGCATTAATTACTTAACATTAAGTAACATAATTTTATTTTTATACTTCCTCTGAAAATCATAATTTAAGAAAGTTGAGATGCTAAGATGGCTTTATATTTTCGAAATATTTTGAAAGTAGCTACTTATTAACAAAACTAAAAAGTTTGCGTAAGAGCGGCCGACACCAGTCAGGCTGTTATACTAACTAGCGCTATTCCAAATTGCATATCCTATTGTACAGCAATTGATGTCTACTAAAAACAGAAATCTGTTGGCATTTTGTTAAACCTAATTCAGGGTTAATTATTGCACGGTATTTTAGTTCTGACTGCTATCATATAATTTGCATAGTGGTCGCACTGCACCACAACAATCGTTAAAGGTCACGTTTCTAAAATTAGGTTCATAATATTACCTCGTAACTATATAACAGGTTTGATTGATTGAAAAAATTATTTTATATTTTCCCAATACTACGCTGTGGGCATATTCTATTCAATTTAAACAAAATCACAATGGCAGACAATGAACACAGCTCTCGGAGTACGGAAGAGGATGAAAAACTAAGCCTTCTTGAATCTAGTTTTCACAACGATGAAACGTTATCCATTCTGTCGGAAATTATGAGCTGTCACAATTTGATTCACCCTCATTTAATCTTGATGATGCTTAGAGCTTAGCAGGTATCGATATTTGTATACATAACTCTTTTGGACCGTTTTTCATTTTTATTTTAACAATATTTTAATATATATGTGTGTATATATATATATATATATATATATATATATATATATATATATATATATATATGTGATTTATGATAATTGTATCCGAATAAATAGTGATTGCAGTATTGATGATAAATTAGAGCATATTAGTGCGAGAGACTGCAGTCACAAATTAATAACCTAATACCGAAGAACGTTAAGGAAGTTAAGATATTGAATGTTTTTCGATAAATTTTCCTTAAACCTATGTATTTTATGGGATCAAAAGGGAACAAAAAATGTTTCTAAAACTTATGTCATTTTTTCGTGTCAGTTTATCTGTTAAAGCGTCACATCGAAACTGTACGAAATTGAACCTTATTGAATATAATAAATAAGATTGATTTTTAGTTCCAGGTATTTGTTAATATAAAAATTCACAAGTGTAATAAAATACTGGTTCAGTCGATTCAGTACGTTTCCCCAATATTATTTTTAATAAGATGTATACATAATTTAATAAACAATCCACGGGTGCAAAATTGCTAATAAAATTATCTACTAAGAAATTTTCACTATTTATAAATTAAAGTCTACTTGTCGTAAAAGAAAAAAAATTGTTTAAATGACCTAGATAATATTAGCGATAAACATTTTTGTGGCTTCAGTCAACAAAATAAATGACGGGAGGACATTCATTTAAACTGGTCCACAATGAACGACTGACATTTATCATAATTTGTGAGATAAATGGAAAAACTCCAATAGGCTTCTTTTACAAAGACGTCTCTGGTTCATATAAAACGGTTACTTCCAGGCAATGACCCCCTCTTTCATGATGTAAATGTTATTTTCTATTGAAAGAACTTTCGCATCACATAAACAAGAGACCGTGAATGGCAAGGTTTATTGGTGTTGTAGACAGATCTTTCGATAAGATTTATCTGATTCTCCCTTATCCATGATTTGAATTTTGATGTTTTATGTCTTACTCACAATTTTGGATACAGGATAAGCAAAACAGTTACAGGTAGCTGTAATAAAGAAAAGCCATATGATATAAATTTAAAATTACGGTGATATTTATTTTTATGGATTTATATGGATACACATTTTTAATGATATTTTCCCTGGTCTCCAGTTATACGCAAATACACATATGCATGTAACTATATAGATGGGAGAATAACAAAACAAAGATTTATTCACTTAATAAAAATACGTAAATTTCGCTTAGACTTGAGCTGAAACTTGCGATATTGATCCGTGATTGTAATGAAGTAAAGTAAAAAAGATGAGTAACCTACAATAAAAAAAGGTTTACTATTACGAAGAGTGAATGATTTAGGTTAGCATAAACGAAAGAACATCAATGAAGAAAATACTCTTAAGTATATTTTAGAAAATAAAAGAAGTGCTTTGTCATTCCACTGTCACTATTGATCAGGATCAATGTAAATTAAAAAAAAATACCAGTTAAAATCAGCTCATCTTAGAGTTTACTTATAAATTTTCTGCTATTATTCATTGGTGCTTTCTGTGCCAGCAGTAGCATGCTGGCATGTTCTCAGTAGACGTTTGTGCACCGTGTTTATATTTAGATGACACTTTTCAAACCACATTGGATACCCTCTAATTAGAGATCTATTTGCGATATAAGGTGTATTTTACACGTGCAAGAAAGTGTGTATGTGTGTGTGTGTGTGTGTGTGTGCGTGTGTGTATGTGTGTGTGTGTGTGTGTGTACATACTGCATAGAAATATATCCCACGAAACCAATAACGTATGTTTTTGTTTTTCTTTCTTTAATACTTGCACTTTATTTTGAGGAGGTCGTTCAACAACAATCAAATTGCTTTATCATTCAGATCATGTCTAAACATGATGCAAGGTCAAAGTACCTATTGTCAGAATTTATTCTTACAAAAATTTCAGTTATATGATAATTTATTAGAATGTGTTTTGTTTTATTTATAATATATTTTGTAACTCACGTGTCAAATTTAGTAAGCCACGAAATATTTCTTTTTTTGAATTTCCAAGTTAACAAAAATTTTATTATAACTTTAAATTTAATTTAAGTTTTTGCTCATGAAAGCGATTGTTACAAAAATTACAATGAATTAGAGAAAAAAACACTGCTTTTCCTAAAAATAGATTATTCATTGATCAAAAGTAGTTCTTTTGTATTTTTATACAGTTAATTTTTCGCTGTGATAGAAATTTACCCCAACCAGGCTCTTTGTGACCCAAAATAGCAAAGGTGTTTAAGGATTAAAATTCATGGGCTGGTTAAAATCCATCCACGGCGACGCTGTAAGCAGGGTAAGTTAGAAATAATTTCATCAATTAATTTCGAGGTGATACTCATCGATATTCGTTATATATCATTTTGAATTAAAGAAGAAAAAAGAACGGTGAAGATAATTACAGAATATTTCTAAAAAGATCATTAGATATATGCAAACAGCACGGAATATAATCAGAAAAAAATCCGACTATACTTTTTTTGTGGTGAAAAACAAATTTCCTTTTTTATATATGTTATGTAAAAGTTTTATTTGGGATTGAATTTTTAGAACCAAAAAAAAGACTTTTATGTAATTTTTTTTATTGTGTGAAAATATACACCTGTAACATGGTTTAAAATATTTTGCTCTATAATTGGGAATTTATGGCATAATTCAAACTTTGAAGGCTCGTATCTCGCGAAGGAGACGCTGCGTCAAAAAATGTACGTAATATTTTCAATTTTGTTAAAAAAACCTTTTCTGTGACCCTCTTCTCTACAGGGTGCACGAAAAAAATATTTATAATGAGAGTTCAATGGAAATAATTAAAATTTTAATTTTTTCATTATAATTGGGATAAGGAAAAAATTAAAACTGATTTTCTTGCACAATTATTTTAAGTATTTCTGTATTTTGTATTGCATAATTATTTTAAATATTTCTGTAACATTTTGTTACTATCTAAATTCAAACGTTTATAGCGCTTTGACGAATAGACGAACGGACATGGTGAAATTTTGTCTCCTTTCAGTTATGGAACTCTAATAAATATTTGTGTACAGAAGATATATTTTTTTTCGGTAGTTTCATTCAGTTTAATTAGAATAATCACATGTTGCACCGTAATATTTTCTCTTGAAGCATGTAATCTTCAATCAAATTCCAAAAAAGAAAAACAAACTTATAATTTTTGTTTTTTCTTTTTGATGAAGAAGAGCGTAATTCTAAAGTGGTAGACAGCTATCCAGAAATAGTAAAAATTTAAAAAAAATATTCACTCACTTTGATTTACCTATATTTGATTTGTGTTTTAAATATTTTTATTTGTACTTAGCATATAGCAGGTTTAGATATTTGTGTTTTTACTTAGCTCTTAGCAAATGGGATGCATTCTAAATTTGCTTTTTTAGATGACAGAATGGATAAGATATTGTTAAAAGAATTCCCTTCAAAACCGTTAAAATTATGTTCAACCGTAATATTTAGTGTTTTAAGAATAATAAAAACGTAAGTTAATAATATATTTATTACGGTTTGACTTTGAAATCGGGTCTAAAATAATAAATATTTATTACGATAATTTAATACATTACATATGATGTTCCTGTGATGAACCTGGGAATCCATTATATAGAGCACTGCACTAGTAAATATTAGTTTTCTAGTGTATTAAAAATACTCATATCTTGTAAAATGTACACAAATTTCATCATCATCATCATATTTGGCACGACATCCCACGGTGGGCCAAGGCCTTCTGTTGGAGTTTCTTCCAGGAGGTTCTACTATTCGCCTTTGTTTTCCAGTTCTTTATCCAGAGAATGTTAAAATCTTCTTCCACTGAATTGATCCATCTTAATTTTGGTCTACCTCTTCTACGAGTTGTTAGAGGTTTTGCGATGAAAACTTTCGTTACTGGGTTTTCATCTTTCATTCTAGGTACGTGGGCAGCCTAGTTCATTCTTTTGATTTTGATGGTATTTATGACATTAGGCTCACCAAACAACCTATAGGTTTCAGAGTTAAGACGTATTTACCAAATACCATTTTCCTTGACACCCCCGAAAATTATCTTCAGAATCCTTCTTTCAAAGGCTTCTATTTTATTCTCTCCAGTTCTAGTCGAAGGCCAGGTTTCTGAACCATATGCTAGAACTGGCTTAATAAGAGTTTTATACACTAATAATTTTGTTTTTCTTGTAAGAAAGAAGATTTAAGTATGGAGCTTAGTCCAAAAAATGCTTTATTGGCTGGTGATATGCGATTCTGAATTTCAGAGATAGTGTCATTCTTATTGTTAACACAAGATCCAAGGTAAGTAAAGCACAATTAAATGAAACTACGTGATGTAGTATTATTTCTACTATCTTTAATTTCTTTACCACGACCTAGGTTTCGTTGTATTACAACATCTTCAGGTGGGATATAAGCAAAGATGCGAAGAAATTAAAGATAGTAGAAATAATACTACATCACGTAGTTTCATTTAATTGTGAATAATGCATTTCTACAAAATTAACGCCAAATATATTCAATGTAAGTAAAGCAGTCAACCGTTTCAAATGTATGTGAGCCAATCTCCAAACGATTACGTGCATTATTTGGTGGAGATTTTTGTACCGCCATATACTTAGTCTTGGAGTCGTTTATTGCCAGACCCATTTGATTTGGAGCTATCTCTAAAGACAGAAAGGCCTCTCTCAAGGCTGGTAGGTTTCTAGCAATTATATAAATATCATCAGCATACGCTAGGATCTGAACTGATTTTGTAAAATATGGTACCCCTAATGTTAATATCTGAACCCCGAAAAGCTTTTTCTAGTGCAATATTAAAAAGCGGACACGAGAGTGAGTCGCCTTGTCGAACACCATTATTGACAATGAGATCTTCAGAGAGGGCACCATTGAATTTTATTTTACATTTTGTCTTCTCCATAGAACACATTACAAGTCTAATTAACTTGCTTGGAATTTTGAATTCATACATTGTATCTTTTAAATACTTTCTACTAACACTGTCAAATGCTGATTTAAGGTCCACAAACAAGTGATGAGCAGCAATATCATACTCAATTGATTTTTCAATAATTTGACGTAAACAAAAAAAAACAAATTTAGTTGTTTTATTATAATATATATAGTGAAATCAGTTCTAATGTAATTTACTTAAGATACAAATATCACACATAATTCTTTATTGCATCAACAGGAGAAGCTTCATTTTCTTGCAAAGTCTAGAAATATTTCCAGACCAATAATTATCAAACGTTTCCTTACACTAACTATTTCTATTCAGAGAATATGTTTATTTCAAGAAATACATTGAGTTGAGCAATTTTTTTCGGAAGGAAAAAGTGTACATCACAGATTTAAATTTCACTTTACAAAAGAAATATCAAAGACGAAATTGCTGCACTGTAGTGAAGCATATTTACACTTCGTATTTGACAACCTGTCAATAAGACGAAGGACACTACGCCAGAGTTGGTGGAAATGTTGATTTTAATATTGAAAATTTTTAATAAATGTTTTTTGCTTCGGAATTTCTTGCATTTTTCGAAAATTTTAAGCTTCCCTTTTGTTAATGAAGCGTCATTAGAATAGTATTGGATGCATATGTTATTTCAGACACAAGAGGACATTTATAGCACCGCATAGTCATTAGCTAAGAAGCCTCATATTGTACGTTGAAAATCAAACCTCAATGATCATTTTTTGGATAAGGACACCAGTTTTTCGTTGAAATTTTCAGCAATGTTTAAAATTATGTTACATAAAATTGTGAGACAAATCATTTCGTAATTCATATATCTTCCCCTGTCAAATGATACTTCACACAGCCGAAAGCAATTTTCTTAATCAAACTTATACCTTTCAAAATGCCTTGTCAAATCTCTCAACTTCTTACTATTTTAAAATTAATTACTTATACTACTTTAAGTTGTAGGAATGATTGAATGACCCTTCGCTGGCATTCAATTGGGAGTAATTTTGATAAAAGTACTCTGCAGTATGCCCTGTTCGTTCAAAATCTCTTTTATGCTTCTCTCCACTTTTGCCGGTTAGTAATTCTGTTTTTTGTCTTATGCAAATCAAATTGTTTGTTTTCATTTATAAACTTATCGTATTTTACCCATATTTTCTTTTATAAAATGAGCGAAGGAAAGAGGCAAATATTAGACGAAGTATTCTTCTTTGCCGAAGTTGTTTTTCCGGATACCATTTATTTAATATTTATCGACGTGACAACGTCTTATAACATGATATGGGAGGGGGAGAGGGGCATGTAGGATTACCAAAATTGACGCTGGTGTTACATGCTGCAGTCACACTGCAACGATGGAGCCGGTGTTCGCTCTGGTTCTATCCATACAATATCATTCGATAGATCGGTTCAATGTTTTTAATGTACTTTGTGAGCATTGTGCTACAAGTGGTACTTGAGGTGGTGGAGAAAACGACATGAAGTGTATTTTTGAGGACATATATTTCACTGTGGCGTGTCATGCGAGTTAGTGCGTCGCGCTATTACAATCAGACTTGTTCCAGTACGACCTCATTAAATGATTTTTTACTTTACACTTGTATGACAAACAGAAACACTTACAGAATGCCGTCGTATGCTAACCGACGTGACTAATTTCAGATCGATCCCTATCTTTTCTGCACCGCCTAAAATATTTGAATTTGTTTTATATCGCAACCTCTACTTGAGCTACAGACGTTGAACCTGTGATGAGTAGGATGGGTTTTGGGTCGAATATTCCGTGGTCACCTTCCTAATATTGGTCACGTATCGTTGACTATGTTTTGCCATATTTACCTCAGACTGAAAGAAGATATTGCATGTTTTGACTATCAGGAAACATATCAAAAATATCTTATTTAATAACCCTGTTTTAAACATATAAGTTTTTCGTTAAATTAGAAAAATATAATTGCAAAAATCACAGTAAATATAAGGAAATGATTATTTGTGTTTTAGTTAAGAAAAACACATTTCTGAAACTCAACAATTCAAGCGAAATAATCAATTAATTCAACAATCAAAACAATCAATTTGTTATTTTACGTACTTTTTTTTCAATTATCACTTCTTTGCTTAACGTCAAACTTAACCCTTATCTCGAACTCGTCACGTAAATTTCATTATGATAGACTTTCAACAACTTGAAATTACTATTAAAACTTAAATTGAAACGAGAATCAGTAAATTTACGTATTTGACGACAATGCTCTCTATATCGCTATGTTTTTATCTCAACGAAGTTTTTAATAATAGTATGATGCAATTTAGCTGGTATGCAATTTATTATAATAGAATAAAGTATTACGACTATTACGCAGATAATGAATCAACCCGTAATTATCTAAGTCGTAATTAAAGTATTACGATTTAGATAATGAATTAAGCCTTAACAAATAAATTTGTGAAGGGGAAGAACAAAAACTTTCAACCTTAAGACCCTTTATGTAGGTGTTAAACTTTTTTAAATCAGTTTGGTTAACAAAATTTTGATGGGAAACATTATTTCTTCATCAGCTAACTAATGAATTTTAAATAAAAGAAACCAGTGAATTAAAAATGTTATTCTGGTTAATAAACATCAAACAAAACTGTTCTGTTTTACACAAAAATGGGATCTTAAATATGCGCTTACTTTAAGAAGTTACATAAAACACCATCGGTCATATTGTATATATTTAATTTTGTAGAAATTCATTATTCACAATTAAATGAAACTACGTGACGTAGTATTATTTCTACTAGTGCTAATAGTACTACATCACGTAGAAATAATACTACACCACGTAGTTTCATTTAATTGTGGACCATCGGTCATTTCAATAGGATTGGGAGAAAAATAATATTTGTGTTTTTTTTCTCCAACTGAAACTGTCATTTGGTTAAAATTTCTTTAAAGCCAGAAATCAATTATTTAAATTTTTGGCCTATCCGTTACATATTTAGGATGGCATAGAAATAAAATATATCAAAAGATAAATATCGTTTTTAAAAGATATACTTTTCCATTTTCCTTTTCGCAGGGACTACCAAAGAAAAAGAGATGTGGGGAGGGTGAGACTGTATATTTTGAATGCAGTTTCGCCTAAGATCAGAGTTATACTCTTATTAGAGTTTTTATTTTTTCAAAGTCTAATTATGTTTTTGGACATTCCTTTTTAACAATTTCAAATAAATAGCTTGTGATATAATATAAATTTAATAAAAATAAATATAAAAATAATATAGGAATATAAAAACATATTAAATAATAAATGTATATACGCAAGAAGAAAGTATTTTTCGAAATTCAGTCCCTTAGAAAAATTATTGAAAAAAACATTTAATGGAGACCTAGATTAATTTAATGCATGAGGTGGGCCTGAAATTAGCCATATAAAATGTTTCAATATGTAAACAGGTAGAACAGTGTTTGTTTTGACGTAATACGTCGACATTGATTTCGCTTATAAATTTCAAAAGGTTAAAAACATCTCGCTGATCATTTTCCCATAATAAAGGCACGAAACGCTGAAAGTGACGTTTTCAGCATTCACGATAAAGATGAGCACCTTTAATTAAATTTTCCTTACGGAAATTGCCTCCCTGACTCAATTTTGATGCAATTAGAGGTTCGAGTTTTAATTAAAAGCTTTGGAACCTCAGTTTGCTGCAAGTCAGCTTTTATTTTGTTAGAAACTTTTATTGAAAGGAAGAGATTACACTTTTAGTCAACGCTTAGCTTTATTTACTTCCTAGCGCTAATAACCATTCGTACGATGGTTTAACGAGTTTAAAAATTAAGTACGTTAAATAGTTAATGATTGTGTTTTAAAAGGTATATATCTTTAAATTAACACATTAAATAATCCTACTGCTTTGGTTTTAACCTTCTCTGGTTCAAACTTTCTCATGATATTGTGCCAGCGGTTCCTATTTTTGGTAGTTGACAGAGCATCGTGGATGGTCTTTTAAATTAAGATCGGTTCAGATATGGATCCACAAAATTATGCTATCTTATTCCTTGTGTTTTTTGATTTCATCTTACCATCGTCCAATAGTTTCAATAAATACTTTTTCAGCCATATGGCTGAAATATACTGTATTTTTTTGACAAACAATGTCAAAAACACTATTATAATTTCTAATTATCTAATGATAGATACATTTGTCCTCTGCTCTCTTCAGGCTATCCGTGTAATTCAAAATATTAATGGGTCGATGGTCAGATATTTTCAATATTTGTATCTTAGCGGCATATTGAAATCTGGAATGAGATCGGTGATCCTTAAAATACTAAAATTATATAAACAATATACGCAACTGTTTTAATAGCTTTGTGAAAATACTTATTAAGTAATAGGTTGTTGTATGACTGAAATATCAATTAAACAGAATTGTTTTACCAAAATTAATAATTTAGTGTATTCCATATTTAGTCTTCCGCCAAAATAAAAACGATTTTTTTATTAATCTGCATCACTAGCTTTACACTGAGGAGACAGATTCGATGAGCATAAATTGCGCTACGCATTTAAATTCTAATAAACATTTATGAATATATAACATTTCTATTAAACTATTTATGAAAATTAATAACACAATATTAATTTTTGAAAAGCTGAATATATCGCCTAATATTTATTAGCAATAAAACATAGTTTAAGTGTAAAATGTACAATATCTATCTGTACAATATCTATGATAATTTCCCCAATTTCCTTAAAAAATTTAAATAGCCTTCTAAAAATCCTATTCTTCAGAAATTTTAGTTACAATAAACTTTGGACTAATGGGTGAGGGGTGAGAATAACTATTTAATATTTAATCAGTATGGTTCTAAAGACATTCTATTTTAATTTATTGAAAAAATATTTTTGAAACCCTCATTATTAGCCCTCTCAAACTGTACTCGGATTATACTTAAATGAAAAAAGAAATCGAATGTCTAATTTGCCCCTATTTCCGTTTTCGAATTTCCATATAAATATTTTTGGGTACTGGCTATTGATACACTTGTGGATTAATATGTTTTATTGTTAGGCCAAATTGTTGCCAAATGTATGTTTTATTGTTACGCCAATAAACGGTTTGATGTAGAAGTTCTACATCAAACGGTTTCTGATAAATGTGTCTGCGACAGACAGACAGGCAAGATAGTGATCTTATAAAAGTTAAATTTTTCCTTTCGGTGTATGCAACTCTAAAAAGAGGTGGTCTAAAATTTATACTTTAAGCAAAATAAAATATACATGAATAATTATGACACGAAGATATCGAAGATCTGCAATGACCCTCTAAGAGCAAAATTGTAAAATTAATTTGTCAATCAATATAAATAAAGACTTTTTACTTTTTAGTACCACTTTTTAGTATCGCAAACACTCTTTGTATAAAACTTTACAATATTCGCAGCATAATACAAACATTTCAAGCATTTCGATTGAGGCAATAAAAATTTGAAAGGTTCACCTCTGTTCTATTTCTATTTACAGGACTAATATTCAAAGAAAACATTCAGTTTATTGAGAGATAACGACATAATTACAATAAATTTCTCCCCATTTTAAAACTAAAATAAATTGTTTATTTAACTTTCTAAAATCCATGATCGAATAATTTAAACCATTTCTTAGATCCAATATGATGGCAAATTTAATTTTTTTCTTTATTTTTCTTTACCTTCTTATTTTTATTAATATTTTTTTATTTCGTCGGTTTTTCCACAGTTAGCTAGGATGAATAGGATTGCTAAATTATTGCTTAAGTTGTATTTCAAAAAACAAACTGTCCAAACATACAAGTGACACATTTTTGGCATTTACAAATTACCTCTCAGAAACCAAATTTTATTCAACGTGAAAAACTTTATATTGGCTTTATAGGGAAAGCTACCAGGGGAAAAATGTTTGTGTATACAAAACTTGAAAAATAATGATATACGGTCAAAAACATGTAACTAAAGTACCACTAGTTCACAATAGTCAAACCAAAGTTAACAATAGTCTTACTTCTATAAATAGTTCAGTTTTATTATTTTCTTTATCTCTTCATTTTTCATCAATTATAGATATTTTTGAAACTTATTAAAAAATCTCTTAAATTCTACCACAACGCTGATTGGAAAGATTACGCTTAATGCGTAAATCCGCCTTATGTGCATTTTAATGTTCACATAAGTAATAAACATCTATCTTTTTTTAATTCTCTTAAAAACAATTTTTTTAATTTTGGGATGTATAGCCATTTAAATATTACATGTGCTAAATTGAATAAATAATTCACATAAATTTGCAAAATACTGCAACCTCCAGTTATTTTTACCAAGTAAAAATTATCTTTCTCTCTCACTTATTGGCATACCCACACACCCTGATAGGTGATTATACATTTCACTTCACATTGACTCCAAAATTTTTAGCAGGAACAGTATTTTGCAAATTTATTTATATTCAAATTGTGCTGCAAAATTTCTAATTATGTGCTCATATACACATTATTTCATTCTTTTCAGTGTTATATTTATTCCATTTGTATACGATGAAATTATGTTTTAAAAAGCTTCGTTTTCATTTTTATTGGCTTTGTCTTTTATGTTAAACATAATGTTAAGAACTTACTTATAATTTAATATTTTTTACATAACCTCGATCCCGACGACTGATGTCATTTTGCAAAGGGACCGGAAAACGTAAAAACCGTGTTAGGAGGATAGCAACATAATTATGATATTCCTATGCGCGACTAATCACTGGACACAACTAATAAATAAAAGAGTAAACGTTAAAATTTCGTACATCAAAGATATTTCCATAAAAATAAGTTCTGAGGTCTGATGTTTGCTAAAAAGAATTTCCATTATTGTACTGCTCAGGATTTCAAGTGTAAAAGGAGATGTCTATTGTAAGTGTAAAATAAGATAATAGATGTAATCTTAAAATGTTATCGACAATTAAAGAAGGTGATATTTTCTGTTGCACACCTCGCTATTGATTGATTATTGCAACAGAAGCGTATTGACCCTCACAAAAATTTATCAAATAGTTCATTTTTTGAGGAGGATCCAAAATAAAAAATGGTACCCTAGCAAATAAGTGTTTTATAGATTATTAAATAAATACCCCTCCATACTTCCATGGAGGGGATGTATTTTTTCATGCAATCCATCGTGCAATACCATCTAGCAGATCTTTATAACATTTATTTTTCATTTGCCATTTTCTACTTTTTAAGTGATATTTTAAGTTTTATTTGTAACATAGTATTCCAAAAAGGGACGCGCAATGCGTCCTCGACCTTTCACTTTTGAACATTTAATAAGCCTTAAAAAATGTTATCCTTGCATTTTATTAGAACTATCATTTGCAGCTATTTACATTAACGTAAGCCACTATATATATATATATATATATATATATATATATATATATACGTATTTTATAAGATAAATAACGTGTCCCTCTCTCACAGCCTATTTCAACTAAAATTTAAATTTTGGTAGTAATATTGTCAATTAAAGTATGCGTATTTTAAATATTTAGAGGGAAATATTACAGGGGTTAAATAAACTACCAAAAAGAAATTTATTACAAGTTTGGTGTGGAATAATTGTTAATATGTGGAGAAACAGCCGGAGTACTTTCATATTTTGTATGAATATTGAACAACAATTTTAGTACTTTTTAATTTTATTAGTGCCCAGCAGAGTTAGAAATCTTTTCAGTATTATAAAAGAAAATGTAATGTTTATGCTACAAAAGAAGTACAATTGTAATTTTAATTGTTTGTGAACTATTATTATAATTTACACAGTATATGTCAATGATACTTATACAAGCAGCAGCATTAAAACTAAATATTCCAGAAATGGTATTAGAGAAAATTAAAACAATATTAATCAATAAATATGCAGTGTGACTTCACCTTTATTATTGCATGAATTATCGGAGAACTAAGAAACCATTTAAAATTTATATCCTGTGTTTTAAGAAATACGCTACTACGAAATAATATAATATAAATATTTCTCTATCATTTTTTAAATATAAATAAAAAAACAACTCCCCCATTTAATATTTACTATAAATGTCAGTGGATGTCGTCAAAAATATTGCTTCATTACAATAATTGAGAAAAAAAAACAGTAAAACTCACATTTATTTATAATATTTGTGTGAAATATACAATTTAATTTTTAATTATTTACACTTTTCGATAATATATTTTATTTTAAATTTTCTTAAAAACGCCATTCACTTTATGAGAAGTGTTCATCTTTATGTATGAGTGAAACAAAATGATATACAGTCTGAATTGGATATCAAAAGCATTTGAGAAATTTCCATTATAACTCGGATCAAACAGGACTTTAAACTCACGAACAAAAAGCAGTTTGAAACAAGCCAACAACTATGACGTTAACATTGAAGGAAAGAAAGCTTTACGCTTTTAAAGCTTGTCTAAAGCTCTCCAACTTTTCGTTTGTGCTACATCAATAAAACGCGAAACTTTTCTTTGTCCGGGTTTACAGCAAAGCAAGTTAATTCCATACCAGTCGAGGTGATTACCATCCCACGATTAATAAGAATTCCTACCTAAAAGAGTGAATGTCATAGAAGAAACTTTCTTCACTATAATACCCATATAAATATTCTTGGGTGTTACGGTTGAATCTTAGATTTTACTTCAAATATTTTCTGACAAAAACGGTTACGACAAATGGACCGATAGACGTATTAATAAAAGGAGCAAAGAAGTGTATTTAAAAGAGGACACGTAGATTATACCTAAATATTTTTGTGGTAAAAATAATTTCGGGAAACTGCAAATAAATCATATTTGTTAATTAATTTATAATTTATTGGTCATTAATGTAACAGTTGCACGTATCGTGGACTTATTGCTATAAGAGTAATTTCTCCCAGTCTACTACAAGCAAATAATGTAAATATGTAACTAATTAATTAGGAGTGAACTATCAAAAATAGGAAAAGATAAATAGTACACTTTATTGAAATAATTCAAATATTACTAAAAAGTAATAAAGTATTGGCACATGGGAAAATAATAAAGAACACGCAATGAAAAAAAGGAGACACATTGTCTTTTTGTCAGCGTATATACCTTAGTAATATAAAGAGTAAGGGAATATTTATAAAATGACGAACAATGAAAAGCATACGTAAGCTTTCAGAATGCAACCTTAGGCCAGGGGCAGATAATTTCACGAATCGGCCACCGAGGTAAAAAGGTCTATGTGGAGTTTTTTTGAAATGACATAAATTAATGGAAGAATATGAAAATTGCGCCGATTGCAAATGGCTATTCGTTTTTTCGAAGATCTAAACTAAGAAATATGAGCACATTTTTTTAACAATTTTGAAATTTGTCTAGTTTGTTAAATAATTAATTCTTGAAATCTGGGTAATAAACTCTATAGTCAAGTAAAGTTATTCAAAAAGTTTAACATTTTAAGATTTTTGTGTTGAAAGGAATGGACTTATGGTGATGGTTTAGAGAGTGCATACTACCGAAAAATGTATGACTGACATCATTTACCTGGGGCTGCCAACTACGATTTTGGTTAAACAATAAACCCAGCTCCTTTAGATACTCTAAATATATATATATATATATATATATATATATATATATATATATAATATATATATATATTTAGAATAAGATAGGTATAAGAGAATTGATCAATAAAGAATGTGGTAGATCGTTTTAGTTGATTTTAGAAACTAGCCTCTCGTTACTGACTATGATTGCCTGAAACTTTATTTAAATTAATTAAAGACCAATCTTTTGGGGAATTATTTCATCATATTTAAGCCAATGCGACTTTCACGATGAACAGCGATAGTGGAACTTTTTATAACTTCTCTATGCGGAATTCAGGTAAACCGAAATTCAAATAATTTTTGTGTCAGTTTTTCTGTTATTTATCAATATGAAAATAGAAATGGATTATCTTTCCGCTCCCTTCTAGCTTCACTTCCACTTTATGCTATTTTCATTAGGCGTATATAAATATTATTAAAACCGTCCCTAGTTAGCACGTCCTACGATGGCGAGGCAGTTGTATCTACATGAATGTGAAAATATCAGTGTTCAGAAATATTACGAACTCAAAAAATAATACATATTTTTTGTTACCGAATGTACTTAAATGATATTAAGAATGTGATACAGAATTTTCTTTGCTATTGTTTAATACATAAGATAGAACCTGAGGTTTGAAACTGAGGGAAAGATGATCTCTATAGATTAATATAAAGATCAAAAATGCATGTATCTAACTACTTACTTCACTGTCACAAATAACAGACAAATCTACCATTCACAAAGATAGCATCGTAAGTAAATAACCCATTACAAATTAGAGCCTCGTAGGTATGTAAAAATCGTGTTGTGCTACTTATTATCTTTGTCCTCAAAATCGAGCAACTTATTTTAAAAATGTGGAAAATGTATTAAAAAAGTATCTCTCATACCTTTTATAATTAGGCAATTTGCAAGTTCCCTTAATACATTTTGGCAACCATGTTTAAGATACATATGAGCACAGTTTTCTCTTCAATATTATTTATTAGACTATATGACGCATTAAAAAATTGTAAAATGTATCAATACTAAAAAATTAAATAATTATTTAATAAATTATTCATTTATAAACATATAAATTTAATAATTTATCAAAATTACATAATTTTGATAAATTATTCCTTATTCTTTGTAATTCAAAGATACTTAAACCGCTACTATTACTTAGACAAGTTGTATATATATATATATATATATATATATATATATATATGTTTTATACCAAAGACTCAAAGGATGTTTATTTAAACCCCAAAAAGTATTTAAACCCCAAAAACAAATTTATCTCCAAATTCCTGCCCTAAATCGAACTTTCATCGCTATATAATAAAATACGAGAAAACAAGCTTAGCAAAGTTCCTGGTAGATTCTATTTATTACCAGTGCCAACGTCTTTTATATGGACTCGCTTTTAATATTGTACTTTCGCATATGGAATCAATTAATAAAATTTATTTCGTGTGTTATCCAAAATTAAATGAAACTACGTGATGTAGTATTATTTCTACTTTCCTTAATTTCTTTACTACGACCTATGTTTCGTTGTATTACATCTTTATCTTTGCTAATAGCCCACCTGAAGATATTGTAATACAACGAAACCTAGGTCGTGGAAAAGAACTTGAAAAACATAGAAATAATACTACATCACGTAGTTTCATTTAATTGTGAATAATTAATTTCTACAAAATTAACGCCAAATATATTTAATATTCGTACGTTGTCTTTGTTCAATATAATAAGTACGTTTTTAAAACATTTTATTATAATTAAAATTGTCTTTCCTATATTGGCACATAAAATAATTTTTTTAGGTCCAACTTTGAAGGCTCATTAAGTTTATATTTAGATATACCAGTTTAAATATTAAAGTGCGTAGTATTTTTTTTAAACTATTACAAAAGTTTATATAATTTTTTGCTATCTATGAATATTAGTATAGCTAGTACACCTTTATCCGGCGTTAGAGAAGTGACTGGTTCCCATATACCTTTTTAATTTTTCAATGCAAATTTTTCATGAAATATTTACTAAACACCATTATCATATTTTTAATATTATAGGCTAAAAATGAGAATCAAGATACACAACGCTTTAAAAACTCATTTCTCGCAAACTAGAATTTGTAATATTTAATGTTATTGAACACGTTCCATCGTATTTTAAAAGACCTCTCCAATGATAATCCCCATTTCCAACTATATAGGCAAAAAAATAAAAAATAGAACTTAATTTTATTTATGTCTTCGTGTTCAGATATAAGGAGGAAGAAGATGAAATAACAAGTTCGCCTTTGTCATTTAGCCACATCAAAATTGTTTTATTTGTGTTCATTATGGAGAAAACAAAGATATATGCCAATAATAGTATGAGTAGGTAAACTGCATTAAATTACTATATACTCTTCAAACTATGAATATAAGCTTAGGGTGCAATAAAAAAATATTTTTATTACATATTTTTCTTTCATTATATATTTTTAAAAAATATTTGTCTTGTAGACTCGTTTGATAACCTAGAAATATTTTTGGTCTAATTTTATATTTAAAGTTGCGCCTTATGTTGTGTAGTAGGCGCGGTGTTGCATGCCGCTTATGCTGTAACTATGAAAGTTTGGATGTTTGTAATAAATTTCCAATCAACCATCGAATCACTACCAAATTCGGAATATGTATATTCTGTGTGAGTCATTTTTTATCCCCATGGAATGTAAATATTTCAAATATTATATTTGGCATAGCGCGTGATTGAAACTAAAGTATAAACCGAAAAACAGCATTATTCCCTCAGTATGGAACTCGAGGTTTATATTTGGTTATAATATTTTAGTACTACAAGATTTTAATACATAGCACAATATATGTGTATTAAGTATTTAAAATTATTTATAGATAGATGTTACCATTGCATAATTGTGTTAACAACAATTTTCATCATCTTAATCGAAAATCTACGCGAACAAGTCCGTTGGCGGGATGATATTTTTGAGCTTTTTCAGAGCAGATGTATTTTAAAATATTAATTTAGATCAAAAATATTTTTTTCCGTTTTGAAATTTTTAAGGCGGCTTCTTTCGAGTATTCAGTAGTAAACAAAAAAATTGGTTTTTACTCAGAGTTAATAGACGCATACATAATTTTTAAAGTGTTCGAAACATCGACAAATTTATTGAAAGTACAGCACGTATTTGCAGCTATATTTATTTCATATTTGTCATTTTTGTGTATTTTTATTTTAGATAAGCGATATTTACTAAAGACTATATTAAAATTGGGGACAAGAAATTGTTAAAAAAAATTAGATATTATATTTAAACAAAATTATATAAATGCATAAATTTTAAAATACTACTCTATATCAAACGCATCCCAAAAATTTTACAATTATTTTTTTGGTGTTTATTTATACATTAATAGTATACGTTAATTGTAAATAACCGTTTAGATAACAAACTAAATTAAAAATCAATGTAATATTTCAGCTCCCATTTCTAGAACTTATCGTACAAAATTCTTTTAAAGTTTTTAAATTATTCATTAATATTGATCTCGCCCAACTTATACAGATCACATTTCTCTGTTATCCTGTAGTTTTCTAACGAATAGTTTAAAAGTAATAACAGGGATTTAATGTAAACAAAATTATGGGCGTGGACTTTCACGCATTGAAACAGGACGCATCAATGTATGAAAAATATTTGCCTACACCTGCAAAACCAGGACGGTAATCTGTATACAAATATATTCATTCAATCCCATAATCTATCAATGTTGTGTGTGTGTGTGTATATGCGCGAGCGTGGGTTCGCTCGGGTGTGCGTGCAAACTTGTAAACTTTCATAAATGCTTGCATGCATGCGTGTGTATGTGTGGTTGTGTTTTTGAACATGAGTTACACATGTATCTCCTCTCAATAAATTAATTTAGATAATTTAGATGAAATTTGGATTGAAGGTTATTACTTATCCAGAGAGGCCATGTGCTTAATCATTTTGAGACGGCGTCCTCTTGAGGTTCTCTACTGGGGTTAACGTTATGGTATTAGTAATTGCAACACGTAGCTGGGTTAAACAGTCTGTTTCTCCTATAGTAAACGCTCTATTTTGTACATAACATTTACAATATTACTTCTAAATGCTGTACCATAAGATAAAAGTTGACTAACTTGTTATCAATGGAGGCAGTAAAATCTTTATGTAATTATCTTTTATTGAAGCAAATGTACCAGAGTAATCTTTGATAATTAATTCAGGAGGTTTTACTGGTGGTATATATAATCTAGAAAATTTTTACGTTTTAACGCAGATCATACATTACAATAAATTTAAAAATATTTTCAAGTAAAATTTAAAGAATAATTAAATATGTACTAGAAGGCAGAATGTATGAAGAAGTTAAATTAAAGGAATAATTCAGTAAAAACCAAATATCTCCATTTTTATCGCAGAAACTACAAAACGCAGCAGGCAGCTACGTGAAACTAAAAGCTTCTAACGTCGGTGAAAATAATAAGAACAAAGCCTGTTGTCTAGAGTTGTTACATTTTTTGTTTTATTGGTCTCTTATCTGTGCTTGTGTTAGAAAACCATTTTTCTGCATATATTTTAAGCCTTTTATGCTGGTACGAAGCATAATACTACCTTCGTTATTTTACCCTACATTCCATGCTAGCTTTATTTTTTTTTATTAGATATTACAAAAGCATGCCTAAGACTTTTAAGGTTGAATTTATTCATATTATATTTTAAGCACCGGTTGTCTCCATAGACTGAATCAACCAATGTTTGTAAATTTAATCAGAATTACCCGGTAATATTCTTATATTACGTTGATATTGCAGAACGTTATCCACTGTACCAAGTAGTTTTAATATAATTTAATTAATACTTGTATTTATATCAAATATTTTGAGAAAACTAAAACAAAATAAAGATTTAGGACATGAAGATTTTGCTTATCTTATTAAAAAATAAATAAAACAACCCGAGTGTGAGACTTGCCCGCATATCCGAGTTTCCATGGAAATCCCTGTTAGTATATATGGATTGGAATAATTTATTAAGTAATACCTATTATAATTATGTAGATCACATATGTAAATCATCATGAATACATTGAATATTATAATATAGAATCATCCTTATTGCTTTCTTTCGACCGTTGTGCAAGCTTGTAGGGATCTACTATACCGCATAGAATTTTGAAAAATACATTTCTGTGATGCTCATAATTATATACCTTAAATTACTTTGAAAGTCGTTCCGCTTGTATCTTTTCAACTTTCCTTTTTACGTGAATGAAACATGAACTTTCATAACTGGACATAAACTTGCGTTAAATAGAAAACTCAATCTACTCCCTTCTCTAATCTAATCTAAACGGAGAAATTAAAATTCTAAAGAATTATTGTTTTTAGAGTACTATACCCCTAAAATAAAGATAATTATAGGGTTATTTTATTTTCCGCCCATCTGTTAAGTTTAATTTTCTCAGCAACAGCCCGAGGTATCAAGTTAAAATTAATACTAAATATGAATGTCTATTACATTA
Organism: Druceiella hillmani; assembly: GCA_039881145.1. NCBI lineage: Eukaryota > Metazoa > Arthropoda > Insecta > Lepidoptera > Hepialidae > Druceiella > Druceiella hillmani. The sequence continues at coordinate 404,988 of JAYKKI010000085.1, read as the reverse complement.
CGATTCTTTAAAAAACACAAATTTCTAACCGAATCTAATGGAAATATATTTGAAATTATCCTATTTCGTCAGTCACTCACTGACTCACTCATCGGAATAAATTAGGCATTTTTCATTGATCTATAATCTTGATATTTGACACATAGCATGGTCTTCTATCATAAGTAAAGCAAACATCATTGATTTCAAATTCTACGTGGAATTATCACGTAGCAAACCTCATTCGTTGATTCTTGATATTTGTTTGTATAGTACTTCATACGAGTAAAACACGCACCACGAGGGTGCCATGCGCATTTCGTCAGTTGGAAACATTTCAGGGTACGTAATATTTTTATTACAATATTTACAAATGTTAGTTCTTCACAATACAAAAATATTGCAAAATATTGTATACTATAACTTTTACAGGCGTAAAAATATGGTGCCAATCTAAAATATTATAAGATTTAGGATAATCGCAATAGCTTTCCTGTAATCTTCCAGTCAAACTTTGCTCTTTCATGATTTCTTGCTCAGTAGTTTCGAAAATAAAATGCTGAAATTTTATGTTTTTGCGTATTTTTAAAAATATCCTATTAATTATGCAATTAAAATTTTTTTTTATTCCATATTTTTATATTCTTCATAACAAATCTTTTGAGTATTATCTAAACACACACACACACATACACACATATGAATATATATATATATTTATATATAAATATATATATATATATATATATACATATATATATGTATATGTATATGTATATATATATATATATAAATGGGAAAAAACATTTCAAGATTTCTATATACTTCTACTTTAATTTTTACACGAATGTTTCAAAAAGTTATATGTGTTTTAATAAGATACTGGGGCAACTTTTAAGTTTCTACATCCCATGGCTTCGGAGATAATTGGCTCTGAAAATAGAACAATGCAAACGTATAACCAAATGTAACTTTCGTAGGTACGAGTATAAAAACGGGTGGAATATTTAAAAAAGTATGACATCTAGAACCATTGCCATAGTTCCAGCTGCCTTCTAAATACCCAATTTTAAATTTTAATAGTTTTGGAAACGGGACAGGAAACATATTTTTTTGCATATTTGTCACTATATCTCTTATGGTACAGTATTTAATATTAAGAAAAAAATATTTTTGAGATTAATACAACTAGCCTTTTCAAACGACATTCCGTATCGAACATGGAATTTAAAGAAATTCAGTATTTAATAGGCCTTCCTAAAATTTTTAAATGAATGTATTTGCGTTTTAGTTTTTGCGATATGTACGTCTTGTTATACCTTATGATTACACACAAATTTCATGTTTCTACGTCAAGCGGTTTCTGAGAAAACTGCTGCCACGGACCTATGAACAGTCATGTTAGTGATCTTACAAGAGTTTCATTTATTTGCTATCAAGGTTCGGAACCATAAAAAGAGGTCATTCTCTTTTATCTTAAACATTTACATAAAAACATATGATTTCCAAAAAAAAAAAAATTACAATATGGGACAGTGCCAAATATATTTTCGTGAAAACACGAACCATTTATAATATTGAAAGAAAATAAAATGTTTGTTTTGAACTTTCATTCAATTGCATCTTACACGTGAATACAGGGTAGTGATGGAAGAAGTAAGATACATATGGCTTTGAATTTATTTGAGTACTTGTTGGAAATATAAAAACCATGGATCGAAAACCATGAATCCACTTCTCGCCTGCATTTTTCTTTTGTAATACGGGACCAATATTGCGTCGTTATGTTTATTTTAGCCGAGTTTGAAATGTGAAATTTTTTTACAGAAACGGTCATTTGAAGTGATTACCTCATTACTTTCATCGATTTTAGGACGTTTTCACGTAAAAACATATTCACAGTTTTACGATGATCCAGTTGCCCATATGGAGCTATTTTGTCTAAAAGCGTAAATAAAAAAAAACAGTACTAAAAATGTAACAATTAGTTTTTGTCCAACGCTAGTTGAAGTTTATCACATCATTCACCGCTTCTGTCTCTATAATAGAAGAATATTTTCTTTTAGAACTTGTGGCACTACCCAGTTAATACACAATATGAACGTAGATAGTTTCAAGAAGATAAATTCGACATACAGACATAGTCATCAAAGAGTCAATATAATTACAAAAGTCTCATTGATCTCTCACGGATGATACGACGAAAGTATCTTACATGACTTGAAACTCATTTTCCTCTAACGTTCAACCTAATTATGCCCGTCAATCCTTTGTTATATAAAGGAACTTATACATCCGATCTGTTTTCAAGTGCTTTCGAAGACGCGCGTTCCACGAGAGCTTTCGCAATTTAGAAATGTCAATCAATGATTTATGTCCACTATAGATAGCGGGAACGACAGCGGTGCTTTACAAACTTGAAATGTTGACAGGAGTGCTTTGCTACTAACCCGCATCAAAGTTTTAGCTAAGCCTTAAATCAAATTATTAGGATATTTCCATAATACTGTACCATTTCAAAACTGTATTTGGACAAATAATTCATCAGTTGAAATTCTAAAGTAAAAATTTAAGTACAATTTTACCAGTTTCTGTTTTTCTACACACAATATTTTTAAAAATATTTTTTTAGTAGCTTTTATACATATTTTAAAACCCTATTTGAATCTGCTTGAATCCCATACTGGAATAGAGAATGGAATTAACCAACTTGTTCGTTCTTTGTAACAAAGTTTTCCGAGACTACATTATGACACTTTTCTAAAATAAAATAAACAATACTCAAAATATGTTTAAATTTTCCTTAAATACTCCCAAGCACCAAGAAATAAATCGATTGATTGACAATCCCCATACCCATGCCTCTATTTTGGCAGTTATTGTATTAAATAAAAGTAATGCAAATTGTCTGTACTTTTCATATCCAGAATTAGATAAGTTCTTTCTCTTTACCCGCAGGCAAAATATTACATGTGTTAAAAACGCGTCAAAATGCACATCAAAATATTTCATATGACTTCAGGATTTGAAAAATTTATGAGAAGGGGGACGAGTCACTCCTCTTTATTCTCACCCCTACAAAAGTGGGTGTGATGGAAATTGTTTAAAAAATTCAGAAATTTTCTCATCGATTTTGAACTGCAGTTAAATCGTCAGCCATTTAAATAAAGTTTCCTACCAAAGTTTTTTTGCTGAAAATTCTGTAGGGTAAATATGCAAGAAGGTTGAGGTAAGAAAGCAATTTCATTTGGGCAAAAAATTTAATTAATTTAATTCAGAAATATCTAGATTGTTTTGAAAACTTAAGGGATGCCCTGTAGCACAACGATTTGAAGGTGTGGTGATCACAACTCCACGCCCACCCCCGGTATGGGAGGAGGAGGAGGATGTAAGTTGTTATGAGAATAACGATGTAAAATACGAATAATTTAGATTTTCTGCAATCTCTAAGGATACGCCGCCGCAGGAAAAAGTATAATATACAATAAATTTGAAGGAAACAATGATAGTAAAATATTTGATTTTTTTTTAATATCACTAAATATTAGTAACATTTATATTCACATATGATCATGCAGATCATATTAAAAAATTGCTTTAAAATTAGTCCAGAGAAAATTTCTTTATCGCAAAACCTCTCCTTTTTATTTATTGGACGTTATCTATTCAAGTCAGACCGCAATTACTACATAATTTGTTCTAGAAGTGATCAATAATTAAAACTTTGTCGTGCTATTTTTTCAATTTGTGGTATTTTTTCACAACCTTGTTGTTTTTCCGAGAATTCAATTTAATGATGCCTAAAGCAATTTAAAACTACACACCCGGTAAAATTATTTGACACTCGTGTTGCCATGTATTTTCATAGAACCACTTTATTTAATATCAAAATGTTGATTTTTAGCTCAATAATAATACATTATATTGTAATTTCACATGTGGTAAATACCACATGGGATATGTTTAAAAATCCGTTCGAGACCTAAAGGAGACGGGAAAAAGTTTATATGGTTTTGGGCGCAGGTGACATGATGTTAAACATTTTAAGAGAAAATGGAAAAATAATCCCTATAAAGTTTTAGTTAAATTGCCAATCAGTTGAATGAGAAATATTTGTATTTTTTTTATTAAAAGTGAGATTATTTTTGGTGACAATTTGTAAATGCCGAACGCTTTTATTGTTTCTAGAAGGTATATACTGTGCCGCTGTATCCGCTACATACAGATGTATTGATTCGTAAAACTCGCATGACCCACAGAGTCGTTGAATTCTAAAATGCGAAAAGAGCAAAAAAGACATTAATTTCGACCATACAGAATGAATATCAATATTGATCGATTTAATATTTTTCCCTTTAGGCACATTACAAAAAAGTTGAACCTTTTCTTGTTTTTATATAATATTTTTAATTCCTCTTAATAAATCAATAAATTATTTTTCCATTTCCTTCCCGTGCCTTTGCAAAATAGTGCGGAAAGCTGGAACGATTATTATTGCCCACATTTTGAAGATAAACGTAAAATATAATAACCCGTCATTAAATAACAAATGTACTTTTATTTCGTTGGCAAGTAGCTTAGAAGTGGAGATTTAATTTACTTACAATGACTGAATAAATAGTTCAGTTGTTTTAAACATATGACATCGCACGATGTAGCTTCCGAAGACAATAAGATATATATATATATATATATATATATATATATATATATTTATATACAAACAGTTAAATATACATTGTGTTTCCACTAAAATATTTACAATTATTAATAATATTTTCAACCTTGCAAATATATTGCGAATTTTTCCGTGGGTCATAAAATATCGCGAACTTCTCACAATTTACGATGAAACTTAAAATAATTCTTGTAGTTTTACAGTAAACTTCCAGTAACAATCTTTTAGCATGAATACATTTTTATATTTGCTAATATAATGTGAGTCCAACATAATGGCAACCCAGAAAACCCGATGCTAACAAAATTGTAGAATAGCGTTTAGCGCAGAAACTTTAAATTTATGGTATGTTTTTGAAATTAAATTACACAATGCTATAGCCAATATGTGAAGAAATTAGGTATGTAAGGTGAAAACGTGAATGCATTAAATTTTGCCTATCCGGAGGTTTCCGCGAAGTATAAATTTTGGCTCAGTGAAGTTATGATGCTTGTATAAATATCTTTTCACCACTATACGACCTATTGATTGCGTGTTTAAAGTAATAATGGAGAGTGATTATAGTAAAGTTGTATAGTATTGAGGTTGACTATTGAAAAAATCAGCAGCAATAGAATGACGTCTATGAAACCCCATGTATTAAAGTAAAATGGTGCGGAGAACCCAAAAAAGTCGCGGTGTCCGAGCGCATCAACGAAGGACGTAAGTGACAAAAAAAATCGAAGCGTTCCTTGATGACTATAGTAAGTCCGCGTAGAGAAAGCTGAGTTCATGCTAGTTATCATTTAATCTATTTGTGTACTACTTTTCATATCACAGATACATAAATAATAAAACTATTCAATGTGTTTTTTTTTGCTTTCCTTCTCGGTCCCAATGACAATAAAAAACGTTCGTTGATATCAAAGAAAATAAAACCAGTTAACTCAGACGTCATCACCTAAAATAGACTGCCCATGTCCCCAATATAGTCACACCCCGCTATATTGTAAAATGTTCACTTAGCAGTTACAGAGATTAGACACAATATTTCATTTTCCCAAAAAATTTCCAGAACAGCCCTTCTCGCACTTTTTTGGTTACGCAGATCGGTTACCTACCACAGAACTATTCAATATGTTAACCTATCCCGACATATAATTAAATATATATTTATGTATCAGTTTATGTGTCATCTTCACAAAAAGTGTGTACCGCTAGTGGTATATTCATCAAAGTTTGAGAACCAGTGGTCTAGGACTATCTTACCCAAAATTCTTAAAAGAAAACGGCAGATACGTTAATCATAAAATATCCTACAGTCCTCTAGTCTCATATATCCTTTTTTCTTTCATTTGCATTATGCAACCTTTAAAATGAAGTCATCATGGACTAGAGTGGGCTAAAAATATATTTTGTGTTCGATTGTTACCTGAAAATTATTTTTGGGTTGGTTTTACATTTAGAGGTAATGCTAGTGATATGCAGTGCCATGGTGTCGTATGCTACTTATCTAGTAAGGGAGAAAGTCGAGCATTTGTATTTTTCCTGTAGCGGAAGCTACATATTGGTTATGTGTATAATATTAATATCACAAAAGGTACATTTGGATGTTTGTTACGCAATCACGCATAAACGACACGGCGACTTCTCATTAAACTTGGCATGGACATAGTTCTTGCTTGAAACTAACCACTAAATTCAAGAAAGAGCATTATTTCTTTAGAATGCTCTCAATTTTTTTTGTAATGATAACTTTTTAGTACTGCAACACATTTGGCGCAATGTATATGACAAGAATTGGACATCTATAGATAGCCAGTGTCATAGTATCTTTAGGTTACAAACAAATTCTACTTTATAAATCGAAATACATACTACGAGCAAAAAGCTCCTTACACATATTTTTAAAATATGTAAATTTAAAATTGAATCAAAAAATTAATACTTCATGAGGCAGCTTTTTTCAATTATTCCGTCGCGATAATAATAAAAAATTGGTAAACTTAAGTCGAAAAGATTCTTAATGAATTTTAAAACTTATTACAGAAGTTTTATTATATTTCTTCAGTACTGACTTCAAAAGATAGCAGATTAACCTGAAAAAATATATTCGCCATATTAAAAAATATTAAATTAAATTAAATCGACCTTGTAAATCATAATGATCGTTCAACGTTAAGAAATCTTTCAATTATGTATCAGCACAATTAAATTAAAAAATTTATTATTATTGAACGAACATTGTGTTTACAAACGATTTACAAAGCCAAAAGATTGAAATAAAATGATATCTTGAAATATTTTTAAAGTAAATAGTCCTTCAATCAAGACATCTAAAATATGAAAATAAGGGGAAAAGTCATTAAAAGGACAAGTTCCATGAAAAAGCTAGTAAATTTGGAACTTGGAAACATTCAAAGCTATCTACTATCTCACAACATGTTTTTACCCAAAATGAACAAAAACATCATAAAATACTGGCCAGAACCTGACATGCCACACTTATTGTAATATATCCTTGGATTATGTAGGTCTTGAGCCCTTTTTACTCTTGTTTGTAATGCTTTTAGGAATGTTGCGGCTACAATAAAAATAAGCTTTTATTCTGAATCTGAATATGTTAAGCACGCAACATTTCACATGACCATAACATTTACGAAGACGAAAGTATTTTATGAACTTTTACGTAAACAACTAGTGAAAGCTGTCTTGTGAAAGTTGAGCTATTTGTTCTAGATAAGAAGCGGTAGAAAGTGTATCAAAACAAATGTTATCTCGTTTTGATTAACGCCATTGTAAGAGTTATCAGTTTCGACAAGAAAGACGAAAGCTTGCTACAAGGTATTTCGGTGAGTTTTATTTGTGCTTATATAAAATGTGTGTATGCGCGCCATTATAACTTTAGATTTTTCTTATTTGCGTATTCATTCATTCTTTGCTGTAGTGTTATCTGTGATGGTGTCCTCATAGGAAAGTTAATTAAATGGACCACATTAATATAAACTTCAGTTATTTTTATAAATTATTTGGCATAAAATAGTCACCAAGAGGAAAGTTCAACAGCGGGTAGCCATTTATGAGTTTTGATTCTGCACGATTAGCTGTGATTTTGAAGTAAAGCTAGGGGTTAAGGAGTATTTACATTATTCTAGCAACCAAGAAACCCTGAAAATAAATATCGTCAAATCAGAGTACTATAAATTAATCCTACGATTATGTCGTGACCACCGGATATAGAAACAGTGTAAATGCACACGTTAACCTATTTCTGCATCTAGTAGTCGGGATCCGGTCGCCCAACTAATAAAAATAACGACTTTCGTGGGCCGGATTCGTTCAAATAATGCACGGCTACCAGATGAAAAATTAAAAAAAAATTAGTTTTAAAAAACATATTTAATGACACTGCACTAGACGAATGCGAAAAAAAGAAACTTTGCCTTTAATTTACGTGGAAACGGTTGTAAGTAATAAAATATTTTTTTTACGTTTCGCAACACATTAGTTGAGATAATTGAATGGGGTGTAACCTTCCAAAATTTTATATACAAACATTTTTTATATACAAAGTCTAAAACTGTAAAAGACCTAATGCTCTGACAGATGGTTGTATATGACGAAATTATAAGCGTTTTTGTTTCATTACTAAACCCTAGTTAAGTTATTCATTACAATAAATCAAATTAAGGAGTATAATGTTACTCATATTTACATTTCTAAGAGTATCATATACCAGAGCAAGGAAATAATTTCATAGTTGAGAATTCACTTCGAACCTGCGGATTGTTACGTCGCAGGCTACTTTTTTAAATATCTATTTTGAAGAAGCTTTGAAAAAAAATTCATGATTTCTAATTCATATATAATTCACAATATTGAAAAACAGTAGTAAATATTATATAACAATTATTATCATCACCTTCAAAATTATATTTATATGGTGAAGTTACCTTACCGATGATTTTAAAATGCGTCATTTTTAAGTTAAGTACTATTATTAGAGTCGCTCTGGTTAAATAAATAAATTTGTAACAGAAGTTCTAAGAACTTGTAATTTTCATTTTACCGAGTCTTTGAAATATGTAATCTGTATTATTACCATTAATAAAATTAAATACTGTGTCTAGGGACTACGATAAATAGTACGTAATTTAATTATTTATTGAGACACGAACATTTCTTGGAGTTCTGTTGGCATGGCGATGGCAAAAAAATTGAGCCAGTTTAGGACTGACCGTGATGAAATTTTACGAAGAGACCTAGTTGCTGTGGATACATAGAAATAGATGCAATTTTTTTTTAAATTTTTTTGTAGAGTATATCTCTTGTTATCGCACACGAATGAAATTCTTGTTATCGTAAACGTTATGAATAGAATGTTATTGAATCTCTTTTCCGCTGAGACGTCATACGACATTTATTTTTCGAGAGATAAGTTTCCTAAAACGCTTTGCAATGTATCCCCTCTTTTCCAAATTACAAACCACTTGTATTAGAAATATAAACCAAATATTATAACGACATTTAGTAAGCAGTTAATACGCAATTATTTTCATTATCATGCAGTAATGAAAAGACAAAATCGGCCAAATAATTGTCCTAAATAAAATCGGTAGAAACTTCGTAGCAAATAACTATTAATTTGCATTTATCAGAAGCATTTTGGTTAATTTACATACCATCAAAAAAAATTAAAGAGATTTCGCTTGTTGATGTGGCTCGAACGAGACACAAACCACGTAATTAGTTAAAAATATGTGACACCATCACAGATAATACATATCCGAGACTCACGTGCCCGAATTTTTCCAAATTTATATGAAGAATCATGTCAATCAGCCTTCGTCATAAAATATTTTGTGTCAAGTCAGTCTATTTACAAAAGGGCTTGCTCAATTCTATGATCACGATATACTGACACAACTGCCATGTCTACGTTTAAAATAAAAAAAAGCAAATTATACTGAGATATATCATTCGAAGTGTGATTGCGTAAAAGCCGGAAAATATGCAACGAGTGAGCTCAGCGAAGACTAACTTATATTGACCATTGAGAAAATATTTACATTCATTTTTATTTAATATACCAAGTCTGTTAATACCGGACCCGCATTCATTGCTTATGTCTGAAATTCATGGCATTTTGAATGTCATATGGGATTTCACATATTAATATAGTAGTCTATACATTGCATCAAAACAATATGACGACATATTTGTGACACATATGTGTTTTGGTAGAGAGAGAAACATTTTTTCCATTATCCTGATGTACTAATTTAATAACAAAAAAAAATTGTTTCAATCTTTGCATTTACCAGTGCCTCCGATGTTACGTAGTTTGAAAATTTGTATTACTAGCATCATGTGTGCGGCATCATTGAAATTAATTTTGAATTAAGATGGTGGTATATATTTCCAACCCAACCAACGCGTATCTATCTATAAGTAGTGTTAAATACTTTATGTACACACATTGTGCCATTTGTTGATATGTTGCATTATTAAAATTTTACTATTGGACAAAAACACAGAGTTAAATCCAACAGAAATAATGTCCGATTTTGGATTTCAAGTGACCAGTACGTTAGTTTAAATCGTGAGCTCTGTCTGTACCAGGTTTTATAAAAATATGCAGTGATGTTTAGGAGAAATTGAGTAACAAACATAAAAATATACCTTTCGTTGTATTAATATTTCACATATATAAACTCACGGAAAATAAATAGGTTGCATAACAAACATAATATTAAAAATTTTGCAATTTCCTTAGCAATGGAATGCAACACCGAGGGCAATATATTGCCCTAGACCTATGTCTAAATCTTATATTTGACCAAAACAATTTTCTCGATTATCAAATAAATTCATAAGGCGATGTTTTGTAAATATTCCATCATAATAACAGAATTTATTTCTCTTGAGCCCAACATGTATGTATCAGGTTTCAAAAATTAGATGGGTATGTGAATAAGAAGTAACGCAGAATTAAAGAACATTCCAAAATACCACTAAGGAAAAATTCCATAAGGATTCCAGCATCACGAATTATGTCCAAGTATGATAGTGGATTGTACGAATTTTAAAAAGAAAAAATAGACGTGATTTTAAAATAAGGTACAAATAAATAATATTTCAAGGTAACTTAACTTCTTATAAAAAATTAAAAATATACCTATTTCTTTCGTTAAGCAAACTCTTTCATTGTAATCATATTGTTTTAATACATGCTTTTTACCCTAAGACGCGACCTCTCTTGTCTTTACCCAATTAGCAGCTAAAGTGATTAATTTTTAGCCATATCGTAGTTATTAACAAGCTGATATATTTTTTATTTCCCAACTTTTTACCGTCGTGTCAAAACTAACGAATATTGTAAATAATTTTTTTGTTCATTATCACGGTTTAATTACACAGTTAACCTCTATAAAATTTAGCACATTTTTCATAAAAACATTCCATGCAAATAAAACCGGAGGAAATAGCTAATATAAAATAAATAAACATAGGTCAGTTTTTCCTTAGTCTTTGAATAACAATACTTGACAAAAATATATGTTATGTGTCATAAGTTAACATATAGATTTTTTCTCACGTGTTCGATGTCTTCCGTTTTAAATTTCACTTTTAGAGTCTTGAGTTCTAAAATATTGAGAAAATTATAAGAACGTATTTTCAGACACAATGAACTATATTCCATAACGGTCATAAAGTAGTGGCTTAGTTTGCGCGCCATTTCACACAATTTCTGCGAATTGCTTTGTAATCGGCACACTGTTTTTATGCTGGTTTTTCAAAAATCCTTGGACGTAGCAAGCTGAGATTGGGGGTAACACTTTTGTTTTTGAAAATCTAATAATTTGAATCAAAAATTGTACACCTGAGTAAGGCTACAAAAGTTATTAATTTTTCGGGATGTTGCAGCGAAACATAAGACACATGCCTTTGCTCAACTTTATATATTTCACATAGAGTCGCACGCTACTTAAACTATATATAAATATATGTAACAATAGATATTTATCCACGAGTTTCGATATATATGATGCTACCTCCAACTTATTAAACCAAAGTTCGTAATTCGTGATGTACGACCAATGTTGTTAATAATGATTTTTGAGCTGTTATTGGGATACCAAATTCGTCCAAATAATGTTGTAGCAATAACTTCCCATCCTATAAATTAGTCCCTTCTTCGCCTTTCGGAATAGATTGCTGTCCTTCTTCAAACTCACATCTACTAACCAGATAAGTAGATGAAATAATCTCCGAAGACGTCTTTGAAATAATTTATAATATAAAATTAACAAACGTCGTTGATGAAGTGTTCATTCTCATATTATTTAATATATTTTTATCGGTGAGTATATTTCACAGGAATTTTTGCTGATCAAAAAATTTGAAATTGAAGTCTTAAACGAACTAGATAGAGTAGTTAATGAATACCACAACTTTCGTATTCAGTCGACACTGGTACGTGTGACCTTGGACCGATAGTTGACGAACGTACCGCTTTGTATTAGTTATGCAACGTGTTTTGACTTGTACTGCGCGTGTATTTATTAGTTCGTGTTTTGCGCGTGTTTTTGTATAGTTTCGTGTGACGCCGGATAGTGCAGATTACGTTTATTAATAAAATATGTCTAAAAAAAGTTTAGCAACGATATAAAGAAATATTTTACCCTAATAAATGGTAAATCAGTTAAATGGAAAATCTGTGAAAGAAATGTATTTCCGTAAGGGTAAAGGTACAACTTTTTTAGAAAATCTCGTTCAGAGGAAACATCCACAAGAATATGATTTATTCCTAAAAGAAGACTCCGCTAAGAGGAGTGCCAAAAAAAACATTCAGCAGGGATATTTGTAGACGAATACAAATAAAAATAAAGTCATAAAATCGAATAAGTTACTGTTTTAATTCAGCTTTACGGATTGAACCGGGGAAATAAAGGCTAACTAAATAATATAATTGGGACAAGTTTATTGCCGCTATAATTTTTAAGTGCCATAAAATATTCATAAGTTTTGAAATAGTATCGATTGAGTTTACTTTTTCTTTATTTATTTATTTACTTTAATTTAGCATAAAAAATATTGAAGTTAGAGAGGTTTTTAACAGAAAACCACAATTTGCAACATATTGGAGTAGAGTTGCAAAAATATATATACCAGACGCATTCGACGAAGCTTCTTGCTCAAAATTCCTAAGTCGAAATCCAGTATATTTTCAGTACCTTGCATTAATTTAAATTTATTTTTTATGTATAATAGAGGCAGATATTATAGTGCAATGCCCTTGCATCACAATATGATGAAGGGGAATATGTCCCAGAAATATATACTAGAAGGCACTTCAATGCTATAATTATATTTTTGCTAAAATTTCCAACATCGGAGTCTCGATTATTTTCGGACTTTTTAGTTAAAATTTACTTTATGTATAACAGGAGCAGAACTTACATTATGTTAAAATGAATTTCTAATAATAGTTTGGACAGATAATTAAAATTATAATGGAGATGGGAAGAGAGGAGGGGGTAGGCGAGCGTCACAAAAATGTGTCCCATAATCACTTTCACGTTATCCTGGTATAATCGTTCATAATTCATGCGTCGATTTCTTCTATACTTGGCTCCATTTCTAAATCTATATTTATTATTTGCGTACTAGAGAAAGAACTTACATTAATTAAATGAATGCATTGTTAAATTTCACATGTATTTAGTATCAAAGATCACTAGAAAATCATACGTGGAAATATAAAACAATTTCTATTATTAGACATATTAATAATTTACTGCATTGAATTTCCTCAAATGTTGTTATATTGATACAATGGTCATTATGCAAAATTCCGCGCATTTAATTTCGTAATTTTCCTTACACAAAGCTAATTAAAAAAATCAACCGACTTCAAAATGTAGTAAATAAAAAGGAAGGAATAATAAGTATTTTAAAATGTACAAAATCAATCCTAAAATCCAAATCAAAGGTAACTGACTTAAGTAGATAAGTTAACAAATTTTTTTGGGGTTCGTGCTAGTTAAAACATTTTTTTTGTATAGTTTTGATATGTATGTTTGACATGCCTTAGTTGGCACCAATTTACCAAAATAAATTTTATTAAATTTTTGCAATCCAATTATTAGTTTCTGGAAAATACGTGGACAAACATGCATACATAAATTTATATACATACATTCATACATATATAGACTTATGCAATTTTGTGCATTTGCTTAGAAGGCCTAGTGGAATAACATGTATGAATATTTTGTAGTCCCGATAATATTACAAACATACCAGTCGAATTTACTTCCTTCTTATTTGAAGTCAGTTAAAAACTACATATGAAAGGTACATGTTGATCTATGAAACCTGATAAAGATTAGGTGAATTTGGCACAATACCCCTTCAAAATTGAATAGAGAAACTATGTTTTTTTGAATAATAAATTGTCTATTTTAGAAATCGTGTAATATAAACGCACATCATCGCAAAACATTTTGAGGTAAACTATGTTTTGAAACAATGTATCCGTGTGGCTATAACGGTTTGAGTAGCACGAGCCAACATACATTTCCGATTAATGTTCTCTTTTAAATTTTATCATTAAAGATCGGATCGGGAAATATTCATACATCATCTGAAATTGTTGCATAAATAATGTTTGCACCAAAATCCTTTGAGTAGGTGTTGAGACAATCGCTTACATACAAAAAGACGGATGGAAATGTTTGTTTTATGACATATGTTTATACATATGATGATATGCATCTTCTGACCATGAGTGATTTTTAAACATAAAAAATCTATGTCTGCATTTAAAAAACTGATAATATTTATGAGTTATCAATACATAAATGACTTTTAAATACAAAACAATTAAAGAATTCATATACCTTATTAGCAAAATTATTTAGCTAAATGAATCGACATGATATTTATCCAACAAAATCGTAATCGTAATCGTTGTAATTCTTTAGCACTGAAAGAGATACTACATCCATTTATTCCGTAACCTTTCGAGTCATTGAGTCGTAACTATGTAGCTAACTTAGATCGGTAATACATTTCGTGAGATTAAATCGACGTTAACAAGTACTTAGTTAATTCAAGTTTAACGAAGTGGAAAACTATTGAAAACTAATCATAGCCATATTTTTAAATTCAAGTAATTGCGCCTATCAGATAAAATGGAAGCGCAAATAATATTGTATTGGATTCAAGGATAGACATTTGCTACTATTTAAAACCATAATTTGTAAGTAGACTTACACTTTGATATTTCATTTACGAATAAACTAGTGCATATAAAAATAATTGCAATGTAATATTTTGCATTAATAAAATAAGCTATTATTTATCCCGAAATCTGATATATTTCCAGAGCATCCATCATTTTTGATGTCCATTAGGTCCCTAAGAAGCTGTAAGTTTGATTTTAGGATGAATTTATTACCGTAATTACAGAATTCTTAAATTCGATTGCGGTTTTTTTGGGATAGCATACAAAATTTTCTCCCTTTTATAACTCGAATACCAGGACACTATAACACGCGAAGTGACTTTAAAAAAAATTGGTAAAATAGGTAATCTCATGCTAGGTATATTACACATCTCCCATATTCCCTTGTATCACTAATATATATATATATATATATATATATATATATATATATATATATATACATATATATATATATATATATATACACATATATATATATATACATATATATATATATATATATATATATATATATACTTAATGTAATTGCAGCAGTCTGGTATGTAAGCAGTATAATCGCCTGAGCACAAATTCAAGTCCCATCTAGTCTAGGAATAATTTAAAATAAATATGCGTAAATTAAAATAATATGCATACGTTATTGTGGTGTTCAGGATCATGAGCAGAAGCTAGTATGTAACAAAGCAAGTGTTATGCATATCAAATAAAATACATGTGTCAATGTTAAATAATCGCGAGAGAATAAATATTTCATTGATATTTTTCTTAATGAAAATAATTTAATATGAGATTGGAAACACAGGCAGGAAAAAAGTTTGGTTATTTCGTGGTAATATTTTCATAATATATTATTGTTTACCGGTCATTCTGTAATATTTCTACCTAAACTTTCTCATAGAGGCTAAAATGAATTTTTGTTGGTTATTTTTAACAGTGACTGTCATAATGATGATAAAAAACTTAACAAGAAAACCATAAAATAAATTTAAAGCAATCAAATAGCTATCCAATTTTTGATCTTCTTTCACCTTAAGAATATTAAACCATGTCTATTTTGAGATTCAATATAAAGTTAATGCATTTCTCCGACAATGAGTATGTAGTCAACAATATTACAGCAAAACACAGTCGTAGGTTTTACCTGCGGCTTGTCAACCCTTATCAACCATGAGAGTGCTGCTACGTATCGCTCCATTCAAAGTCAGACAACAAGCTTCTTTGCATTGGTTTAATGCCTGCATGCGTACCAACTTTATCAAAATACATATGTATAGCTATATTAGTCTGATAATCGTCACCGCTCACATAACACATGTGTAAATGTATAAAGATAGATATATGACAATTTGCATCTAAGAGCGACACTTCTATTTATTATTTTCTTATTATTTATGGCAAGTAGCTTAATTTGCTCATTGTTAAATTAACTCTGAATGTAAGACGAAACTGAAATATTAATAGTCAATATATTCAAAAATCTGTTCTAACACATAAAGTGGAAAAGTTTGTTTGCTTTGTGTATTCGTGCTAATACCTGTAACCTCAAGCCCGATTCCCAAAATTATTTTATGTTAGAAAGTCAAGCCTATTCCTTTTCAATTAGCTCAGGTAAAGAATTTTTGTAATACGGGTTTTGACGCTGTACATTACATTCTGAAATATTGTAAAAATGATTATTTAACTGATAGAAAGAAGTAGTATCAATCGTTTTTAATAAAATTTATTAACAGATATTTATGAATAACCATCGCAGTTGGTATTTTTAATTTGTCTGTGATATATTTTAAATGTTATTCCTTAATCGCTATGTCACTAAAACCATAAACAAAATAATTATGATTTAATTGGATTACTCGTTTGAAGGTTGATTTTGAAGATAAAATTTGTGAAAGCGGACAACCGAACTTTGTGAAAAGTGGACTCTTCAAGGTGGGTTAGTTAAGATATAAAAAGGAATTTGACTTCTAGTGAATGTATATACCAACATATCTGAAATGTTGGTGGTGCTGCATTTTTAATGTCCTAATATTTTCATTTAAAAATAATTTTCACTGATATATACGGAATACATTCTATTTTAAATTTAGGTACCAAAATGTACAAGAAAGTGAATGTATTATCGAAAATTCTGACTCAAATATCAGGAAAAAATAGAGTTTGTAGACTTAACTAAACGATTCTTCTAGGTTTTATAATAATCTAGGTATAGAAATTATAATTTACTATATTTTTAAATCTGTCAAGAATTAATTACCATTTACATTGTTTAATGAAAATACTTTGTACCTATAAAATAATAAATTGTATATGCACCTAAGGAAGTGTGGAAGCCTCGTACTAAAAGTTTAACTTCTTAAAATGTTACTTATATACTGGCTATATTTCTCAATTACTTGGAACATTGTGCATGCTTTACAAAAGTCTGAAAAAACAAATGACTCTCGTTGTTAACCTGAAAGCAATTTCTTTATGTAATAATTCAATGTATTTACGAAAACTGTTGTTTTAATAATGGATAAAGTTTTATACTTTTCTAATAAATTTAAGCCACACCTAAAAACTGACGACAAATATCTGTGAGAACAAGTATTTCAAGTAATTCATCTTTTCCACCTGAATAACTTGAATGAACTAAGAATGTAAGAAATAATTTCAAATTCAATTAAAGCTGTCAATTTTTCGCGCACGTGCCTATTCTTCAGCAATAAATAAATATCGAGTTAAGAGAAAGAGCTAGAAAAATACATATTTGTTTCTAGTTGGCCGAGCATAATAAGAATTATCTTTTCTCTTTCAAGAATTTAGATTCGATAAGAGAAATGAAATATTGGTACCTTGAAGACTATTATTATTTTCTTTTTGTAAATTTTTGCCTCAGCGACTTTAATAAACTGATGGATTGTGATGTAACCAATATAATTGAAATTTAAAAAATACTAAATCAATCTAAATTCTATCTATATAATCAAATATATTGCCTTCGTTTTCTGTATCAATACCCATTCGGTTGTCAAGTGAATCAAAGCAAGAATAAAAATAATGGGAATAAAATACAAAACAAGGAAGCAATTTCCCCGCGTTTAATAAATTAAATGTTATAAAAAAGGTATTGATTGATTCTGAAATTATCTATTTTCGACATTTATTTCAAAAAATTGCATTCTCATTCAAAAAAATTTCTCTGTCATGCAGATATGTAGTCCTAATTTAGAACAAATTATGTTGACCCTGAAGCCTATACCATGTTTAACCCTCTTCAAGAATGAGGAGGCCATAGTCACATTCGTAAGTACATATATTCCTTTTTGGGCTTCCATAACTCACAATGAAAAACCCTTTTCGGATCTCTTAATAATCCGTCTATCTCTCGCTCGTCAAGACTCTTTTTTCTGGAACGGCTTGAAGTACCAGATTATAATTAATAACAAATGTTATGGTCTATGGCTCCATATTTTTGTAAATAAAGTGAAATTGTAACTCGATGCATTTAAAAAAATACGGCCTTTTATTTATCACGTATTTCCGTACCTCCTCAGACTCAGAATCTTGAACCTTAGTTCGTAAGAAAGTTTTATATAGGACCAGTAAAGAAAAAAATCTTATAATTAGTAGTTTTTTTATTCCACGTGGAGTTATTAAGTAACGAACGTAACTTTTTTTTGTGTATTTATATTAATATTTATTTATTGTTTTTCACAGAATTTACAACTAATATATGTGTAATAACCCGCATTAAAGGGTTTTCGCTCCAAACTCATTGGATTCCACATATTCATTTTTTCCACATATTCGTCTAACATTTATTACTAACATAAATTCAATCTCTATTACATGACATAAATGTCAAACGTCACTTGAAATTATGTGGACCAAATAAATTATTAGCATTATAGTTCAAGCTTCTTCATTGTTCAGTAAATTTAGAATATTTCTAGTTATTTTCCTTTCTATATCTTAAAACAGTATTTTTTTAGTAGAATTGACAGGTCTATTAAATTTCAGTGCGCCGGTCTTTATTAGCTGGAGTAATCTTAAGTGCTAAATAAAACATTAGATTGTTACTAGCTATATGCGTAAAAAGCAAAATAAAAGTTCCAAAGGTATAAAGAAAAACAAGGTCGGAAATTTTTTTACGGCTACGACTCTGGCTATGTTGTTAGTACGGCCGAAAATCTTAAAAAAATCATAGACCAATCTACTGAAAAGGTATTTATTCAAGTCTGTTTATTCGCCTTACCGGAATCGAGTGAAAAAAATAATGATATTAAAAAAAATAAAGAAAATATATTATTGGACAGATTGATATTCGGCAGGTAAACTCCCTACCTGTTAGCTTTGATTAACTTTGAAAGAATTATTTAACCCTACAATTCTCAAGCGTATTGCGAAAAAAAATTCATCGGTCTTGCTAATTCGCGTCTCAGATGAATGGTAATAATCGGACCGACGATAATCGGAGAAAATATATAAGATTTGATATTTAATACGTTGCTTGACAAAAATTAATTACTTGACAAAAATCAGCCATACAAAATAAATTTTTGTCATACTGAAATCTTTGGATAAGACAAAAATCAGTTCAGCAAAAATTCGGAGTGACTCTAGCCGACTTTCGCCGACAATAAAGTAGCCCTTGATACGAAGAACGCGACATGAGTATTGGTCTTTAAAATTTGTTGGAGCAAGCCGTGTTACTTCTAATGTTTTTATTGTTACTTTAGATCATGCGCTTCGTATAGAATATACTAACATTGAAAAGTATTTTCAAAAATGGCGCAAGTGTATGTATGCGTGCATACGTACAACCTTTCCCCATGGAGATGAACGGGCTAGATGTTTTAATATAAAAAGCAGGAAGATTTGCATGTTTATTTGTTTATTCGAGCCCAATAACTGTGCTTATTATTCGTTAGAAAAAAACCCTGTAGGATCACACATTCGTTTGTCTGACTGCTTGTCGTTTTTCCTCGAAGTAATTTGACATAGAAAGTTGAATTTTGTATTTTCCAATAGAAGTTTCATAGAACAAGAGACATTTTCGATGGTACAAGTTATCACTTAAAACGGTAAGGTTCAAGGACTATGCACCATTTTGTAAACTTTGGACCCTTTTAATTACAAGGACGATAGTTTTAAAAATTTGATAAAAAATATTAAAAGATAAAAAATATTAAAATTATGTACGAGACTGTAAATCTGCCACATGTCCGAAACTAATCAATCAAGTTAAAGTTATGAAAAAAAGCGATACTAATAATTTGCCTAAAGTTGACGAGCCAACTATATTAAAAAACCTAGATTTCGTAGTTTTTGAATTATGATAAAAGTGATTTGTCTAAATAACAAATATGTTACTCACAAATTTAAAAATATTATGTTCTATAATATTTGCAAACATTGTATTAAATATTGGTATATTTATATAATATTTGCAAATATTGTATTAAATATTGAAACCTCAAAATATTTAAACGGGTGTACGGAACCTCGTAGTGTGGGTTCTGCTCGTACCTAAGAAATATTTTTCATTTATACATAAATATTTCAATCAATGCTGGAATTTCAACGAAAAGTGACTTACTGATACAATAAAATGCTGAAGTTACGATACAACGTAGAGCACATTATATGCTCTACGTTTAACATTTAGGTCGAGTTAAGATCCGAGGTCAGTCCGCCGGATGAAAATAAATATTTCCGGTCAGATTCTTTGCACCAGGAGATGAATGCGTCTGCAGTTTGGTGCTAATTTTCAGAGGACGAACTGCAAATGGTTTCAGTCCTCTTTCATCTATTTTAAAATGTACAATATTGATTACCAAATTACATTTTGATAAAATAAATCTCTGATCGAAAATTGCGACTACTTATACTGATAATTTGCTTTAAACATAGAAAGGGATTTTTTATTTCGAGTTTTGATTACAATAGAAATATATTTAAATACTAAATACATCATGATTGATAAATCTTTAACAATCATTATAAAGTTTGACTTGACCTCAGTTTTTTTCACACTGAATGTACTTTAAAATAGCAAAAAACAATTATTTAAATTCAATTTTATTCCCAATAATCACCTATTAACAATTCATAAATCATTCTATTGCACATTCTTTAAATTTTGAGATAAGAAATTGCCTTCAAATACATTTCGTTTTTTACCAGTGGCTTCTTTATATACATCCATTACAGACCCAAAAATATTTAGATTGTTCCTACTTAAAAGGTGATATTAACGAATTATTCCTTAGTTTAAAAACCTAACATGATGTACCTGTAAAATTAAATTTGTACCTATAATATTAATTTTTATTTCTCGTAAACCTAATAGTAATTTTTGCTCAAATCTTAGGCAAAGTGATAATTGTCGATATTATAATTGCTTGCTACGAGTTTTTGTAATGTAATTATTATTAGTAACGAAAACAAAATATTTAACTTTTATATTATTTTTTAATATGTTTATTGTCATATTAAACTCCTTAAACTTGAACTGGGAGGCAATTATTATGAATTCGAGGTCGGCCGTCAACCAAAATTTTGTTTAATTAACAATCGACTGAAAATGTTAAGAAAAGCATAATTTCAAATGATAGATATGTTTGTTCATCACAAACTTTCTCATTTTTTTATTAATTATTGACTATTCTTGCTGTTTTAGTGACATGAGGATAATAAAACGATTCAAGAAAATGTGAAAAATTTAATTATTTCTATGAAAAAAAATTAACGAAATATCGAAAGAAGACAATTATTTTAAAGAAAATATTTCTCTACGAAAATATTTTTATTTTTTTAATTAAAAAATAATATTTATTATTTTTGACACTTACAATATAATTTAAGACTTAAGCATCACATTAATAATGGAGGTACAACATTCAATATTAGCAAATAACCAATTTGACAATAAAGGGCAATATAATTACTCGCTACTTTCCATTAAGTCTGTTTTTAAGTAAAATTACACTTATATTTATATATAATAAACACACACACAATATATAACCGAAATTATATATTTTAAAATTTATTTCAACAGAAATTCAATGAAATTGAGAAACACGAGAAACACAATCCATGCTATATATAAATGTATATATATATATATATATATATATATATATATATATATATATATATATGTATGTGTATATATATATATATATATATATATATATATATATATCGTTGCTTATTACTTATTTTCTTTTTTCTTCTATATAATGATTTTATTTTCCATAACTGTTAATAGCCGAATTGAGTCAAACCTGCGAATATGTGAAGGAATATATTAATTAACCTAACAAATTCACGTATATTTGTAAGTGAAAAATATAATTCTTTCTTCATTTTCTCATTGCAAAATTACTAGTTGGGAAAAGTATAATCTAAATCACTATGTTCCAAAACAACACATTGCACTTAGTACAAAGTGGACATAATTAAGGTCTGCATAAACACAATTACGTAGCATCCGGCCGACATCTACTCACCTTGGTTGGTTAACGTTTAATTTCTGTAATCACCGAGTGCGTGCGACGCCTCTAGGTGGCGCTTTAATTGAGAAAACGGCCATTCTGCCTCCAGCAATATGCAGCCGCAGGAGTGGAAAACGTTTGCATATACACATCTCTGACGTGGGGTACTGCCCTATGGTAAAATTTAAAGTGACCAAGTATAAGTTAATTTCAAATATGTAACTCAAGTTTGTGAACTCTTCAAACAGTTTTCGCATATTACGAGTTTCGACTCAAATATCTATTGATAACGCCAGTTCTTCATAACTAATAATATAGGAATACAGTGGTTACCATATTTTTAAATGAAAATATAAATGAGAGTTTAAACTAGTGAACCGTTTTAGAAAACATTTATTTTTAATGTGTTTTATTAAAATAAATTAAAACGGGATTAATTATAATTATGGCGAAATTCAATATTTGAAGCGGTCAATTGGCGAGTAAAATAAATTTTGATGATCATAAAAGCTTAATTGGTTGCAAGGGAATTCTCATTTCAAATAATGTGATAAAATACTGGGTATTTTTTCTATAGAAATAATTCAAATAAGTACTGGAAATACACTTTATTAAATTAATCTTCTGATCCCTAGAACAGACGTTAAAGGCTGGTCGAATTATTACATAAAACATTTTCAAGAGACTTTTTGGTATAGAGCAAGAGTACCTTGCATTTTGCTTAGAAACTTTATATTTCGCAAACGAAGTATAAATTTGAAAAATGGTAAATAAAATTTCAAATTTGATTTAAGGAATCCGTGCCAGTGACATCCTTTTCAATGATATATGCAAAAAAACAGGGTAGCTTTATATGTATGGGGAGGCAAATTAAACTTTTTTTTTTAATATTAAGTTAATCGTTATTTATATTTCCATATGAAAAATATACATGCAAAATTCCATTAAGAAAACTTTCTCTTAAAATATCTTGCGTTATGAATATAATGACGCTTTGAATTGGAGTTCACATTACGGCTATAATAACTTAATAGATTTTAGTTCTTATGGATGTATGCAGAGCAGCTTGCAATGGTATCATCGATAAGGATGATTTTTTAAATTTGATAAGAAGTTCTTCTAAAACAAATAGATAATACCAAAAATTGAATGCAATTTTTCTAGCACAAGTATTTTAAATCTTTTATATCTTTGACAGGAGAATTACCAGATTTTTTTCTAAACTTTATTGCAGTGAATAAAATTGTAATTATGTTGTTACCATTTGTTATATTTCTATTACATAACTATTGAAAATGGCTTTCTGGCCAATTGGCAGAAAATTTCCTTATGAGAATATTTTTGATTCCATAATACCTGAAAATTGACGTCTTTTAAATTTTCGTTTAGTTATTAGTATAATTTTTACAGGGTAAAATAAGATATTAGTATTTTCTTCGTATAGGGTAAAACAAAAAGATAAATTAGATACTATATTACGAATTTATTCAGTAACGTTCGTGCACGTAAAACTGTGGTAAGTCCATAAATAATAAAGTTATTCCTTTCTCATGCACAACAATTGAACACCCGTCCATTTGTCTATATGTGGATTATATAACAACTGTAAGTAGTAAAAGTATATCTAACTAGTAGGTCTACAATCCAAGGATTATTAACTTCTAATGATATCTTGTGTAATGAATATAAGAACAAAATAAAATAGACTCGTTCTTGCTGCGATTTATTTCGATCATATTATTCTAGTTTTTTATTTCATAAACTTGATTTTATATAAAATGGGCAAGCAAGTTTATAGCGGTAATGAAACGAGCGTCATATAATATGTCTCTATAATATGACAAACGATATTAATTCAAACATAGGCGTAGACTAGGTTTATAGATAAGTATCATAATTCCCAAACCATAGAATAAAAAGACAATGTGATAGTACTTTAGTGAAAACTATCAAATGACTTAACGAAAACTTCATCTCTTAACATGAAGTGTAGTAACGGTTTTCATCAATTACCATGATCTATTACTGATTTGCGCAGATGTTTTAATAACATTTTTTATTCTGTATAAATGAATTTAATGATCTTTCTTTAATAAGTAATTTCTTCGCAATTGCATACGTTTAATTAAAAATTAAATTATTCAATAATATCAATCTAAGCCTGTTATGTTCAGTTCAATTCATTTAGGAATAAATGTAACATAAAAAACGCAATTTAACTAAATATAACAGCGATACACCATATAATTTAAAGCACGCAGTGGTAGATCTTTTAAAAACTTGGACGTATTTGCAATTATTTCTTTATGTACTTTAATGTATTCAATTGATACATATGGCGGACTTATTGCTACAAAAATAATTTCTTACATCCAACCAGAACACCAGATCAACCCTTCTCGACGAGCGGCCGGGAATCGAACCGGGGTCCCAGCGGTGCGCCACGACGTCAAACGCCCAACACACCACGGCGATGCAATGATATTTGAAAATGCTTTTCACAATCTCCGCAGGTTAGCAATGAAAACATTCCTATATGACATAAAGAAATAAGTAAATCCTCAAGCACAACATATTCAAACTTTTTTCACTAACGTTATGCAGCTAAATCTTTACGGGTAATTCAAGGTTCAATAAATGCAACATTTACTTAGTTTGTTAGACCACAATAACAAGCAAATATTATCACTGAATCTCAAAGATCATACCAAAGAGGCTTAACAGATTATATTATACAGAACTGTAATGCACACATTCCTTATAACTACGCTTAGCTCAATGAATATACACATATCACAGCTCTAATTATTTGTGACAAACCAGGAAACATAAAAAAAAAGGAAATAACTAACTTGAACGAGGTAGAAAATAAATGCCTTAAATTAAAGGTAAATCATCTCAGCAGCAAGGGGCTCTCACTTGCAATGTAATATTACGTTCCATATAATTAAGAACTGAATAATCAAATTTGCATCTTGAATATATGCTTTGCATTTAATTTTATTATTAAAATGTTTTATCATCGGTGAAAGGTTATAAAAACATTCTGAAATTCTCGTCTAAGTTTGATCTGCTTTTCTCGTAACATGTCGTTGGATTATGTGGTTCTGGATAATTTTCTACTGTTATTTATAATGTTTAGAAAGGTTACGGCTGCGATAAAATATAACCGCTTTTAGCTTGAATCTGAATTTGTTAAGCTTGTAATATTTCTTATAGCCTTAATGTGTCCGGTAGTCAAATGTAAATGTAGATAAAGTGTACCCACTGGGACTATTGAACTATTGGTTAGATGTTAGTGACGCAGAAAAGTGTGTCAAGAATAGAATGTTTTCTCGTTTTGATTAATGTCACGGTCCGAGCGATGAGTTATTATAGCAGGAAAAATTTATTTCAGCGCTAGCTAAGAGATAACTTATATTTAAGTTGGAAATTCTTGGCAGAGAAGACACGATACTGTTTACGACTATAATTTGTAAAAAGATGAGTTCTTACTTTTCTATCAACGACGCGCATATAATTAAATTTGTTTTGTAAGATATTTATTTGATTGCGAAAATAAAGTAATGTATTAAGAGTATACGCATATATGTCTGCGGCTTAATTTCCTTATATAACCCCTACAGCCTGTTATTGGACTATGTTTATTTTCACAAGTATCATTCAATGTATGAGTTGACTGAACCCTAATGTACGCACACTGATCGCACGTAGAAATACGTATAGTCTATATACAGACATGTTAATAGTTGTTAATAGTTAGTGCGAGTGTGTGTTTGTATCTGTGTGTGTGTGTTTGTATCTGTGCCTGTGTCTTTGTCTCTGTGTATGTGTGTGTGTGTGTGTGTGTGTGTTTGTGTGCGCATGCTGCGTGCCCACGAGCGCGCTCGTGTTTGTGTATCTACTATTGTGTCTACTGTGTGTATGCCTGTGTGTGAGTCTCTGTTTGTGTCCGTGAAACTCTGTTTTTGTCTCGTTGAAACCCTAAATAATTTATGAAAATAATGACGAGGTAAGGATTTTTTAAGGCAAAACTTTGAACTGACCTCAGATTTTTCAATATTAAAAGTAATCAGGTAGGATAATTCTAATTGTGACACATGATATTTTCATTCGCTTTCTTTCCGTTATATTTTCCGTTAAATACAATCCCTACCGGTAATATAAAAGCCAAAATGAATCGCAAGTTAGTAAGTGATGCCAGAGTTGAATGTGTGGCCAGATTATTAGTAAGACTGGATAAAGTGGTCAATTTTATCACATTTTTTAAAAGTTGTTTTTATTACTTTTGAAATTTTACTTAGTTTCTCTGACACCATTACATATTGGTTTAAAAAAATCCAGAACGGCTTGCGTAACGTAACCGTATTTAAATTTTTCACGGTATGAACTAACGTTGGTTCATAGAATATCCCTCACTGTTGGCATACGTTAGAGAGAAACTATAAACAAATCAAAGAATTTAAAGGAATATTAGGTCATGTGTCACCTTGACTTATATTTATCTAATCATGCCAGAAGAGCTCAGCATAACTAGAAAAAAACCAACACGTGGTTAAGCTACTGCCAACTTATCTTTAGTTAAGTGGTTATCTTTTCTGGAAAAGTGCTGGAAACTTTTTAATGAATAACAAAGAATACATCGATGTCGGCTCGTGAAGGAAAATTAGTTCCTTTGTTTTATATTGTGGCCAGAATATAATAATGACGGAAGATGAGGATGGTAATGGCAACATTAAAGTTTTGGTCTCGTTTAATTGATCTCAACTAGTCCTTAATGTGTGTTTTTTTAGTTCCTTTCAAACAGCAAATTTTGTTATTTATTTCATAGAAAGTTAAATATGACGTTAAATATAAGTGTACGCAGTTCTAGGATAACTGAGTGATCTTACAAATGTCCACAAATTCTTATTTACATGCATTCTTAATTACATAAAAACAACATTAGATAATATTGTTTTCACATATTTCAAATAAATGGTTCAAAAATTGAAGGAACTTTGTAATACATTGTACGTTAATTTCTAGCTGAATATTTCTCAAAATGGGCTTAAAGGAACAAATTTAAATAGAATTATTCTATTATTATCTATTTTACGTTGTATAATAATAATGCTCCATTGTATTATATATATATATATATATATATATATATATATATATATATATATATATATATAAATTCCCCCTACTTAATTATTTAATGTATTAATAAATACGTATGAAATCAGAAAGTTTACGTCAGTAATGATTTATGACAAATTAATAAATTTCTTTTCGAAGCAGGTACAGCATCGTCGATGAGCGAGCCCTTCTATTTTTTGTATATATTTCAGCTCAACATCAACTCCCAATAAATTAAATGTCAATAGGAAGTAAGTTTTAATTTCAACTACAATCTCATTATTTTTTTATCAAATGCCAGAATTTTCTAAAAACGACTTCCTTCATATATTGATATACGAAACAAGTAATAAGAAGGATACTATAAACGATCGAGGTATTCACACAATCTAGTATTCGGCACCGCAATCCCTATTTCATTACTCGATGTTTTTTTATTCCAAATTTAGAAAAGAAGCAAAAACATATTTTCTTTCCTGCAGCATCAAAAAATTCCGTAGAAGAAAACTTACTCATGGAAAGGAATTGTAAAATAAGAAGAAGATACTGTCTTTAACAAGACTAAGGGTTTTTCCTCCGATTTAAAATAACATCTTTATTTATATAGTCTTACGGTAATGCTAATATTTTTAGAATCGGAAGCACTTATAGTCCTTTAGATATGAGTAACTTAACTGCTTATAACAATAAACTATTTCAGGTGATGCGATGCTAATACTTTTTGTCAACACAGATCTCGCACCGATATCCTCTATTCATTCGGAATTTATTTGGTTGTTGGTTTTGGAAATCGTAAACATAGCAATTTTCCAAATATCTTAGAGGCCTTTGTTAAAAAAAATAAAAACCAAATGTTTAATTTTGATTTAACCTTTTTTTAAGCTTCTACTTGATGTCCAACCTACCTACGCTGAAGTGATTCTGCAATTTTTTTCCTGTTTTTCCAATATTGGCAGATAATATTAGCAAACAAGGTTACAAATTAAAATAGATTGATGAAACATACTGGTAATCAACAAAATTTGAGTTGTTAGAGAAAATATTGACTTTGACAATAATCAATATATTCAGATGACGAAAAAAAATTGAAATTTTTTTGCCATCCGTCACTAATTTTTGCGAAAAAAATTCCACAAATAATGTAGCTAACATACAAAAGTAAGTATGAATCGTCGGAACAAAAGTAAACACTAATCACCGAAAACCAACAACAACCTTCAATTAAACTAACAAAAAGATTCGGATCGGAACAGCAACGAAAATACGGAAAAGGAAGTACATTTCCCATTCCAGTAACGCGGGTTGAATAACGCGAAGGACAATGGCTGAAGTTTCCCAAACAGTGAAACCCTTTTATTTACCAACGGAATGGCTCTTTAAATACCTTTACCTTTAAGATTTGAACTCATTAATTACTTTTTCCCAGTTGACAATAGATTTTGTCGTTTTCCCCCTTTATTTATGTTTCGGTCAGAGACAGAAAAGAGAGCAAGGCGAGATTCAGATAAATTAGCAAAAAATGTTATGTTTAATCAATTCATGGGATAAATACTGTTTGTGGTTATCGCCCTTGAATCTGGTACAATTTGAAATTAAAATATTGATTATAGCAGACAGCAGATTTACTTTTTTTTTTATATTTAAGTAATTGTCGTAAATATACAAAAATAAAATTGTTACGTGCAAATAAAAGTCGAGGGTTCCAGTGCACTTGATACATATAAAAATATTTAATATATTTGGCCTTAATTTTGTAGAACTTCAATATTCACATTTAAATGAAACTATGTGATGTAGTATTATTTCTACTTTCTTTATGTTCTTTACCACGAACTAGGTTTCGTTGTATAACATCTCCAGGTGAGCTATTAGCAAAGATTAAATCTTAGGAACATCCAAGAGCATTTATATGTTTCAAATACAATAGTCGAAGCCGTGTTTATTTGGTTTTTCCCACTGCTTATGTTAGTGAGTTTATTGGAGGGGAGCGGTGTAGGTTTTATTATATTCCCGAGAGTTATACGGTATACCAGTATTTTAGTGAGGGTAATAAGTTCAATTGATGTTATTCTATAAGGTTGTACAATGCAAATATTCCGGTATATGCAATAAAATTAAATGGAAGTTATTCTCACTAATATATTTATACAAAAGCAAGGGTACCTGAAAGTTAAAACAAGGTCATACCACTAATTCTACATATCTCCGGTTTTATTTATTCATATATTTATTTTTCTTTTTTTTCTTTTTTTTATTATATACTTATATTTATATGTGTATTTGGGCTGAAACAATTTGAAGAGTACTGTAGTATCAACGTTGTATAATTAAATTATGTCTAGAAGAAATTAAGTATGGGTGATGATATTATATTTAGTTGTTCATTTAATATATGAACATTGGTGTCTTTTTTATGTCTGTTTATTTCCAATGTTTCTAGAATATTAAGTTTATTGCCTTTTGTATTTATTTGTATTATATAGGGGGTATTATCAGTATGAGGGTGATGATTATTTTCAATGAGATGTTTAGCAAAGTGAGATATGTCTGGTTTGTTATTTCGCCAGCTGGCAATGTGTTCGTTATATCTTGTAGTAAAATCTCTTCTTGTTTAACCTATGTATACACTATTACAGTAGTTACATTTAAGTTTATACATACCACTATTTTTATGTGTATATCTTGTAGTAATATCTCTTTAAAGTATTTTTGAAATAGGGTGCCTAAAATATCATATTTTTCTAGGGGTTTAGATGATGTATATAAATTAAAAACTAGAGCTTCTGGAAAAATTAGTGTAGTTTTTGTAATAAGCACCCTTAATTTTATCCGAAAACAATTAACAAAACTCTAAAAAAATGTTCACTATTTACCAGTATTACACAACAATACTACCCAACCAGTAGGGAGTGCTTCCCTGGAGTGGCGTAAAGAGATCATAGGTGGGACCAATGTCACCAATGTCGGATATTGAAAAGAAAAATCCATTTGAAGTCATAAGTCTCTTCTTATTCATTAATTCATTTGGTCGTTGTTCCAGCTTTGACAAATCTCAACTTGCATCTCCCTTATTCTCCCGCTTCGTCCACCTCGCTCGCGCGCATTTCTAGCGATCGGATTAGTCAGGCTACGGTAGGCGCAGCATGAAAAACCATTCGTGCGTGTAATATACGGCTATTAGTTATTTTTATTGATATTTCTTTCAAAACAAACTAAAAGTCAAACCCCAAATTTCTTTCACAAAGAAGTTTGGAGTAAATTTATTTTTTATAATCCGGGGAAGCTCAATCTAAAAGATGTTGGGAATCCCTATTATACAGGTACCTAGTAACTGAAGACAAAATATTTAGTTTCCTTTAGTTCATGTTGTAAAATTACTTTTGAGCTAACATATCGAGTATCTTTTACTTATTTATGCAAAAATATTAGTATAACTTTGAAAATTAGTTTCTCAGTACCTGTATGAAAGTACCTTTATGAAGGCATCGAGAAACTCAAGACAATATATTTTTTTTACTATTTTTCATGTGGTAATATAACTCGTTGGTTAATATTTGAAGTGATATTTCACTTTCTGATTATTTATGCCAAAATATGATCATGGCTCTCAAAATGAGTTACTCAGTATCTCCATTAAGGTATGGGTTTTCGATAATTTCACCTTTATGGAGATACCAAAACCTAAAACAAAATATTTAATTTTGTTTCGTAAATATTGTAAAATTACTCATGGGCTAACATGCACACTATCTTTTGATTGGTTAATAACTTATGCCGATATACGATTATTTTTTTATACAAAACAAAATATACAAAACAAAATATATACATTAATTTCGTTCATAATTTAAAATAACACGAGGGTACAGGCCGACTTATTTAGGCCAACATAGGAATATGGATTTCCAAACGAGTTTCCCAGTACTTCGGACAGCATCGTTGGACATGTAGTACCTGCATTTTAAATGGATTGTAGAAGCCGAAGGCAACATTCAATTCAATACCCCCCTTTTCATTGGCTCGTCTCAGTAAAATGAGCAATATGATAAGTTTCGGAAATTAGTTCTGCCCTTGAGTTATGCTACCGAAGTTTTAATCCACGTATTGACAAAAATTGAAAAATATATGGACAATTTTACTGGAACAGGACAAATTGCCTGCTAATCGTATTTCTTTTATAACACAATCATTTTAAAAAAAACATCTATTGCTTTGGATTAAAATAGGAAAATTATAAAGTATTTGGCCCTTATCAATTGAATAAAGCCAAAAACCTATTTCTTTCCGTTGACTAGAAAATTACTGGCAGGCTGCGAGCGTATAGTGAATGAATATAACTAGGCTGCTGCTATGGTTACATTGTTTGACAGCCCTGATTCCAGAAGTTATTTTTTCCACCATACCCCGGCTAATTCTGCAACTTTTAATAGGGGATCGAATCGGGAGGGATCGTCCAACAATATTTGACACATGGCCCCGAAGTTGTTAGATTTAGTTATTAATCGTGACTGAGTTATATTTTGTGGAGTTCTGTTCCTCAACAAGAAAAACAGAACCCTTAGAAGATCACTCACGGGTCTCTACGTACATACGTCACAACAGTTTTGTTAGAAACTTGAAATTTGGTATAATAAAAAACATGTCAACCACACAAATCTAAAAAGCTAAAATTAAAAAATATTCATTTGAGAATTTTAGAGCGTTCAAATCAAGTTCTGAAATAAAATTTTCAATACCGTGTATAGTGTGGTGTGTCATCTGATAGGGCTAGTTATGAGTGTTTCAAAATTATTTTTATAATAATTTTAGGTATGTCTTTGAGAATGCATTGAAAACACGCGTAAAAAAACTATCCTCCCCCATTTCTAAAACCAACGATTATGAAGAAAATAAGAGTTTTTATAAACCCAAACAAAGTTTGCATGGAAACTATTCGAATATTTATAGATGTGATAATTTTCGAAAAAATGCAACATATTTGAAGGCTGTGAAAGACACAGTAGAAATTATATAAAGTTTTACTACATATTCATAGCCGATTTTCTCAGAAAACTAGCGGCCATAAAAATTGAAATTCAGCATAGTAATCTTATTATCCCAATTTTAACAAACTAAATTTTGAAAAATAATTATAAGAAACACAAATTTCCAAATTTTGTTTTTAATTTTGTATATTAAATGAGGATATCATTTGAAAGGGTTTGTGATAAGGAATAGAAAAATGCATTTTTGTAAATTTTCAAAATGCCTATTTACAGAGATATGCCATAAAAAACACAGCCAAAAATAGTGAATTAAATATCGATGACAAAATCGGTTCAAAAACTTACAGGAAATGTTCAGCGGTTATCCTAGACCTTGTAACATTTTAAATATAAACCATGTTTTAATGCTTGTGAGGGCTATAGTAGGCGACATACTTATTTTATCAACAATTAATAAGTTTAAAGGAAATATTATGCACACTTATAGGTATATAAGTGCCTAAATGAGTACGAAACCCTCGCATTGCGAGTTCTACTCGTGTTTAACAGGATTATTTTTAGTGTCACTCGCACATTGTTTCATTTTTAACCGACTTTAAAAAAACGAGAAGGTTCGCAATTCGTCCGAATCTTTTTTTATGTATGTTTAGCGATAATTGTTTACCTAGTGAACCGATTTTGATGATTATTCTTTTTTTCGAAAGTACCCTCTGATTATGAGGTTAGTAAATGAATGATGGAACTCACATTAGAGTCTGATGATGAGTTCTGCAGATGAATAATGCAACTACGTAAATGATAGTATTAAATGAATCGTAATTCAATGTATTAGCTACTAGTGAGTTGTTATTTTAGTTATTATTTTGCAAAATTAGATGGATTTCGGATATGGAGGACGAAATTCCTCAGTTGTTACTTTGAAAAATCTGATATTAGACTTGTGAAATAGAGAATGGAAATCCTCAATGGCTAAAAGCTAACCAGTGGCGGCTACTACTGCCATTTCATTTCTGTATGTTGTTAATCAGCAACATAATACGAAGAGAAAATTATCTATTTATTAGCTTTTCCCCGTAACTTTTAATATAATAATTAAACAATATTCTAAGAAAGAAAATAATTAAATTAATTATAGTGTAATGATAAATCTTATTTATCTCTAAAAAATCTGAAACAAAACAATTTTAAAAAAATCGGCTTCAAAAAAGTAAATATTAAAACGTAAAAAATAATTAACTCAAAATATGTATCTAGTTATTCGCTTTAAATAAATAAGTTATTTAATTTAGAAGTCAATATCAGCACCCCTTGTCTACTTAAACAAATATAAAATTTTATGTTATAAATTATGGATGTAGGTTATAAATTTACATTATAAATATAATTAAATTAAAAATTTGTTTAAATTGGTCAACAGTGATGACACCGATTTAAATATAACTAACTTATTTATTACGAATAAGTAAATACTTACTTTGAGTTCATTATTTCTTACTTTTGATTACCTTCTTTTTTTCAAGTTGGTTTTTTGAAAGATATTTTATTATGACAGTTATGTTTAAGTTCATCGGTCCACCGAATTTTCATCAGTCCACTTGTTTTAATACGCGTCTAAAAAAAGTGTTAAATGATGTATTTACATAATTATAAATATTATTAATATATTTAAAAATTTAATACCGATTACACATACCCACAAGTATTGAATTTTTGTATGTAAACTCAGATATATACAAAATCCTCGTAACGCGAATTATACTCGTACTTAATAAGTTTATTTATATATAGCCAATCATATCGATATAATTCAAATCACGAAACTAATTAATATTTTGCTCATTTCTGGACAGCAGCGAGTAAACTGAGCTCCGATCACTGAATATAAACAATGGCATTTAATTAAACCTGAACAAAGATGTTCGGCGGAGTAAGGTGAGGCAGTGAAAGTAGAAGAGGCCATAAAATCAATACGGAACAAAACAAATGAAGTATCGCCAATAAATAATTACTGAAGTTTTGATATCATAGGATTTCTTTGTTTTGAAATAATCGATTCATTAACACCTGTATAAGAGGACTGATATTGGCGTTGTGAAACTTTAACGGAAAGTTTAAAAACCCTACCCTAAGGAAAATAAATGAACATAATACGACGTGAAGTGATGTTATCGATCCCTAGAATAGCTCTCGAATATAAATATTTTTGAATATTTTTTATATGGAATTTCAATTATTAGACGATGTTTTTCTTCAGACATTTTAAGTAACTTACATATACAGTGCACGAGGGATAAACACTTTTTATTTAAGTTATTCAAAAATATTCTTCGAAATTATAATTTTAATTTGCAAAAGTAATTCCTGTAAAAATGAGAAAAATTAAAAATAAAATGCAGCATGATTTAATTCATTATTTAGAATAAATTTAATTACTTTTGTTAATTGAAAGTAAAGTTTCATTTTATTAAATAAATAACACAGCGCTATCTCTTGGTAGAATTTTGATTCGTTGTTGATGAATGCATTAAAATTTAGACTAAAATGTAGCATTTCCCAAAACAATATTTATTAAGTTGTAACAAAGTTTAGAGTGTGTTTATTTTTAAAAAAATAATAAAAAATATTCATAATAAGTTTTAGTACATAAACATTTACAGCACTTGTAGTCCAAGATGAATTTTTGTATTTGTTTGTGAATTTTTGTCTTTTTACATTTTTAATCGCGATTTGGGAATTATTACCCAATGGCGACGTGGGAGCAAAATACAATTTTGGATTAAGGCGATGTAAATTGTCTCTGACCCAATGACCGCAATACCAATCTGTAATACCAATTAGTACACGTCGCTTCATTTATTGAGATTTCAGTAACACAGCCTATTTATTGAACAAAAATACAGGGTTTTATATCCTACAGGAATTATATTGTTTATGGTAAACAAAATTTCAAAATATTAGTTTGAATCGTGTGCTGTGCCCTTAACATTTTTTTAAATAATCTGTTATACCATTTAGGCGTAATTCAGTAACAAATATTCAAATGTACTTTTTGTGGTATTATTATGCCATATATTACTCTGCTACATAAAATATATGCACGCTAAACTTTATAGTAATTTATTGCTTCGTTGCAGAGTTATTATGTAGCAAACTTCCAAACTTTCTCATTTACAATAATAGTATATAACACCAGGGATATTACATCTTACCAGAAGTACCTACATATACAGTTAGACTAAAAATATTTTCTAGGTTATCAAGTGTATCCATAAGTTACTTTTTACCTTTTTATTCCATTCGATACACTGTGTTCCAAGATAGAGAGATTTGATTAAAAACAAATGTGAAAAGGGCCAAATTCGATAACAAGAAAATATGACTTTTTTGGCTTCCTTGATAAAATAATTGAAATCTAAATTTATATCAAATTTCATTAAAGTAAAATTTAAAGTTTGAATTTTTTATATTATAAATTATAAATAAATTATAAGTTTATTTACAATTTATAATATTTTTATTTAATTTTCACATTACTTAACCATTTATTTTACGTTTACAATAAATTATGTATTATTTTTAACATATTTCTTATTTTCCTGTTTAGATGAATATTAGACTGCATACACGATCCGCTAATTTTGTAAATGATACACTTCCTTGTTTGTCGATAAAACCTGTTAATGTTTACTTTCAATCCCGATATACTGGCTGTTTTTTGACTTTTTCTTCTATATATATCCAATGACCTAATTACATATCAAATTATAAGTTTCTTATTCATTGGAAATGGTCTAGGTTTGTTTAGCGAATTAGCGAGTCAGTGTTAAAAGCAACAATATTCGGAAATCAATATCTCAAAAACGATTTGAACTATTTTTTTAAATTTAAGATTTCAGGTAATCTGAGTTCCTTATCAGAGAAAAAATTCATTAGCAGCCCGGAAGTTAAACAAATTTTGAGTTAAAAACTTGTCTGACACATTGCCGCGTGTCTATATACTCGAGATATGATTATTTACCGTATTAGTAAGAACATACTTGTAGCTCTCTGACACATCTTGTCGTAACCGTTGTTACGGAGAAACGTGTCAGAGAGCTACAAGTATGAAGTAAACTCATAGAAAATTTCCTACAACAAAAGAGTTACGGCTTGTTCACGCGACAGCGCTGTATATTAAACGGAACGCAATATATCAAGAAAACTTTTTAAACTCGAGCGTGTTCCTACAAATTTGTCTACGCCATGGGAAGAATTGACTTCCACTTGTAATAAAAAGAGCCTCAATTATACAACTACTTTTCTATACTTTTTATATGATTATAGCTCCTTGAAACACGAAGAAAATTTATAAAAGATATCTTTATTAAAATATTCACAATTTTTTTAAGCACGCGTATTCTATATTTTCTCTTGACAGACAAAAACCCTTATTGTGAACTTACGTTCACAATAAGGGTTTTTTTGAAAATTTTTGGCCGTATTTTGCTCGGGAGACAAAACTAGACCGTCGTTTCTGAAATAGGAGGCATATTTATTCCTATTTTTTGGAATATCTCTAATGAAGAGCTATATAAAATTAGGAGAAAATATTTTAGAGTGTCTTTTAATTAATCCCTTATACCAATAATCTACACTAAAAAAATGTTGAGTACTTAAATTGCATACTCCGTTATAATTCCCATATAAATGCTCTTAGATGTTAGTCATTGAGATATATATGGGTTTATATGATTTATTTTCTTCCTAAATCTTAAATTTTTACTTCAAGTAGTTTCTGAGAAAAAGGACTGTGACATACGGACGAACGGACATAGTGATAAAAGCAGAAGAAGATATTTAAAAGAAGAAACGTGGAATATGTCTAAATATATGTTCATAAAAATTATTTCAGGACTGTAAACAAATATTATACATTACCATATTTATATTTTACTAGCTGACCCGGCGAACTCCATACCGCCTCAGAATCAATAAATGATGAGTTAACTTATTAAATTCAATGAATTAAATTCAGTCTTTTATTAAAATAAAATGAATACTCAAAATTAATTCAGTTTAATAAATGTACAAAAATTAAAATTAAAAGTATTTCAATTACATTGAAATAAATGTAATTCCCGTGGCAGTAAGGCATTTGCTTTATTTAAGCGAATCAAAATGATTCGTGCAGTACTGATGCACTACTTTCTGTTAAACTATTTTCTGGATGGGTTGCACTCGGGTCGATTCCTTTCATTGAAGCGCCTTGTGATATACGACATTTCTCGTTTTGTTATCAAGTGCGAGAACGAACAAAACGGATTAAAGCCACAAACACTGAATAATTGTCCTTGTGATTTATTATATATTGAAGGAATTATCGATGCGCGCACAATCGCAAATGGCATAACCTCACAAAGTGAACATCTTCAAAGCCACAACATTTCACAATATGCACTTCACCAAACTGAACTGAACTATTTGAAATCATGGTATTAATACACTATACAACCAGGGACATTTCGACATTTTTTTCATTAAAAACTACATGTCTGGAAAGAAATTCTGCAGTTGATGTTTATTTATTATAAAAAAAATTTTAATAATTTTGTACCTTAGGATTTAGTTTGCGATGAAACAGATTTTAAAAATTTTTTCCAGTTATTTCACTTATTCTTTTGTCACTAACCACTTATTACACAATTAAAAGGATAATTTGTTATTAATTATTAAGTACTTATGATAAAAATTCATTATCAAAATTGAATATTTTTTTAAACTGTCAATTTAAACAATAATTGGTCTCAACATACAAGAAACAATAAAGTCTATTTATATTATGGCATATATCTTTTTTAGATATTTTATGGCATTCATTCATCACTTTGTGCATGAATTTTAAATATATTTTAAAATCATACACTATTTTTTAAATTTTTGTAATTTTATTACTAATAAAAATTTTAATGTTGACAATATTTATTTTTGATTATGTGAATTAAGCCCAGCCCGGTCCGGCCGGGCTGGCCTGGGCTGGGATTTTGCTTATTTTTTCGAAATAATTTTAACAAATATTTTTTGGAAATATACATTTTGTATGGAAGTTATTTTTAATGCATCAGCCACGGCCGGAAATTATTTTAGTTCCGGTTGGGTTGGGTTGGGTTAGGTTAGGTTAATTTGGGTTAGGTTGGGTTAGGTTAGGTCGGATTAGGTTGAGTTAGGTTAGTTTGGATTAGGTTGGATTAGGTTAGGTTAGTTTAAGTTAGGTTAGGTTGGGTTAGGTTGAGTCGGGTTAGGTTAGATTAGGTTAGGTTAGGTTAGTTTAGATTGGGTTAGGTTAGGTTAGTTTAGGTTGGATTAGTTTGGGTTGGGTTAGGTTGGGTTGGGTTAGGTTGGGTTTGGTTAGGTTGGATTAGTTTGGGTTAGGTTGGGTTGGGTTAGGTTAGGTTAGGTTGGGCTAGTTTGGGTTAGGTTGGGCTAGTTTGAGTTTGGTTGGGTTGGGTTAGGTGAGGTTATGTCAGTTTAAGTTAGGTTAGGTTAGGTTGGATTCGTTTGGGTTGGGCTAGGTTGGGTTGGGTCAGGTTGGGTTGGGTTAGGTTGGGTTGGGTTAGATTAGGTTAGGTTGGGTTGGGCTAGTTTGGGTTAGGTTGGGCTAGTTTGGGATGGGTTGGGATGGGTTAGGTTATGTTAGGTTAGGTTAGGTTAGGCTGGGTTATTTTAGGTTAGGTTGGGTTGAGTTGGGTTAGGTTAGGTTAGTTTGGGTTAGTTTTGGTTAGGTCGGGTTGGGTTAGGTTAGGTTAGGTTGGGTTAGCTGGGGTTAGGTGAGGTTGGGTTAGGTTAGGTTAGGTTAGGTTACGGCATATATTTTTTGGATATTTTACGGCATTCATTTCACTTTGTAGTTGTCTAAATTTTAAATATATTTTAAGTTCACATACTATTTTTTTCATTTTTAAAAAGGTTTAATATTGACAATATTTATTACAATAAATAATCAACAATAAATATTACAATCTTTATTGTTGATTATTTAATTTTCACAAAAGGATAAATAATGTTTAGAAATGAGAAGCATGCGTAATCTTTAAGGACGTAAATTTAGGCCAGGGACAAATATTTTCACGAATGTGTCATCGAGACTACAAGGTCTACGAAGATTTTTCGAAATATTGTAAATTAATGAAAGAATGTAAAAAAATGTTCCAGTGGTGAGTCGCCATCCATTTAAATCGGGATCTAAACTAAGAAATGTGATCATATTTTTTGATGTTAAATGTGAAATGGACCCATAAATATTAAAATTTTTCTATTTCTTAAAATTATTTTTAATGAGATATGAATTGAAGATATTTCTACAGTCAAGTAAAGGTATCAAAAAAGTTTGACATTATAACATTTTGGTATTGAAGGGAATGAACCTATAGACATGTTATAGAGACTGCAAAAAATTGATCAAAGAATCGGTGTCTAACTGATTCGGTCTTCGGAGAATCGATCGAAGACCGAAGAATCAGTGCTTGACTGATTCAGGCTGCACAGAATCGATGACTGACTAAAGCGGTCTTCGAAGAATCGGTAGAAGATGGAAGAATTGATGACTGACATCATTTACCTGGGGTGCCATATAAGATTTTGGTCAATCAAATCACTCAGGTTCTTTAAAGTGTTGGAAAATGGTATAACAGAATAGTTTAATGAAACATGTGTTAAATAATTATGACTTTGGAAACAAGCCCCCTTGCACGAAATAAGATTGCCCGAGATTTTATTAAATTTATTAATAGACAATATTGTAAGCATGTTAACTGATCACCTCCAGATGTATAATTTAAGATTGAATTGCAGAATAAATAAAATTAAAATCTATGTGTGTACAAATTTGTAGATAATTTGCATACTAATTATACTACGGAGGTCTTGGACTACATTGTCAATAAACATCCAAAAAAGTAAAAGTGGAATGAGCTCACTATCTTGCATCGCGCCAGTTACCGAATCAATCCACTCAGAACATATTTACAATGCTATGAGAGCTCACAATAACAATGATTGTTTTTACTAATTTCTTCTCTTCAGATAAGAAACCAAATATTTTTGAAAATTGCAAAAAATCTGAGGGGAATATGGTACCATGAATGTCCTCTAATAGAAAACCAGTGCGACTTTCACGGTGGATAGCGAAAGTAATACTTTGTAATACTTCTCTGTGTGGAATATAATGTAACTTCTTTACCCGAAATTCAAATAATTCTTGTCAGTTTTCTCTTACTTACAGAAGTATTTAGGATAGAAATAGAATCGTCGCAAACGATTTAGATGGTTATATCATCTAATTACATGCACACAAATATTATTAATAGGAATTTGATTTGTTTAATATATAGAAAGAAACCAAGGTTTGAGTGTGACACAAAAATGATCTGTAACATAAAGGTGAATGATGAATGCTTATCTTTCACTATATATTTCACTGTAACAGATAACTGAAAGAATCGAGCAGTTCACAAAAATGAAAACACAGGTAAATAACCTATTACAAATAAGAACTTTCTAGGTCTGTACGAAAAATGTGTTGCGCAACATATTATATTTGTCCTCGAAATCGAGCAACTTATTTCAAAGATGTGAAAAATAAATGAAAAAATGTCACTCATATCTTTTATAGTTAAGCCGTTTTTACAAACATATTTAATATATGCAGTAG
Source organism: Druceiella hillmani (assembly GCA_039881145.1). Taxonomy (NCBI): domain Eukaryota; kingdom Metazoa; phylum Arthropoda; class Insecta; order Lepidoptera; family Hepialidae; genus Druceiella; species Druceiella hillmani. The sequence continues at coordinate 363,818 of JAYKKI010000085.1, read as the reverse complement.
CCTAATTTTTTCTTCAATATTACTTACTAGGTTTTGTGACGCATTAAAAATGTGTTAATATTAAAACGTTCATATTTTTTTCTATTAACATGCTTCTACTTTTATAACAAACTTCGATTTAGGTTTCTAACTAAAAGAAAATTATGAAGTTTATAAATAATTGTAATATGAAATTGCTAATATGATTTCAGTCAATGGCAATATCAAAATACACAATTTTCGGCCTTTTAATATCTATTATACTTTTCCTGACTATAACCATATTTAATCTAACCGTCATTTTGTTGTATAGCCCTATTGTAGTATAGTAATGATTTTTTCATTATATACGTAACCATTACAATTTCAGAGAAATAAAATTTTCCGAAAAATAACATTTAGTAGATATGTTGGTTAAATGACTGTTTTAACTCAATAAAACGGGTTGATAATTGTGCCGCAAACATTATAATTTTGGAAGACTTTCTACAAGCCGTCACCCTGAATCAAACATGCAGAGGAACGCATTTAAGATCTCGTGATGATTTTGAGCAGACTTGGGCCTGCAAGCGCGGCGATTTAAATGATGCATTTAAAATTCATTTGTTTCAAATTGGCGACACGTGTTTTCACATAGTTTCATAAACATTGTTTTACGTTTTTTGATAGAAATCGTGGCAAAAGTTATCACGAAAGAGCACCCATATTAAATTTAATAAAATTTACGACTCTTTCATTGTGCATATCAACCTTGTAAAAAAAGTAGTTAAATAAAGAATACATATATTCCTTTAAAGGATAAAAATTATTTTAATTATCAATTTATACGTTATAATTAATTTAGTTACCAATTTAATCTGGTAGGACTAAAACATTTGCAATCTAGTTAAAATAAAAACAGAAATGTTTAAATCAAAATGAACTATACATGATTGAATGCATTTATGAGATAATGTTCGCAAACAACCCTGGCCCATAGGAAATAGTATGTAATCTGCACGCACCTAAGATGTGAAACTTCTTTACATACTTTTATTATTCTTGAACAAAAATAAGGAAATAATAGGGGAATTGTGTAATAAAAAAAAAATTATTTGACAGAAAATATACAAAATTATTATCGTGTTAATATACGCTATTAACGAATTTTTTTTTTAAATAATTAAAACAAAAAAATTAATGTGCGCTTTATTATGACAGACATAACAAAAAGTTAACAATTGACTCATATATTAATGGCATTTTAATATTCATTGACGCGTTGTTTGTCTGGCAAAGGAGAGACGATCATTCATCAGTGTACGAATGTACTTTGATAACAAGATTAACGTAGATCTCCCTAGTAGATTGTCAGAAAATCTATCTTGTGCCATTTGCATCTAACCGCTTCTTACGAACTTTATCAAGTCATCAGTCTACCTAATGAAGGTTTTCTGGTACACCGGCGCTACTCGAGAACCTCTACCCTCCAAAATTATATGGCCTGCCTATTGCCTGTTCATATCGTTAAACCTGCAAGTTATGTCGGTAATTTTAGTTCCCTAACGGATTATATTCCCTTACGATCCCCTGACTACAAATTATATTTCGTAGGAAAGCCCGAACATAGCACTTTCCGTAATCAACCAAATGATTAGGAATATATTTTACGAGACGACATCCCTGTTCCCCATAGCACTGGCAACAAACTGTCTGAATATATCTGTCTTCACACATTGAAATATTTTACGAGACAAGGTATGGCGAATCACCGCCGGATACCGCGCAGCCGAATCAGATTTTGCGATTAGCAGTACTCTATTTAGTACTAGTAAGAATTACTAGTACTCTACTGAATGCTAGTAAGATTGAGCGCGCAGGTTCAAAATTTTTGAATATAAATTATCGAATTTGTTACAATTCGGCACTTTTTCTGTAAAAATTCAAGCTGAGATATACAATACTTTTATACAAATGTCGTTCAAGCTAACATATATGATATTTTGTATGGAATATAACAATATGTTACCTAAATTGAGTGACGGAGAGAGAATATGTGGTTATTCCCCTATCACAAAGCGCTTCTTTCCAACGTGGAGGTAAATATTATTTAAGAAAATAAATTATAAAATATACACTTGTGTCCGATGTCACAGACATTATGCTTCTTGCTGTAGTAACCATTATATATCGTATTAAATAGCGGAATGCAATTTATTGTTGTTTTACTTAAGGCCTCAAACATAAATGCTAGAAAGTACTATATCTTCTAGGGAACAGCTGAAATGGTGCGGAAAGCGGTGATTTAATAACATTAAAACTTAGAAACTTACCTTACATGTGGACTTGGTGTGTCCGAGAAATAGTTTTCCTAGAGATTATCGCCGTTATTATTAAATATAAACCATTATTCAATATTTTTATATCAACTTTATTCTATTCTAACGTTGGAGACTAAATTAAGATGCAAATAACAACTTTTTTTAAAAAAACCTGGGGTTATCTTTTTAGTAAGAGTTTTGTAGTATTTTTCAAAAAACATTGCGTGATTAATAATTCTGACTTGACACAAAAGTCTTATACTTGTATTTTTTTGTAAATACTAGATAATGCTGACAGTAATAATTTATTTAGCAATAAAATTTTTATCTATATTACAAAAAAATTATAAAATCCTCTTATTTACCCCATTGACTTGTTTTTATTCCAGCTCGCTCCTTTATTTTAGATTTTCTAGAATTTAATAGGTATTAAGATATTTACTAATAAATTTTTCTATAAGCCATATTATATATAATTTCCATTTTCTCACCCTATTTAGCTTTTATTCCCTTGAATATTTTTTATTTATTAAGTAACTCAGTGTTTAATTGGAAAAATTTCTTATTTTTTTTAAATAACTGTTTTTTTTTCCTTTTGCGTTCCTTTTCTGTGTACAACTACACATATATTGTTATCTTGTAAGATCTCATTTTTACTAAATTAGACTGTTGTTTTTACAAAAATCTTGATTTAATATTTATGTCAATGTAGTTTACCACAAACGTTTTCACCGCAATTCTTTTTTTCTTGGGAGCATTCCGAATCTCTTATATTTATGTTTCTGTTACTCTCACTTATACTCTATGACATACTATAAAACAAGGTCACGAATTTTGGAAATAAAACTTACAAATCGGTCAATGTAATTTTTCACATGCTAAATATTCAAGGTCCAAAACTGTACTGAAATTTGAAAATAAAATTTTAGTGTTGAATTCATGGCGCTTTTCAATCTAAGTGGATTGTTGTTGTATCCTTTCTTTTAAACCTAAGTGAAAGTTGTGGTCATGGCAAATTTTCATGACAACAACATTACATTACATTTGTAAACATTATTACAAAACCCTTTTAAAAAATCATTTAAATAAGGCAGAAAATTATTTTGTTAACGTTATTTCTCAATTGACTACTTTTGTATAGATTTCTCGAAAGCCGTTGAGTGCAGCTGAGATCAGCGGTAATAAATGTTTTCCTTTAATTGACTTTTATTTTGCTAACCTTATTAACGTTGACTATTATTTTGCTAACTTAAGACAGAATCAGCGGTATGGATTTTTTGATATGCAGTTATCCAAGAACAATTTTTTGCATAATTTTTACACACGTATGTAAGCAAGCATGCACATACGTACATCCGCATACTCACCCGGACGCATACACGCATTTCCCGACACTCAAGTATACGTAAACATACGCCATTTTCTAAAATAAATTTTTTATAAAGGATAAAATGTCAATTATGAAATATTAATATATATAAAAAAGATATTTATGTTGAATATAAAGAAAATTAGTATAAAGTATATCTTTATACTGTAAAGGAAATATTTTATAGCTTTTTTCAATTTCAACTTTTAGCAATTAAGTGAGATGTTTAAATGAACAGTAAATGCCAGTTCTGAGGAATTATCTAACATAAACACAAAATTACGTAAAATTATTGAGTTAATGGAATAGAAGATAAGCAAAGACAAACAGATTTTACTCCAAACATGTAAATATCGTCGCTTGGAAAGAAATGATTATATACAAAATAGAAAAAAATATCTCATGAATACTTCATTTGTTTCTGAATACATATACCATATATTTAAATATTGACGCTAAATTTTAAACGAATATCTTATAAAAGGTTTCTCCATTGTTTTGATATACCTAAGAAAAAATAACTCCATAAAATGACACGCAAAGAACCCAAATTCCACTTAAATGATAACAATATTATTTCTAAACAAGCTCTTCCCATCTAAGGTGGAAAAATGTTTATTAGAGCTGGAAAGCTGGCTTCCCCCCATATTATATATTCTTTAGTATAACCTGCGAGCTAATTATAACACGATAGTTTTTATGATTTTAATAAGCGTTCCACAGACACTATCCGGCAGTACGCATTAACAAAAAAATAATTTAAACATACATTCAGAATACAACGGAACCCTTGTACAACAAGTTATAAAAGGGGTCTCGGCGCGAAATTCAAACTTTAAATAATAAAAAAAACAATTATTTTATTCATAATATCTTAATTACAGCAGACTAAAGTAAATTTGTGCAGATTTTATGTACGGAATATTACACTATCAAAATGTCTCCCATCACGACGAACGCACTCTTCGAAGCGTAAGTGCGAATTTGCAATGACGCGCCACAGAACGTCAACTGCGCTGGCTCTCACTTTGATATTTTAGCATTCAGCAGCTCCAAATTTATAGGTGACTCATCAGCAACCTCCTTTTGTAGTTTCGGTACAAAAAAATTTTAATCGTTTCAATATACTGCTCGCTCATCACTGTGACCGTTGTATGGCGGTCATTCTCGAAACAAATGGCCGGTGAATTTTTAGACTATGTTGTGCACAATAACGCTACGCAATACTTTCTGATGCTTTTATTTTGGGTTGTTGGATGACCAGTAAAGACAATTTTGGCGATTTACGTAACCTTCAGGATGACAGTGTGAGTCAAGTCTAAAACAAATATTGTCTTCCAAAAAGTTTTCCTTCCTTTTTCTAACAATAAATTTTCCGCTTGTTGTAATCTTCAAGTTTGATTTTTGAACGATCTGTATTTTATAGAGATATACTTTTAAGTCCAAAGCCAACATTCTTTGAAGACTTGAAAGATGAATATTCAAAGAGGCAGCATGTTTTCTAATTGATCTTCATGGATACTTTTCAACCGCAGCGGCGACACGGTTAACATTTTCAATTGATCGACAGGTCTATTTCGAGGTTCATTTGAATGATTTAGTATAAATCCTGACATTTTAAACTTTGATACCCACAACTTGATTAAGTGAACACTGGGCTCGTCGTTAAAACGCGGGATTTCAAAATTATTACAAAAATTAAAAAAATTAAAAACCGTTGCAAAAATACGCTTCTGCAGTGTTAACGTGGAAACATATTTTTGCAACGGTTTTTGTTGTATTTTGGCAATACACACACACATATAGAATGCATGATATATATATATATATATATATATATATATATATAAATATATATATATATATATATAAATATATATATATATATATATATATATATATATATATATATATATGTACATATAAATATATATATATATACACGCAAATATACAACAGTTATATTAAAATCATAATTGGCACATAAGTCACTATATATAATTTTATAGTGACTTTCACTCGCATATAATTTTCAGAGCGCGAATTTGCATGTTTTTGAAAAATTTTGTATCAGTAACATATTTGGGGTTGAATACAACGAAAATATTTTTTTTAGATTGTTTATCTGTCCATCCGTTTGGTATAGTAGCATGCAGAACCTTCTAGACCGGTTGGAATAGGAAGTCTACTGGAGTAATACGTGGAGTTTGGATTTACATCTAAACTATTTTGTTCAGCTAAGATATAGAAACAATTCGCGTATTCGCGTACCACGTTTGAAGCGAACTAACTTTATTTATCATAAGTCATAGCATATTACTTATTTTTCAATAGATGTCTGCAGATAACTAAAGTGAAATAATAAAAAAACACTCTTTTCCATTATTTAAATACTTCGTCCACCAGTTATTTGCGTATGAATATTTTTCTATTGTCAGCTTTCATATCTATGCGGGTTGATATGACGTATAAGTGAAAGTGTAATAAACATTCCATTTTTCTTTTTGAGAAATGGTATTTTATAAATGCAAGGAAATGAAAAATACTGTTTTTCTATTTAAATTCGGGATACTTCTCATACATTAGATTTTAAAACATAAAATAAATTTTACTGCTTATCATGTTAAATATTTTTATTTCAGATAATAAAAAGGTAGAAATAAAATAAACTAAAAGAGCTATATATCCAAACACGAAAACAATAAATTAAATATTATTCTAAGCTCCCTTTTTACCGAAAAATCCAACACTGTATTTAATTAATTTATTTATATATCTATAGACTTTAATTTACACATATCAATTCTAACAGCCAACCAACACATCTCCCCATTCGTCCAGCAGCCGGGAAATGAACCCGGGACCCTGCGCCGCATTTTTACGGGTATGAGTATCTCGGAATGATTTTCCGTGTTATTTGTGGTATAACATTATTCCAGCTAATGTTGAATTATGCACCGAATTATCAAAAAAGTTCTTTTCCCTCAAGAACCTCTGCAAAATTTAGAACTAAATTTGGAGCCTTTATCCTGCTGAATTATGCACTGATTGTGAAATCAATTTGCCTTTTCCCCAGAAATCATCTGCGTACTTTTAAATTATGTTCGCAGTCTTTATCCTGTTGAATTACGGACCGATTTTCAAATACTTGTTTTTCACAAAAGAAACCTTCCCAGAATTTTGACCTATGTTTGCATTAATTTATCATGTTTAATTATGAATGAAACGTTAAGTAAAATTGCTTTTCCGCCAAGAAATATATGCACGATTTGTAACTGTATTGACAGTCTTTATACTGTTGAATTAGGAACCAATTGTCAAAGAAACTTGCTTTTCCCACAAGCATAATATTAAACTCCGCATGATATATTTTCTATTTTCTATTAGGTTTTATTAAATTGCTTTTATATTTTATTATATCGTTTATATTTGAGAAGCAAGCACAAATCATAAAGTAATCATTGTGATATGTTCTTTAGTACTTCTACCAACACAAACGCACCATTTTGAACTAAACAGTTCAACAGCAGCGGCGAACGAGCGTTACAGTGTAAATAATGTTAAGTATGTATCATTTTCCACGAGGAAAACAAATAAAATGTGATGATGAGTTTAAATCATACAAACCTACTACTTAAAATCGTCTCAGAGAAGAATGAAATATTGTCATATGACATATATTAAAACTATGTACAGTTTGGACGCAATGCGTTGCGATAAGATTTGCCTCGGGAACTACATATTACGCTTAAATGCTGCAGTAGTTTTAGCGATATGAAATCAAAATAGTTTAAATTTTACTTCGTTCGGTGTTATATGAGAAAATTTTAAATGTACTAAAATTGTAGGAATAAAGTTTGCCTCTATAATATTAGTTATGATAAAATAGCATCGGTTGATAGTGTTTAGTAGCACGCTAGACATATTCATAAGGATATATGCACGATACACGATGATATATTTCCGAATTCGCAGAATCTTAACTTTCTCTACGTAAGCCTTTAAAGTTTATACCTAACTTCTGCAAAAATTTATTTGTTTCGAATCGGACAAATTTTATCTTTCTTCTGGTATATAGAATGTATGTATTATTTTTGGTAAAAAAACAGAAACTCTGGCTTCAAAACGGACTTGTGCCAAAAGCCATGTAATTGTAGTGGTCCACCATGCGGTTATATTTTTATGGTTACCTTTTTTGTCAATAGGAAATTCGTATTGAAAAATGTTAGTACAAAGATAGGACTTTTGTTTGGTGGGTTTTCCACCAGTTGGCTATTATTCACAGAATCGGAGACTAGTAATTTTTTGTTACTTGAATTTATAGAATTATGAATCTTCAACTAAATATATAAATCCGGTGATAAATAATTATGCAACCCAGATAATCGTAATTAGCTATTTTTTTCCCTTTATTGAGAGAGGTTCCTTGTCCTTGTAAAATTCTGTGTCAATTTTCATTTTGTTCAGTCTCATTTCTTTCAATACACTTTTAGCTCGATACTGCTTATCTAGCCATAACATGCACGTTTGTGCAAATACATGCGGAAGTATTTGCACGAACAAGATGCTGTAAGAAATACGCTCCATATTTATTAAATGTATTTGATGAATACAGAATGATTGGGGAAATTATAACTTTGAATTTATATCAAAACATTTGTGTTTAAATTTTTATTAGAATTAGTAAATGTGAAAACACTTGTTGTAAGTTATTTATTGCATATACGTTTTGAACGTGCTAAAAAAATTTGTAAAATTATGCCAGTTTTTTTAAATCAGTATCAAGTAGATGCCCCCTTTTCTGTTTTACGTACGTGCACACTCACACACATATGAGTGCCTACATTCGACATGAAACTGTTTCCAAAAATCTCTGATAATAGCAGCATTTTTTTATATGCTTGTTGTTCAGTACATAATAAGAATTCAAACATTATAAATTTATTCATGTCTGGAAACGATATTTTACCGCAACGGTCCCAACTACGCACATACCCATATTTCCATTATATTATACTTTTCAGAAAGTTTCTTTTTCTGTGCTTATTTGAAGCTGCTTCTATTATTTTGTTATAAAGTGTTATTATTTATTTTAGGTGTTTATTTAAAATTCAATAATACTTTCTTTATTGAAATTTAAACCGGAATTTGCAGTGTTTAATGAACATAAATACATTCATATGTATCTATCCATACATATAAAAGCCTACATAGACACATATATACGGATATGTAAACCACATTCACTCTTTTGGCTTTACCGTAGTTAATGTTTCGGACCTTTATGCATTAGTACATGCTATCTATTTAATACTAATGTCTTAGTTGCATCCATTTACATATATTTGTACGTACTTGTCTACACGTTAATTTCCTAGTTGCTTTGTGCTTTTATATAATACCAATACACAAATACCTACTTGCCAATTACTAATCTGTTTGTTTAATGTCTTTTTATATACCTGCATATACTTACTTATGTACCTTCGTTTCTGCTAATATCTTAATTCCTTGATGTCTTTGCTTACATCTGTACACACTTACTTATCTACCTAAGTACAATTTAATTTATTGTTTTATGTTTTTGTAGGAATTTGCATTAAATATAATTACTCGTTTATTTACTTATATTTTTGTTACTAGATTGCCTGCGACAAGACATGTCAAACGAGTTTACTCTTTACCACTGAAGAGTTCCCGTTATCACCGGCCGGCTCCATCATCAGAATCTGATTTTGCTAAAGAACAGATTAACATCGCCCTTAGTTATATTAAAATTTTACGTGGCATTATTTTGTCTAATTTGGGCACAAATAAATTATTGAATAGACTCCACAACGAGGGAGTATAGCCATGAATGACAGGGTTGCGCAGTGTGTCCAACTATTGATCCTAGCTAGCCGTTCGTGTGGGTCAGTGAAATTTTTTTTATAATTTTGTGTGAATTTCGATGATGCGAATGACACTCGAAACATTCACGCAATATTGTTTGAGCTTAAATTGAATACTCTATAAATAGTACGTCTAAGAATCCAGTTATTGGAAAAATATTCTTGGTTCGGATATGCTCCATTTTTGAACAATTTCTAGATTTGTGTTTTAACGAGCGTGGGGAAATATTTATTATATGTATTATTTTCTTTATTTCCAGTTCAATATATAATGACAATCTAAACATTACACCAGTTTATATGGTATAACATAAAATTAAAATTGTTTGTGACCAGTTGGGGAATACACGTTGACAAGTATTGTGCCAAAAATGGAATCAGCAATGACAAAAGTTATTATTATTGAGGAAAGTTATATAAATGTTAAACAGCCTTTGTTAATATTTAATTAAAACCCAGAGTCACGTCCGATATGAAGTATACCGAAAGATTGACTGAGTTGTCTCTCATGGGCGTTTATTAAATTGTTCGATGGATACTATTTTTGTGTTTTGTTAACAATGAACAGTTTAGTTGAAGTATGTGAACGACTAACAAGTGTCAGCAAAAAGTCCAAATTACTGATGAATTAGTAAAGAAGTAATTCTGTTTCAAACGAGTCGTTCGTACATAAAAAGCCCTTGCAAATGAAAAATATTTTTAGTAATGATTTAAAAAAGTTACATCGATTGTATATAATGTAAATACTTTGATTTCAAAAATAGATAAAAACACTGCGCATTGGACAATTAGTACACATGTAATCATATTATCGCGTCCGATTGATTCTTTATAACTTTACAATATTCCCGTTATCAATGATGTTATATTAAATACGGATTTTATACGAGTACTCTCAGAAAACCTGTATGAGTAGAACTCGCACTTCGAGCGTACCAAAACTATTTAGGATCTTCTTAATATTAAAGGAAGTGTAGTATTTCTTTAAAAAATATATATTAACGATATAAATATTGCACAAGGTAAATATAAGGTAAGGTAAATATATTGCTTACTGTATCTTTCACATGCATAAAACATGTTACATATTTAAAAAATTATATAATCTAGAATAATCGCTATAATTTTTCTGCAATCGTGTGGTCGGATTTTACCAACCTTGTTTTTATCGTAATTTTTGGTTAAGCTCTTTTTAAAATAAGGGGAGAGAGAATGCCTTGTTTTCGTAAACATATCTTTTAAAATCTTTTTAAATATGATATTTAAAATTTTGAGAGTACAGCGAATGAAAAGTGGCTTCAGGAATAGCACGCACCGTTGCGCGCACCGTAAGAAAGAGACAAAGAGGTAATAAAGGCACATTTATTGAGCACAAAACATTTATCTTTTGAAATCCTTTCAGATTGCCAGTACGCAGTAACAGCATTTGTAGCATTTGTAATTTAAGATGTCTTTTAGAATGCAATTTAAACAGATATAATATACTAATCTATGAAACTAGCAGGTCTCGTAGTAACATTTTTATATAGCCTCTTCTTTTAGTAAAATTGTACACAGCCTCTTCTTCGAGACATAAAAGTTTTTAAAACATCAATTTGCGTTGATAAATGACAACGATACAGACAACTAATTACATTTTATACGCCTCTAGAAGATAATACTTGTAGACATAAAGCCAAAAATAACATCAATATTTGTAATAGTTCAATAAGTATACTGCGTACATTTAAATACGAATATATAACCTTGTCTAAGCAAGAAAGGAACTCTCATAGGGTGAGCTCTACTCCTATTTAACAGGAACAAGAACTCCTATTTAACATTTTAAATAAAACTTTTTTCATATATTGTAATCAAACTTTTACATCAATAGTACCCACAAATAACGAGCAGCTGGCTTTAGTCTATTCCATCTATTCATTGCATTTTGCTCGCTGAATATTGTATGTTGCATATTGCGTATTCTAGTAGCGGATGCAGCGAGTACGCTTTAAGGGAGATTATTACACCGCCCACTAATGACTTCTACAGTGTCTGCCGTTAACGAGAAACATGTGTTATAGTGCTCGAGGCCATATAAAGTTTTACACTTAATTACAAATGTTGTGACTGCCGTATTGACGTTCTGAAAGTTGTATCAAACTTGTAAGTAGTGCTTTGTATTCAATATACGTGATTTCATTAAATTATGTCTTTTTCAGTACAGTGCGCGCCTGAGTTATTCCTGAAGCCATTTCTTATTCGCTTCATGTTCATAATTTTAATTTCGTAATTAATAAGATTCTTTAAAAAAATAGGTATGCAAAAACGGGGAGTTTTCCTTCCCCTTATTCCAGAAATAGCTGAATGAAAAATTACGATAAAAATAGGGTTGGTAAAATCTGCCCAGTAGATTACAGAAAAGCTATAGCGATTATTCTAGTTCTTATAGTTTCTTAAATATGCACAGTAAGTAATATATTTACGTTGTTCAAAATTTATATTTGTATCTAGTTTAACAGAGATACTATGCATCCTTAAATATTCAGAAGAACCTAAATGGATATGGTACGCTTTCAGTGCGAGTTCTACTCATACAGGTTTTCTGAGAGTACTCAAATAACGTGCCTATTTAATATAACATAACAATTTATAACTTTAATATAACATAACAATTTTATATCTCTAATTTTATAACAATATTATAAAATTAGAGAAAATCCATCGAACGCGATCATATTATTACATGTATACTAGTAATAGAATGTGTTGTGCTTTCTTATACGTTTTATTACATCAAGGAATTTACATTATATACTATTAATGTAAGTATTTTAAGACATTCATAAAAACCCATTTAATATGCAAGGGCTTTTAAAGAAAGAACATATTTTGCATATTCAGATAAACAATTATGTTTTGAAGCTTTCTAAATTTGTGCGTTTAATGAAAGGGAAAAAAGTAATATGTTCCATTGGGCTATTTACTCGGTTGGTTAGTATGTTACTATTATTTTTAAATTTTTTAATTACACACTTGGGAGTCCACGGTAATTTATCGATGTTTGAAATTAGGATAGAAAGAAATAAAGTGAAAATTGTTGATAGAATCCAAAATACAACCTCGTGTTTTCTCTTTTATTTTATTATTGAATATCTTTTTTCCCATATTTATATATCTAAATAATGCGATAAATTTAAATTAGTAATTTATAATTTAACAATATAAAGAGGGATACAGAAATTAGTTATTTGCAACTAATAACAAGACAAAAATCAACAAAAAAAATCGAGCCATCCTAGGACGCCTGGCAAATGTGGATCATATTAATAATCATTCAATCATAAAATAAGCACTATGAGAAAAAGAGTCAATTAGTGAAGAAAATTGTTAATTGTTTTCTTTAATTTAATTGAAAGAAAACTTTTACTTAATTTCGTATATGTATGATAGTAGTGGAGCCAAAAGTTTATCCGTTTATCACTAGGTAGTGCTGATAGCATCTTGCACTTGTAATTTCACTATATCGACCATCTACGATGCTACGACATATGAACGTGTCGTAGCATCGTATCTCTTTCAGTTTAAATAGAAATGTTACAAGACAACGCAGACAAATTAGACGAACATAATTTTTATATAATCAATTGTTATATTTTTTAAGCATGTCAAAAGGAAAAACGGACCAGATCACTCACGGATCTGATTATTCCTCACAGCCGTTTTTCTCAGAAATCCTTCGATACATATAGACATTTTAAATTTAGAATAGTAATGAAACATATGAACCCGAAATAACTTAAAAAATATATATAGTAATTTGAGTGGGAGGCAAATTAAGGACCTATTTCAATTTTTTTTAATTCCTTGCATAATGTGGCCTATTATTTATAAGAAAAAAGTCTCAAAAATATTTTTCTCATAATTTTAGGTATTATATACTCAAAGATATACTGAAAAATATGAAACAAACATTTTCTTCTACCCCCTATTTCCGAAACTAGTTTATACAAAGGTTGTGGGGTAAGCTATAGCGATGATTGTAGATGTAAAAATTGTTTAAATTGCTTGATATTTTTACGCCTGTGAAAGATGCAGTAGGCAATATATTTACATTATGAAAAATTTCTTTTTGCAAATAGTTTAATAGAAATACTATGTAATTTTTAATTTTCATAAGTGCCTAAATGTGGACGGACCGTCGTAGTGAGAGTTCTATTTGTGATGGACAGGTTTTTTAAAATCTAGTTTTTCCGTGTCGCTCTTGCCATCGGTTTTATTTTTTGACAATATTACAACTAAATTAAAGAAAACGTACCCAGCTACATATTTTTAAATAATTAAAACGTTAATTTGTTTTATTAACAAAGAGTGTAATCACGTTATCTAATCATATGCCAAGGTATGCCTGAGGGCTGGAGCCAAAATCAAAACCTCTTCTCAGTCCGTACAGCACTCAATTGAACCTGAAACAACACTTTTATGACAGGTATTTCACAGAACCTACTCAATCTGCTCCCGTTCATAAACAATCCTAACTTTTATATTCACCTTATGTCCTCTATAAATCTATAACAAGTGCTGACCTCTATTAAACTCACGCCTTTTCCATTTCAGATAACGAAGTAATATTGTGGTAACAAATATCGCGGTTCAGCACAGAGAGGCGAAACACGCGTCGCGTTTTTGTCTTAATTCAGTTTATCTTAATCTTAAATCTGAGGGAGGCGGTTGGAAAATTATGACGTTTACTACGCTAATAGGGCTATTCACGATGAAATACAAAATAGGAATAAAATTGAAGATGAATATCGACTATTGTTGACGGTAATGTGCCCTTGGATTTGTAGTGTGCCCTGTTGTAGACGACGACTATAGTAACGTATTCTTGTATTTGATTTTATCCTGACGCGGGTACACAGGAATAACACTAGTTTATAATTTAAAAATTGATTTACCTTTTGTAGATTCTTTGTATCATTGTGACGTTTTGTTTTTATTAGTACAGTGCAGCATTGTTTATTTAAATTTTTGGAGACAAACATTGAATAAGTGAATACAATTTTTAGTCTCCTAATTTATTTTTGTAGGATAAATTAGGAGACTACAAATTTTATTACTAATTTAATTATAGGTAAAAATATTTTGGAGTAGAATTAATTAAAAAATGTTTTTTTCATAAATTTAATATCTTAAGTGTCATTAATAAAAAACTTGTCAAGTGTGGTAAAATTCGCACTGTAGGGATTCTGCAGTAGTCTTAGCCCTTCTATTAATCGATTTGTGAATAATACTTTTTCTCAAGGTAAATATATTGTCTTTTAATTCTTTTTCAGATATATAAATATGGTGCATATATAAAAAATTACAAAGTTTAAGATCATGGCTATGGTTATTCTATAATATTTTAGACAAATTTTATGACCCCTGTTTTTTCATAATTTTTGGTTTAGCAACATATATTTTTACATATTTTTAGGTTATAAAAATAATTTTTGTATTCCTCATAGAAGACTCTTTCAATTAATAACCCACATGATATAAAAAAATTAAAAAGTTTTGTGTATTTTGTTTATTTATACAAATATTTAAAAAAAAAATTTAGGAGGTTTTTTTTTATATATTTAATCATTTATTTGCCAACAACTTATAATCATGTGTATCTATATCTTACGAAATTGCATATACGAAAACAATTCTTACAATAAAAAAGCCGAAACAAACCTTCTCGCCGTTTTATCGGCAACTCAATTCAACCCCAAAACTCGCGCCACCTCGAGCGCCAATTGTTTTATCGAAATTACTAAATCTGCTCGCGATGCGTTTAGCCCTCTCTTTCCACAACAATACAAGCCACCTCCCGTCTGCCCTCCGTAAATCTATTACAACTGCCAGTCTTCCATTTCACTAACACAGCTTCCGTTTTAGATAACGAAGTAATTTTACGAAAACGAATACCGCTTGCGGAGTGTTGCGTTTTTTATTTCATTTTTGCCTATTTTGTTCTCAAATATCAGTGAAGTTTGTTACGAGGCGCTGTTTTGCACTCATTTCAACAATAACAAAAAGAAACTATGGAGGATTATGCTACGGAGTATAGAGACGAATATCTAATTTTTGTAAAGATTCCTTGTTTAACGTGAGCATTCACTAGGGATTTCTTTTTAATTTAACGCTTAAGCGGGTGAAATGGGATTCAAAATGTATAAGGAAAAGAAATTATATGGCCATGGGAACTAAAAAGTTCATAGGAGCTTTCTGAAAACGTTATTAATTAAAATATATTTGTAACAATAGGAATATATTTGTTTGCATGCTCATTTCACTACTAAGAGTTCCCAGGAGTCGATTTCCAAAAAAAATAAAAAGGGTTTTTGGAAATGAATCTTTTCCTTCTTCATATTAAAGTCCTGAACCAATTTAAAGTTTAAATTTTAACATACGAAAAATCAATTGCTACCAACTGTGTTTTTCTTTCAGAAAATTAGGTTTAATTCGGTAATACTGACATAGCTTTCCCCAAACTGTATTTAATAACGTTGCAACTGTGTTTCCTCTAAACTTATTATTAATTTCCATTATAAAAAATTCATATGTGTACACTTTTGATAAGAAAATTCGTTTCGACAAATATCACTTAAATTAAATACATGTCTTCAGAAGGGGTACAATTTCCAGCGGTGGAAATAAAAATAGATGTGTAAAAAACAAAAGTTTTCAGAATATGATCTCGCAATATTCAAAGACCGTTCTGAATATCCTCAATAATCCGCTCCATGACCTAACTCAAATAAGTAGTTCCTCATATCCTCTTATAACAGATCCTAGTCTATCTTTCCGGCTCGCCACATGTATAAAAGCTAATAATTTATATCGGTCCTCGTCCAAGATGCCAGGTTCATAAATAATCGCCGATATAAAGAGGGCGTTATGCGAGGTTGTAACGGACCACTTTACTTGAGGTATTATCCTTTGTTATACGATGCAGAAAGATGATCGTATAATGTTTGATTTATTACTTCTATCGTATGTCTACACTAGAAACGTATATGAGATGGTTTGTGGATTTATAATCTTAAAAATTAACCGACGAACACTCTGATTTACATGAATTTTAAAACATACATATCAACTAATTACTTTTTGACCTTTAAGAATTACAGGTTCAGTTTAATTTCACATGATTTTCTAAAGCATATATAATTTTCATAGAAGAAATAAACTGAATAACGGAAAACTAATATTACGTATTCGATTTAGTTTTTAGTAAATTTTATGACAAAAATTAACTAACGCCATCTGTTTCTAATTTCACGTGCATGATTACAGAGCATGCGGGAGCAGTATAATTCTATCTTGATGGTTGCGGCACAGTTCATATCCTATACCTTACGATTTTCTATAACATTTGTAATAATTGTTTAAGTAATAACCTTTTTTAAGATAAACTTAACTTAATATAAAATTAAATTTTATACATTTGCCAAGGAGCAAAAGATATGAATGTTTTGAAACAAGTGGTTTATGAGAGCGCTATATAAAATGCGTATGCAATAGGAATAAATATTAAATAGAGTTGGGCAACGCCATAATTAAAAATATAAATTTAATTATTTATCACAGGCCCCAGACGCAATGGATATTGCTATGAGATTATTAAATATTGTTAAGAGACTATTGAGTCATTTGATTATTTCAGGAGTTTTTGGCAGGAGTTGCAGTGTGTGAAACAGGAATAATGTTAAGCTATGTTAGGCTAGGTTATGCTAGATTAGGTTAGGTTGAATCGGTTAAGTTAGACTATGTCAGTTTAGATTAGGTCAGTTAAGGTCGGATTAAGTTAGGTTAGGTTAGGTTTGGTTCGGTTTAGTTGGTTTAGGTTATTTTGTGTTAGGTTGTATTAGATATTGTTGGTTAGGTTAGACTATATTGCTAACCTAACTTAATTGCTGCCTAGCTTAATATACCCTATATCAGGTTAAGCTAGGTTAGGTTAGCTCAGATTACCTTAGGCTAGGTTAGGATAGCTCAGGTTACGTTAGGCTAGCCAAGGTCAGGTCAGATTACCTTATGTTTGGATAGATTATATTAGGTTAGGTTAGGTTAGCCTATGTTATGTCAAGTTAGGTTAGATTAGGTTAAATTAAGTCATGTGAGGTAAGATTAGATTTTGTAATATTGTTTGTTATCATACTATCTGTCCATTTTGGACATATTTAACGTTGCCTGAGTATTTGATGTAAGGCTCTATTAATAATTTCATCCCCAACATAAACATGGAAATATTCATTTACTTGGAAGTTAGGTGGTTTACTATGTAAACATACATTTATTGATCTGTGTTAATATATATGGAAATAAATATTTGAAATAAAAATATGTTGAGTTGTATTCTTGCATATGTCAACATTTATTCACAATTTGCAGACCATTCCACAACCCAGAAGCGTATGCGCAAAGGATTATACAGTTGCATAGTAAAAAATTTAAGCAAAATGGACCGGTTTTGCGCTTACAAGTGGCTGACCCTCAATTAAAGTGTCTTATTTGTCGTTTCATCTAAATTACAAAAGTATTGCGTTAACATCCAGCAGAGGGGTAAAAGAAAGTAAATAAAAGAAGTTAGGGGAGAAAATGTTGTCAAAGGGAATGTTAGTGGATAAGTACGAATCACTTTAGAGTCTATGAGTATATATGTATGTACACTCATATGTAATTACGTACCCGTGTGTGCCTTCCAGAGCTTACGAAATTTGATAAGGCCTTTAATTGACTACGGATTTTTTAAATTTATTATTGTTAAAAGGAACAAACAAAACAACAAAGTTTCGAGTTCGGAAATATGTTCCAGCCTTGATCAGAAATCCGTCCCACCTTCAGTTATGCCATCAAACATTTCAAACTGGGGTTTTACAAAAACTAATGAAAGACTAATTGGACCCGATACCTTGTGTTATATTCGTATAATGTTAGTTAGAATGGAAACATTATTTCTGGAAATAAAGACAAAAAACTAATTTTTTTCATATACTAAGAAGCTTCTGGTAAGCACGTATATTAAAAATGTGATGAAAATTTTGTTTGAAAGAATTTTCGCAAAACTGCTGATTCGCTTTATGTAAATTTTCTTGCAACTCCCTAACTTACTATTGCAAGCGATCCTTTTTTCTTACATAACATTGATCGAGTCGGTAGTTATGAGTATTATATAGCATTGCCGTCGTAGAATCAACGAACATGCAGTTATTTTTTCTCATTAATAACTCGCCTATATTGAATATATTTACCTAAGCTAATTCACTGGAAATTTGCACTGATGTAGCCACATTTACATAACGTTTGCATAGTGTCTGTCAAAAATGCAAAGAAATGATGCAGAGACTGATTCGCTTGGTCCAAAAATAAACTACGTTTTTTTTCAATAAATCTACTACCGTCTAATTTCTGAAATATTAGAGGTTAGTACCATGACAATAAACGAAGATTCACCTTAATTTTTTTTAATGGTGAACCATGAAGTGGTTCTCGAATCTTACGGTAGTAATAAAAACATACTTTTCTCTCAAGTCCAGTGTCTTTTATTGTAACTAAAAGGATTTTAAGAGTTTTTGCCGACGGACACGGTTTTGGCTATCTTCTAAAGCTATCGACATGCCAGACCAATGACTTTTTTCTTTTTGATAACAGATCTTCTCCAGATTTCTCGAGGTCAGTTTTGATTTCACTGACACTGGACTTTACTTTCTAGTACACTTTTGTCGATGGCTCCACCTCTTTTCCTAATTGTAAATCACCTTTATTTATTTTATTTATTTATTTATTATTGGCACACAAATAGTTTTGTCATAATTTTAACAATTTAATTCGAGAACACGTAATTAAATATATGTATAATTTTTATAACTACACCAAAATCAGTGGGCACAGCGTAATTAATTTGGTGTTACCATTATCATATAATATTATTCCGAATAAGAAATATTTCAATTAATTTCAATAAATTCAATAGATCATCAATGATGGAGTTTATCAATGAAATGTATAGTCAAATTTTAAATTAATTATAGTGAATTAAATAACAGTTAATCATGGAATTAATAAAAAAATCATAGACTCAAATAAATATTGGACAAAACACTTGAAGTTAAAAAACCAAGTTGTATTATTTTAAATATAAGCATAAAAATACAGTAAACGTCATTTTTTTACAAGTAAAAGTTACCTGTGTCTGTCAATCTCAATAAGTTTATATTAAAAATACAGTTGAAGGAAGATTATTCAAGGTACGGCTTATTCTACAGAGTGAGATTCCCCAGTGGCAGATTTCAAAGTTTGAACAAACATGGTTTCTAAACGCAACATATAAGAGGGGCGCGGGGGGAGTCGTTAGAAGCGCAAGCGATGCGGATGTTTTAGTAGCCATGCAACAGTGGAGTGGAGAGTACCGCGCTTTTGTCATCGAGGCGTACATTTCGAGTGGATTTTCGCTGTCTGTAGCACGCCGTCGATTTAATAATCGTTACAGTATTCGTCGATTACGTGATGGACCATCGATCAACCTCATTCAGTCATGGGTAGCAAGGTTTAGAGCTACAGGATCAACATTAAATAGGCCCAGGCCAGGACCTACACCATTGGTAGCCACGAATGAAAATGTTGAGCGTGTTATGGTTTCTGTCGTTGAAAATCCCCGTTTATCACTGGGTACACGTTCAACGATATTGGGAATTCCGAAATCAACTTTACAGGTAATAATGCAAAAAAAGCTCAAGTTCCATCCATATAAAATTTAAATTGTTCGTGTAAATCTTACACGATTCTGACTTTGAACTGAAAAAATTGGCAAAAAGATTAGCAATGACCCATGAAGCTCACTTCGGATAGAATATTGTTAGAATTTTTATATCTGGATTTTGCCTATAACCAGAAGAATTTTGAGTTATTTATGATTTTACTCTCTATATTATTAAAATAGATTTTATAGCAACATTTTATACATTGTTTAGAGCAAGATTTTAACATGTTGAAGGTTAACTCATTCATTGGATTACCGTATTTTTCTTGTATTTTTTTAAATTTATCCTTTTTTGCTATAAGTTTTCTTAGATTACCAGGTCCGATATTTTATCGATTTTGTATTTTTTTAGGAATGTAATCAGATATTCATTTAATGAATACTCCGTAAAATTTATTTAATGCATTGTCAATATTTTGATTATCCACTTAGCTCTAAAATTTCATTCCAATACAAAATGTATTTAAATTTTTATTAATTTCATTATAGTCGGCTTTTTGGAAGTTAAACTAATGCAGTTCTCCAAACTAATGCAGTTCCCCAATAAATTTTTCATTTCATAACGGATTTAATTTTACAAATCCGGATGGTAATCATTTAATTTACTAAGGGGTTGTTCGGAACGACAGATAAATATTGAGGTGAAACTACTCAAAACCAGATCAAGAATTCTATTGTTTGCATTATCAATATAGTTATATTTTGTAAAGTCATTTAAATTAACGTGATCTAGTAATAATTTAGTAAAGTATGAACATTTTTAACCTCTTGGCAGCAAGGAAGCAATTATTTTTAGCGCGCCAGTCTATTTCAGGGACGTTAAAATCCCCAACTACTAAAATATCTGAAGTTGGATTGGTAAAGTAAGAATTATCTAAATTTGAAAGGAAACTGTCAAGCAACTTCGGGGGTGGAGCAATATAAACAGCACAAAGGTTAATAACTTTTGGTAATGTGTTATTGAGGAATTTGATAAGAACCCAGATACCTTCTATATCACTCTCCCGTGTACTTTTCAGGATATATTCATATTTCTTTAGAACAACAATAATGGTTTAAAACCATTAAATTTCTTAATTAGTGGGGCAAGAGCCCTATCACGGCGAAACAACTGGTGCCTCCAACAAAAAGCTTGGAGTCATAAATATAGTTATTCAACCAAGTTTTAGTTTGAATTATTATATCATAATTATAATTTAATACTTCCAAACAAAAATCTGTGGTCTTGGTCCTCAAACTTCTAACGTTCTGATAATATACATTTAGCAGGGCCATAATTCAAAGTAATGAAATATTTGAATGACTAAAAAAAATAACCTCTACTTAATTCTATTAAGTTGTTCAGTATTACATATAACGTGACCTGGCGAAAGTTAATATTTTCTTAACTTGACTATACCATTGCGCACCCAAACAAACTTAAACGGGTTTTCTTTTGCGAATATGCCCGTGACGGCACCTAGTTGGTTTGTAGCTTGGGGAAGATACTTCCTCACGTAGATGGAATTCTTTACATCACCGCCAATACCTAGAAGAGAAGAGTTCAATTTGTCCTTTGGATTCAATTTGTTGAATTGTTTGACGGCAGCTAAGGTTGTGTCACGGCATCGTGGACTCGACGAATTTAAAATGATTGATCTAGGTCTCTTAGAATCTTTATCTATTTTTGCCACCCTATATATCGCAAGGATATTATTTTCTTGCAATACGTCCTTTACAATTGACGAAAGTTGTATTACGAGATAGATACGATTTTCGAATCGATTTTCAGGTACGTATTGAATATCTATATTGTTTTTCCTTGACTGGAGTTCAACACCATAAAGCCTTTTCTGTAATTCATGGTATTGTGATCGAAGGTGTTGATTTTCTAATTGGACCTTTCCAATTAGTTTTGGTTGCTCTTCCAAGATTGCTTTTATATTCGTCGAATTAGTTTGATATGAAGCTTTTTATTAAATTGGTACTTATTTTCTCCTTCAAACTATAAAATTGTTCGTCAATATAGACTGTTAATTTGTCGAAGTCGACAGATAATAAAGACTGGTCGTCCTTAGCAGATGTCGATACAAGTTTTCTATGCTTGTACTCTGCGCACTTCCATTTCTTTTTATTCATGGGTAACCTCTCTCTAAATGTTTTTTCACGTATACCAGCGCCGCTACAGTGGAATTCAATCGAACAACTAGAGCATTTTATGAAATCAACACATTTAACGCAGTTGTTTGCCATAACTCAGTATTAATTTTAGTAACAACTGCCTACTATATACTGAGTTGTTATTCGTTAAGCTTATTATTATTTAAACATTTACTTTAGCGAATGCAAAGTTTGATAATATTTTGTCGTAAAAATATGTTGAGCAAAGATTCAAACTCGGGTCCCGTCGTTTATGATCCAGGCACTGTACGACTCGGGCACCGCTGCCTAAAAATCAAGCAGTAGGCGTAGTGTGTGACGATTTATCGTGCGTAGCGTATTGACACTGTCTATTCTCTTATCGTCTTCAAGGTCCTTTGCGACATTGGACGTACACAAATAAATTTACCCACTGTACAGTTTAATTACTCAGTGAAGTTTGTGTTGTTAATATTGAACAACTAGCAATAAAAGTATTAATTTAAACTTAGTAAATATGGTAACAAAATAAAGAGAAGAAATTTTTTTATCTTTCCGTAATGACCGCACAGACTATGATGATCTTTAGTTCTTTTAAGAGACTTGGCCATTGATCGAATATTTCGTCTATATGGTACATATATCATAATATGCAATTCGTATGGGGCACAAAGTTTTTCTTTTAAGGACTTTTTTATGTGCATCCTTTTTTTCATGAACGTTGTCCATTGCTTTACTTTAATTCACATTAATATAATAATGCACAGCGACATTATGCGCTGGTAATACTCGCTGACCAATTGTGTCTGTTCCGCATCGTACCAAACGTCATCAAAATGCGTTCGAAAATCTTTTAATTATTTTTAATTTCTCTTAAATTATTGATCCAAATTATGGAGTATACAGAACAATTCTTAGATATAAAACGGCCCGCTTTGTTTTCGAACGGTGCAATTAAGTTATTTGATTAAGTTGTATATATATTTTTTTATATTTATTTTTGAAGTGAAAACTTCTTTAGACACGTTTAGCCACTTTTGGTACGGGAAAATCTTATAGGTTCGCGTCGCCGAGATGCTAACGTTGACAGTATATCTGTAGCTATGAGTATATGTTGTGCTTAGCCGGACGTGAAAGCATTTAGACGTATGTATATATATATATATATATATATATATATATATATATATATATATATATATATATACTATTCTAGCACAAGACTGGTGCACGTGGAGCAGTCTGTGTAAGCGTATACACATATATACACCAACACATCGTATATACCCTACTGGATGATGTGCGTGTTGGACGCTTTTTCTGTTGCTATAAGGGTGACGTGTTGTGTATAATTAGTGTTTTGTATATCCATACAAGTGAAATTAAATTGATCACGTGGAAAGTGCAATGTGTGTATAGTGTGCAGTGTTTAAATTGTGTTTTAGTCTGGTTACTATTTTAATTGTTTAATTGTAGTATCACTGTGCAGTACAACAGTGAGTACCAAATATGTTAATATTTTTATATACAAAAATGAATAACAAACACAAAGCATTTATTTACAAATTTTTCTAATATTCCTATCAATATTTGCGTTTAAAAATGTTATATCATATATTTTTTTAATATTTGACCTCTGCAATACAACATGTATTGAGTATTTCATAGTAACTTAAGAGTTATTTCAGTACCGTGGTAAAACAGATTTCTGGTTATTGGATAATATTTTTGTCGCAGATTTTGTGATTAAAAATTCTATAAAGTTTTATAAAACTACTAGCCTTTTATAGTTTTACGTTTTGTCAACAGTCCCCATGTCTGTCTATGTTTTTTTATGAAAAATATAATAATTCACCGCGATCTGACGCACTGGCGATATTACCCCGTCGACTGTGCCAGTTCCATCATTTCGTTTCCCTGCGAATGCGAATAAATCGCATTAAACGTCATGAAAGTGCTTTCGAAAACCCTCTAATTTAAACACTTCTTAATTTTTCTTAAGCTACTGACCCATATTATAAAGTATATAGGATAATTCTTAGACATAAAGCGATTTGCTCGAATTTCATTTAATTTATTTGATTAAGGTTGATATGTGTTTTTTTATATGTACGCTTTCTTTCATAAACGTAATCCCCTACTTTATTTTAATTAATGAAAATATAATAATCCCGCACCAAATATGCTCATTTAGTTTTTCCGTTTTTCTTTGCGTGCACGTAAATTTTAGCAATCTGAAACGATTCAAACGGCTATGAAATTTATTTTAATGAAAACTAATAAATGTACCTAAACCCCGTCACTTTTGTCCCACGCGCTTTTTTAACTTAAAATTATTGCCATGGACTTATTCATAAAAGATAAATAAAAGCTGTCGTATACGTTCTTTTAAGCTTTTTATACGAAGGTAAAGCTTTCAATTCCCCCGTACGTTCCTGTAATAGTTTTGTCAATGTTTGTCACGAAAGTCCTCAGACCAGCGACTTTTTCTCCTATTACTTTAATATCGTTAACTATATTTTGGAAAAAGGTAGAAGGTGTAAACATTGCTTATGGCAATCTGGAAACTGTAAGGTCACATATTGCGGAAGTTGTATATAAATGGGATCAATAATTTTGGCAAATTAAATGCATCTCTAAAAAATAAAGAAACAAAACTTTCTTCTTTATCAATTTACAGTGATTTCAAATTCCTGAAACAATTTACAGTTTAAACCTTAACATATGAAAAAATAATTACCATCTCGTCTGAACAGAAAGTTTTCTTTCAAACAACTAAGTTCTGTAATAGCTTATACAGATTTCCGCAAATCGTGTTTAATGACGTTGGAACTGTGTTTCTTCTAAGCTTATTATCAATTTCAGTTATAAAAGGTTCATGTGTCCATGTACACTTTCGATAAGAAAATTCGTATAGACATATATGTCAGTCTCATAATATATTAAGCTGTTGCTAGCAACTTCGATTGTGTAGAATTGGTATTCCTTTAAATTAAAATCATTTTGAATTTATTTCTATAAAACAAGTCATTTGCATGTTAAGTTTTATAATGATCGCTTGAATAGTCGGCTTATAAAAACAGAAGTTACGAAATAACTTATTTTTATGTTTATTATATTAGGCGGGGTAAGTTAGAAAGTATTAACATAATAAACAATATTTACATATACCCTTTAATCGTACGAATAATTTTTGAAAGAAAGCTTCCAAAAAGAACTTAGTCACTCTACGCCTATTAGGAAATATTGACATGATCTAAATTGCGGCACAAATAAAAATGTATCCATCTGATATTTAAAAAATATTTGCTTATATGACCTTCGCAATACTCCTAGGTGGTTCCAGAAACTTTGGAAATTGTAGTATTTTCTATAAGATTATAGAAACAAATAGCTGCAAAAAAATTTATTTAATAATTGAATACCATATATTGACGGTAATTTTGTAGAAATGCATTATTCACAATTAGATGAAACTACGTGACGTAATATTATTTCTAAAGAAAGTAGAAATGATACCACTTCACATAGCTTCATTTAATTGTGGTATATTTAATTATTTAGTTTCAGAGAGCTTCACGTTTCGAATCAAGAAGGCCATTTAATTTTTTTCCCATTATTACAAACTAGAAACCAAAAACCCAAACTTAGAAACTAGAGCGATAAAAAAAGAAATTCTATAGTTACAGTATACTCGCCTTATACGGTAAAACTGTTGACAGGTGAATTTCCTTACAGATTTTTTTCGAATTTTAGTCGAGTTCTAAAGTTTTTAACGATAACCATTAACACAAAGAAACTGCTTTCAAAACCTTTGTCCTTTATTTTTCGTCCCATTTGTGAGACTCTCTTTTTTACTGTTACCCTACTCGTCTTTTCGAATCGTATCTTTCCAGTTCTCGAAAATTTCAATCTTCAAGCAAGGCAATATCTTTACTTTAGGTATCTAAAGGAGATAAATATTGTCCCTTATTCCAATTCATTTGGACCAATAACTAATAAGTTATGAGAATGTATTTAATTATGGACAGGAGAAATATCTATTACAACATAGTATGAACCAAAATACCTGTTGCATTGATGTGTCTGTCTACTAGAGTTAATCTCAGTAACAACTGAAAAGCATTCTTTTGTTTTTTTTTCTAGTTTCCGATAATAGATAGATTTAGTCCCAGGGAAAGTTGAGGTGTATATAAATGTTTTGTGAAAATTAGCCGATCTCTGATGACGAAATCTGGAAAAAGTTAACAGTTTCGGGAGTTTCTTGGCGTGCACTTGAAAAGAGTGTATGGCAAGATTATTTGCCTCAAAAGATACTACAGAAAACGTATTTTTGCCTTATAAGCCTAACTTTTAAAATTATTCACACTATCGAGAAACACTTTCTGGAAAAATAATGAAAAAAACAGGATTAAGTTTCAATTAAGCAATCGTTTACACGTGAAAAAGTGAAATATTTTCAAATTTTGTTCGTTTTCTTTTCATATATTACATTTATTTAAAAATTGACAAATGTACCGAACCATTTGACATAAAAAATTTTAATTTTACAAAAATGTTTTTGAGTAAGACTAAAGAACTCGCGATGCTGCCTTACGTGTTCCATAAGGACGATTTCCTTCTGTTTATCCATGAGCGATGGTTGATAACGCTCCCCTATGTAGTATTATTGTTTAATGAAATAAACAAATGCGTGTAATCAAAGTTCTTCCTTGTAAAATAGATATATATTTTTATTCAAATAAAAAAGTGTTTTCAGCGTAATTATTCAAATTTGCGTGGATAAAATATTTGTAAACATTAATTAAATAGTAATAATACCTGGGAAGTAATTCGTGATATTAATAATTATATTTTCAAGAATTCTGCAAGTGTAACCAGTTGCATGTGTCAAGTGTAACATCGAAAACATAGCTCTTCGTTCCAGTGCACAGGCGGGAAATACTTGACGCCCACCGCGTGAAGGAATATTTTCATCACTGTTTATGTCTACTCCAATATAAACTCGTGCGAAGCGAGGCCGTGTGGTAAGGCTTTATTTTACCTATATCCCTATATATGGCTTATGTCTCAAAAATCTGTTACATAGTTTCAGTATAAAAAACATAACGGATTTTGAGACATAACGCATGTATATACATACATAACACAAAGCGATACAAAACAGACGGAGATGAACATTGTAAAATATAAAGAGACCGTAAAATCCCGCAGCACATTTTAATTTACTTGAATTATTTAGAGCCATCCCAATATTAAATTTAGCAAAGCTTAAAAATGTTGCGAATTTCATATTTGCATACATTTATGTACATATATATACATATGTACATAACATAATCTACCCTACGCCCGCGCACACACGTCCATTGAGATATTTGCCTTATTTCAGTACATACACATATCAACATAGCCCGATGGGGGAGGATTCATATTAAGGGAGTATATTAACTTATAAGTAGTACATATACAGTAGCTGTAAACGTAATTCAATACGTTGCCAGTAGCACTCTACGGCGTCGTCTCAGTTTGCAGAGCCGCGGGCTAAAGCGTCGCTCTGTTCAACCGGATTCACGGGCTGCGATTGCACTGCGCTCTTTGAGCGCGTAGTTTTTATACGTCCACGGGCTATCAAACATTGTAAAAATAATTATTTTTATGAATATCCCGTAACATTTTGGATGCATGCTTAAATGCAGGGGTTAATTCACAAAACAGTTTGGAGATTGGAATACTCCGTATAAGATTTTACAAACAAAGTGTAAAATATACATTTATTTATTTAGTTTTAGAGCGCTTCAAGTTTTGAATCAACAGACTTTGAACCCTTTATAGAAAACCCAATATATAAGGCAAGTCTATGCAAAAGTTTAAGTTTCTAAAGCCAAGGGTTTGGGTACGTTGATATTAGTCACGTCAGTTTCTTCTTTATTTGTAGCTGTAACTTTCCTTTAATGTAAGCTTCAAATCTTCTACACAAGATAAGCTCCTGTAAAATATGCATTAGCTTTATCTGGTTTAAGTTCAGCTATTAAAGTATTTATGATACTCACGTCGTTAAGTATTCTAAATAATGTCTTTATTTTAAACAAGTCCATATTTCAAAAGCTTAACCGATGAAAGCCTCTCAACTTAGCGTAAATATACTCCGTGGTAGCGGGGTTTTAACAGATTACAGATCATATAAGCTCTATGTCAGTATGTGAGCTTGTTGGTATATGCTGTGTAACAGCTAAGTTTATGTTAGTAGTTCCTTTGCGTATCAGTTTAAATTCATCGGATGGTCGTATTGGGTGACTTTCGCCAACACAGATCACTATGATGATACAAGAATGTATAACAAAGCAAGTTTTTTTGAGAAATTGGGTTTTAATTATTACCTTATTATGTGCGTTGAGAGGAATTTTATCAGGAAATGGAAATGTCGCGCGAAAGCTTGCTTACATTTTTTTGATATACAATCGTTATGGTTATTTGCTGAAAGTTTGCTTTACTTTCTGTGAAGTTGCGGAAGTTTCATTTTCCGCTTAAGATTTTTTTTTATTTTGCCAATGATGGTTCTTCCAATGAGGAAGATTTATTTTGTTTATTTTTCCAAAAAGGTTTCGACTTTTTTGTAGGTTTGTAGAGTCGTAAAGTATAAAAGGGGAGTTTAACTTACTAATTCAATAATCATCGTGTCAGTGAAAGTGTTTTGGATACTTTGAATATAATGGATATTGATTAATTAAGAGACCGTATATTTGCTATTTACTTTTTATTTTGAATGTAACGTCCGAAAGCCAAACAAAAACTATAGGTTTAAATCTGGTTTTAAAGAACAGCTAGTAAGAAGGTAATGAGTATATTATGTAATTAAAATTAGAGAAGGAATTTACATTAAAGAAAACGATAGGTTCGTCGTTATTATCAGAAGTTATTAGAAAAATTTTGTACTTATTTATTTTTTTTATTTTTTGTACTTATTTATTTATTTGTAGATTTATATTGGCAGCGGATATTTTCCTTAATTGAATTAAGTTTGGATATACTGTAATTGCACTTGTCTCAATAAATACTTACACCAAGTTTTAGCAAAGCTTAATAATATACTAAAACAAGTTTTCATAAAGTAAAATACCTTGCAATTATTGATGTGTATACTTCATTGATTTATTAAAAAATATAAAGAAAATTATTTCTTGTAAATAAGTCAACAAATATATGTATCTCAGTCATTATTTAAGCAAGAATAAATATTTCTTTAAAAATATATTGTTCGAATTAAAGATTGAAACGATCTTTTTGGAAAACAGAATTTGTCCCCTTGGTTTTATATTTTTTATGTTAACCTGAGTGATATACTAAATGATCGCCAAAAATTCTTTAATACCAGTATCGTTGTTGAGAACTCGTAACCAAAAATTTTATTCAACCACTAATCTATTGATGAAACGGCAGACCGCCACCTTTTTCGCACCTGTTGGTGTGCATTTTGTTTTGTGTACGAATGTAAAAATCAAATGAGTGATATTATCATTTATTCGATAGTCTCGAGTGAGTATACATTACATTTTATATTATAAATTAGTAAAATGTAGTCTCATTCAGAACAAAAAGTTAAAAAACCTATAAAGTACGAGTAGAACTAACATTATGAGGGTCATGTACATATTTAGGCTTATCACTTTTATGGGTACGTAGTATTTCTATTAAACTGTTTGTAAATATTTGTTTTTCACAACGTAAATATATTTCCAACTATAAATTTTACATGTATAAAATATGGTGAATACTTAAAAAAATATGAAAATGAAGAAATTACTATGAAATAATAAAATATTTAAATAGAAGGCAATATAAAGGAACAATAATCGAAAACAAATACAATTAATTTAAAGCGTAAATAGGAATATGGAGTAAATTGTGAACGATTAAAATACTTCACGATCCTGACTGTAGAGTTAAAATTTAATCAGCAAAATAAATTGAAGTGACACAATATCTCCATATCAAGTAAATCAGATTTTAGCGCGTGATATCGGGGATCGCGGTCGGCTGTTCGTACATGAAATAGTGAGTACCAACTGAGATTCTGGCTCGCTTATTCTCATTTACAATCAAACTACTCGATTTATCATAAGTTGCCACTAATGTGGATTTTCTAGCTTTTGAAATATTAATGTCAACATAAATATTGACATGAATATTTCAAAAACTACAACACCTAAAATAATTGATGTAGTTTCCCTGCTACCTTTATGTCAACTTCTAAAAACTATGCTTTTTCACAATTTAGATTCAGTACTTACAGCAATGAAGCAGGGGATTCATAATATGGACACAACGTTAAGATAAAATCAAAATTTTAAGTAATTAATTTTTTTTTAATTCCAGAAAAATACAAGTTAACTATATTTTGAATTCTCAATATGTAGATTCTTCGATTTCTATCTTGTCACAATAAAATATAAATGCGAGAATAAAGTTTAATAAAATGTTACATGAAATATGAGTTTAATTAAATAATAATTCACCGATATAGGAAACAATTAGTTTATTAATTATATTATTGCTTGTACTTTATCATTCTATTTTACTTACACTACATGTTACTGAAAGTTTAAAATATGAGGTTAAATTACTTCATTTAATCTCACTAACAACATCTGTATGTTGTTTGTGCTACGAAGAAAGGCTACGCGACCGCCATGTCCTTTTATTTTATTATATTTTTATAATGATTCTAATTAAAATTTTCTAAAAATTAATCTAGAAAAAAAGAAAAATAATACGTAATAATTGTTTATTTCTCAATATATAAACATGCACTAGTATGTTAACCAAATTTACGTTACGTTTATTTTTCTGTAAAGAGGCTTTTTCATGATAACTTTTATCTTACTTTGGTTTCATAAACAAAGTATAACAGATTAATATTCCAGGGGTTTAAGCTCTAATTTCGGACAACCCCTATAGTGGCAACGGCAATTCGTGCTTCGAAATAACTTTGTCACCACGTCAAACCAGCGCAGTACAAACAATGTGCGAATATTTGATGGCTCCAAAACTTTAAGGACTTTGGTGTCTCTTGTGGTCAAAATATAACTAAATAAACAGAATAAGTTTGTTTCTACTGTGTACAAAGAATTCTCAAATGTTAAAAATATTTTCGTCGCTATTTTATGGATAATAGTTTAAGCGATAGATATTAAAGAAGGAAATGGGCTTGATGTTAATGCTCCGTGCAAAAATTAAGCTTGTATATATATTTTTGGGAATTTTTAATAAAATATATTCGTTTATTTTAATTTTACACTAAAAAAATATAATACTATTAAATACCCAATAAGATGTTATGATAAATAATGTTATAGATATTATATTAATGGACCTTTCACTAATATGAATTTTAAAATTTAGAGGTGAAAAATGGATAAGCCAGGCTGTCAATCACGCAAAACCCAGAGGTAAAAAATATTTAATATTCTGACAAATACGAAGTCATATCCACATATGCTATTCATTGCATATCATTTACTTTGTAATTTGTTGAAGTGCAAAATCTGTAATAAATCAGTTTCTATTTGATGTAGATGATATTCTACTGTCTTTCAAGGGTGACGTTTAAGTACGGTCATGGAAGTTTTTGTAAGACCTAGAAAGGAAGAAGTAAACGAAGCAAAATGTTGGTGCTTTATAACATATATTTGTACAAATACGGTGAAAAAAAACATTGTGATATTTTATTTTTAAATAAGTGTTAGCATTATTTTGCAATATAGAGTACACGTTTTATATACTCTTGTATGGCAATCATTTTCCTTTTATTTGGTTTTATGTATTCAATAATTATTCTAGATGTTAGATATATTTGTTACAAAAATAACATTAGAAGAAAACTTCATTTTCAATGTCCGGCACTATTTATATCCACTTTGACATAACATTATACAACGTAAATATGTAAGTCAATAATTTTCATTAAAATAAATTACACATTATTTCACATTAATAATGAAAATAAAATTACATTTCTTAAACCTAAACAATAAATAAATCCAATATTGTAATATTAACGTGAACACAAGAAAAATGTTCAGAATACCTGAACTGCAATTTTGCCTTGTTTACGAACATTCTCTTTTGGAATGGAAAGAAGTAGAGGTATATTTAAATGTACAAGTACATGTAGAAATGTACCTCATTTCTATTAGCAGACTATTAAAAAATGAATATAAATTAATATTATTTTTCACCGTGCAAATAAAATATTGTGAATTTAAAAAATAGTGGGACTGAAAATAATTTTTAAGTGTTTCTCGTAAACGGCGTGTAAACTTTCGATTGCGTGGTTTTTATAAAATGATAAAATTCTTTGGGCTGGCGGGGGTATGCGCTAATGGGAGTGTACTTATGTAAATCTTTTTAACAATATCTTAAGAATTATCTTACATAAATTTTTTTTTTAAATCTTACAAGGATTCCAAATATTTATTTAAATTTAGTTGTTCAACTGATACAACACTACGTGTGAAATAAATAAAAATTCGTTTGTCTCCTCCAAAATTCCAATGTGAATAATTTTAAGTGTATTGAAATACATGCGGGGTTAACATACTTTATCAGTATGGCAAATTTCGAATTTATATTTTAAACGGCTTCTACAAAAAACTTCCATTACCGACGGACAGATGAACAGACAAGTCTTAGAAGGATTTTCGTTATATTAACTTTTGAGTTAGGAAAACATGAAAATGAAAGAAAATTTGGTTATGCGTTGTATGTATTAACAAGGTAATTTCGTTTCAAATATTCTACATTAAAAATGCCGACAATGTACTGCAGAATTCAAAAAGAAATTAAAATAAAATTTGAAAGTCAAATTTAAAAAGGTTGTACAGCAAAAGCTCTGGTTTTAGTCCACGGCTGACACGCTATATATATATATATATATATATATATATATATATATATATATATATATATGTATATATATATATATATATATAAAATATATATATATATATATATATATATATATATCTATATATATCTATTATGTGTAAAGTGCCAATACTTCGTACCTTACCCAAAATAATTTATTAACCTTTTATTTTGCATTTAATGTTGTAATATATTTTGGTCTGGAGCCCATTACATGCAATGCGGTGTTGTTATAATGAAATCACCATAGATACGTTTTCTTTACAGTTCAAAATAAATTTAAATAAATGATTTAATTTTAATTTTTAATTAAATTCGTTATAATAATAATTTATACAGTCGAACAACATATAGAATTAAACGCTTTTTATTCAGTTGTTACAAATATAAAACACCCAGACTTTGTAAATATTACGATAATGGTACTGCCAACGCCATCTATTGGATTTTTTTATTAATTTTATATGTATTCTTACATTACGATAGCGTACTGCCTACTTAATATATTTGTTGTTTAGTAAACTTTGTACTCATAGAATTCTGAGAGAAAAAAAAATTAAAAAAGGGGCAAAAAATTCCTAATAACTTTTCTTAACCGAATTCCACGCGGACGAAGTTATGTCAACACAGCTAATAGATTATAATTTCAAAAGAACTCCACGAGGCAAGCAATAAATCTCTTTATGGAATTCGTAGAAAATCTCGTTAGTCGCTGCAATGCTGATACTCGTTGTGTTAAATTAGCTAACATTAAGGTATTCTGATACACTGAAATAAAATCCGTGCTTGACTGAATATAACATTTCTTTGTATCTTTGTTCCATTAATAGTTTTTTTTCTTCAAAATAGAAGAGTAATGCTAACATGTTTAGTTGATTGTATTAAAATATGGTACAAAAGAAAAGGCTGTTAAAAATTTAGTGAAATTCGTAATATTTTTCATTTGTCGCCAAAACTAAAGACTAGAGGGAAACTTTGTAATTAGACTTCAGTTTAACGAAAATAAAATTATTTTTACGACTTCCTCAATATGTGGAATTCTTTAAGCGACCATTGCTCTTTGAAATAATTTAATTTATTTGAGTAAGTAACCGACAGAATTTGCGAATTAGAAATGTCAAAATTTTAAGAACGACAAACAAAAATTATATCGAAATTTATATGCATATTCTGATCCAAACAATAACTATCGAATAGCAATAAAATGTTCCTACTTTATACGCGCTGTTTTATCGGGGATCTAATGGCGTTAAACCTTCCAATAATCTTTAGCACGTTCCATATATATGCCTCAAAGTAAAAATATCGACAAAATCCTTGAAAATTCGTTACCACCCGTTTATTGTCAAAACGTCATAAAAAATTAGTTTTCGTTTAACACTTAAGTATGCCTAAAATAACTTTTATCTTAGTTGATGTTAGTAATAAATGGAGGAAGTATTCACCTAATACATAAATATTGTATTATTATTCACGACCTAATATCCTACGGTTAAACGATTACAATACTGATATTACTTAAAACTGGTTGTGAGTTTGAATCATTAGATTGAATAAAAATCGGTGAAATGCGAGTCTGGCTCGTGCACCGAGTTTTTTTATCTCGTTTGAAGCCAAAAATTTACTGTAAGCCAACACTGTTATCGACTTCCTAGTGCTATAAATGCGTTACAATATTTGATATAATTAAGTAGACGAGATATGTAATATTGTAAACATTCTAAAAACCATAACGACCGGAATCATTGTTTTAGTTTTTCCACAACATTACCGCAGGATTCTAAAGACTCTGTTTTTCTTAGTTTTGCCTTCAGTAGTTTCTAAATAATTAATCGGGTGAAATGGAATATTTTTCAACACACCTCTGAAAATATACAATCTTAAGTTATGAAAGTACCATTATCGTAATATTCATAAAGTCAGGGTGTTTTTATATTTGTAATAACTAAATAAAAAGCGTTTAATTCTATATGTTGTTCGACTGTATAAATTATTATTATAACGAATTTCATTAATATCAGTGCAGTAGATTTCGCATGTTTGAAGAATAAATGAACACTCAGACAGATAGAGAAAAAGGTTTTCTGGCTTCTGCTATCATAAGCTAAATCAACCACGTTTTAAAAAAATTTTCCATGTAAAGAAATTACTCCTATATATATCCTTACTACTATATATATATATATATATCTACATATATACAGATTATATTTTATATTTCTTAATTAATTATCCTAATTCAGAACTAACAAACCTTTCTTAAATTTCATCGAATAATAACTTATTATTTGGTAAGAAATTATTTTTTAGCAAATATGTATAGATTATGCTTATTGCAAACATTTTTAGAATAATAAATTATTCTCATGAAAATCCAACTTAAATATGTTCAGTAGATTGAACGATTCTTGCTAGTAGGTGCACCTGTCTGAACTTTATTACGTCCCCTATTCCGAATACCTTCCCGTAAGCGAAATTAAACTCAAGAATACCCCCATTCTCACACATATCATCGAATGTCACCATGCGAGTGTTTGTTTAGGTTCCCGGAGTCCTTAGGTTTTGATGAAGGTTCTTTAGAAGATAGACTTTAATTAAAGCCTCCTTGGCCACCAAGCTGTGACACCCATTAATCTCGCTAAAGTGAACTGACTTCATGGCTACAATTCGGGGATCGTTGGTCGAAGAGTGCCAGGGATCGAAAAATTTATTGATCCATCCTAATGGTAACAAACTAATAGTTCACAAATAAATGAAACTACGTGATGTAGTATTATTTCTACTTTCTAAGATGAATTAAACTTCGTGATGTAGTATTATTTCTAGACAGTAGAAATAATACTACATCACGTAGTTTCATTTAATTATGAATAATGAAGTTCTACAAAATTA
The DNA here is from genome assembly GCA_039881145.1 of Druceiella hillmani. Taxonomy (NCBI): domain Eukaryota; kingdom Metazoa; phylum Arthropoda; class Insecta; order Lepidoptera; family Hepialidae; genus Druceiella; species Druceiella hillmani. Next base: position 327,569 of record JAYKKI010000085.1, on the reverse strand, counting down.
GAGCCAAATATATTCAATAAACTAAAAGTTCTAATTGGTTTATTTCCAAAAAAATATAGTGTGGTTTTATCGATAGTCGTAAGTATTCTCAATTAAATTACTAATTCATAAATTAAGAGTGGGATTTAAACAATAACGAAGTAAATTACGTCGATTGAAAGTAATTAGTATATTAAGTTATCGAGAAAACATTATGCAGACTATAAATCGTTTATATTGTGTGCCTAAATCTAATGAAATTTAAAACTATGGGATATAAAAAGAATAATCCAATCAAAAATTCAATCGTCATCGTGTCCAATGACGAGCCACAAAAAGATTACATATTTTTTGTAAAACAAAGAGTTTAAATATAAAATTATGTCGTTTATCTTTCTCTTCTCTCTTTTAGGTTCTCGTAGTCAAACACAAACATAGTTTTAAAACTACATGCATGAAATTTTGGAAGTGTGTATTTCATATGAGGATATAAATTAATTTGTGACAAAAACATTCTTTTTCCAATTTTTATAATGTGAGGTACATTAAAACAATTTAAAAAAGTTGTTATACCCTTGTTAAAGACTGGGTTTGAAAATTTCTAAGGTATGCCAATATATTATGTATTGTCGGAAAGGTCTTTCAAAAGGTTCTTTCAAAAAAGTTTGGTTTAATTTTTTAGTCCCATTTACGAAACTTTCGACTTCAAAATCGTTTGCAAAAAAAAATTTGGTATAAATCCCGAAAATAATTTTCAGTGATTATTAATCACGTTAGTTTTGAATTAGCGTATATAAATATATAAAATATCATCAAATAACATGTATACATATATATATATATATATATGTATATATATATATATATATATATATATATATATATATATATATATATATATATATATATATAATGTTGATATATTTTAAGTACCTAAAGTTGTTTAATCTGTTTTGGTAATCATAGATCCCAGTTACAAGGACAAGTAACCGTATACTTTTCGCCATTTCCGGAATTTTTGTCCATCTATTGGTTTGTTGGTTTGTTCATGTGTCACGCAAAAAAATGCTAACCCAATTGGAATGGAGTTTTCAGAAAAATATAAGGGATTACTTAAAGTACTCGTACTATTTATTTTTTTTATTTCAACGTAACCGATTTACTCAAACAGAAGTTTAAATTTAAAAATTCATTGATATTGAATTAGAATAACTTCTACCAAGAAGTTGCTAGCTGTTCTACACGCAATAACTACACAAAGAAGTGTTCCTATGTAGTTGTCAATAGATGACGCTACGTGTGTGTTAAATTCCGCAATGAATTTATCCACCTAGATAAACCTTGGCCAAATGAACGTGGGCTTCTTTTAATTAAAATCTATCAACTTAAATGTAAAGATTAAAGTAGATAATTATTCGGTCTATTGGTATTTTTTAATAGGCAACGTGGCGGAGTGATTAAATATGGGGGATTATGGATTAATTTTGAGATGATCGAAATGAAGAAACAAATTTTGTGAAAATCCCAGATTTGGAGGGGGGGGGGGTTTAATGATGCTTGTGACACACGGCAAAGCTGTAAAAATTGCTTTTTTTAGCCAGAAACAATGTTAAAACCTTTAATTTTTTTATATATGAATAAATAAAAGCCTCTGCTATTTAAACTTTTGAAAATAAAATCCGAGGTGATTGACTTTCATTGCTCGAATCTTTTTTATTTTCTTTAAACTATTTCCAGACAAAATTGAAAAAGGTTTCCTATGGTAGGAATTTGACTGATGGATTTACTGTATAATAATAATAATAAATTATGGTTGATAAGTTAGTTTACTGGTATTTTTATTAGATGTTCATAAGGACAATGTGAGCAATTATATAATCATATTATTTGAGTAATTATTGTTGAGACTTACCTAAAAATATAATACCGTTATCCCTATTTAATCACTACAAAAAATAGAAAAAAAATGAGATGGTACGTACCAATTTCTCTTTTAGTTCGTCGCTTCTCTGAATAACTCAGACTCTCAAGTATTAGGTTTAAATCACGGTGTGAATCTTTTAATTATTTTTTCACTAAAAACTAAAACCAATAAAATTCTTTAATTTAACTTCTGATATTAAATAAAGCTAAGAAAAACATAATATGGATTGTTCCTTTAAAGTTTTAAGAAATCAGTGCATTATATCGTCGAAGGGGCTGTACCTCTTCAAAGATAAACATCGGGTACAAAGAGCTGTATTTTTACTGGAAAAACCTTTAATATACTGGTGTATTGTGTAAATAGCTGAACTAACAGTAAACTTTCTGACTCAAAACAAAAAATGGATTTAAATTGATATTTAAAGAAAACTAACCTGATGGCGTTGGTAACAAATTACATATTAAAGTATAGCCATCTTTTAAACTGTGTTTTATTTGACAAATTAACTATAGACGTTAATGAAAAGCGCATAAATTTGTTAACAAAATTATCTCAAATATTACTTAAATGTATTAGGTATTTCTCTCGTTGTTCAAATATTAATTTTAAAAATTACACGGGCTATTATCGTCAATGGCTAATGGAAATGAAGTTTCAATTGTTATGTGAGTTTTAAATAATTCTCATGTTTAATTTTACCATATTTATATATATTTTACCGTAAATGCTATACCTTTGTTATACGCATTAGGCTTGACATTGCTCGGATTAATAATTTTTTTATTTAATTCCACAGAATTTTAACGTAATTTTAATTCAAATACAATACAATACTTGACTTAAATGATTTATTAATTTCTGTCCAAATATATATTACATCTCAGTAGAACCGCCTTGAAAAATTGGTACGTCTTCAAAATTTGTGCATGCGTTACATTTTTGGTTGCATGCGTTACATGCCCGTGATCGAGCGATCTGCATATTTCCACACTTCTGTAAAATATTTTGATCAATACAAAGTATAGAACATATCTTAGAAGCAGATTTATTTACTTATATGCTCACAGTCCATGCCTGTATTATAATAATCATATCTGACTCATTTTCTCAAACACACAAGTATAGTAATCTTTTATGAAAATTTATTTTTCTCTTTCCAAACTGTACAATTTTGGAATCAATCTGGACCTAACATCGGAAAGTCGTCCTTTATAAGTATTTTCAAAACTCACATAGTAAAATCTGTCTTCTCATGGTCCTTTAGTCCTACACTTCTTTAATTCCATCTTATTCCTCTTTCCTGATTTGATAAGATTTTTATTTATTATTCTTGTTATATTTTATTTGTTGTCTTCTTGTGTATTTATCTTTTTTCACAAATAATACATCTTTTTTTTAAAAGTATATATTCCAATTTGTCAAATTCGCGATAGGTTTATAAATACTCGAATCTTTTATAGTCTTTTACATTATTAAATATTCACATTTAATAAATACGGTTATTGGAAAAGGTTGCTCATGTAGCAATAAGTACACCAATGTTTATAAAATGTTATATGACCATTAAAGTTTGAAAGCAATAAATAAATATTAATTTGAATTAGTCCCAAAGATTAAATTACCCAGACTATTGTACCCGAAACATTTGCTATATTAAGGTGTGAGAGGTGAACCAAACAGAACTTTTTTTGTTTACATCTAGATAAGTCTATTTTGTCCATTGAATCTTACGACTAGCGATCAGACAACTACGGCCCCAAAGTTAGTTCGCTTCTGCGAGATAAATGAGTGTCACAACTTGTTGGCGAAGGTGTCTTTAATTAAGGATTGCTTTCCGTGGCACCCTTGTCAAATCAAAGGGGCTCTGGAGACCTAAATAAACACCCATCTACGCCATTCCGTACATCAGAGACGGTATGTATAGGAATGGGTACTTTTTAACGTGATTTGTCTTACTGAAAGTAAGATATATCGAGTGTTTTTGCGTAGGAGTAAAATTTGTAAAAACTATATGGTTATTATTAAATTTATCATAATTTAAAATAACATAGTAATTTTGGTCATTCATGTAAGGAGATAAATTTACACCTAGGAGAATAATCAAACTTTTGTAGTTTGAATATTAAAGCTCATTACGAGCTTTAATATTAGAACTACAAAAGTTTGATTATTATATATAAAGCTTTACTTTCGAACTCAAATATTTTTAATGAGTTTTAATAATCTTAAAATAAACTTTATGTTTTTTTGTATCAATTAATTATTATCTGTAATTTAATATATTCCATCTTTCTTCGTTTCCTTATGACTTTTCTTTCTTTTTTTGGTGAAATAAAAATTATATTTTTCCAAACACTCAATCAATCTCAGTTCTACAAGTATTTTAGTAATTTTTTATGGCACATGTAACGTTCCTAAAACATTACAAAAATATTACACAAAATGGTTGAACGTTGCTTTATTTTTTCTATTAATGATATAAAAATTAAAATTTTGTTTCTTGGTTTTATGGCTTTGCCATACAAAATATTGATTTGTCTAATAACTATGAAACTTTCACAATCATATAGTTCACAGTATCTTTATGAACGTAGTGTATATCCATGGAATATTAGATATTTTTTGACGTGTATTAAATGGAAAGTGATGATTTCAATTAAACCACTAAAATCTAAACCATTACAGTTGCGTCAAAATAACGTTTAAATGTACCGTAGACGCCATAACAATTTACATATAAATTTAGTGGTAAAATCTACAAGCTAATTGCAGGTTATATTCTGTTATAGCCCGCTTTCAGTCGCAACCTTTGGCCATGGAAATATTTTTGAGTTGAACAAACTAAATTGTTACTGCTACATAAAAAAAGAAAAGAAAAAGAAAACCTAAAAAAATGTCAAAGATATATATGCACATAGATTGTTTGTTCTTAAAGAACGAATAACTAAGCCGCTGGGAATACCGTTAATAGAATAATATCAATAATTATTATATGAAAACTAAATTAAAATAAAGTGCAGTCGTGGTCTTTCTACCATTAAAAATTAAACAAAAACATTATCGATAAAATGTCGTTTAACCAGATATTGAAGACGAAACAAAAACAATCAGCTTACACTTAAAAAATCATGTTATACCAGATATTGCAAACGAAACATAAACACGATCCACTTATATCGATACAACAGCTTATCCGTTAATACCAGATGTGGAATGTGGCACCAATATCAATCCACTTATGAAATTTAATGATACTTGATAATAATAAAAGATTAATTTTATTTTGTTATTTAATTTTAATTTTATATTTGTCACAGAATTATTTCTTAACGATCCATTGAAAATATATTTCCCATTTTATAAAATTGTTAGCCGACAAGACGCGAGGCTGGCTGAATTAAGTCGAAAATAGCCGTGAAGAGGAGAAGCTGGCCGAATTAAGTCGGAAAAAGCCGACAAGACGCGGAGCTAGAGGATTAGAATGTCACGTCCTACCATTAGAATGTTTCAACTCCCATCCAAATGCGCCATTAGATGATTTACATAAAAAGTCGAGTATTCAAGTAATATATATATATATATATATATATATATATATATATATATATATATATATATATATATGTGTCTGTGTATATATATATATGTATATATATATATATATATATATATAATTAGCTTTAAATCTATTCAATGTTTATTAATTTATAAATGTTATATTCTCAAATTCATTTACTAAGATCCTCCTAAAAGATAAATTATTTCGTAAACAGACAATCGTATTCTCGTACCGCTTCCGCTGTTACGAATACATCTTGTATCTAAGTAATTGGCCTGAATGCAGCGAAGCTTTACTTTACATATTTCATCTCGCGTACTCCTCTCTTTTGTTGAATCTATCCGCTGTGTGCACACGAAGGAAATGGAAACAGTCGCAATAAGAATTCGAATAGCCTGGAATATTTGTGCTGGTGTAGAATGCGTAATGACGACGGAAAGAACGGCTACTCCTTCAAAAGATATTGAGTTTCACTTTAAATTCATTTCTCTTTTCATCCGACGATTACTTTTGTCGATTTATTTCTACGTTGATCTATAAATAGGTATTGTTTAACTATTGTAATTTGTATTATAAGTTATGCAGTATATATCGATATAATAAATGAACTAAAAAACTAAAAAAGTGATAACAAAAATATGTTTTTTTTATAAATTTTTAGTAATTATCCATAAAAAACTCAAATCGTTTTAACTGAACCAAACCTAAGATAGTATGATCTGAGTTAACTTAACAAGACGTTTGGCTTTTTTATTGTATGTTAATTTTAATTAGCTACTATTTTATTTCATTTACTAAGAGATACCTATATATCATAAAGCAAATATTCACAATAGTTTATACCAAGTTGTGTCAGATGCCCCAAACTGTGTACTTTCACATTGGGATAAACTAGGTTTAACCTTGCGCTTTCACATTAATATAAACTAGGTTTTCTAAACCGATTATTTAAAAAAAAATAATTTGGCCTGATAAAACTAGTAGTATACTGTTAATCACGTAAATATTCATTGTTTTTTGAAATGAAAAAAGTTGTGTAAAATGTTGTGTGAAAAATACATTCTTTTTGATATTTTAAATTTTTTTGAAACGCTGAAAGTGAATATGCATACATATTCAATTTAAGTGTTCGATAATTATAGAATTAGATATATTGTCCTTGAGAAATATTTCAACACGCTGGCCGCAGAGTCTTTAAAGTATAGTTCATTCTATAAAAATCAGAAAACTATATAAATCATTGTCTAAACACATGTAAAAAACCCACTTGTCCGGTATCACTTTTAACAACGAAACGTGAGACATTTAAAAATTTAAATAACATTTTTTTAAGTCAATAATTTCATTCAACTCCACACATCCTATAATTAGCGATACCCAGGATTTATCTTTCGAGCCACTTCACTTCGTACAGACTACTGCGTATCCCGACTTATTGGCGAAAGTGTCATTAATTATGAACCACCACGCGGAGCACCTTTTTCCAAAACTTGATCTCCGTGGAACTAAACAAATACCTGCCTATTACCATTCGACATGTCAGTGGCGATGTATGTGAGAATGAGTGTATCCTTGTGTTTAGTTTAATTAGATGAAAAAGGACATTTTAGTGGATGAAGAAAATTGCATCAAAATGCATCTTAATTTTCGTTGGGGAATATTGTTATATTTCGTGCTAATTCCTTGATAAATATCTTCAACAGAATTAGTAAATAAACTATACTATTTGGTATTACCTCACCATCAGGTGAAGCAAATATTCGTTATTTGAAAAGATCAGTGAAAACTATGAAGAATTTTGGATGATTTTTATGTTTTTATGCAGTATCAACCGACCTTTTATGAAATATCAACCAACTAAAAAAAAAGACTATAATTAAAGCTAATAATATTTAGGTTTATAAAAAAGGTAACAATGTTTAAGTGTGTAATCAAAGCTCATAATGTTTAGGTGTGTAATTAAATGCTTAGACCTACAATCAAAGGTCATTATTTTTCTTCATCACATGTATTTGTGCTTCTAAATTGTTCTCATGTTCAAATATCACATTAGAGAAAAACAACAAAAAAGGAGATACCATAAAAATCTCATAGTTGATTATTGTCAAGGATGTTACAATCGAATCAGGAGAAAGATTGATTTTCTTTATTGAAATGGAGTATGTCATTCGTCTTTCGACATATACATTTTTGCATTTATGAACACAAACATGTTGACTATATTAAACATTTATCGTTTATGATTATATGAGTATTATATAGATATGTTTGTTTAAAAAAGAAGTATTCTAGAAAGAAAATCTTCAGATTACTAAATTTGCTTTTTTTTTAGACGTATCCAACCTAATTGTGTGCACGGCCAGGTTTATTATTTTTGAAACGGTAGCGTGTCAATGGCGTAGTGAAGTTTAAATATGAAGAAAATGGTAATTTTAATCTTTCAACATGAATAATTTATTAAGAGAAGAAAGCCTGAGGTTTGAAAATTGTGGCACTTATAAGAAGACTGACATATTTTTACTGTGCGTACTCACTTTTAACTGTATGTTTAACTCGACGCTTTCCATTTCAATATTAAATTGATTTTGAAATGCTTTCATGTCAGGTATTCGTGATTTGAAGTACATGAATCTCTCCTGAATCTCATTTCTCAACCTTTGTAACAACGACGATTGTTTCTTAATCTCTTGAAGATAAGGTCTCCCAATGTACCAACTACTTTGTTCCAGTAGTTTTTCCAATAATATGAGCTTTTTTATGAAAGCTTGACCATGTTCATATAACTGGGTGCAAAGTTTACCTTTTCCTTGCAGTTTTAGGTTACTATTAGAGAGATACTTCTTTACGTCAACTAAAAAAGCCATATCAGCCAACCACTGTTCATCAGTTAGAAAACTAATATCTTGGTCTTTGTTTTCAAGAAAAATCTTTACTTCTTTGAGCAAAGCCTAGAATCGCTTTATGGCTGCTCTGCTAAGCTAGCCAATGCGACTGAAGTATACGCTGTCTTAACTGACACTGGAACTGTCTGTGATTCGGTCCTCCTGCATGTATAAAATTAACTCTTTGGACTACTTTACCAATCACGTGCTTCAGCCCAAGAACTTTTGCTGTATGATTGTGTGTGTGATGCTATTGCAAGTTAATGCCACAAAACTATTTGCTTTAACTGTTATTTCTGGTGCATATATTAGTTATGCCACAAACATTTTCGATTTGAAGCTCTTATTTGCCCATGCCACTCTTTATTTCTTCGTAGTTATCTTACCCCGTGGTTGTGTATTTCATTGAACGCAAAAGCTAAGGAAAACTCAAGAGTCAAAAATGGTCAAAATATGTTTAAATAAGCACAAAATTGTGGACAATTGCAAAAAATCGGAAAAAATTATGAAATTTCAAAAAATTTACCAAAAATGGACAAATGACGAAACTGACGAAAAATGCCGAAAAACTCAGTGATCAAAATATCAGTATATGTTAAGTTAGGTTAGGTTAGGTTGGGTTGGGTTAGGTTGGTCAGATTAGGTTAGTTTAGATTGGCTTCACGCTTCTTGCAGTGATTTTTGCTATTTTGGCCAATTTGACAATTTTTTGCGTTTTTCGCCATTTTTCGTCAGTTTCGTCATATGTCCATTTTTGCTCAATTTGTTTTGAATTTTATCAAGCTTTAATTTGAAATGCCGTCATATGTCCATTTTTGCTCAATTTGTTTTGAATTTTATCAAGTTTTAATTTGAGAATGCCGCAATTTGCAATAAACCAGTTTGAACCCAGGTCCATCCATCCATTCATTTAAGATCTATGTATTTAATATTGAAAAATGATGCTCATACATACACATGGCTGTAAATTGTTGAAAAATATAGAGCCATTTTTGTTACATCAGCAATAATCAAGATGCTTGAAAAATTAGTTCATGATCATCGTATTCTCATTTTATTGAGGAACATCATGAATGTGTACGAAATCGATCAACACTAAACAACTTACTTTTGTATACACAATAACTCTTTAAATCTATCGATCTATTTCGTTTAAACAGATTTTAAAAATCTTTTACGCAGCTGATCATCATACCTTGCTGAAACAACTCTCCACTAAATAATAACTTATTTCATTATTTTCTCTCTTGTCTTAGCAAGATACAACAAGTAGACTAAATTAATACTTTTAAATAATAATAGGTTCTCGTGTCTGTAAGGACACCTTGATATTTTATATTGGGTTTCTTTTTGTTTATGATGTTTTTAAATGTTCAGAAGAGAAGTTTGATAATAAAAGTTTCCACTGATGAAGCAAAGCTACAAGAAAATGTTAATAGACTGACTACATATTTTAGACCAAAAGATGAAAAAACTAAGTCACAGAAAATGAAAAAACGATGAAAAAACTAAGTCACAGAAAATGTAAATTGATAAAATTTTCCAAAAATATCTCCAATATCGGCGTCCATTTCTCGGAGTGCATCGAGTGTGTGCGAGCATTAGCCTGATGTTTGCAGAAAAATGATATTTTAAGCAGATTATCGAAGGTTAATATTAAACCGGATACTATTATTGTAACTACTATGAAAAGGTGTCATATCTTATGCACAGCTCTTGTATGATATCAACTTGAATATATGCCACATATTCTAACCGAAATGAATGACTGCAAAAGTGATTCATACACATATGTCAACATGGCTTCAATACACTCAAAAAATTTTATTCAAATGAAATTTTTTCATTAAAAACCGCATTCTACATGGCAGATTCACAATATCTATCATAGTCACTACAATTGCGCCGATATAATGAGTAAGTTTCAATTTCGTGTGTCAGAAGGACTCAAATCTTCGCGATCTTCCAATTAGACATCGCTCGTAATAACGCTCCCGTGCCACTACCATAGAATTATAATACTTCGTAAGGACAGGCGCACAGCGACCGAAAAATTTCCCACTAGAAACCCCCACTAGTGTAATAAAAATATGTTTAGATTACAATTTGTGAATTATAAGAAATACTGATGTATGTTACCTTTGGTTAATAATTGTTTCTCATACATATTTTTTGTTGTTATTTATATGAATTCCAACGCAGTGTCCTTAGAAAGATGTTTTTTCACACATTGTCTTTTTTCAATATTTATTTTTTGGCTTTGGTTTTTGTAAATCTACTGATGAGTACGATGCACCTTAGAATCAAAATGAATTAGTATTTGTCCATCTATATATTACTACAACACAGTAAGCAAAACAATAACTCAAACACTTCTATACAGATAAACTTAAAACTTGAAAGGTAAGTATAAAATGTTCCTAAGTTTGCGTCATTTAGTGATTACTTATAGCAAACGTGTATACTTTTTAATAAAGCCTACACAGGAAAAACACGCATGCTTACACACACGTTGTATTTTTAAGTACTGAGAGCAATGTCTTCTATGTTATATATTATTAAAATCATTTTCCACTTTGTCTAGGATAAGTAGTGTAAAAAGGATTTCGCAGACTAAAAAAAACAGAAGTATCGTATTAGTTGGGAATTTTTAGCATGCTGTTTTACGTATGTAACACACACATACATACACACACACATGTGCGTGTGTGTGTGTGCTCAAATAGCCTTAATGTAACAAATTTTTGAAACCACTACTTTTCGTTAGAAAAGAGTGGTTTCAAAAATGTGTTATAATTAATTGTATTAGAGTGAATTCTGTACATAAAAATATTTTAAAAAGATTGATTGATTTAGGTATCAATAGAAACCAAAAATTTTTTTAGAATTTTTGTCTGCCTGTCTGTTATTATGTGCGTCAATCAAGCAAAATTTACTAGACGGATTTTCATGAAATTTGGTACGGTGATAGTTTATACCCAAGAGCAAGGTATAAAAGAAAAAAGTGGGTGTCTAAAACCAATTTGAATTGATAAAAATTTGATTAATTTTCAAAGCTGGCGAGATCAATTAGGAAGGGAATTTTTTTGTAAAGATAAATAAAACCGGAAAGCACAACGTAATTGAAGGTGATTTAATAATTTTTGGTACCTAACCTTTGAATTGTATTATGACAGAGTTGTCAAAAATTTGCCTTTTCTTATGAAGTCAGATAGAATTTAAATGTGATCCTGAATGAGTTGGTATCTTTCTATACGTGGACATTGCCAATTTTGCACTAAAGTGATAAACAAATATTTTAAACTACATTACTCTCAAAATATGAGAACCGGGTAAACTATTATCGAAAATAAGCTGAAATATATACTTGAAGAGTATTATAACATCATAATTCCTATAAGATAATTTTTTTTTTAAATCTTTACACATTTTCATCACTGACGAAGTATATATATATATATATATATATATATATATATATATATATATATATATATATATATATATATATATATATCGGTTCTAGCACAATCGTCTTACCAAAGCTGACAACTATAAGTACGCAACCTCCTGACACAGTGAATAAACTTTTTGGCATAGAATGAAGTTGAGATAAGTAAACTACTTCAATTTTGCATTATTCCTGAAATATTTATGTAGTATTGTAAAATGGTATCTACCTATTATAATTACCTTTTATTATGTAAAAATACCTTTTTTCATTATTTTAGATAAATTTCAAGCCATTTAAGTATTGTCATGTCAATCTACATTCATATAAATGGAGAACCTTCTTTTTAATTTGGTTAACAAATAATGGAATAAGACAACGCTATGATATGATCACATCTACGATCGCAAACAGTCGTACATGTGGCTAACTAAGTAGTGTCATTTCATTGCGATGTATGGCGTACATGAATCGGTGGTGTTATTTTCTATTTGGTTAATGTTTCTTTGATCGTATCTTGATATTTAGGTCAATAGCCACTGCACACACTGGGCTGATTGCGATAAAATATTTCAATCGCTTAACATATTCGTTACCTCGTTATTCCAACACAAGCAATACACGGATATTACATACACGGATATTATAACACTTAAATATTGTTCAAATTTAACATTAAATTTCCAATATTTTTCTCGTCTTCGAAAATAATATTTTGTAATTATACTTAATTTTTATAACATTTCTTTGTAATCAATATTATTTTTTTTCATTTACTGATGATTACTATATACAAATTTGATTTAATTAACATTATAACTTGTTCTACCTGTTAATTAAATTAATGCTGTTTCTAGCATTATATATTCTGCAACTCAATTGAATACAATATGATGTATTATTGATATTTTTTGTAACATATCATATTGTTGGTAAATTCTATATAAAATAAAATAGTTATGTAAGTAGTATTTTTATGTAGGAGTTAACTTAAGAAATCAATTTTATTTCTGTTTGATTTGTACTTGTTTTCCTCGTAAGCGTTAAATAAATAATTAACACTACAGTAGTAGAATGGTTACAATTTTCCTATTACAGACAATCTTGCCTAAAATTCACGTCAGTTCATATAGTTGAGTGTAAGTACGTGTACAGCCAATTTCATTCTGTACGTACTCGCCATGCTGATCGGAAACGTAGTTTCCATATGAATTCGTCGCGTTGCCTCGAACCCGCTAACCGCCTCGAAACCGTTTTTTTACTCGCATTAACATATATTGGCAATAACTTTCCTTTATGTTATGGGCGAGCTCATACTGGGCGTGCTTATTGCTGAACGAAAAGAATGTAATTTATATGGAGGGAAAATGGTGATAGTTTTCCTCGTTTCACTGTATTTGACGAGTTGAGGTCCATTGGAATTGTTGGCTACCTATTCATAATTTATCTTTAGGTCCATTACCAATACTATTTTGGTTACTTGAAATCTCAATAATAAAAGAAGTCTAAATGATTAAAATAACATAAGTCTAGACTAAGTGACAATAATTTAGATAGGAATTTACTCGATTTAGAAAATCCACCACAGAGATGATTATTTAATAAAAAATGCCTCATGAAAGTGTCATTACTTTACAGCAAGGAGGTAATTTTAAATCACTTTCTCGTAGTATGTTTTGATCTGTTTTTTATTGAATACGCTTTTATTAGCTTTATTTATATATAATTATAATTAAATCCATAACAAACTTAGCAAGCCAATTTTCGTCCAATTTTAATTATAGCATCGATTTAATACTTTGCAAACTTATACGATTCTAATAAAAATAGAATAATATGATAGCACCAAGCTTGCATGGTGACGGGGAGGGAGTAGTTGATAAAAAATTATCAAGGGCTTGAAGCAAATCAGTCAAGTTTAGGCTCATTGAACTCAGCTCAAGGAATCCGTTGGCTACATATTATAAACAGATCAGAAACAAATCCTGTTATCTGGTGATGGAGAAGGAAAGTGGCCAGGGAGTTTCTCCATGGTTAAAAGTAAACCTATCAAGTTTGAATTGTTGGAATCGATCCTTCGTTTACAAAAGTACATTTTCTAGTTTATTTAAAATTAACTGTACTTATATTATTTTAGTAAAGATGTTTAAAAAAGTTATCTACATGTAAATATCAAATAAAATTATTTTTTAATAAAAACTGAATTTTTAGAAAAAATGTTAAATTCCATTAATTTCACATAAATGATTTCATAAAAATATATATCGATGCAAAATAAAGAAATGCACATATCTCTGCTTTCTATTTATGTTACTAATTTGCCTAATGTAGTTGCTTTTTTGGAAATATTGGCCTGTACTTACTCAAAAAAGTGATTTTTTATGGTTTCTCAAAATAAAACTGGAACACCTAAGAAATTACTCACGGATCTCTCTCTCCGTCAGGTACAAGCGTTTTTCTCAGAAAATACTTTGCGTAGAAATTTGTAGCTCAGCACAATAGTAAGGCATATTAACGTACATATATCTCAATTGTCAACTCTCAAAAATGTTTGTATGAAAATACAGGGGAAGTGGGAGGGAGGAGTCAAATTAATAAGTCGGAAAGTAATTTTTAATTCAATATGCAACAAGATGGGATATCCTTTAAAAGGATCCGTAGGGTGTCAAAGATATTTTTACATAATTTTAGGTATATACTTATAATTTTATATATATCACAGTGAGCTCATATGTTCATTCGTCCTGCCTCAACTGTACATTTTAATTATTCATCTAATATCGATCAAGTTTTGCGTGCCTATGACTTACGTAATGGAGATTAACATAACCTACGTATTAAGATAACCTACCTCAAAATTTATTTTGTATTTAGTAATTCAACAGCTGCTTGTTGCGAGGTACGGACTACTTTCACTTATTATGCGCTTTTTAAACTACTTAGCCATTTTCAATGCTAAGATCCGATTTTTCTGCAAACGATATTTTAAATTGCGTCACCATTGTTTTATTTTCTCACTCGAGTGATGACGCAGTTTAAAGGTAGTACAGTTATATGAACGTCATTTACGTCGGAGTATGTGTACGACAGTCGTCAATTAAATAATTTTAAACCATTCTTAACTTTGAAAGCGCAGAATTTGTTCGAAGTGTACATCAAATGTAGAATCGACTATGTCGTTTAATGCTAAATCAATACTAATTAATTTAATTTCCCTGATAAATAGCAGATGTGCCAAAATGAGGGAAACATTCCCCGTTTTTAAAGACCTTTGTTAAAAAAAGATTAATATTTCGTTAATTAAATTAAATATGTTGCTAACAAAGGTTATAGTTAAAATTGGACAGGTATATCTAATAAAGCCTTATCTTATCACCTAGAATCTGCAACTAAATTTAGAAATATTTGAAAATAAATGATACCCTTTAGACAATAAATTCTAGTTCGCTTTCAACGGTTGCACGAAATAAATTGGAAATAATAAACTTGATATCGCCAACATAGCTGAATTTTATGATTTTTTATGAAACACATGCTTATGCAAATCAGCATTATTGTATGGCGAAACAGATCTATCAGCGATAACGCCGACATGCCGCAAAGGACAATGGTTATCACTTACGAATAAAAAATTCATCTTTAGTTGCTTTTAACTAAGTCAATAATGCCGCACCGCCACATGAAAAACAGTTAAAATCTACGAAGATAAGTGTTTTAAAATGGTACTGTATTTAATTTCTTTAGGCCCACCATGCGCATTTTCTCTGAAGAGTGAAAAAAACTGATCCGTCACGCTCAGGTTGGTGACGCTGAATCGGGAAACTTGGTTCCTTTTGACATCGGGCGAGCGAGTTCACTATCTGACACAGAGTGTATCGTTTTAAGAATTAGGTTTTATTTTTTGTTAATATTTTATATGAGTATAATTTAACATAATTTGTTCTTTTCCGTGTTAGATTTCATTGTGACCATGAAGTTATTAAATATTTTACGACTTAAATACTTTACATATTTTACGAGCAAATTTAAAATGTATGCAAAAAAAAATAACTGGGGTGACGAAGGAAAAGTTATAAAGTGCATTATGATCATTTTTGGAATTTTTGTCTGTTTGCCTGTCGCGTATATAATAGGCGTCACTCAAAAATTATTTACCCAATTTGGGTTAAAATTTTCAAAAGAATGTAGGAACCAAATTGAAGTATCGATTTAATTAATTGAAGTACTAATTTAACTACTAAATTATAATGTCACCATGATTGATTCACTCAATCAGAAGACAGTAAATTTTTTTATTTTTAAAAAATAATTTACGTTGCATTAGTATAATAACTTCAAAGCGCTACTCGAAACTTCAGTACATCGTTAGATTTACAGATACGCTAGGTGTTTTTTAAATCACAATGAAGTTTTTCACATGAACCTACCTAGGTAAAATGGGCGTGGCCAAAAGTCAGATGTGGAATGAAGCAGGAGGGTAGGTGCGTCAGTAAGTTACCGAATTCAGGATACATGAGGGCAGACGTAGTTGTCGATCGTCTTTCGTCTTTAAAATTTTTCATAATTGATTTCTTCTGTGAATGTTTATAATAATGCATAAATATTTATGCACATATCTTTCATAGTTCTACTGTTAATGATGTGTGCAAAGGAGCTTTTTTGTAACAAAAAATGTCTCAAAAGGTTTCTTTGTTACGGTATTTCATTCCCGAGATGAATCAAATGATTTTACCTTGTCTATGCCTTTCTGACTATATATATATATATATATATATATATATATATATATATATATATATATATATATATATATGTGTATATATATATATATATATATATATATATATATATATATATATATATGCCGATCTCTCTCTGCTTGTATCATTTAAGTAATGTTCCCCAATTTCTGTTATATTTTTTATGACTGCTCTCTCCCTCTAAATTGTAGCGTAATAGTAAATAGTCTATTTTTTCTCAAAGTTTCATCTTGCTTTTACAAGAATTTTTTAAATCAAGTATATAGTTCCAGAGATTAGCACGAACAAACTGACTAAGCAAACAAAAGGTTTTACCGTTTTATCACTACTCTGTTCCCATAAATTAAAACGTGAAAACCTATAATCTTTCTCAACACAACATTAATTTGAAACATCCGACGCGCGGTTCGCAAAAAAAAAAAAATTTCTCGCTTTATATATTCGCTTAGATAAGTGTATAGAAGGCTTAATAGCTCTAGTTTAATTCGTTTTAACTGCTTTATTAAATTTTTAAGTTCAATTGAATTTCAGGCACAATTTTTGCTTTATTAAATTCAACTGATTTTTATTAAAGTTTAGCCATATTATTCGAACAGTTTCATTAAACAAGTCTGACCCACAAGTAAGTTACATTTTGAAATCAGACGCGCAGTCCCAGAGATCAGCGCGGACAGATGAATGAAACAATATTTTTCTCTTTATATATTATCATAGATAAGTGTACAGAAGACACTAGTAGCTTAGTTTAATTCGTTTTAATTGCTTTATTCATTTTTTACAATTAATTGAATTTCAATCACACTATTTCACTGAATGAATCTGACCAACAAGTATGTTACATATCCGTAACTGAATTGTCCCTTAATTATGCGATAGTGAAACAAAAAGTGAACCGCGATAGGAGGGACGGTTGCATCTCTTGCAGAATAATTTGAACATTAGGAATAGTGTAGGTACTTTTGAAACGCAGATTCTCAAAGATATTTGCGATAGTTGTAGAAGGTTTGTTACCTAAACTTTAATTAAATTTGTAAACTTTAATTTGAATTCGAACTTGTGTTCTTCGTTTCATTTGTGTTCTTCGTTTAACTTTGTGTTTTTGATTACTGTGATTATATTGTGTACCCTAACTAGTAATATTATAATTATTTAAGTTTGTTTGTTTGATTTAAGGCCTCGACTACTCGACTGGTCTTTACGAAATTTTGTATGTTTCATGGTGAAAGGTATAGGATACTTTTAATATAAATGTAGGAAATGAATATGGTAGTATATTTATCATGAAATATTTTTTTTGTTACAAAGAAAGTCATCCTATCAAAAAAATATAAGAGGCGCAGCATTCTTCTTTTATTGTGTGTACCTCGAATTGTTAAGTCATTCCCGGTGCTGAGATCCAATACTTTTACGAGAATATTATTTTCAAATTACTTGATCA
Organism: Druceiella hillmani; assembly: GCA_039881145.1. NCBI lineage: Eukaryota > Metazoa > Arthropoda > Insecta > Lepidoptera > Hepialidae > Druceiella > Druceiella hillmani. The sequence continues at coordinate 309,576 of JAYKKI010000085.1, read as the reverse complement.
TTTTCTTGGAAAAAAATATGGAATATAAACCTTTTACTTAAAAACCCGAATTAGTACGAGTCTAGATCGAGATCCTGTAGGAGTGAAATTACTTATTATAAGTCATCACTAATGTTTGCTTCATATTGCAATAAGTATTGGATGATGCTTAAAATAATTAAATATGGTTTCATGACAATATTTATGGGTCGTGTATATATATATATATATATATATATATATATATATATATTTACGTTAATATCTCAAAAGATATGATGTTTAGAATTATCTTTGTAGGTTAACGGTAACGGTTTATTTTTATAATTTATATTCAGTAATTACGGAAATAAATGTGAGTGTATATTTTTGCACATTTTTTAACACGAAGATATACTGTTTACAATTGAAAAAATATGTGTTATTGCGTCCTTATAATTCTCCCTCTTTCAAACAAGACCACATACCATCAATCAAATTTAAAGTTTTACTTGCATTACTTAATCTTCCCTCCCCCACTAAAACTTACCTCTAAATAATTTTGAATTTCGGCTATAGATTGAAAGAAAAATACGATAGATTGAAAGAAATGTTTTCAGTTTTGAGTACAGACGAATTCTCTTAGTTCTGAAATAAAATACTCGTATTTATTTTAAAACTGAAAAGAATGCGATGAAAAATATACTAAAATACTTAAAAAAAATGCCTGTATTTATTTTAAAACGAAAAGAATGGAATGATAATACTGATCAAATTATTAGGTCGACAATGTTGGTATTTTACATTGACCATACCAATATAAAAAGATAGATATTAAAGTTCGTAAGATTTTTCACCCATTTCGTATGATAGATGGGCTATTATTACTACCAAATGGCTTTTGAAATAAGGTGAAGTTGCATACCATTCGTTATCACCCCGGTGCCAATATTTGCAAAACGAATAGGGCGTTTGTTTAATGACGATGTTTTTAATAAACTGTTGTTTAATTGCTTGCGTAACATAATTATTTTACACATTATATAGCAATTTACCCCATCCAGAAAAATGTTTATTTAGAACATAAAAAGTCTGTGGAAATTTATGCCCAATACATTTTGATTCTTTTCTAAATCGGTTTTTAATAATGCCGTAGGTGTTTGTTTAATTCTGTCTCTCGTAACGTTTGTAATTAAAAAAAAATTTCGTTTTGAATCTAATTATAACTACGTCTTCTTAGTCGTATTACCTAATAAGTTAAAAATATTTAAAGTTAATATTGACCACGGGCATGAAGCTACTGGTATTATTATATAAAAAAAACTTTAAAAAGTGGAATAATTAATAAGTATAAAGGTTTTTAGCTTCATAAACCATGATGTTTTTCTAAGTGTTATGCATATGCATATAGTTTGTAGCTCAATTAGGTAGAAAAATGTATGATTATAATTATCGTAATGTGTATATCTATTTATTTTCTTCAATCTATTAAAGAAACCCCTTTATTTATAATTGATTGAAAATTTGATTTCACTGCTAAACTACGGAATAAACTATAGATTTAAACTAGGAATGCTTCAGATTGTGGAATAAATTATTCGAAGAACATCGTCAAAATGAAAAGATTGTCTCTATTTTTTTTATTTCTTTTTTATTCCTTTTTTAGGTTTTTTTTCCATATATTTTATTATTATATTTTCTTTAATATGCAATACTTTATGGTTGCTTTTAAACGCTCTTTTATTTTCAGACTTTTTACAAACGTGTTACATACATAGCCATACAAAACATAGCCTATTTCAGTGAATATTGCCTATGTGAATTTCGAGAGAGTAGTCTTGTGGCAATCAGTTCGTAAAAGTTGAATAGACCAAATTCGAAATTGGTTTAGAAAAAGCAATTTTTTTTCATAAATTATTTTCTTATTATAAATTGTCTATTTTCACTTGGGCTATAAATTTTAATACTGGCCACAAATCATTATTATTTCAATATTAGATTTGTAGCCTGCATTAAATTTTTATAGCAAATTAATTTTTTTTAAGTAAAATGTCTTCAAGTACGGTAAAATATAAATTTTCCGGAAAATGGAAGTGGAAATAATGTGATAGCCTAGAGTTGGGTATAAAAAATGTATAACGCTCCAAAATTTTCCATATTTTATTAGCCGCATTAATCTTCTTTATAACATTCCACATTTAGTATTGATCCCATATTAATCAATATTTTTTCTATTATTACAAATATTTGTATTAAAGAAAATAGAAATATTTACAGTGAAAGCTTCGTCGCAACTTTGAACGTACAAGTATACTATCACTGCATCCTGTGTAATGAAACTCAACAAATTGTGTTAATTTTCAGATCGTGTTAATTTGTCATGACTTTTTGTTTGTAAAAAACTTAGAACAAACAATACGTAAAGGTGGTTTTATCTTTCTATGGCTCAGATATAACTATTTATTATTTTGCTAATTTTTGAGCTGACATACTCCGTAAAATAATTTTGTTTTTTAAATGTTCATTTATTCAATATTTTATAATAACTAAAAATATGTATAATTTTTGTTTTCATGTTTTCTACATAGGAAAATATTATTTTAAATGAGTTTAAAAGTTGAACCCAAAAATTTTACCGGCAAATTATGATTTTTTCCTAATTAATCCTTTTTTGTCTCCAAACAATTAAATTTTCCTTCTTGTACAATTGGTATCATTAATTGACAAGAATGTGTAATATATAGATCACAGTCGTTTTTCGAAGTGATAATAATCGATTATGACAATAAATGAAATAAATAGTGCAATTAATTGATAAGAATCTGTAATATATTGATCACAGTCATTTTTTAAATTGACATTAATTGATTACAAAAATAAAGGCCATAACGATTTCAATGTGGAACAAAATAAATGTACACACCATTAAAAACATGTTGTACATTCCGGCTGTCAAAGTTCCGCTTCGTGTAGCGCAAACATTTTTACCCGTTTAGATTCCATTTTATAAAAACACGAGATGCGATACATGCCATTCCAAACCGCTGAATCATTCCAAAACGAGTTTGTCAAACGTCAGCACATCCTCGTTCCATTCCAAGCGAATAAAGCGGGCGGTGCGGGATATTTTGGGGAATGTAATTTTCCTCAGTTTCAAAAGTGAAAACGATTAGTAACAACGATCGTAAGAAACTCGTAAACAGTCTGATTAAATGTTTGGGGGTAGGTGAAGTGCACTAAATGTTTAGGTCGAAATATTTGAACAAAAAATTAAAAGGAATCAATTTTTTGTTAGAATTTTTTCTCTAACATTCCTTTAAAATTTATTTTTTAACGTAAAATAAACAAGCTGCAGCCCATGTAAGCGTTTTCTATGAATAAGTCGATTTTAAAATACTTCAAAAAGAAAAGGATTGCAAAAATTCATTTTATATTTATGAACTTAAGATTTTTATATTGTTAAATTTACCACTTTTTATCTATAAACTTACCAGTGAGGAATGAATATATAGAGCGGTAATATGTTGCAAAAAAGTGACTTACTAAAATTATGTCGAATTTCCAAGATGTACTGCGACAAAAATAGACTTAACGTCGTAATAATAAATTAGCCATTAATTTTATATTAAATATCTCATAAAGTAGCAAAATGTACTTCTGCTTGATAAAAAACTCGCTGTGACAACACGACTTCGTTCGCATGGAAGTCGGTATAAAAAAATACATTTGCAATTTTTTGTGTTTTTTTTCTCAAAACTCTATGAGCACAATGTTTTCTAAAAACGCTAATAGATAGCACTGGCAATACCAAGATCGTAATATTCACCAATTCAGGGTATTTCTGATATCTGTATTATTAAGATAAATGTAATCCTGTATATTTTTTGAGAATATAAACTATTACCATACCAAATTTCTTCAAAATACGTGCAGTTGATTTTATGTGATTGAAGAACACATTAACACATATATAGAAATTTTAAAAATAGGTGCTCCCACTAGCATTCTGTACGCTAAATCAATTACTTTTTTTAAATATTTTCTATGTATAGAATTCACACTGTTATTATTTTCTTAAATGTGTGTATTGGCAAGTTTATACTGTATATAATAAATTAAATTAAATTACATAATTAAAAAAGGTACGTAAATTATAAAATATCTTTTAAAAAACCGACTTCAAAAAGGTAGGTACTAAAAATTAAAAATAATTTACTCGAAATAAGTACTTATTTATTGGCAATAATTATTTATTTTGGAACTCGGTGACGGCTCTGTCGATCAACTTAAAAATAAATTACCTATTTCGCTGAAATTATTGTTTACTTTTCAGCACCGAATTTTTTTGTAGTTGTTTTTTAAAAGAAACTTTATTTTAGAATTTTTAGTGATTAATAATATTAATCATAACACTATAACTAATACTCAATAGTTTTCTTTCTTGCAATATCGTATAATTTTTAAAAGCCACGGGCAAAAAATAGTACATATATAATTTCCTATTTGTCTGAAGTAGATTACAAAGGAATCGATGGTAGTGTTTGCCAGTGGTAAGCTGTTAGCCGTTGAGGAGCTCTATTATCCATATTCGAAGACCAATTTTAAATTTTGCAAAGTAACAACGAACTTTGAGAAGCTCCGTTCTCCATATTCGAAATCGAATATCAGATTTTGCAAAGTAATGGCTACAGTAATAACTAACAAGTAGCAAGTATATTGAATCAGGGTTTATTTATTACCATCCGTTAAGGAGTTGCATTTTTTCATCTTCAGAGCTGCCCCTTGTTTTTTAAGTTGGTTAAAAAGACCCAATTGCGGAACAAATAAAGATAAGGACATACTGTGTAAATAAATGTTGTAACGTGTAATTACGTATGTTCTATGCTTCGCGTTAGGTGTAAATTTTTGTGGATGAAAAAGATACTATTTTTTAATGATGCATTATTTTAGTTATAATTTAGTTATTAATGCAGAAACATTTGGCTAATAATTATTTTCAGTTCGGTACATGTTTATTTATTAATCGTTAACAATTATTAATATGTTAATGATTAATAAATGCCGGATGGGTTTTGTTAATAATTATTTGCAACACGATTCATCTTGGTTATAGATTTCCAGTCATCATTGCATTTGTCATTACCTTGGATTCGTTGTCTTACATTCAATCGGCAATATATTTACGTTTAAAACATATAATTAAATAAATAGTGCATAGTTTCGATTGAGATAGTAGGCGTCAAAAAAAAGATATATATATATATATTTTTTTTTTTTTTATTTTTCTTTTTCTTCATGAAATCTGACTACAGTTTACCTTTAGCTAAGCATTTTAATTCACTTAAAGTTAATTTGAAAAGAAATCGTTTATTAAAAAAAAAGTCCCCCGCTTTTACACTCGATAACAAACATGACTTGCACCGAAGTCTTTACTGAGCAGACAGATTAAACAGGTTTGATAATTATTTGTATTGCAATATTTCGGCGTGTTTTTTTAGTTTTTTTAATTATTAATTTCTTTATGGAAATAATTTTGACATAGTCAAATTTTTGGTCACTTGCATTAGTAACCATATTTGTGCCTTCCACCGCAAAATAATAGTTTCAGCTCACCTCATCTCCTTTTCTAAAGGTGAAAGGAGTTTTTCAAAATTTAGATAAATTTAGGTCATCCACCAAAAATAGTGATTTCCGCTCAACTCATCTGCTTTTATAAAGGTAAAAGGAGTTTTTCGAAATCGAAATAAATTCGTGTCCTCCACCAAAAACAATACCTTCAGCTCCTCTCATTTCCTCTTCTAAAGGTAAAGAGTTTTTTTCAAAATTGAGACAAATTTGTGTCTTCCACCGAAAATAGTACTTTCAACTCACCTCATCTCCTGTTCTAAAGGTAAACGGAGTATATTCGAAATGAAAATGAATTTGTATCTTCCACCGAAAATAGTACTTCCAGTTCACCTCATCTCCTGTTCTAAAGGCAAAAGTAATTTTTTTTTAAATCAATAGAAAATTGTGTCTTCCACTGGAAATAGTCCCAGCTCACCTCATCTCCTTTTCTAAAGGTAAAAGTAATTTTTTTTTAAATCAATAGAAAATTGTGTCTTCCACTGGAAACTTTACTCATCTCATCTCCTGTTCTAAAAGTAAAGGGAGTTTTCGAAATGGAGATAAATTTTTTTCTTTCGCCAAAAATAGTGCTTCCAGCTGACCTCATCTCTTGTTCTAAAGGTAAAAAGGAATTGGTAATTTAAGTACTTGAATTTATTTGATTTCAATAATATAACCAGTCTCTCCTCAGGTCCACATAAGCCTCTCGTATAATCTTTGATTTTTTGAATTGAGAAAATGAAGTATGATGATTTAAACAAAAATATAAAGTTATAAAATACACCACGAAAACTACATAAAAATAAACCGATACTCTCTTTTACTCGCGGTTATGTTCTTGTATTTATAGTTAAATATTTTTAGGGGGAAATTAAACAATGTAGCGTCATATAGATCGATTTAGGGAAATTAAATACTTAGTCTTTATTTTTGTAACTTTGTAATAAAAAAAAAACAATGTTTCCAAATCGGGGGTTAAAAGAAGTGATTTTGTTCTTTTTTTATATTGCGTATGTAGTATTTCAAAAAAATATTCTTCGATACGTTGCTCCATTGCGATGTTGTTTTTTATTTATTCCGTTTTTAGTTCCAAATAAGAATTTTCTTAAAGAACTAATTTTTGTAATAAAGACACACTTGCGTTATTACACCAAGTATAATTAATTATCTGACTTTAGCGCTTAGCTTAAAATCAATGTAATGTATTACTAATATAATAAATTTTCGTTAACCTCGTTTCTATGGTATTTATTAAAACAAAGCATTAATATAAAAAAATGGATTGCTTTGTTCGTTTGCTTACGCTAACCTCTGAAACAGCATATTCAAGTAAAAAAAAAATGTTGATACAGAAAACCTATATTTGGGTATAATTTATATTAAAGTTTCAATTAAACGTCTTTGGAATTTTGAATAATGAACCAACTACCGTAATTTATTTATTCTTCTTTTTTAAAATAGTCTCCGCGGTGCTCTACACCTCATTTCATTCGACAGAACCACTGAAATAGGCAGTAATCCCATACTTCTTTAGGTGCCTTCTCCACGGTCTTTGCAATGTCATTGCTTCTTTGGTGACCGTAAATTGTATACTTAGCTTTATTATTCCTTAGTTTATCTTTTATTCTTGGATATAAACAGAAATCGTATGGAGCAAGGTCGGAGTCTGTGTGGCAGATGACCCTTAATTTCTACACTCGACAATGTCAAATATTTGATCGTTCGTTTGACTGAGTGCACGTTGACATTGTAATGATGAAGAGGGAATCTACTGCAAGGGCGACGCTTTCAATGTTTTTCAAAACAGCAGGCAAACAATTGCTGGTATACCAGATTGTCGTATGATGGATTACGTTCATTTAATTTTCAGAATCATCGATTATCTTTTTCCAATATTCTGTCCTTACTGCATCTTCGCAAATAACTTCAGAAATAATCGCCTGCAGCGCAGTCTGCTTCTTAATTCTTTCTTAATTTACTACTCTCCATGGAAAAAAATTCTAACATGTCGCGAAACCAATCAACGCAATACTGTGTTGAACTTCGGTCAATTCACTGAGCACAGAGCTTTCTGTACGCTAAATTTTCATGTAGAACCTTCTCTATTACTCTTATAATATCCAAAATTACTAGAATCTGATGATAGCTCAATTTAATGTCATTTTTTATAATTAGCCGCAGAGCACTGAAACTATTTTCACTTGTTGCTGTTGAGGAACATACTTTACTCAGATAATCACTGCAACGGGTATCAATACTTGCTTGAAGTCGTTAAACTAGTAGCAGATAGTAAAAGGGGATGAGACTTTATCATAAATTGCCAATCGAAGTCGACTGTAACTTTGTAGTACATCGAGGCCCCAACAGAAGTCATAAAAAATTATCGAACAAGCATTTTTTCGTATTACAATCTTAATGTGATATACTCAATTTTCAAATCGCTGCTATTTTTTCTTTAAATAAAAGACAAAGTCAAGTAAAATATCTAATAGCTCAATTTTCAAAATGTCAATTTATTTTTATTGCAATTATTACGAATTGGCCAGTTCTAGGAACTTTTCATGCCATTGTTGTGGGCGCAAAACAGTAATCAAAATGAAGCAGAAGTCGAGGAAAACTACTTAAATGGTGCTTGGTGAAGAGATATTGGTTCTCATTTATTGACTGATCATTCCGAGTATTCCCGTGGTATATCACTGATCCTAACAAACATTGTCGATAATTCTAAGCGGGTGTAACCGCGAGCACAATTAGTTGAAGCAAACAGTTAGTTGCTATATAAAAAAGTGATTAAAATAAAATAAAATCACAGTCCCCTTTTTGCTGGATAAAGTCACGAACGGGGAGCTACCAGCAAATTAATGCTCAAATGCACTTATAAATTTGACTAGTTAATGTGTATACGTAAATTAAAGTTTTATTAGGTTAATTTTTCATGTAATACCCTAAACTGATATCTCAATTATAAAACAACGCAGAGCGCATAGTCCGAACTGTGTATCAATTTAAAATTATACATAGCATGTATAATATGCGCGAACGCCAATTAATTTCACTGAATTATTCGAAATCAAGTCTGTCAAGGAGGTTCTTAATTCCCATTTCGCATCAGCGGAACCAAGTGTAAGCTGAATACTTTCGTTTTTATAAACGGAAAACGATTTCATGACAGTGTTCTTAACAAATTCTCCAGTGTAATTAAGTCTTTAGAGGCGCTCGAACCGAAGCGGGTCGTAAAATATTGGAGCATGTAAATATTTGATAAAAAAGATTCTTCAAAACCTATATTGACAAATTGTCTAAAGCGTTTTTCCAATTTCTTTATAAGTAACTGCCATCCCTGGCTTTGTCTAGTAAAAAGGATCCAAAACTGCAATCTTCATTTGATTTTTCATAAAATTGTTATTCACCTTTATCAATTTTCCAACAACAATTACATCTAATTACGTCAAAATACCAATTTTCTTTTTTCTAAGTTTAATCATTTCGAAATTACCACACAAGTTATCACTTCAATCAATGTTCAGTCAATTTAGAAAAAACTTTTTCAAAGAAAGCACCTAGAAGCCAAGGGAAATATATATACCAAATTTGGAGTTTGTAGGCTTTATAATTCTTTAGATTTGGTGATTAATCAATCAGCGAGAGGTATTTGGCTTTTATATCTATACGAGTAGATATAAGACAAAGACGTATTTTGTTTCACAGTTACACAGTACGAATTGAAATTTGTACGTCATCATACGAATAAATATTTTTCGCCTAGTAGTTTGTGTTGTCTTATCGCGAATCGAACGTAAAGACTACTTCAGATAGCAATGTACCTGTAGTTTAGTATGCACTTATTATACTTGCCAATTATTAGTATGGTATGCGTATATGTTGTAATACTAAAATAGTGAAAATCCGCAAGGAATGTATTTTAATAGGAAGATAGTAATATATATATATATATATATATATATACATTTATATATACATATATATGTATATATATATATATATATATATATATATATATACATATATATATATATATATATATATATATATATATATATATATATATATATATATATATATATATATATATATATATATATATATATATATATATATACATACATATGTATATAAATATATATATATACATAATATAGGACATTACGATGTATATTCAGATAATGGTTTCAGTTAATATTTTTTTTTCATAATTAATGGATATTCTTAACAATGTTTATTAAGGATTATAGCTCGGTTCGAAATTATTTTATTTGGATAATCTTCCAGTAAAACTTACGCATCGCTTCAACCCACAAGTTGAACAGCTTAATATTTTTCGATACTTTTGCAATTACGAGGAGCACTGAGTCATTTTGTCAATTGTATTATTTAATAAAAATGTCGATTTCTTAAAAAAATGAAACGTTTTGAATAACGAAATAGAATTTGGTTATTTCATTCAATGCAAAAACTTTGATTTAAATTGCGTTATTAAAATTGATTTAAATGTTTCAAATTATATAATAATTTTTTGACTACCTTGTACGGGTCAATGAGTTTACAACTTTTTCCCATAGAATTGAAGCGATTGCATAAATTTTGATAAATACATTATTAATAAAACCAATTTAAGCAAGGGATTGATATTGTTATGTTCACAAGATTGTCGACAAAAAAAGGTTTTTACTTTTTAATTTTCAATCACTTAAGCAAGTTTCCGTGTTTGGTACTCTGAAAGGCAAGAATCAAACTCGGATATTATATGAAAATAAATAGGTATACACAGGTATCCTTGGACCGAGAATATCCACATATATATATATATATATATATATATATATATATATATATATATATATATATATTTATATATATGTATATATAATATATGTGATATATATATATATATATATACATATATATATATATATATATATATATATATATATAGTAATACAGGCTTTTATTACTAAGAAACAATTGTAATTACATTTAAACCTTTCATTATCACGACAGAACCTTAATAAAAATAAATGTTTACAAGAACTCAAAATTTATCCCATATTTAATTTTTCTTTCCGCGAAATGATTTTCTTATCACTCAATATTCACAGGCAAATAAGGTGTTCACTGCGTCGTTATACAGTAGTAGCGTGACACTTGGTGTTTGTGCAGTGCAGGACCCTTAACCTTTTTGTTTTCTTAGTAATAGCGTATCTCAAAAACGGGATAAAATACGAGGCAAATTATTGATAACAATTGTATTTTTATTGTATATAGAAAAACATAGATTCGGTATATATAGTTATTATATTGTTGCCTAAATCTCATATTTCTATGACATATTTGCGTTTAAACAAAGAATAAAATAAATCCAAAAATATGTACAATGAACTCCAAGTATTCAATTGTGGGAATACGTACATCGTCTTTTTATTGTAATGTACTCTGTTTAGTCTAGTCTATCAACAATAAACATTCAAGTGATCGTAATCAAAACTAATTACGCATCCACAGCATTCGACATGCCCGTTTCGTATTACAATGCGGGAAAATATTATTACTTTTCGATGGTTTTATTAAAAATGGTTTCCTTTTTTTTACATTTATTTTGTACATTTGCATTTATTTACATGAACCGTCTTAACGTTTGATTATTCATTAGGGGGATATTTGTTTGTCTTTTATATAGTAAATTTTAATTTCGTCAGAAAAATAAGATTATTTAGTTTTATTCAACCTACTCTAGTATATTACAAATACATTTGTAAGTAGTATATATATATATGTATATATATATATATATATATATATATATATATATATATATATGTATGTATGTATGTATGTATAACATAAGCCTTAGGTTTTACATTAACAGTGAATATTTGAGTTTTTTTATTAACCAAATTTAATAAATCCCACAACAACACCCCCACATGAGCATTCTATTTTCTGTAGCTTTATGAATGAATAATTTTGGAGTATGCCTATAAACATGCTGACTGTACAACGTTTAATGTTTGTGTACAGTCACCATATTTATAGGTTCATTTATTATAAAGTTTTTTTTTTCTTGCAGAATTTCTGTTACAGCTGTTAATTGAGGGTGGCCCCTACTCCATGTCAACAAAAATGGTTCTTGTTAACATTTACTGGACCAAATTGTATCCTGACTTTGCATCATGCTTACAGAAACAATTTTAATATGGATTCACCTACTGAAGTGCATTTTCATGTTTTCCAACAATTCCGTTGAATGAGAGATTGTGAGCAGAGAAAGCAACATTCAAGCCATTCCTCAGTCTTGGAGCAGAGTCTTTATGAGATTATAGAATCCTGAGTATTATTGATCTCAAAAGCGCGGCACGTAAGATCTTACCTCGTACTTATTTTTGCATCGTGAATGTCTGACCCTATTCAAAATTATTTATTGACTATTTTCGGGACTATTTCAAACATTTTATTTTTCGTGTTTATTGGCGTTTTATGGACCAAATCAGCAAATTTTAAATCACTTCATGGATGTATGTTATTACGTGATCTCAACAAATTATAAGTTTTAAGGAGAAAAACACATCCTATTCATATTACTTCTCCTACGTGCATCTCATAGGAAATTTCTGAATACACTTTTTAAAACGTTTTTATTGGTACTCTTTATATGGACTCGTAAGAATTATTCGAATTATTTTTTTATTATTATACATATATTTATTTTTGAAGTGGTCTTTCAAAAATGTTATCTAGTATGCCAGATTTTAAGAAAAAAAATCAATCAACTTATAATGCTCTGTGATAGAATTTATACAGCCTACGCAACTCAGCATGTTAAACCTAATAAAACGATATGCAATTTGTATCAACTGGTTTAGTGGTTTAGGAGTTACGAGTGTACATATGGCCCAGATATATAGATAGAATAGATACATTGTAATCTTCCCATTGAGACCTTTCAATTGATATATTTGTCAATGCGGTTTGAATGCCATTTTTATAACTTTCAAGGCTGTATTTTGTTTTTAATACAGCCTATGATATTATGAAAATTAGGTCAAATAAAAAAATCGTATTCGTCAAAATGGTTAAAATAGACCCACAGAATAAAATGTATACCCACTTTAAAATTCATATATACACACATAAATTGCCAAAATTATGAACCACCTTTGTCCTTGCTGTAGGAGGATAAATAAACGTCACCCACTTTGGAATCTTTTATTATAAATGATTCATTCTTAAATACCTTGCTACTCACTAAACATTAGATCGATAATGATGGTGCGCAACATGTGAGAAAGTAGATTTATGAAAAATAAGAAATTTTATATTGCAAGTGGTTTTAATTAATCCAGCCCGTCAAAATGCTTAATAGTAAGGGTAATTAGATAAGCTTACTACTGGTTAAAGGATCATTGATGAGACATCTATAAAAATATAGTACATATTGGAAGTTTTAAGCAAATATATAAATAATTAACTGACCGTCTCGGCAATGTCTTAGTCGGTAAGAGATCATGTTTTTAGGGTTCCACAGCGTAACAAGAAAAAAAAACTTGGTGCTCTTACAATACCAGTGATATATGCACCCCTCTTTTTCTCCGTAATAGCCGTTTTTCTCAGAAAATGTTTGACGTAAATTTTCAATAATGATAGAACATGCATTTTCATGTGAAACCTTCAAAAATATTTCTGGAAATATTTTAGAGAAAAAAAAATAATTTAAATTGTTGCTGAAAAAGAAAGCCATGAGGATTTTTTTCAGAAATATGAAAGTTAAGAGGTATTTATGAAATGATTTAAGAAATATATATCTTTTCATCTCCAAAACTACAAGAGATAAAATTATGACAATAACAACGTTACTACAAGTTCATCTACAGTTTATAGAAAAAATAGCGATGATTCTAGATATCATATTTTTTGAGGAATTCTTGATATTTTACATCTGTTAAAGATATGAGAGCAATATATTTAATTGGTCAGAAATTATATCAAAATTTCTAAATAATTTCTTTAAATATTTAGCAAAATACTGCTAACGTTCATATGTGCCTAATGTGCACTGAATATTCGTAGTGAGAATTTTACTTATGCTTAAACAGGTTAATTGTATATTCAGATATTCTGTACATCTTCATCGCTTTTGTAAAAGCGCTAACTATTCTAAGGACCAAAATTAGTCATTTTTAAATCACTTTCTGCCTTTTATTTATTCAAAAGTATTTTTTCTTAACTTTTTTGGAAACCGTTTGTCCATGTATACCTCTTCTCCTTTTCAAATAGTAAATAAACAATTAGTCGTTTAATAAAATATGTCAACTCCATACACTATGGTAAGTCCATAAAATGTGACCACACATATCGCTCCATGACTATAAATATGCATTAGGTCATTAATATTACTTTATATGGGGCATTTTAATGTCCACTCTCTTCAATACCGGAAAGCGCACGGGTTCAAGTTCCGAACAGAGTATTGAAAACGAGAACGATGACATTTATTTATCATAACAGTAGTGGAGGAAAAAGTACTGACTAATTAAAGCCTCGGTTCTTATTAGATCAACGGTTAATATATATGAAACGATTTGCATGACCTGTGTATACATTAACGTTATGTCAGTATTTATAATTTGTCTCACATAAATGTTAATAAAGAAATTGTAACTATATTGACGAATGGTTTTAAATATATTGTTGAAAATGTCTATAAAAATATATTCCCCACCCTATTTACTAAATTGCTAGAGTTAACTGTAGCACTGTGCAGATTTACGTTTCGTTCTCATCATAAATCTACAGATAATGTAAGCGAAATTGTGGAGAATTACATTGTTTTATTCAATACAGTTGGAGAAGAAGCAACCAAGGTATTGGTTTGAGTAAAGTGTTAAAAAATACAAATTTTAAAATTAAAAGTTAAGACGATTTTCAATAATAATAAATATTGACGTAAACCAAAAAATGTGATTTGTTTTCAGTAGTTCATTTACGTACCAGTTAGACTCGTTTAGCCATAGTGTGGATGTGAGTTAAAATTATTCTATATGAGATTATTCATATTATTTTTTTATTTGAATAACTGGATATATTCGGCTGAATAATCCAAATTTCCAAATGAAAACTATATTTTAATAATTTGATTTTTGAAATCATTCTGTTTTCAGAATTGTTTATTCTAATTTGAAATTTGTAATTTTTTTTATATTTGCTGCTGAAAAAAATTATGAATATTAATATTTATAAATATCTCATTATAAACTGTATACTGAAAAAGTAATTTTCGCTTATATCATATTTCTACTTGGAAAATTCTGCCATCGATTTTGAACCCAAGATGCGAAATTATGTATTTATAAATAATAAATTGTGCAAATAAAATGCTAAAAATATATAATATACAAATTTGTCGGTATTATGAATTTGAATGAATAAAATATTTAAATAAGGGAAAAAGGTTATCGATTTAAGAATAAGGCTTCCAAACTGTAAACCAATGGCTTGAAATACAGCAAGACAGAACTTACACTTAAATTAGGTAATACGTGAGTTGTCATATCTACTGCCGTGTATGTGTGCATCCTGTTACTAAGATCCTAGTCTATGGAAAAAAATTGTTAAAATTGCGCTCATGAAAACAAGTATAAAAAAAATCATTTTCTTGATTTCACACTCTTTGCAAGGTTTGATGTTTTTGGTAAATTTATAAATTGGTCCAAACATCTCAGGTGTATTCGTGTGCACGCGCACGCGCACCCGCACGCACGCACGTACGCACGCACGCACGTACCCACGCACAGACACACACATATAAATATATATATATATATATATATATATATATATATATATATATATATATATATATAATATATATATATATATATATATAGTTCAGGTTACAAGAGAAATTACCTACTCATTATATTAGGGTCCCACAAAAATAACAAGATGTAAACTTGTTCCCGAATAATAAACCAGAAAATATACAAAAGGCGACCTCGTACGACTTTCATAAAAGGTGAGGCTTATGAGGCGAAAAGCTGTACGGGAATATGTTTTAAGCAATCTCGTGCTTGTAGTTCGCTAATTGGTCAATGTTCGGGTGGGTTGTGGGGAACAGACAAGTATTCGAGACGAATTTCTGAGGCCTTAGGAATTTGATGTTGCAATCTCTAAAATATAATTTCTGAATAACTTTTTGATTTATTGCATCTCTGTGATTTTCTTCGTATTTAACAAAGGAGGAACAAAATGTTAAGAAAGCTCACTCTATTATTAGTATTTTTAATTCCCTTTGTAATGTCATAATTGTGAATATCTTTTTGTTAATTTGTTTGTTTAGCATCTGATAATTTTGCAACCAAGCAACAAATTGATTTCCGAGATGGGTATTCGCTGTTTGAGTGCATCAGTATCGCTTAACATCGAAAATTTAAAGAGTGCGTCAATTTTATTCACGCGCGTCAAATTAACAGTTTAGGTAAATGTTCTCCTGAATAATATAAACGTAATGAAAAGAGTCGAATGCGACTGATGTTACACGGAATTTTTTCTGTCTTTTGTATTCCTAACTATACAGAAATGATTCAACGTTTTATCACTTTCAACGTAAAATATTGTTATGACTCAGCTTTCTTTGTAGAGTTTAAGTAATACAAAAGTAATAATTATATTTGGGCCTGTGCAGTCATGTTTTTTTTCTGATATTACATAAATAATAAATTAAAAAAGCAAATATTAATATTTTTGTTATTTTTTTAAATTACGTCAAGATGAGGTATTTTGATTTTCCTCTCGGGACTTAATGCTATCCAATATTATGAACAATAACAAAATTTTCTTAAAAGTTTTTGCTTAATGCTCGTACAGACAAAGAGGAACCAATCGAACAGTCCGATTTCACCACCATAGTTTGTTCATAGCCTCAGGAAAATTTTTTTTCAAAATGTGTTTAAATGTGTTATGTAATTGTATTTTAAAGCGGTATCTTTTCAGATAGGAGTCATATTTTGTTTTATATTAATATATAATATTATTTATAGGTGTATTATTGAAAAGCGAATACTTTTAAAAGTTTGATGGTTATTTATGTTTGTCGTACAATATCTCAGCAATGGAATGTCCAATTTTGAAGTATTATTCTTTATTGGAAAGTGGATACTATCGAAATTTTTGTAACATATGCTTGAATGAAATTGGTTCTTCGAATTTAAAGATCTTCAATATTCATAAATGATTCTTGTGGCGATTCAGCAACGATAATATCTATCATGAGTTTGTACTGAAATGTTTAGATTAATGGTGTTATTATCTATTGACAAACAAGAACTTATTATCGATAATATAAGTATTTGGAATAATTTAAAACACTATAATTTAAAACACTATAATATATAATATAGAAGATTCTATATTATAGTGTTTTAAATATATGTAATTTAAAACACTATAATAGAGAAGAACTATGATAAACTTAGATTTGTTACTTTTCCTTTAGAAATATATTAATATAGGAACAAAATTATTTTCCAAATAACCAAAAAATATCACCATTTCATCAGATTTTTTTTCGTCATAATTAATTATATTGTAATATTAATAGGATAATAATGAAGTAAAATGGCTTTAGGTATTTATAGTCGGGAGCAATACGTAGGCGGAGTGTAAATTTGGAGCTAGTTTTCGAAAATAAAAATCTGGTAATTGACTATAAATCGTTCAAAAAAACAATGTAAAATAAGGTACTGGGAAAACAGCAGAGTATATAGGTTTCTATTTGAGGGTTAAAACAATTGGCTCTGATGTTCGACGATGACGAAGCTTTCTTGAATGTGAATGCTACTCAAAAAATCAGAATTAAAAAACGGCCAAGTGCGAGTTTAGCTGGCGTATCGAGGGTTCCGTATTTCGCTTGAAGTGAAATTAATTTTATTTATATTATATCCTTAATAAGGACCTTCTAATGTTGTAATAATTTAATAGAACATGAAGGAATTAATTAGGGATGACCATACATATTATCGTGCATATATCAAAAACTATGACTTCTGGAGTCATCGTTTTTGTTTTCTTCAAACTTTTGGGTAGAAACCTCTATTTTTTCTTAGTTTTGAGTTCAGTAGTTTTGCAATTAAGGTATGTTTCATCAAAATTATGAAAAATTATTGATAGATATTTTGAGACACCTATAAATAATCATTTCGTACATACCACATACTACATATGGAATTTAAAATTAAATTTTCCTTCTAAAATTTCCGTTTAAATATTAACGAGTGTTAGCTATTGAGATATATGTAAATAACCTACGTCAATCGTATATCCTAATACTACGTGATTTATTGCTGTGTCAAATTTCAAGATATACATCAAGCTATTTGTGATAAAAATGGACGTAACAGACAGATAGACGAACACGTGGGTGGTCCTATGAGCGATCTTTTGCTTCTTTTAAGGTGCGGAAATCTAATGACCATATTTAGTGAATAAATTGTAGCTGATAAACTTTCCAAAGGTAATGTGGAAGGGAGGCGCTGATTTTTATGACGATTTTATAAGTTTTGTTTCGAACCAAATATTTCTTATGAAAGTGGCTATTAGCAAAGATAGTTTCTTTGCTAATAGCCCACCTGAAGATGTTGTAATACAACGAAACCTAGGTCGTAGTAAAGAACTTAAAGAAAGTAGAAATAATACTACATCACGTAATTTCATTTAATTTTGAATAATGAATTTCTACAAAATTAACGCCAAATATATTCAAAACATTTTTTGAAAAGTCAATTCTTTGATTGACGAAAAAATACTCACAGATATAATGGATTACATAGTGAGTAATTTATTGTATACTTTAAATGTCACAATGGATCAAAATTAAATCTAAAGGTTTTCCGAAAAAAGATTCATAGACATAGTGATGTTTGTTTGATTTCTAAAGTTTTTGTTTTTCAAAATTATACCGCGAAAAGCCAAATGACTGTTCGATTAAATTGTAATCTTGTACTTGTTCCACATATAAAAAATTACAGTTTACTATTAACTCTGATTACTTTTTACGCGGGATAAGTTGTGCTACATTAAACGTTTTATAACTTTTATATTATTTCTCTACGGGGTGCGCCAAGGAAAAAGTACTAAAGTCTAGTGAATATTGAGTTTTACTAATACGCCTACATGAATAAAAATATAGTAGTAAATTTGAATAAAATATTACAATTGTAAAGCTATTTTCGAAAAATCAACTCTTTGGTTAACTATAAAAAATTGACAGACCGAATGATAATGAATTGAATCTAAAAGTTTTATGGGAAACACTCATAGACAGAGTGATAATAACTTGATTTCAAAAGTTTTCTATTTTTCAAAATCATAATGCAAAATGCTATATGACTGTTCGAATAAAACGTATTCTTGTATTTGTTCCTCATAAAAACGAAAATTGTAGTTTACTATTAATTCTGACTACTTTTCACATGTAATAAGTTGTGATACATTATACTTTCGATAATTTTTAAATGGTTTTCCTTTAGGGTGAACCAAGGAAGAATCCCTAAAGTGTATTGAATATTGAGTTGTTACTAATATATATATATAGATATATTTATAAATATATATATATATATATATATATATATATATATATATATATATATATATATATATATATTATTTAATATAATTTTCACAGGTGTGGAAATAATAGTTTAGTTGCCTATAAATCTCAAAAATTATTTTTATGTAAACAATGTTTCATTTAAGTCTTTACTAAATTACCTTGTTCTGATTTTTTCCGATTTTTGACATACATCTGACGTTGATGGATACAAGCGTTCTTTGCTTGAGCAGTGACTTTAAAAATGAATTTAGTTTATAATTTATTTGCCACAGTGGATCGTATTTTGTTCTCGTGTCTCGTAGAACGATTTATAAATAGAATCTAATGAATTTGAAACAGTACAATAATTAATTCGATCTACTTTTAAGTGATTGCATAAGGAAATAAAAGCCAAGTACTCCTCGTAACCTTATCTTCAATATTATAATAACCAACGTACGAGTTAAAACAGCTTACCTCAATACGAGGACATACAATTTAACTACAAATCCAAATAGGGCAGTGCTTGTCAAGGAATACGTTCCAAATGTGTACATAAACCTACATAAAACCGTTATACTCGTAAACCTCAAATTTGGTCGTTAGAATATCAACGTGGTTGGTCCTTTGGGATTCATATAAAGGTATTAACAGATAGTTTAGTACTCCATCGAGTTAATTAATGATTCTTATAGTCTGAAATTTGATAGTAGTAATAATCACGTTATGAATTTTTGTAGATAAAAAATAATTATGATATTTTGATTTTTGAACTACAACAGTACAGAAAAAAATATGGTAATAATAAAAAAAAAATGTAAGTGGAAGAAGTCAAAAATTTATTCGAAACCATAATAGTGTATAAAATAACTGTCGAATGCACGTCGGGCATATATAAACTTAAGGTTCTTTACCCATCTACTCGTATATAATTACACCGTTCGTAACTCACAGTAAAGGTTCTGATTGCCGCACGCCATAAATCCTTACCTGCCTCATTTCGAAGCATCACGGTACCTCGTTTGAAAGTTTCCTCACTGTATATGCTGTCAATTGTTGAAAAGTTTATATCTAGACGTTAAAAAGCTCTTCCCTCTCTCCTAGATACGTATCTAAGGGCTTTTAAAAAGCCTTACCTCTCTTAACTTTTTATAATACATACTTCCTTTTCGTATCACGACATTTGTTAGTTTAAGTACATGAGTGTATACATATATATATATATATATATATATATATATATATATATATATATATATATATATATGTATATATATATATATATATATATATATATATATATATGTATGTGTGTGTGTGTATGTAAGCGTGGGCATATGTATACGTGTGTATATATGAATATGTTTGGGCAATTAAATTAAGATCGGTTTAGTTGCGAGTATTTTGATGCAAACGAAGTATTACTAAGTGTATATAATGGCAAAAGCAACACCACAACAATACCAATGAACTTACAATGGCGCCAGTTCAAAACCTTTTACTTTTTCAACCGAACAAATACATATTGTTACAAGTCATTTATTTTATATTTTAACTTATTTAGGGTTATGAAAAACAATGACTAAAATGGAATTGAATAGATACAAAAAATACATTTTTTTGTCTGGAAATGGTTGCAAAAAATACTTTTATGTAGACTTATGCAAATACGTTATAATGTTCAGCCGATGAATAAATCGTGCTCACTGTTGAAACGTATAATGTATGCAACGCATTAGTTTTTATTTCCAGTATCTGCAAGAAGGGAATTTAATTTATTGGGTACCTTGGTGACTTCAACTTGAAATTTGTAGCTGAGGCTTTATTGTTTGCTTTTTAATCAGATTAATAAGATATTAAAAGAAACATTTACTTAATGACTGTTTGCAAGTGCTTAAATAAATTGAGAGCTAATTAGTTTAATAAATAAATGAAAAAAATATTTGTCTTTACTTTTCATTCAGAGCATCATTAATAAATTTATTGATTTCCAAATTAACTTTGTTTAAAAATAAACTTTCACTTTTTTTTAATTTTGACATAAACGGGGTCATATTTTACGGATTTAATTTTTTTTTCTTTTGAGATATGTATACTTAAATATGGCAGCGGCTAGACAGTTATGTCAAATATTTTTTGAAATTTTATCGAGATAGTTTCGTTAGTTTTTGAGATATGTGGCATACCGTTTTGATGCACACAATTTTCTGAAAACTGTTTTTAAGATTTCACTGATGATTGTCAACAGAGGAATTTTTAGGTCTATTTTTATATTTAGACGTACTGTCATGTTGGTGTAATATAAAGCCTCTGGCGGTACATATAACTTATTTTTAAATGCATGCTTATATAATACCTGTACCTGCCTAGTGTTTGGGTTAACCTGTTTATTGACATGGTTTGATGATTGACATTTTTATTCTTTTGTACCGTGAGTACAAATAAAAGACGTAAAAGTTCGTAAAGTAATTACGTAATACCTTATGTAACGTAATTAAATATGGATTTATTATTTTATTTCTAGAGGTGTACCCATTTTATGCGTTAACTTAACTCATAATATTTGTTTCATTAGTTAATTTACAATTTATACATGCGTATATTTTAATCTTAACCATTTGATATAAACTATATGAAATTATAAAATTGCGTAAAATCAAAAAATTGCGTAATATCATAGAATACTGAGAGCCAGCTTAAAAAAATTAACAGCGAATATAGAATTTGCGAACACTGAATGCACGAATAACAAGAATATAGTGTGCACGATAGTTTGTACATATTATGAATTTTTCAAAGCACATACGCCAGGTTTCGTTTGGATAAATTTCAAAATAATACGATTGAACGATTTAATTATGAATTCACGCACTTTGTATCGCGTCGATTATGTTGATTAAACGTATTATCCTAACAACGTGAGCGGAAATGGATATCTGAATAATCAAATAACATGTCAGTGGCGCTGATTCGCATTGACGTCACTAGTTTAGGGTGCGTATTAATAAGCAGATGTCTATTGCATACACCACTGGCGTTTGCTTTATAATTGATCAGTACACCAGCTACAAGTCGCCTTTCAAAATTGGGATGCATCTGTGTTCTTTGGTCTTTAATATTTACGTATGAGACATCTTCTTTGAAGTTCTCTGAAGGTAGATAATTATTAACACATTTGGTTTAACTCTAGAATAGGAAAGAGTAAGTCTTAAATAGCTATACCAGGTTTAAAATATCATGATATTTTATAATTTTGCGCAGGCAAAAAAGAAACCGAACAGCACTTTGTTTTATTCGTTTTGAATTTTTTTTAAAACGACCAATCCTTTATTCTTATTTTCACAATACTTTCAACGGTTTCTTTACTTAATCTGTGATTTAGCCGAGTACTTAACTGTATGGTTCAATCTTGTAATATAAAAATATTTAAAGGAAACAATTTATAATAATTGGCTTTGTTCAGCTCGGAAGACATATTTCATAATAGCGTACAATTATTTGCAAATGTATTTTGTTGTACCTTTATTCGTTCTATTAAATTATTTTAGTAAGTTTACTCTTAAGAAGCATTTGAATTATTTGGTTCATTCGTTTGTTTGTTTTGATTTCAATTTCGAATATATGCGAACGAATGAAATGCCACTATGAGTCTTGTTTATTTTATAAAAATTTCAAACCAAGACAACGCTAATTTATTTAAAGTACGTATACAAAACTATCTTTTACCCGCTGCTCCGCTCACGTGGTTATAACTAGAAATTTATAAGGTGAAATTAAAATATGTAACGCTATCTAGAATGATTAAAGCAAATTAAATATTAAGCCTTTATTTTGTGACTTTATAATAAAAATGAAAATGAAAACAACCATTTTTACTTCTAAATTAGGGATTAAAGAGAGGGAATTGAGAGATTCTGCTGCACTCTTATGTTAAGTAAATAGCGTTTCAATAAATCACGTCTATCCGTGACTCCGTTGCAACGTTGATTCGTTAGTTTCTTTATGTACTTATAAACTAAATACTTTATTTACATAAAAACATCTTGTCAGGAACGAGTTGACGTCGCACTATTAGGGTTCATTACTCATTTGGACTTATAAACATTTAGCCTAAATGTTTGCATTTAGGCTCATTAAAAATAGTTTAATGAGAATTCTATTTAATCTTATAGTATTTTAATTAAACTAATTAAATATTAATTGTTTACAATAAAAATGCATTGCCTACTTTATCTTACACAGGCGTAGGAAGATAGTGCATACATAAAAGTTTATAACATTTAGAAGCAACTATATGTTTTTCCAATAATTCGTAGCCTTGTAAAACCATATTTTTTATGACTTCCCTATGGTTTTTAGTTTTTTCTATATTTAGATATATTGTCAGAGTTAAGTTCGAAAACAAACTTTGGCGTTGGAGCAAAATAATAACTTATTACGTTTCTTGCCTTGATACTAAAACTTCTTACGTTCGATCGTGTGACTTTGATGTATTGATGTGGCATCTGGCACTACACAAACACAATCCATTTTACCGTTAGTAATACAAGAAGTTAGTTTGAAAGTAGCTAAAACTACTAAGTATGAAAGTAACTAAAGGTACATCGTAGTTACTTGTTATAAATAAATATGTATGTACTCATCTTTATAAATCTGCATTTAGTATAACAATATCATAATAAGATTTTACAGTTGTAAATTAACTGGAAGGAAGAAAGTTTTTATACCTTTGTGTACAGCAGCATGAATCGCTTATTTTTTTTTAAACTTTTTTATATTGCATCCAACTGAGAGCACAATATGAAAAATTGATAAAATATTAGATGAGTACGTGTCGGAACATGCATAAAATTTATTTATAATGGTACTGATAAACATAATTTTAATTGAAAATTCTAATGAAATCCTAATATTAGAATTTGATTTTTTTTTTATTTCAGCTTATAAAATTGCGGGAGGAAGAACCATGACGTACACACTTTGAAGCTTAACATTTCGTGAATAGAACTTGGTCCACTGTTTTTACAGTATTACGTATATTTTTCGTGATTTCCTTAGGAGAGGAATGGAGCGGCTAGAAATAATAAATGTGTTTGTTTCATTTGTTAGGAATGTAAGCAGGCAAAAATTAGTTAAGTATCCCGCTGTTCAAAGACGAGATGATCATTCCTCTATAATGTAAACAGACTTAAACTATGGAAACTATGAGGCTGTGATGAAATGACCGATAGAGATGACGAAACGACAAGAGTTCTTCATTTCACTAAGAATGCTTAAAAATGAAGCAAATCAGTTTACATGCTCTATGTCATTTAAATAAGATGAAAAATTAGAGAGAAAGTAATTTATTAGTATCAGGGATAATTTAAATTTTTTTTAACATGAAAGCCAATATTTTGCAGCAGAAAGATTGTAAAAATTGAAAACGAAATAAATTTAAGAAAATCAACTTAAAGTTGAATTTTTCATTGAATTCGTATATGTTAATTCTCTAAAGTGTTTATTTGACTTGCCTACAAACATTAAATAAGTAGCGTTGATGGAAAAGTCAGTTTAAATAAACACATATATAAATGTTTAACAAAACGTAAATAAATAGCGTATAAATATGCGTTTGGTTGGACAAAACCTTATAATGAAGTTACGTATGGGCAGAAAGACTGAGGCGGGTGTTACACGCTGCACGGTCGACGGAGCGAGAGTCAGATTCATGGTTTGGTCTTTCCATAGATCGATCCAAGATTGTAAAATATTTCGTCAGAATCGCATTACACACAAAAACATGCGTTTCTGAGCGTCAATCAGTTTACTGTTGCTTGTTTTGTAAGTGAGTGCAATGAAAGCAGTTCTAAAACTATGTCAAATACGGAACGACATTTTGATTAAGGGTTTGTATTTATTATGGGCGTGGAAAGTCAAACATTTCAAAACTATAAATTACATTGTGTTTGATGTTTACTAAGCAAGTTCGATGTAGATTAAAATGAAGTTACAGTGCATAGAGACAAACGTATCGTTAAAATAATTCCAAGTAGAGTATCACCATAGAGTTTCTTTTCACCATTTTGGTACGAAAATCTACAATTGGTTATTGCTTTCATTAATTTCAACCTGCAATTCAATTATGCGTTGAATATGCGGGAGAACGTTGGAATGGATACGGAGACGGGAATGAATGCTTCATATTCGATACAATATTTTTTACCCCACTAGCAGGTCAGAAAAGATGTTTCTATTAACAAAATGTTCAAAAACTGGTATGAAAGAAAGGAAAAAAAAGTTAATTCTTCCAAATTTAAAACCAGAGTTCTAAATCATAAAATTTTTTATATGTTTTACTTACATTTTATTATTTGGGAAATGAACGGGTGGTAGCATGAGTGAGTTAATTAATTAATTAAATGATTATATTATTTCCTTATTTACTCCTAACCTAACGCATCTTCGTAGGATATGTCTATGGATCGTCAATAACATAACGCAATAAAAGTATTATATACTTTAAGTCACTGGGGCCCGTTTTACTTAATACGACTTTTAAAGTTAGATTAAAGCGTATTGCATATTTAAGTTATATATTTCACAATTATTAAGATCTTGGATAATCGACATATTTTTCCAACAAATTTTGCCTAAACTTCTAAAAATCTTATTTTTTTTTGTTTGGCTAGTTATTCCCATGAGACGAGGAAACGACTTCAAATGTCTATGCATATAAATGACACATTTGGCGATATTAGTGATAACCTCTGAAATTGAAAAAAGCATTCTTGTTTAGCCAAGTTTTTTCTAGACAAGCAATATCTACATCATTTTCCAATAGAAGGCTATGGAGGTCATTACGCTATCTCTGAGTGCCATCGATGTTGAGTTAAAGAATATTAATAGTCCTCGTAGCACATTTCTTACCAGTTCCCGGACTGCAGAGACGGAAGCGTCAGCTACGCCGTACGTAGTAACATTATTCTGCAATAGACTCATCTATATGGAAGAATAGTTAAAAGCCAAAACTTAGAAAGTTTGAACTTCTGGCTATTGGTCCACGGAAGGTATTTTATTTCCCTTCTACCCAGGGAATCCTCTGGAGGATTTTCCCGATTTCATTTGATGGGTACAGATTTGACATAAAATTATTTTTTCTTAATATTATTTTAAGGAATTTCAGAAATAAGGAACTTTTTTTAAACGGAATTTTTTTCATGTTTTTCGTTATATCTCTATAAATATACTACCTAACGTTGTGAAAAAATATTTATGAGTCCCTCTTTAGTAATGGAATTTTAAAAATTCGTTTTCAGGCAATATCCTTCATTACATACGGAATTAAACATTATTTTTAAATTCCTCATATAGTGCGGGGTATTCCGTATATAAATATATTTGAATACTTTATTTGCTCAACCTGAAGTTTCCACATAAATAATTCTGAGTGTTAGCAAAAAAGATATGTGTGAGTTTAATATGTTTTATGGTTGTGCTAAATTTGAAGTTTCTTGCGATGTCTGAGAAAAACCGCTGCGGCAGACGGACAGACGAATAAGTGATCTTGAAAGATTCCCATTTTTTCTTTCATAATACGGAACCCTAAAGAGCAACCGCCATAGTGCGCATACTTTCTCGAGGGACACTAGCCTGTTATATTAATATAGCAAACCGGCTTCTGTGGGTTTCCAAGTACAAAATAAAATTATTGTTATTAATGAAATGGTCTTGTGTCAAAACTGAGAGAAAGTAGCTTGCGTTGGTACGGTCACGTTATGAGGGGCAACGAAGACCACGTGACCAAAGTAGTAATAAAAATAGAAGGAAAGAGAGGTCGAGGTCCTCGGTGGAAGAGCACTGTAGTAAATACTAACTGTGGCAGCGATAATACTTTTCTATTATAAATTCACGCCAACAAAGAATAAATATACCATACATACTTTGTTTTTCAATATTTTCAGACATTTGAATTCAACAGACACTAAATTACATATATTTTTAGCAAATATTACCTTCTCTTTTGTTTACTTATGTTTACTTATTTATCTAGGAAACTTAATTGCGAGCTTAGAAAACTAAGTATACAATGACGGAATTTTTGCTATAAGAGCAATCTTTTATAGTAAGTCACAGTGAATCACGGGAGAATCGTAAGTACTACAGTAAATAGTTTATTTTTTAACCCTGTTAATAATACTTGTGAAATAAAATGAGGACATTTACATAGATTTAAATAAACAAAAACAAAATCTATCGCACCCTCATAATTTGTACAGCACAAAATGAATCCAAAGCCCAATTAAAGTCGCAAATTGATATTAAAAATATAACAACTGTAGTGTAGCTGTCCTCGTCCGTCCCATCTCCACTGTCTCCGACCTTGTCCGTCCCAGTTCCACGATTTCTGTAGTTTTAGACTTACGTACAATTTTATAAAATTTTGCAAGGAGTGAAAAACCGAACAAATAACTGTTATTGCATATCAGTGCGGTTGTGTAATGTGTTCTCTTTCTTACGCACACTATAATTTACAGTTCTTTTTTATGTAGAGCTGATGTGGGTCAGTAGTGGTCGGTGGGTCAAAATTATGGTAGGGCACTATCTACGGTCGTAATGATGATTAAACTACATATAAGCTCATTCCATGGAAATCCCTGGATGTCAAGGTTTAGACTCGGTGCGCAAAAAAAAATAATATAATAAAACGATTTTATTAGTTTCTTGAAGATTGATTTACGCGTTCATTTGTGTGCGAAAATTCACACCAAACAATAGTTAGTGACGCCTTTTTTCTGTTATTGATAGACGCCGATATAATCGATATTTTAAGTAAATTTACATCCCAAATTTAAAACAAAATTGTGATCAGGTAAAGGCATTTGTATAATTTAAAGTAAATTAAAGCACAATAAAAATTTCTTCGTGAAGCATTTCTTTTAAAATTCACTGTCAGTAAAATTTTTCAATAGTACAACTACTAAACAACGAGGTCCATTTTCTGTTAAAAATTTAAAACAATAATATTATGTAACTTTAAACATACTTGAGGAATGTGCAGAAAAATGGATGTTTGTAAATAATCTAATTGCAATATTGTCATTTGAATATTGTTTTTACCAAATGATGCCCCATTAATTATATTCCATTTATCGTAACATAAATTAGAAAGTATTTTACTTAATTAGTATTTTTTATTTTCTTGTTAAATGTTTGAGATCAATAACTATATATTGGAACTAAAATAAATTGAACACGAAAAACAAGAAAGCCTTAACATATTGCAATAAAAAATCACGAGTTCCTGTAATCATTTTAAAACGATGCGTCAAACTTTTATATTTCACCGAACAATTTTGCACTACATTTAAAACCGATCGAGGAAACCTCAAATTCTTTAAAACCACTTTTCTGGAACAAAACAATAATTCGTTGCTTTTAATATTTTAAACTTAATACTAAATTCATTAGGTAATATTGTGATGAATGGCCACAGAATGTATACATATATTATTAGGATTCAATAATAACTAGCGAGTGTGAGGGAGAAACCGACACAGATGGCAGTCTTTGTTTTTTGCACAACGTGTCGCAGCGCTGTTCGGAAATTGACATTTAAACGTGCGCTCGGAATATATACATAATTTTTTTCATTTAGTGTCTATTACATTTAATTTAATTAACTTAAACATTTAAGGATACACAGTTTTACGTAAGATAATTTCACCAAAAAATATTTAGTATCTGAATAAATATCGATGTTGCAATAATGTTTTTATGCGTAGAAAAACACACTAGATATTTTTCGAGCTCTTTTGCGAAGACTTGTTTATAAAATTAAATAAATTACAGAGCCCTTAGTATTGAAATATACTAAGGGCTCTGCTCTATCGCGGCATACATATAGCGGATTTCGCCGTTCATAAATTATACTACTTTTTAAATATTTTGTACAGAAAAGCTGGGGCAATGTTTACGTAGCCGCTACAATATAGAGTATAGCGAATGACGTATGTACATCTACTGTACGCTCTTTGTTGCGTAATTTGTTATTATTTACAATGTTTGCATTCGTTTTCAACACGCATTTTTAGTCAATTTAATTTTATCGGGTTGACTTTAAATTTCAAATTAAAAAAAAATAAATAATAATTTTTCTAAGATATAGGTAAGGCTGAAAAAAATATTAAAGTAGTCGTATCTTTTTTATATTTAGATGGGAGGGCACTACCCCAGTGCCCTTCGGAAAGGACCGAGGAAATTGATGGTCGAGGAGCTCCTCAGGTAGTTTTTGAACTTTAGTGGAATAAAACAAAAAAATTTTCAAAAATCACCTACAGTTGTTTAAAATTAAAAATATTTGTATTTTATTTTATTTTTAAAATACTAATCTAGTCGTCTTACGATTATTCCTCAAAATTAATAATTTGTTACTTATGTGTTGTTCATGTTTTTCTTAGGTTGGTTGGCTTCATCATTATAATCAGTAATAACCAAATTCTTAGACTATCCAGAAATAGGTTGATATACCAGAAATATAATGTAATAATGGTCTTGTTCCTTAAAAAATGTAGTATGTAAGGAAAATTGGTTCTAAATCATAAAATTTTACTACTAATTGTTAACTACGTATGTTCATATATATATATATATATATATATATATATATATATATATATATGTTATACATTCCTCACGCATACACGTACAGATTATATTATATCATTCATCTTAATTGCAGAGTTATGTCATTAGAGCACTTTCCCAGATTTTTTTTTATGAAAGGATTACATTAACACTGCAAGTTCTAAAAAAGACGCATTCAAAGAAATTAATTGCACATGAAAGTGGAGTAATTTTTCCCAAACTTTTTTAACCACCGTTAACGACAAGTCAGTCACATTCGTTACACCGATACAAAAAGGGACTTTGATGAAAATGCAACCGCTGCGGTCAGTTTTTCCTCGTACGTGTCATTCGTCGTTTTCGGCGCATTTCACTGACGCGGACGTTTTCCTAAAAAAAACAATACCCTTCACAAAAAATTTAATTTATGTTTCTTCCAAACCATACGACACGTGCCGAGCGCATTAACTGTGTGTGGCATTCTTGTCGTATTCCACTGACGGTTTTATTTATCGTTCCTTGCAGAATTCCCGAATCACCCATTTATAACTTTGTTTTATATATGCAAAAGGGCACATCTTGCGTTTTTTTTTGTTTATTTATTTTAATGTTGAATATATATTTTTCCTCATATTTATATATGCAAACGTCATGTATTTTGACACTGACTCACTCATTAGAATTGCTAATGGTACTTCTCTTTTACATAGAATCTTCAAATTTGGTACGAAGGAATCGCATAATGAAAATAACTGAAAAAAGCCAAAAAATATTAATTTATAATTTATAATGTAGATGTACGTGACATTTTTTAAATTTTTTTTGTATATTTATTAATAGCTTGTCTATCAAGCTTTCAAATAATGTTATATAACGGTACGGAACACTCAGGGTGCGAGTTCTATTCTCACATGACAGGCTTTTACTAAGAAGTCAATTTTCTTACTCTTCATTTTATAATATATTAAATTTGGTTTTTGCATTAAATTTTTAATTCATATATATTTTGGTTAAAAACCATGATGTTTTAAAAAGGCCATTTTAAATTGAACCATTAATTGCATTTGTTTTTACGCGTTTCATGTCTGTTCGAATTTCGTCGCATTGTCAAATGCGGATGATAAGAAAAATAAAATTTAATTGACTCGGAATATGAGTTTTATTGTTAAAATATTATGCCTAGTATGTCTACATCTTGAAATATAACACAATCATAGTCTAAATACCAAATAGATATTTAGTCGATACCGACGAACATGTGGTGTAATATTGATTCAATGAGTTCTGTGTTGGAAATATCGAAATCGAGGACATGTTCCGTGAGCATCGTAAACTAAATAATCCACCAGAGATTGTGGTAGAAATTAATCTCTTTTAATTCTTGTTACTCCAAGTGAGCTTTTAAATTACTATAGTTTCGCGCCATTTTAATCCAAATGAGCTCATTAGGCACTTTTGACTTAAAGGATATTACTCGAATTGTACTTTAAATTCCATATTTACATATTAATTTGGCATTAAAAGTTTCATAACTAAATATTTGCAAGTTATTATGATGTGAAAAGGTTAAAGTTTTCTGTCTATAAAGAATTGGAGTGATGAGGATTAAACAATAACTGAGCTGACAGTGTTTTCAA
Source organism: Druceiella hillmani (assembly GCA_039881145.1). Classification (NCBI taxonomy): domain Eukaryota; kingdom Metazoa; phylum Arthropoda; class Insecta; order Lepidoptera; family Hepialidae; genus Druceiella; species Druceiella hillmani. Next base: position 278,166 of record JAYKKI010000085.1, on the reverse strand, counting down.
AGATATTTGGCATTAAAATTAATAAAATTTAATGAAACTCAAGTGATTTTGAAATTTTCAGCTATTGAACAATTATTCTCTTTGTAAATTGAATTACTAAAACTAATCGAAAGTTTAAAAAAGAATTACCCGTCCTTTTAGACGAACAGATCTAACTCAGAAACTAGTGAAGTCATTGACAAGATAGTAATAGTGGACTCAATTTAGTTTATTTTATTGCGGTATTTCAAGTGGTTCTGAAGTTATGACGATGTTAGCCTATGCTACCCGTATAACTAACATAGACCAAATATATATTCAAGTACAGTAAAATCTAGAAATTTTCCTGATATGTGTTACTATATATATTTTAGATTAAATTTTAAAGACCGCATTTCTGTATATCGAATATATTTCGCTAAGCCATCAATGGTGCAGAAACAAAATCTGTTCCATTGTACGCCGTCTTGATTAACAGAAAATAATGTAATACAAGGCCCCTGTTTAATTACGTCTTGATAAAATTCAGTAAAAGTCAAGTCAGAATTGAAGAAACTATTGACAGTTTGATATCCGCGTACTTTACAAAGATTCCTGTTGTCTGGTGCTGGTAAGTGTTGCGTAAATTGTTGGAAAGATCGTAAAATATTTTAGTAAAACATGAAGTCTTCACCGTTATTAGTCCTGTCCATTAATTTTTGCAAGAAAAAAATTGGTGAGATGTGACGATATTGGTATTCATCTGGTAGTTTTCATATAACACCAATATTTAGCCGGGAAAAGATTAGATCCTATACGTTATTCATTAACGTTCATGGTACTGGTAAGATTAAAAAGCTTGAGTAAAACAATTAAGTTGCAAGAAGAGACATGTAGTATTTATTTAAGAGTATATTTTTCGAAAATAGAGAAGTTCATAAAAAACACGCTGTTTCTCTTTCGACTGCTATTGCTTTATAAGGGGTAACAGATCACTATACAATTGCAAAAGTTACAGGTGGATACTTTCCGTCACCTGCTGAAGTCACAAGTTCAGTTTGAAGAGAAATTTCTAAATTTGGATTATTATTTATCAGGCTAAAATTCAATACTAAAGAAGTTACTGGAAAGTCCTTTAAAAGCGTTCATCTATTTCACTTTTTGACGCCTACCTGACATCTGATTGAAGTTGACTCTGAAGTCAGCATATTTTTTATTGACATTGAAGATCGTAGCTTAGTTACATCTATTTCTTGAATACAAAATTAAGAAAAACTATTCAATAATCCTAGTTATACGTCAAGTGGCAGTAAACTAACATGCTTCGGTAAGCCAAGAGTAAGGCATTTAGCCTCAGTTAAAATATTTAATTGTGATCTTTGTATCTAATTAATTTAATTAATACTGGCATTATTTAATATATTTTTTTGGTTTTTGCACTAAACATACTTACGGCTTTGAAAATAATTTCAAGAATCAATAAACAGAAAATTAAGTTGTTTCCATTATTACAATATTGAGTCAAGTAAATCAGTTTTAGGTGTAAATAAGTACAAATGTTTTACTGGAATAAGAAATGTATTATGTAATCGTTTCTAATTACTTATTATTAGAAGAGACTTAAAACTTCCATGAAAATTGGAAACAAACTGTTATATCATATATTCTTTAACGTTTTGAGTCAAAACAAAATATGTATTAGTAATATTAATTGATTTAACAAATACTAACGTTCTGTTAAAATGCTGCGGATGGGAACTAATATGTTTGCTAATGGCGATTTTCTATTCATTACCCCGTTTCAATATAGTATTTACTTCAAAAATGTTTTAAATTAGTTTCATTAAATTAATTTTTAATTTTGTTACTTTAAGGTTTTTTTCGAAAAAATTGTTTTCAAGTTCAAGTAATTTGGTAAATAATTAAAAATGAAACACACTTATTCTGTTGGTGACACCAATTTTTAATTCATTTTAGTAAAATTATTTTCAATTAAGATTTTTTTCAAGTTTTTAAGTTTTTTCTACTGCATGCAAAATATAAAAAAATATACACATCGCAAATATACAGTGATTGCCAAGCTTCTCTATATTTAGATTAGAGCTCTTAAGGAGTACACATTGTATTGTATTCAAGAGATGCAATATTTATTTTCTAACTAGAAATACTTCAGTATACTTTGAAATTAAAATTAGTTTATATATTAAATTAAAGACTAGAAAAGATTACGAAGAAAAAGTGGAGTATTTGCATGGAAAAAAAATTTGATTCAAAATAGAGAAAAGCTATAAGAAAATAACTAAAACCTAGACATGAGAGCCAAAACTAACTTAGGTACTAAGGCTCTAAAATTCAGACGACAAAATCGTTAAATAATGGACCATACATTAGTAATACTTTTCACAGTGCGAGGTATCTATGGTAGACAAATTAAGTCCGATTAACTCAGTCGATTAAATGTTTTGATGTATGACAACCACAAGTATCATGAATATCATACACATAGACACATAGACATATCAGATTCGTATCTTATTTCCGACAGAACACGGTTTTATAAGCCTTTCCGCTATGAAAAATGGTAAAGCATATATATATATAAATATATATATATATATATATATATATATATATATATATATATATATATATATATGTATATATATATATATATATATATTACTTACACTAGACACAAAGAACAAAGAAAAATAAACACACTTGCAAAATATCAAATTAAATACAATATTATGTGTTGTATTTAATTGGATATTTTATTAGTGTTAGGCGATATTGTTAACTTAAGTACGCGAGACAATATATTTTGTTAATAAGACATATAATTAGTATGGAAAATATTTCTTATTAACTTATCAATTAAATAAAGCCACGATTATGGAATACAAGTTATTTATATAAGGCGCTCTAGTTAATTAATTTGGACAAACAAGGAACAAAATGAACAGTATTCATGTTATAAACTTTGTGAACACACAGCTGTTTATAATTCAATTTGATACTTTACTTTATCATTTGGAATGGTTTGAAACGGCTTTGATAAATAAAAATATATATTATATTTATTTTAATATATATTTTAATACATGATATATATATATATATATATATATATATATATATATATATGTATATATATATATATATATATATCATATATTAAAATATATATTCTGTATTAACAACAAAAATAAAATTCATAAACTTCTGAAGAATAAATAGAATTCGTACTAAGAAAGCTTCATATAAAAGTTGTAGCAATTAAGAGTACGAAACTTAATTTTTTTTCGAGAAAAATTTAAACTATTTGTAAACAATAATATAAGTTTTTCGCCATCTAAATGTGTATAGGTTGTAAGAAATAATGTGTCACTTATTGGTACGGCTGAATAAACTAATAGCATTAAACTAATTAATAATCGAGACGTTTTTCTGTAAAAAAGTGTACATTTTTTTCGTTGGAATAGAAATGTTGACAGGTTTTTTTCGGTTTCCTAACAGATACAAATATTAATTAGAAAACTGAACAACTCTCTAACATAAATATGTTCAAGAAAATTGTTTGACAAGCCAGCAAACACCGAAATGGTTTTACAAGTGTTACCTTTTCCCATTTCGTATGGAATATTAAAAATATATATCTATATTAATCTACTGAACGATGTATTTTTTTTATATTAGGTTTTTGCCAATTAGGAAACTTTTAGCTAAAGTTCAGTAGCCAAATAGCCAACACGGAACTCCATAGTTTCGTCATGTCCATTCGCCTTTCTGTCTGACATTCTCACTGTTTTAGTTTGTACAGTTTTGTACTTATGTGTATGAAATTTTGTCAGTAGATCCTTGATATGGAGATTTCAATTAACATATATTAAAATCCTAAATTTTTTTTTACCACGTGCAAAGCGAAAGCGGATTTTTTTTCAAATAACTATTCAGTATATTTGCTAAAATTATATCATGGTTCAATTTACTATTTATCATTTTTAAACTCCGTTTATGAAATGTGGAACTTCAAAGTACCTTAAAGGAACTTAACCTACATTTATAATTAATTAACCCCACATTATTAAGCAATGAACCAGTATTTAATTAGTTATTTTTTGTTACTATGTTGTCTATTATTAGAATTTCTTATGGTCTGTTGTTATTTGAATTCGTTGTTAAATATTAACAGTTGATGTTTGTTTAGCAACGTATCTGAGAAGTTTGTGGCAAATTTATTAATATAAGAAAAAGTTATGATATATTTACTGCGGTATATTTACTATCCACCAATTGTGTCTGAGAAACTTGACAGATTTACTGACATTAGTATGTCGTTTTCTAAAGATGCTACAATGATATTTAGAAATAAAATGTCTCTATAATTCTTTAACTTTTCTAAGAAAAAAGAAATTTATAGTATAATCGGAGCATAAATATGAAACAAAATTTTCGGTAATGTTTGTAATACGTTGTTAATTCTATAAATATACTGTGTGATATCATAGCATAATGTGTTTTTATCAAACTTTATTCATACATTCAACGCTACAAAAACATTATATTTGAATTTTACATAAAGTGAGTTTTATTGTAGCACAATAGAGTAGAAATAAATGTTAAGTATATCACTATCGCTTCACTATATATTAAGATTTACTAGACAACTCTTCATACAATTCTGGTTGTTAAAGAGATAAATACGTGAAAATTATCCATTGCGGCAAAGTTCAAATTTAGAATAGATACAATATCCAATATATCTAAATACAAAGTTAAAATTCAATTATATACATTTCTGTAGCAAAGTCTTGCGAGAATTAGGCAGCTTTTATTTCACTATTTTTGTTGCTAAATTTTTAAAGAAAAATTTGCCCCTTCTACCGTAATATTTTTGATGAATTAATAAATTCACAACGTATATTCGAACCGATTTCGTATTGTAAACTTTTCCGTGGCGGATAATAAATATACATTCTCAAGTATAAATTTCAATATAAGAAATTGCATCAAAGCATAAAATATACGAGAAAGGATTCAAAAAGCAATACAATGTTGTTTCAAGTTCGCTTTTCAATTTCGATGCGCGCATTCAATTTGATATTGCAAACAATTTCTCCATTTTCACAAATAGCAGCCAGCATAGTAGCAAAATATGAAACGCTTAAGATTAAATATTGCAAAGCACTGGAGAACAGGATCTTCTTACTTATTTTATGAAGCGATGCTTCAAATAATAAAGTATTCAATAGAAAAAAAGATTTTTCCAAAAAAACAGTTTATTTAAAACATGCTAAAAACTAAGAAAATCAAACAAAACACTAATTTCAACACTAAGTCACTCAGCGATATATACACCTTGCAAGGGAGAATTTTTGAAGTATTTTTTTTATTTTTTAGTAATTTGGGTTAAAATGTAAAATTTATTTATATCCAAACTTTTTAAAAATTACGATATAGTTAAATTTATAAAACTAAAAGGATTTAATGTAGATTTCTCATTTGTATGCGTAACTATCACGCATATAAGCAAAGCACGCTGGCAGAAGGACAAGTAGAGGTTGGTTGATTTCCTATAATTGTTGGTATGCATATTATTTTACAATGAAATAACTTTTAGTTACGAGTCTGCAGATGAAATCTAATATCTGCTTTATTACTTTATCTAAAAACGAATATAACGATTCCTTGAATTGTGTATAAGGAAATAGAAATTACTACAATAGTACACATGTGGACTTTACGGGTATAGAAAATTTATTGTGATATTGAGCTTTCGATTATTTGTAAGAACATTCGAATCATTTTTTACATACGAGCTTTTATTTGCACACATTCAAAATGCATGTCAGGAAAGCTTTCATTTATTCGTCGATATATATTGTTTCGGATAACTGTGTGACAACGACATTGTCTATAATACAGTCTATTGACCATTTTCACATGTAATACTCGATAACGACGTATTTTTTCTATGATTTGGTTTACCTGAACTTTTTCCATCTCATATATTATTAACAGCCACGTCTTTCCACCTTTGTATTTGTACGTCCATTTGTGAGTAATTATATATTTCCAGAACTATTAACAGGTATTTTGTGATTTTAGAATTGAAAAGAAAAAATATTAAGTAAGTATCGAAAAAAGCACAACGCCGGATTACTTATACTTCATATTATACGTCCCTTATACGTCTTATTGAAATTTAATATTTTGAAAACAGGTATGGTATCATTTTTTTTGTTTCTTCTTTGCTTAATATATTTATATGGGGAGGTACATTTAAAAAAAAATTATTTTGTAACGTTTTTATTGAGATTTCCATTTCATCTATTTCCAAAATTTCTTTGAACATTACCAACAAATTTCGTCTTCCTCTATCTTCAAAACCGAAGCAGGGCCAAAATTATGAAAAAGTTCATCAACGATAGTTTACTAAATTATTAAAATTTGCTAGATTTCTTGAGAAGTTTACGCCTGTGAAAGTTAAACTAGGCAATATATTTACTTTTTGTAGAATAATATTATTTTTAAATAGTTTAATATAGTTGTTAAATACATACTTGACACACTTAAATGCATACGAAATGTTAGTAACATTATTTATAAAATAAAAGCACTTTTTAATCGATATTAAAATGACAATCTCTCTGACGCATACGAACCCAAACAAGTTACAAGTTTTTTTATCGGAAACTTAGAGATCCTATCTATTTGTATTTATTAACTTAAAAGGTTCTTTGAACCCTCTATACATCCTATTTTTGTTGTCTCGTCAAATTCAAAGATGTAAAAGGACGAGAATGACCCTTTACTACTCTACCTTCTTTAAAAATATCTTTGTATTCTTAATGTTCTATACCAGAAAATGGTTTCAGTTTTTTATATTCGATCCTACAATGGTAATAAGTATCTTTGTGGAATCACTTCAATCTCTATTTCTTCATTTGTGTATCACTAGCATGTTTCTCAGACACAGTTAGATATAGACATATAAAAGTAAAGTGCTAACAATTTTAAAACGCGAGTTTGAAAATATTGAACACTTTTTTTAATAAAAATTGTATTGTTCTATTTATACATTTTTATATTATATAAAAGAAATTTAAAAAAATATGTTCTGCGTTGCCTCTGATATTTTGTGTTATTAGCAACATTTTGTTATTTGATTTTGTTTAAAACCAAGTCTTTACAGATAATAAGAATTGATATGAATTTCTCATATTCGAATAAAAACAAAACCGAACAATCAAGTTTTTTTCACACTTTCTTTATTCAAGTTCGAATAAAAACAAAAGCTAACAACCAATTTTTCTTCGCATTTTCTTTATTCAAATTTTTAAAATTTCAATGTGCCATGGTTAATGCACACGCTGCAGACCGAACTGTGGCCTTTGTAGATCCGGTTTATGTGCATGCGTCACACGCCGCAAACATAAAATTATACGTATCGAACCCTGATACCTATGCTGTACTCTTATATATTTATACACGATATCTAAGCTATACTCTGATATGCGATGTCTACGGGATATGTTCGTGTGTTTGAATGTGTCTACGCAATATTTAGGCGTTATGCCTGTATATATATGTCTACGAAATATTTACGCGATGTGCCTCTTTGTAAATCTGTTAATTTTAATGATTTAATTAAATCGAAACTTAAGAAAAGTTTGAATAGATTTAAATTTTATATTTTAGGCCCAATGTCTAATACATTGACAAAAATACTTCTGAAAGTACTCTCTCTTTTAAGGGGAATCTGTCTCTGAGGCCCTAATATAACGAGTATTTTTGACAATATTTTTCCCTCTGATATTATTAGATTCTTTCTAACTTGGTTTTTTAAACGACCTCAAAACGAACTATGGAAGATGTAGCATATTAGTGTATCATTTCAACGGTACGGATGAAAATGGCTGTATTATATTGTCTTCTAAAAGCATGGTTAGGTTTCGGTTAAATGCCAACCCAAAGTTTTCTTTAGCTTTTTATCCTTCACTTAATATATTTTTCTTCTGCTTTTGTATCCTACGTTACTATTTCATAGCTTTATTGAATAGCTAATAAAATTCAGTAATAAAAAATAAAGCTAAAAAAAATTAAAATCCAACTACTTCGAATCGAAATTTGGACATGAGTCGAACTATATTTATTAGACGGAGCTAATTAATATAACGAGGCGTCGCCAATGGAAAATAACGTACCGTCAAAAACCTAGGTCTAGTAACCAATTGAAATCTTGGCAGGTAGACTCAAGTAAACAATATCAGTCACCAAATTTTCAGCGAATTGTAATCCCTAAAGCGTTTTCAAACATTTATTATGTATAATTACGTAGATGTGTGCTACACAGATTGAGCTACTTGGTTAAATAAATTACAATGCTTTTAAAATTTGTGTTCGCTCTATTTTTGGCAAGAGAAATATCCCCATATTTTCGGGACTAGGTCATGTGTTAACTGGATTAAAATTTACCATTCCATGTCTTCTCTTTATTGCCTTGAAGCATCTTTGTAATATCAATTCTAGTTTCATAGCTTATGCTTATTATGGGGTTTATTGCCTTGTATTACGTTCTGAATGTTTTGTAAGTCTCCTTAATGCCAAACGTGGCACGATGCGAGTTTCTTCACGCTAATTACTACTTATCCTAATATTCGAATACATGCAACATTTGCCTGAATAACTTGTTTCTAGCTTGATTCCCTGTCACTGCCCTATTTCTTATTCTCCTATCCAATTTCTTTTCCCTCTCCATGTTGATATATGAATTATAAGTTAATTTAGTTATATTCAGGTTAATATTTCTTGCGTGGTTATGTATATATTTTTATTAATAATTGTATTGTAATTAATGGGTCATTTTATTATGTGTCACTGACTATTTATAACAATCTTCCACAATGTTAATTTTCAACTTCTGGTGTTTGGGTGATTGCAATATGTTCGCCAAATATATAAATACGTCGAATTTTAAATTGTTTGATATGTATCCTATATCACTCACATCAAGAAAATCTAATGTCATCTTATACATTGAAAATCATTAAACAATTTTAAGTTTATAAGGGATTACAAAATATTTATACAAATATTATATATATGTGTGTGTGTATACATATATGTTTATATATATATATATATATATATATATATATATATATATACATGTTCATGTATATAGGGATACACGTGAAAAATATAAACTTCAATTTGTTTACGTATTCGGATAAAATATTGTATTCAATTTAGTTACATTAAACCGTAACTTAACCAAATTATGAGCACTCTCTCCTGTATGGCTTATTGTCACATTAATGCGTGACTTCAATTTATAAATAAAACGATGCGACCATCTGTAAAATCAACTTATAACAATACAACCAAGTACATAATCTCTATACGACATTATTTTTAGCATCGAGACATCATCTAAATTAAAAAGAATTTAAAACGAAAGTACTACTAAACGATAAAAACACCTTTTTGCAAGTTTGTAGCAATGAAATAAATTACCAAGTCATTCCTGACTCTCCTCTTCAAGCATTTTTATTAGTTTCTCGCCATCCTGATGCTATTTCATTTCTTATTTCGAGACTTTCTATTCATTTCGACCGCCGAGTAGTGCCGAAATTTACCCGGACTGAAACTCGAAATACCAGAGAGGAAATATTATAGAGCTCTGAGAAACAATAACTTTACAGTTGAGGTGCTTCAAGGAGTTCTGTGTCCTCTCCTCTATTCAGTATTTATCGTGATTTTTTAAACAATATCTGTAGCAATTATCATCTCTGAGCTGATGATCTAGAATTGATGAAGGAACATTCGTACCTTCATCCTATGAAAAACAGTTAGTCAAAGAATATATATATATATAAAGGCTATAACAAAGAACTTGCCTATTTTTCACACAGTTCATTGTGTACAAACAGTAACATATTTAACAACATTATAATAGTATTTCAAGCACGATTCTGTAAAACAAAATCCTTTTGAACTACGAGGGTTCCGTCCACATCGGAACCCTCATAGTGCGAGTTCTACTCGTGCTTGACAGGTTTTTTTTACAGAACTGTGCTTCAAATACTGTTATGATATTCTGGAAATGAAAAAAATATTGTTAAATATGTTATTGTTTGCATATAATCAGCCGTATGAAAAATAGGTAAGTTATTTGTTATAACCTACACACGGTGTCCGGGAATAAGTGTCGGACAAAGAAATATGTTATTACTTGACTGAAAAATAGTTGATTATCATAAAAATAAAATTAAAAAGATATCTTTTTTTCTCAAACTGAAAATAGTATTCATAATTATTTGTCATCGTCTTTGCGCTCACGATACTTGCATACATGGTTCAGCGCCACTCGTTGGAATAACCCGCGAGCAGCTGCGAAGACATCGTCAGTCTGAGTTAAGCCCCGCACTTCGTGCAAGTATTGGTTGTGTATTTTTTGAACTTAATTAGAAAAAGGACATGTGTTACGTTTTATTTCAACGACAATTGATTCCTTTATAGCCAATGAATAGCGTATTTATTTACCCGACATCTATTCCCGAAAACCGTATATATATATATATATATATATATATATATATATATATATATATATATTTATGTAGTTATGAAAACTTCCTTCCTATATGTTACAAGTTGTTTGAACGAATAGAATGTCACTTATAAATAATGCGTTTTTTGGAAGAGTAAAGTATATCAAAATAACATATCACAACGAAGTTTGTGAAGTTTTATTTTAATTAGTTGTCGATACGGGACCAAAAATATCGATCCTGAATATACATTATCATCACATAGCTCATAAAGTAACATCGAGCAATCATACAATTTTACGGTTTCGCGCTGGGTTCACCCATGACGATGCAAATGGAGTTATGAAATCCATGCGGCAAAGCAATGTACGAGTATCTTGATATTATTACAAAATATTTATAATACATATTGTTCGATCCTAACTTGCATAATGAAAGTACAACCTTGTCTGTTTTTTCATCTTTTTTTCGAAACGTAGTTCAAAATTAATTGATGAAATTTTACGTATAAATATTAGACCTATTAAAAAAATGCCATACATTATTACGATATCATTTACAGGCGCAGAGTAGTGACCATAAACACAAAAGAAGATATGACTGCGCGCGGAAAAGTAAATGCGTTCTTATTATTTTATTTTTTCAAATGTACTAGAATATGTTCCATTTAAAGCGCTTAATTAATAAATTAATTATTGTATAGTATTTTAGTCCAGACTACTATCGCACAATTAACGCAGCGTGCCGCATGGTACCACAACAAATATCAAGTCAGGTCTAGCAAAATATATTAAAATAATATGCATCTCTTTACTAAAAACCAGGCTGATTGAAATATTATACCTATTTCTTCGAGGAAAAAGGAATCTTAGTTTTTCCTAACATCAAACGACGGAAATGCAAAAGCTAATATTAAATTAATGGTAAGAAAATATAATTAATTGCACTTGCATAAAACACGATTTAAATAAAAATGACCACTTTGTATTTTGACTATAAACCATTTACAAAATATACAAAATCCGTATTATTACTAAAAATTAAAATTTTTATTACCAGCGTACTCATTAAGGGTACTATTACTAAAATGTCTACTTACACTATAAATGTGAGGTTTTTTGTGTGTTAATTAATTGGGAACGGGAAACAAATAGCGGTAACTTTCACTGTCGAGCACATTTTTTCGATATCGATACTTTTACTCATATGAGTGTATCACACTATTAATCGTATCGATGTCTCATCCTCAATATGTTACTTCAAAAATTCCTTCTGAATTGCAACTATGTTATGTTGGCGGTACTTCATGCATCGTTCATTAGTCCGTTCCAAGTACGATAAACCAACATAACGCTGACAGTCTTTTTATCAATAATTGAAGGGTTTGATTTAATATTTTAATTTAATCGAGCGTTAATAACACTGTAACACCCATAGAATTATTAGTTAATTCATATAACACCTAACTATTGATATTGTTATTTAATAACTAAATTGGTTTAAGCTGAACCTTTAAAAACAAATTCCCAAGTTAAAACTTAATTTAAGCAAGTTCTTCTATACTCATTTTAAGACAAATATGACCATCGTGGACAATCAGATCACGGCCAAATCTAGCTTAACTTTCTACAAATCTCACCTTTCCGCTAATATGTTTTATAAATGATTTGGTAACTGAACCACACATTTTATCATGTATCCATTTGGTAATCATGCAAACTTACTCCTATGCGTAGGTAATACGTATACTTAGTTTTGTTGTGCTATAAACATAAAAAACAAGTGCATACGTGACTAAAAACAGGAGTGATTTTTAGAATAAAAGAAAAAAAATATATTTAATATTGAAAAACACGTACAAAAACATTTTTATTAAAAACAAGTTTACCGTTTTGTTAAAATTGGCAAAAAAATATTTAAATGAAAATTAAATAATTAATAATTTGACTTTCAATATCAAAAATGTATATTTACGTTTCATGAAAATAATGTAAACCTATCACCATTGTTAGAATACAAACACATACAAGCTAATTTTGCTCTCGATATGAAAATAGTAACGTTAGGTTCTTCACTTTGAAATGCGCTTTTAAGATCACTTTTCTAAATAAAATAAATGAATATATAAGCGTGGCACAATATATATTTTTCAGGTTGTACTCTCTTATTATTTAAATACAAAATAAAAATAGTGTGAAAAAGTACTTGTATACATTAGAAAAAAACATGTATTGCACATGGCAAATTTATATTCCAAAAAACATTGAATATGCCTAAGGCTAGTCGAAATAATTAAAAACGTCCTAGCAGATGCAATCACTAGAAACTATTCTGATCCGTCTTCGATGCTAGGAATAGTATAACCATTTCCGGTAGAAGATCGGAACTTTTCATTCAAATAATATTCCTTTTCGTTTAGCAAAAGGCACGCTCAATATGAGCGGCCTCACTACACAAAGAGAAGTTATTGCCGATATATGATAATCGGAATAAAATAACACGTTTCAACGGTTCGAGGAAGAGTATCGAGTCTACGTTGCCAATCGGTGGTTACTATGAGTATGTGGTCGAATGTAGGACGAATGCAAATTTATCGTAGCATAATAGATAAACGTTTACGATATACTGTGTAAGCTTATTATTTATCATATGAATTCGAAACAGGACTAGCATCCATGGAGGTAGTGGGAGTTGATCATTTGTCACAAAAATGAAATGAAAATTTATTACGTGGTATTATTTTAAAAGGCTGAAGAAATAAAATATATTGATGCGCACTAATGCTACTATGAAAGTCTTACTGTAACTTCTTTGAATAACGTGTAAAGTTTTAAAATTTAATTTATTAAATGACTAGTCAGGAGTAGGTTTATCAAAATTCGACAAGTACGAGTCTGGCTCGCGCATCGAGGGTTGCGATCCCCGTTTGAAGTTAAGTTGTTTTTTATTAGCCTTAAGTTATCACTAATATATGGATAGTTGTCACTAATTATCACGTCTTAACGCGATATATAATTAGTAATACCCAATTAAATTAAGTCGGAGAGATATATCGTATATGCCTCAAAAATTGTGACTATAAAAATGATTCTATAAACCATCGTTTTGGTTTTTCTATCACCTTTGAGCAGACACCTAAAAGCCCTGACTTTTAGATAATTTTAAGTTTAATAGTTTCACATATAAGGAGGTATTATATTTTTCAATATATTATTGAGGATATTCTACTTAAAATGAGGAAAAAAGTTGTTTTTGAAATTCTTTTAACCGGTCTTTTGAAATGATATCCCTAAATTATTTATGGAATAATTGTTTTTTCAATATTTAATTTTAATTATTTCAGATTTCAATATATTTTACTGCCTATCAGTCAGTTATGTCTAAATGTATTGTCATGGTTGACTAAAAGGGATCGCTCCTGTAGTAATAAGTCCGCCATTTGTATATTACATTGAACTTGTCATATAAATAAATTAAACAGTTATGAACTTTTTAGATAAGAAAGGAAATTAAAAAAATATAAAATAAATAACCGAATTTCTTTAAGTAAAGCGATTTTATTTTCATCAACGTATTGCATTAAACTATATAAAATACTTTCTGGAAATTTTCTTAAAATGTATTAATTTACTACAAGCTGTAAAATTAAAGGTAAGAGTATATCTTACATCGAAATACATAAAATAATAGAAAATCAAAATAAAAAATGTGCCTTAATATGGATTCATATATTACGTCACTGCATCGTCTGGATGAGGCGTTGTTGTGGGAGTCAGATTTGATTCGAGTGATGTTTCGTAGTTATGTAGCGGATGTAATTGAAATCGTTTCGGAAACTTGAATTCGTGTTACATAATACAAAGGATTTTCAATCTGTGTTATCAATTCGCCTGCTGTACATTTCATTAGCGCATAGCAGATTAGAATCTGGCTCCGTTATTTGGAACCCACACGAAGCCAAATACAGCTCTATGATTGAACCAAATATTTTTCTCAACCAAATATTTTTGCTACATCACCCTCTAGAACCAAATTATATCGGTACTATAGTTTCAGGCCGTATTCAATTGCTTAACTACCTGGTAGCAGTCACGCCAGAGTGTCCTTTTTTATGATGACTGAAATCGATAAATTTGTAGAAATAAGTCGTCGTTATCTTTTGTAGTTCTTGTTTAATATTATATTAATGTTTAATATACATCTTATTTTGTACTAAGCTTTTAAATCATTAATTGCTGATTATTACGAACAGGGTAACTGTAATGTATGAATATATGTACATATATATATATATATATATATATATATATATATATATATATATATATATATATATGTAACCATTATTATATCAAAACAATTCACATGTGAACATTCGACTAAACAACCAATTTTATATGCTGCAAGATGAAAATAACTTTTATATAATTTAAGATCTTGTGTTAATATCAAATCGGGAGTAGGTTTAATGGAAACACAATACTTTACTACTCAATGAAATATAATGCGTTCATCTTATCCTCACAAATTAATTGATTTACATCTTTTTATTTCTTACAGATCGCAATTTCGTTTTCGAAACTCATTTTAATAATAACAATCCAAAATATGGGAAATAAAGTAATTATTTTTTTAAACTAAATATATTTTTAAATAAGTGACATTATATTAAATATTTAAGTATAAAGATTGAGATACTTCTTATTTTTTTGGTTCACTTAACATCCTTAAAGGCTTTATTCGGTTAATTTTGCAATTCTACTTTGGAAGCAACATGTATTAAATTTAAACAGAAACATTAATTATTTATAAGAAGATATCCTAAATTGTTTCCTGTCACGCATTTGATAACCACAAGAATTTTACCAAATATTTTTGTACCGAAGAACTTTGACTAAACCAGTCATTTCAGTATTAAACGCATCATTTCTAATACGTTAACTAGACAAATTAAGGATAAGGTTTTCTGGATAATCGTGAAATTCACTATCGAAATTATATACGTAGTTAATGTTTTGCAACCTAATTTAAGTAAATCTATAACGTAACGAGAAATGCTTAGAAAATATAAATGCTCTGCTTTTAATGTTGATTACAGAGAAGTCACATAGTCCTACATTTGTGATATTCTCGAGCTAAGTAAGCTTGTTTCCCTTTATCAAAAATCTTAATTTTACCTATAGTACTGTACCAAATTATGAATAGAGACTTAAGATATTTATTTTAATATTGACATATAAATCAACCTAAACTCCATCACTTACGTCATTTTCTTTAATTTGAAGTTCTTATCGTTTCATAAAACGTTTAAAAAATTGAAGGGGGGAGGCATATTTTTTCCATATATTTCAGTATATTTTTGAATGTATACTATTTAAAATTACGTAAATGATTGGAATTGAGAATATTTTGATATCCTTGTAATTAAACTATTCAAATGATATCTCACACTATACATGGACATTTAAAAAATTCAGTTATAAATTTACAATTTGAATATTTTTGACACCCAGATACATGTACCCACATATATCTCAATATAACTATTACTATTATGCTTTCTTACTTTTCAATTTTCATATTTTTAGTTTTTGTGTCTAGTGTGTGACGAAAACGGCTGTGTCAAATGGGCGCTGGACTGCTCTTTTAAGGCTACCCTCTTTCCTTTGGACGCATGGAATTCTATGGTTATCTATACAGTATTAACCTGTGATTTGTCAGTATTGGGTTAGTGGCAAAAGTTGCAAACGAACAATTTAATAATATATTTATTTCTAGCTTTTACCCTGGCTCGCTCGCGTATGTTCATTATTAATGCCGTGTAGTTTTTTTATTAAAGTTGCAGAGTATTGCCACCGGTACTTAAGCGCTCTGTTCTTGCTATATCGTTGCTCATAATTGAATTCAAAGTATCAAGTGAAGCATATATCGATACAAAATAATTAAATAAAAATAATAGGCATCGTATCTGTAAAGGTTTTATTTAAATTGGTTTCGTGATCTCTATTTGAAGCTTCAACGTAAAGACAGTCAGACAGACAATGGGATAAAAATGCAAGAAATGTTATTTTGTCTTTTGCAATTTTCCAGATACACTTCGATTATTTGATTATATCAATTTCCGAAAATATACAAAGTACCAAATGGCACAATCATCATATATAATAAAACCATTATAGAACTATTCTTAAAGGTTTGATTTGATATAATAGCTATTTAATATTTTGTTGTTCTGATATTTTATAATAGTTTAAGATAATGGCTATTTTTTGACTTGAAATATTTACTTTTTGATATGGTCTTAATATTACATTACTTTCTCCATTCCACTTAATATTTTTAATATTATATTAAACATTGTGTTATTTAAATTTGAATATGCGATATTTTTAAGTGAATGTTTATAACATATGAGACCTAGAGTAACATGAAATAAGGAATATTTTAAAAAGTAATGAATATTTTATCGTACTTAATAATTAAATGAGTTTCACGAAAATGAACACGGTTAATTCACGACTCCAACTAGCTTTACACCTAAAGTCATTACTTAAAATACCCTGCACCATATTTTCTGAAAGCGCCCTTAAATTCTGCGCTATGCCCTCTGGTGCATAATAAATGCCTTCCGCTACATTTCATATTTCAACTTTCTTTATTCCTCTCGGTCCCAAGGGTCGCGTTTAAAATTTTACAGGAAAAAGAAATAATGATTCTTTGCAAATTTTCATGATTTAACTTACAGTTGCCTGCATGTTATTTTTGCATCTATATTATTAGTAATTACTTTCGTTCTTTGCGCTGGAAGATAATTTTCAAGATCTTAGAAGTTTTCCCATCATATGGTATTCCCATGATCGGTATCATAAGAATGTCCTAGATTCAATTGAATACTGAATATATTAGTATTTTTTTACATTCAGGTGTAAATATATTTTAAATGAAAAACATTTAAATAAAATGAAATATAAGGTTCATATAATTGAAAATTGAAGAGAGATTGAACAATGTTTGAACCTACAATGATTGGTTGTGAATGAAGCGCGCGTTGCAGTTAAGTAAGTACAAAATAATTAATCAACAATTTAACCTCTAGAAGAAACTGTGCCGTAACTTCCATTGCACATATTGGCGAAGCCTCTAAAGCAAAATAATGTAAAAGCTCATTCAAATCAGTCTGGTAGTTTATGAGTGATCTGCCTCTAAACGCAGGCGCATGACTGTTATATTATATTTCCTAGGGTTTTTCTCGCGATTTCGCCCACGTGGAAGTGTTTAAATATTTATTTTCAAGTGACTTTGAAAAAAAGGAGTTTCCATTTTTTCATTATAAGTACATACATATGTATGTATGTGCGTATGTCCGCGATTTGTGGATATGTCGAAAATTCTCCAAGTATCGGAATGCATTTCTCCCCATACAAATCTCCCATTTTATCCTCTTAGGAGTGGAATTTCCAAAAACGCCAAAATAAGTAAGTTATAACTTATAACCAGAAGCTTTAATATAAAATTAATGCATTTGCCTTTGAAAGTAACGGGATTTGCATATAAAATTTCCTCTCATATTTTATCCCATTAGGGGTGGAATTTTGAAAAATACTAAAATAGGTTTTTTATAATTTCTAACCAGAAACCGGAGAATAAAATGATATGCATCTGCCTTCGAAAATAACGGAACTCCTATACAAACCTTCATTCACCATTTTACCCCTAAGGTGTGAAATTTCAAAAAACGCTAAAATAGGTAAGTTGTAATTTATAACCAGAAGTTTACATATAAAAATCGAAAATAACGGGACCGGCACAAAAATTATCATCCCCCATTTTACCTCTATAGGACGGAATCTCTAAAAATGCTCAAATAGGTAAATAAAAACGTTTACCTTACATCTTACCCCGTACTGGTGAAATTTTCAAAAAGGTTGAAATAGCTAAGTTTTCATTTCCAACAAGAAGCTTAATTTTTACGCATCTGCTTTTGAAAATAATGGGACTGCCATACAAATTTTCATCCTATATTTTACCCCAATAGGGGTAAAATTTCCAAATCGCTGAAGTAGATAAGTGATCATTTCTAACCCGAACCTTGAATATAACATTTTATGCATCTTTGAAAATAACGGGACTCCCACACAAAAATTCATCTCATATTTTACCCCATTGGGGTTGGAATTTTCAAAAACACTAAAATATCTAATTTATAATTTGCAACCAGATACTTGATATATATATATATATATATACATATATATATATATACATATATATATATATATATATATACATATATATATATATATATATATTTTTCATATGTGTTGATAAAATGCTACAGCTTATCAATGTAATCTAGATAACGACAGAATATTGTATTTAGAATTTCTAGGTCGTTCAAAAATTAATTTTTTCCGGAAAATTAAGTATTTAAAATAATGTTTAAAGTCCTTATATAGTGCGGAGTGTTGTTTTAAAGAGCTGGTTACAAGTATCTAAAATATCATTTTCACCGTTTTATATGATGTATCTTTAGAGATCGTTGAAATATTAAAAAACTTCTCATTCACGTGATTTCTTGAAATTGATTACAAATGTAGAGCTAACATAGAAAAACGGTCAAGTGGAAAATCTTTGGAAAATACGCATACAATACAAGAAGTATTGCAAATTTACATCAGCATATTAAAATCTATCTATCTACATCAGAAAATAAAACTTGGAGCGGAGAGATTAGCTTTTTGAATGACACTAATGTTGAATAAATAGACAATGTATGGAAGAGCTTAAACTAAATCGTTTAGGATGACCGCTCCGATTATAAAAATAGACCGATTAGTTTAAAAGCTGTTTCCTGTAAAGAGGGTTCCTTATTAATTCATGAGCTTCTAATAAAATTAGTCACGGCAAATGAAAATAAAATTTCTTTCGGGATTTTTCGGTTAAATCCTTTCGATAACTATTTGACTTTAAAACATCAATCTCCTCTATAAAACCTTAGAACTTTAATATAACGGCCTAATATGATTAGTCCTGTACGTAAATATGGGTTTACATGGTAATTATGACGTTTTGTAATAACTTAAATAATAGATCAATATCTTTTTTACAAATTTTATTCTGGTGATTTTGAGGCTAAAGAGATTGACTAAGTTTTGTAAACATAAAAGAGTTTCTGAATTAGAAGTTTGATGTTAAAAGAACCATACTTTCGGAAATATCAAAGGGTAAATTCACATCCAACTAATAGTAATATTTTAGTTTTTTATGGCGGATATTTAGAGAAACTATTATTTTAAGGGTTGTAAAGACATTTTTTGTTACATTTTTCTATGTGTCTCTTTTACGAGAATTCGGTTTTATAAGTAAATTTTGTTGGTCTACGTCATTTTAAATCCTTTAAACTTTTGTTGTTACCACAGACATGTAAATTGGCTTAACTGTTTTTAAGGCTTTTAGTGTATGATAGAAATCAACATACCTTAAATAAATGAAACGATTTTTAAATAAAAAAAAACATTTTATCTGACCTCTCATAGCCTGTACTCCCTTGATCAGTACTGCACGACCGTACGATAACGAGTTATGGATAAATGTATACAAAACTTAAGTTACATTCAGTTACATAATCATACATTTGGGTTTAGTAAAACGACACCTTTTTTATGTTTGATTTGGTTTATTAAATAATTAACAATCAACCTATCCAAACATAGCCGAATCTAACCTAACTTAACTTAATCAAACCTAACTCAACCTAATCCGATAAAATTCAGGCTAAAGCTTTCATCTCAAGAGTACCGTTTACATAAAAAAGTAATCTTAATCGGAAAATTTGCACCTTATGCACTAGTTTGAAATTTAAGTTGATTTCCTGCTATAATGATTTCGAACATTTCTGTTTATTAGTTGTAACAGGGCGATCGGTCTTACTTCCTAAGTGCTAATTGTCGAATTTCAAGTTTCTTGGGGAGTGTTGACTAAAAAACTATGTTAGGTGTAAATCCATTCGTTAAGCATTGTTTGGATACTGTGGTTAGTTTGTGAAAGTTTAATTCAAATTTTTGAACTAGTGTTTACGTGTACGTAAAGGAACAGAAGTATGATAAACATTCTAATCAAAGCATGTGGTTTTTGCTTTTTGATTTCGGAGAAGACTTAAATAATTTCCACAAATTTTTCAAAAAAATCTTCAAAGTGCAGTCACATTGTTAGTTATAGTTTTATATTATAATAGTGCAGATTTTAATTGAGAAAACTTAATCTTATACAAGTTGATGGTTTAGAAAAAATTAATGTATACTCACATATTTTCATATAAATTTAAATTATATAAAAATTTATAACAAAAACTACCTACTGCTTTGTAGGGAAATGCATAAATTAGAGTGAACTAAATAATTTTGTATCTATTCATACTTAAATAAATTAGAATGTAATACCTAATTTTATCTTTTCAAGTTCACAGTTGAAAAATTAGGTGAAGGGCACATGGAAAACATTTTTTTCGTGAAAACATTCATAATATTTTGAACAACAAGACGAAAAATAGTGAAAGAAATCTAAACTTTGTAATAGATATAATTACATTTTACATTTTAAGGAGCGCGCGAAAAGAACGCATTAATTATTTTGTGATAGAATAAGAGAGGTTTCTGTCTAAAGAATTCTGGCAGAAGGGTATAAGAAATCTCGGTAGAAGTACATTGAATTCCGAAATTATCTCTAAATAAGTTTAAACCTGTAATAACTACGAGGCTATTGGCGCTAGACTGATTACTTCATTACGGAATACTAAACTTTTTAAAAGCTACTTCGAAATTGAGCAATTTATATCTTTAAAAGTTTAGAAATATATCGTTATTTATCGGTTAATTAAAATTAATAAACACCATTTGAACTGCAGAAAAACCGAATATTTCGATTCATTTTTTGCTTTTGACCCGTATATTATTAACATAAACCATGACGATTTGGTAAATTTAACTAGAACGATAGAGATATGAAACGTAATTTTAAATGTTGCTTCATGTATACAGTAGTAAAATGCAGTCAATACTGCTGTTATATAATATGTATCCTGAAAACGGTATACTCATCGAATGTTAATATTTTCGGAACAGCGGTTGGAATACTAAGTGTTACGTTACCGGATGCAGTTTAATATCATTAACCTTTGAATCACGTTATGTACCGTTGGCGTTTGTCATGATGCATTAATTGAGATTTAGCTGAATGCGGGTAGCACATAAATTAATCTGTATAATGCTAATCGTGATCATAATATCAATAAACACGACGCTACTCGTGTCGTGTTTATTGATATTATGATCAATAAAGACAATCAGAGTGCTTTGCAGTCAAGTTATCCCGAATATTTGCGAGATGTATTTTTAATTATTTAAAACGGGTGATGAAGTTTTAAGTAATTGTAGGGCTATGGTAATGAAAAGAAACGCTGTATTCGGAAATACAATAAGTTTTCATTAATAGTATTATGGTAGCTTAGGAATATCTAATAATATAATAAGAAAAATCGAACAAAAGGATTTTAAAATTAGGGAAGCGTTTTCCAGATAAATGTCTCCTTGCAGATATTTCTTAATCTTGCCTGGTAGATCAGAGAAAATGTT
This sequence comes from Druceiella hillmani, assembly GCA_039881145.1. Taxonomy (NCBI): domain Eukaryota; kingdom Metazoa; phylum Arthropoda; class Insecta; order Lepidoptera; family Hepialidae; genus Druceiella; species Druceiella hillmani. The sequence continues at coordinate 256,019 of JAYKKI010000085.1, read as the reverse complement.
ACATAAAGTGTTAAATTTTATGTAATGTATGCATAAAGTGTCTCTTTGCACTCACTTTCTTGTCATCTTACAATCTTTTCAATACCTAGATCTTTTTATAGTAAGGACACCAAAAAAAAAGAAAAATTCTGATTTTTCTGTTAAATTCGTTAATCAACAGTCCAGCAATCTGGGATTAATTTATAGGTGTCCATAAAGTAACGTATTTCGAGTAAGATTTGTAAATAGTTTTTGTGTTCTCCCTATATTTTATATACGGAAGAGCGGAGGTAGCATCTTATTTCAGTCGCCATTTCGGATATCGATTTTTATTAAAAATCTCAAAATGGCTGGATTTGCGGCAAATATAGTATAGTCGTATGAAGAAAATGATCTACTAGATTCATAATAATTATGTTAACTTCTAAAATGGTCGTTAATGAGTTAATTTAAAATTTCCGAACGTTTTCGTTAAGAAGGATTTTGGTTCAAAAACTTTAAAACTTGTAATTTAAAAAAATATTGATTTGAAAGAAATATGTTTTACATAAAACTTGCATAGAATTTCATATAAAAAGTTTTTGTAAAACTAAATTAATTTTTTTAAACATATTTAAAATCAACACCATGGCATAAAGGTGGCCAAAAAAGTCTATCTATGCATCTCAACTAACGTGACGTATAGGAACTAACGAGAAGATTCTAAAAAACATCACAAATTGTTATTAACAGTGATAATGTTTGCTATCATACTTGAATCTAAAGACGGGAGAAAAATATTTTTTAATATAGCTAGTAACTCTAATTAACTCTAAGAGATTATTACGGTAGCAATAAGTTAGTCAGATGCCAGTTCCTCAGAGTTTTAAAAAAATATATATAAATAAATAATTCTGCTTGATCACTCTGCGGAAGAAGTTGTGCAGTGGTGCAAATTTCCAGATTTATAATAGCAGTTACTCTCTAGAAAATAAAATGATGCAGTTGTGCGAGATCCTTTGGTATGTCTTCATTGACCAAACTTAACTAGTTTTTAATAGGCCATTTAGTAGTAATATTGCTAATATTACATTAGAAATAGAATATGGATGACTATTAAGGCCCATTATACAATGAAATGTCCAATGCAATATCAAAAAATTTACAAATTTTTGACTGGAATTTCAGTAAGAATATTTTAAAAAAGGAAAGTAACTGTTTGAGTTTTAATTTAAACATTTTTTTAATTTTTTTTTGAGTTTTAAATCAAACAAACTATTTTTTTAAAGTAATATTTAAAAGCTGATTTATATCTATATTAGCAAAGAACTTGAGTTACTACTTGAGCGAAGTAACGAAAAAAATGATTTCATTAATTTTGTTTAATAACAAATAATCGCAATATATTTTGGCTTATAAACTGGATGGGAGAACAATATATCGCTGCACTCGTAAAGTCATAATCTCAAAAACTTAGCTTTCTTTAAAAATAAATTACTAAAATAAGTGAAAGAACTTAAACATTCTAAAGTTAAAAAGTATATTGCAATATTAAAATATTTTTTTTTCATAATGTGTATAAAATTGAATTAATTTATGAATATCCATATGGAAAATAAACCAAACGAAATATCAGATTTTATTTTTGTAACTCCACTCTACTAATTTATTTGGATTCTATATATAAGGTAACATATGTAGCAAAAATATATCAGGTTGGCATAGTAAGCCTACCGCCTTAGTTGGTCAAAGTTTGCTCATGTGGCACTCAAGCATAACATTTCTACTTTTGTCCCAAAACACTGTTTTTCTATTAAAGTATGACAGCATTGATGGAACTCTGCCTGATGATTTAAATCAGAATTTTTCATTTTTATTAAATTCACTATGGGAGCCCGCTCTTGATGAGGATATCGGAGAGATTAACTGAACAGGAGATAGGACGGTGTACTTTCATATAATTTACCACAGATGTTTCTTTCTATAACATTCTTGAAACCGCCAAACAAAAGTGGTGGGTTGATTAGTGGCCAGCTTAATATTTACCTCTCAATATTCAACATATTTTGCTTGATGAAAATGAATAACTTAAATAGCTTTAAATACGCTTCGTGTACTTACCACGTACTATATTAATTTCAAAAACTATGAACTAGGTAATATGGGCAAACTTTAAAGACTCCTATTTTGTACTAAATAATACATGTGAACTTTAATAAAACGCACTACGTAATGCACCCATACAAACTTCAAAGATTACATACAATGTAATGTAAGTGAAATTTAAAATTACGCACCATGTAATTTTAAAGATTAGGTACTGCGTAATGTATGTGAAATTTAATATTACTTAATGTATGACAATTTCAAAGACTACGTACTATGTAATACATATAAGCTTCAAAAATTGCGCATCTTCAAAAATTTTTACTTGTCTAGTTGTTTGCTCAATGCGCGTAGCATCGCTTAGAATCACATAAAGAAATTAAATTCACATTCAATGATTTCGGTTAAGTTTTATGAAACAAGTTTTTAAAATACTCACGCAATGTGTCTATTTAAAATATAAACAGAATCGGCTTTTCTGATTCATCTTAGTCTTAGCCATTGCAGTCAAAAATTATGAACACCGTTTACGGAGCCCGACGGATGCGTCGGTGACATGCTCATCTATATCGCAGCTATGCGTCTCCTGATGTGACCCTTGTAGCTACAATAATGATGGCAATAAAGTGGACTACTACGCAGGGAGTAGAGTAATATTTTAGAGATACTGTTTTATATGTGTATTTAATATCACAGCGAAGAAAATAGGAAAAATATGAAAAAAATATCGTTCTTTAGCAGTCATTGTGCGGTGTATTTAGTAATATTGTGGATAAGTTCTTAAAAAAGGCAAAGTTATCGGACCAAAGAAAGTCTAATCAATACATAATAAACCAACAATAGTGAAACCCGGTCACTGTATTTGTTTATTTGTTTTTTCTTCATGTTTAAACAGCTTAACGGATTTTAATTATATTTTTTGTAAATAAGACGTATCTTAGGTGAAATGACAGGTCCGCTAGCGAGCTAACACCATAACATCTATATAAGAACCATCGCCAAGTAGTCCCAAATATTTTGCAGAAAACCGTGCCGATTCGGTCAAACTATTTTGGAGAAAAATGGGAATATTCGTTTGCAACAAAATGTTGTAGCAAAAAGACAGTTATAAAAAACAATGTGTGATTTTCAATATATTAGTTACTATAATTATAGTGACTAATATAATGAAAATCACACATTATTTTTATAACTGTCTTTTTTTCAAACTTAAACGGTTCAATGGATTTCAATGAAATTTTATATATGAATAATAGACACCATATTTTAAAATATAAGTTATATAAACAATTCCGCTATCATTAACAGGAGTAGAGTAGTGAATATAATTGCTAGAAAAAATTGTGATTCAATGTTACTAAAATCGATTGTGCTACTAACGCTAAGGGAAAAGAGGTGCCATGACAAATACCCATTACCAAGAAACGTTTTAACGATAAATCAAATTAGTATAGTCGAAGATTAGGTTCATAAATATTTACTGTGAAAATTTATGATTTCTTAAATAAATAAATTTTACAGTTGGTAAGTACATATATTAAGCTACAAAAGTTTCGTTGTCATAACGTAAATATAATTTATAATTTAGTAGACGTAGTCATTTATTCTAGCGTGTAATTACTGGGTACTTTTTACTAGGTACTAATAATTGAAGCAGAAATTGGTATTGTTATAAGTGTATCTCAATTTTTTATTTAAAACTGATTTTAGTTTAAATTTTTGCTTCAAGAGTCATAGGTCTAAACAATTTACGACAAAAGCCAGCAAAATTAGGGCAACAAAATATTCTTTATGTATTGACTCTCATTTGGAACAAAAGACGTGAATAATTTAGAGCTATTTAAGTTTATCGAAATAAGAACAGATGACGTTAATTTCTTTTTACATGTGGTCGCTCAGTTACCAAAATTCGACCGTAATGCACTACTCACTTTGTTGAAAACACAAATATGTGGACGATAGTAAGTCAATTCAGACTGCTGCTCTAAAATTTTCCATTTCCTATGGCTGAATATTAAGCAAGTTATATTTCACAAATGTATGAAACAGAGGTATCTATTACACAAAACATGAAATTAACTATCTCTTGCCGTGACATACTCTCCATAGATTATTGAAAAATTAACATTTGAAATCACACAAAATTTATAGCTCGAAACTCAATCAATCTGACATTTTAAAATTTGTTGTTGACAATCTCTACTCTACGCAACTGTTCGACCACAGATTATTATGTGTTTAACATTGGCAGTATGAACGTAAACAATAAATCTTTTAATGTTTTTGTAACACATATTATATATACATTTTAGTTTTTTGCACTCCTTCTCCATATAAACTTTAACAATGCCAAATCTCACACTCCTCCGTCCGCGCAATATGCTTGAAAAAAAGAGGTTCAAAGTTTTTTCTTCTCTTGGAGAGGTAAAATACAAAATCGTGAAATTTAATTAAGTTCAACAGTATTGAAGAGACAAAAAACAGAGAGATGAAGGTTATTGCAAATTGAGTAATATAGTAAATATAAAGGTATGTCCCTTTGTGTTCTAATATCCTTTATTCTTGAAGATATAAGCGATTAAAATATGGCATATTTTCGCGCATTGAACATTTAAAGTGATCTCCATTATAAATTGCAAAATATCGGCAAATAGAAAATAAACCTCTTAAAGTAGAATTAGGACTCACACTGTTTGCGAAGTTCTCGGAACGAGAGTTCAGTATACGTTTACCTATGCAAAGTTGGAAAATTTGAGGCTAAATATTATTTGTATTAAACTGTGAATGGCATATGTACAAATAATAACATCATTTGTTGCCCTACAAAATAGTGCCCAGTGTATATTTTACAGGCATAACAATATTATTAATTTATTAAAAATACTCTTGTTTTCTTATTACTTATTTATTTACTACTTTATATTTAGCTCTTTTTAGTATTTATTGTTTAAATACAGGATATAAGTAATATTACAGCCGAATTAAAGCTAAGGGCAAGTTTAAAAAGACTTCCATTCTCTTTCAGGAGTAATTTTTAATAATTTATTACATGCTTAGGCAGAAAAAAATTCCAACAATTTTTACTTTCGAAAATATAATCTATCTAATTTTATCATTGGGTTAAAAAACTACACACTTTGTAACAATTTCAAGTCCATGTCTTATTTTCTTTAGAAATTAAAGTATATAATAGACAAATGAACAGGCAGACAAATGGTTAGACGGGTGTCTGTCCGTCACAAGGTAACAGGCAGTTTTTTCACAACAATGGATTTCCGCTAGAATACTTGCAGTATGGAACTCTAAAAACTATAGATAGGCTTATTGAATCAACGTAATACTCGATTAAGATAGTTTCAATCTAATATTCGAGTAAGACCTCTCAAGTAATATCATTAATTATCAAAGTAAAATATATTCAATCGCACAACATTTTTGAAATGGTTTCTATTTACTACTTGAGCCCTTGATTTAATGTATTTAAAAGACAATTTTCGAGCATTTGATTTCAAAGTTGAAAAAAGGCTCCAGAATGAAATAAATATGATCGTTTATTTAAACAGTCGTATAAAACCATTATAAACGAGATATACCTAATATTAACTATGAAAATGAAATATTTCAAATTTTTTGTTAAAAATTTATTACTAAGACGTCTTAAAACATAACACAGAATATATTGATTTCAGAATTCATTTAAAGACTCTAAAAATGTCATAACATTACATACATATTTTTTTTTTAAAATATAAATAAAAACAAATAACTCAGCGATTGACGATCAGGGAAGATTAAAAAATAAAATATAATTCTGTGATCAACAAAGAAAGAGTCATCAACGCGCATATATTAATTATATTTTTAATATATAAAGAATTGTTTTAATAGAATGAAATAATATAAAAAAAAAACAATGAAAATCGAATAACGCACATAATAACTTTTCAGAAACGATTACAGAATTTTGGAATATAAAGGAAATAAATGTAAACCTCTGACTAATATTGACATTCGTTTTGTGTTGTCAAAATGAATGTCTTTTTTACTCTTCATCAATTTTTTACTTTTTTTTAAAGATCTCTCGGGTTTAGTCCATGGATTAATAAGTTACATGAAAAGTCAATTAAAAAAAAATAAATTAAAATTAGATCTAAAACATAATCTGATTTTCAAAATATAAATTTCAAAATTTTTTACTTGTCAGATTGATAATTTACATATAATTTTTAACTCGCTTATTTTTTTAATTCGTTCAATAAAAGAGTGCTATTTTTATTCTTGCAACATCTCTGGGCTCGACACGGTCTTTATGGATTATACGGACTGTTTTTTCCCTACAAAATAGTGCCCAGTATATATTTTGCAGGCACAACAATATTATTAATTTATTAAAAATACTCTTGTTTTCTTATTCCTAGTTTATTTACTACTTTATATTTAGCTCTTTTTAGTATTTATTGTTACAAGTATGCACACGCATATACATATACATATACACACACACATATGTATATATATATATATATATATATACATATGTATATATATATATATATATACATATATATATATATATATATATATATATATATATATATATATATATATTATAGTTTTTACTTAGGACAGTTGAGTTTGACTTTTCAATTAAATTTGCTTGATAGTTGTCCTTATTACTGCAGTGAAATAAAACTTGAAATTGCAGTTATACATGTACACTTTAATATTATTGTTGTTGGGTCTTATTATTAGGATTGTACTTAAGAAAGTCTTAGAAAAGATTCAATGTGGAAAATCTGTTTTTTCTCGATTTGCCGTCTTGCTTTCACTTTCACCACATGCAAGCAAATAAAATAACTTGTTTACAAGCTCATAAACCGAAACCCTCTCGATATTTTCACTTTCATCATGAATTGTTTGAATACGCATGAAAACTTTCTAAAAAATTAGAGATAATATTTTTTATACATATTGAAAATGTTATCTATTTAACATGTATAAAATGATAATCAGCTTGTATTTTTGTAATTATTTCACTGAGCCGATCCAAACTCATTATCTGGATGCGTAAGTGGTATACAGCCGACGGTACGGAATTAGTGACCATAGAAAATAAACGTAATTTGCATCAAAATCCAACAGCAAATTCCGAATATTTGCCTCTGACACATTAGCAGATGAGTTCGACGTAATACTATCACCATTTCTTTTGCGTTATTACTGGCAGAAACCATCATCATTTCAAAACGGAACCCAATCTTAAACAAATTGTGTTGATTTCAATAAATCAATCCGACTGTAAAACATTAGCTCTGTTCTCCCATAAACACAATGTATTATCTATACATTTTAATACAGTAAATATATTCTGAAGCAAACAATAAATCAACAACATATACGTATTGAATCTACATTGCCGATCAGCGCTAGAAGTACGTGACCACGTAGTAACCCAAATATATTTACGTGAAACTACGCAAACTTATTGCTGATAGCATATAATCAATGGTTCGTAATGAAATTGTTTGAGCGAATTATTTGTCACAGATGTTAGCGAAGCGTAAATTATTGAAACTAATAGTTTGGGATTAACGGCCTTACGAATGATTATTATTTTATTTTGATATTAATATTCAATTTAAGGTCTTTTAGAGGATGTTTTGCAATTTCATTCAAAATGTGTTTATTAAAGTTATTGTATATGACATATATTTAGACATATAACTATATGTTAGTTTAAAATTGATAATATAACAAAAAACTATCAAGTAAGAGTGAAATAGTGTTCCGCTCAAACTAATTACTAAATTTCTTTTTTTCAAAGAAAATATATTGACCAAACTCTGATAATATGGCGAGATGTTCGAAAATGTCAAAAGTTTTATTCAACAACTTATCTGGTGATGAATCGGCCGGTTTTTGCCAATTCATTCGACACCGATGTTTGCTTCTTTATTCGTGCATTTCGTTTTACGTACGGTGTAATGAAAAAATTGTAAATTAGTGTGACATTATCATTTGTCCAATTAACTTGAATGAAAATTTATTCAGTTCTTATAACACTGAGTAAAATTGTTGCTATAAACTATTGTAAATATAGTTTCATACTGCGTTAACAGTCTTCTTGCATGCGAAGTAATAACACGTGTGGGCCAAACGGAGTATATTGTGGGATCACTTGCATTCATGTGTCTTATGGGAAGGTTAGTGATACATAACGCATGTATCGTAATATTTACACTATATAAACTAAAACAATTTAATTTAAAGATCTTTAATCTTCGTGTGCATATAAAACAGAGTTATAAATAGGTAATAATGAATATTGTTAAACAAATTTAAAAAAAATTATAAATATACCAATTGGCATTAAACTAAGTGTACAGTAATAAGTAATTCATTAATTAACTAAAATAAATTAAATATTAAATATTTACTATTAATTAATTAATTATCAATTATTACTGCCAGTGTAATACTTGGTGTGTGCGTAAGTAAAGAGAGAAGTGAATTTACTCCATCAAGATATTGCTAATGTCACACATGCCAAAACAAATTCATTACCAATTATTTCGATTATTTCAAAAATCGTCATCATCGGAATCGTCATTTGAATTAATAACGAAAGGCTTAATTAAATAATATTTAATTGTCATGGTAGACTAGTAAATAGTAGAAAGGGCGTGAGTCACCGATCAAGTGATATTTTTACCGATAGCCCGTGACTGACGTGTAAATCACTATACGAAACGGGGTTTATTATTTGGCATGCAAGGAGACCGCGCCCATAGTCATAATCAGCATCACTGTCGGGGTTCCCTAGACGTTTAGGTACTTATAACTACTTAAGGATACATAGTATTTATTATTAAACAATTTACAAATTTTTATTTTCCTAAACATAAACGTTTTGTCTAACACTGGTGTAAAAAAAACTTATCATAATTCCACATACAATTTGAACATTTGATTTTGAAATTTTTCATTTACTTACGCTATAAGATCTCCCATTTTGCCAACTTTTAAGATTGTAGGTCGACCGGAATTACCCCATAGGTTTTCATGATCAGTGAGTAAGGCATATGTAGGAATAAAAAATACGCTTTAAAGGGCCATGTCTTTTTTTTTTTAAATCAAAATGTTTGCAGCAATGTAAGGCTAATGTGAAAAAGGGCTTTGACGGGCAAAGGGATGAACGGGCAACCAAATGAACTTATAAGGATTTTGTTTTTTTTTCATTTTGAGGAAAGGAACTTTAGCAATAGTGTGCAATTAGCATGACGACGAAATTTAAGAACTTGTGACTTAAGTAATATTGGTTTCGCAAATAATTAAGTTATAGTCTAGAGAAAATTTAATGATATTCATGTTTAATAAAACTTTTTTTAACTCTGATCACATGTTTATGGAATGTATTTTCAAAACTTTTTTCCAATACATTTCATGAGTAATCTCGTATTGATTCCAAAAATATTATTTGTACGAAAGACAAAATTACCAATAAAAAAGATTTTACGTCTTCACATCACTTATTTTGGGAAAATATTGTGTTCATGCTCCCAAACAAAAATTTCATAAAGGGTGCACTGTTTAGTATTTCTGTTATTCACTCGATATCTGGACTAATTGTGAGTAATTTTAAATAAAAATTCATAAATACGAGGTGTCAAATCTGCTATTTCTATTATTCTTTTCAGGTGACTAAAATGTTAATATTTGCCGCATATTTGTTAAATAATTTTCCTCTTAATGTATCCTTTGCAAGAAAATTAATCAAAATTCTTAAAAAAAGCTTTTACCTTAATTCACAGTAAATAATTTTGAGGAAACCTCAAAAATTTAACCTCAAAACTACAAAAATAATTCAGATATTGTTTTGTAAAAATACAAAGACCGACTTAAAGCAATAGTTACGTATGATTATTAATTGCAATTATATTAAAGGTGTAATATATTTATGGACATCAATAATTGTTAATAAAATAAAACTCACTATTAATTAAGTGTTTCTTGGGATATACTAAACGTATAAGATCTGTGCAATGTTTAAAGGAACTAGAGTAGATCAATATGTTTGACAAAATTGTGACTTTCGAGGGAACATATCAACATTTTCACAAGTTCACCTACCCATTATCGTAATAGTTGTAATTCATGAAGTAATCGCAAATTTCTATGTTCCATTTTGCAGTCTGTACTGAAAGTTTAATTAATTTACATTATACTGCCATATGTGAAAATGGATACACCCAAACGTCTCTATCAGAGCTGACTAAGTTTCTAAGCGGTTATATTTCCAAATTTACGCTGTCGGTTGTAAGTTGACGTGGTTGCCCATAAAGGCCTAGGTATCTGCAATAAAATTAACTTTATTTTATATAGTTTTATATCTTGATTGAATTATATATATACATATATATATATATATATATATATATATATATATATATATATATATATATAATATATATATATATATACACACACACATATATATATATATATATATATATATATATATATATATATATATTAATTTATATAACGTAAATTTGAGAAACACTATCGGATTAATAATAATAACATGGAAAGTTGATGTTATAAGTTTTTCTTCGCTAAAGCAGTCAAATGTGATGTAAGCACGGATTGGGTGCGAGTATGGGTTTTTAAAATGAAAGGTTTTTGAAATGAATATGAAAGCTTTTAATATAATATTTCACTTTTTACCATTATTTAAATATTTTCTAAAATATTTTTAAAAGAACTGTTTTTTAAATTTTCATATATCCATTATAAGAGAAAAAGAGAACCATTATAAGATTACTTACGCGATCGTTGGTCCGTTTATCTTATCTTTTTTTCTTTGGCATAGGATTATGAAATTTAGCATATTATAAATAGTCAAATTAAACATGGAATATAGAAACACAATAAGATATTCAATGAATAACGCAAAATAGAGATTGAAAGGTTTTATTATAAGGACATAAAAATATTTCTTCATCAAACGTAGCATGTTTTCAGATTTATATAAAAAATATGAAGAACTAAGTGTGTCCCCCCCCGTTTCCAAAGTATCGAATAAAAAGTTTTGAAAAAAAATAAGATTTTTAAGGAACTTATGCAAAATTTGTAGGAAAACCGTATCCCTGGTTCCCAATAATTTTTACGGGAATATATGCAGTCAATTAATTACATTATTTATTATTAAATATTTGTTGCGTTAATGCATAAACATTTAATACATATATTTTCTGCCTGCCTTTACGAGAGAAGCCGAGATATGGCATATGAGTATTTGGTTATCTTGTGAATATGGATTCAAATATCCCTTGAGCCGAAGGTATTTGACTACTTAAACGAATCAAGATTATTTTTCAACTAAAAACTATTTACGCTTCTGCCAAAGTAAAAAAAGTCGACACGATAAACATTCTTCCTTTAACTCTTGCTTTGTTTTCTATCTCAACTCTGGCATAAAAATGGAATTTCATTACTTCCATCATCCTAATTGCGATGTAGTAGTTACCCAGTTTAATTTCATTTTCTCTGTTTAACGTTTTTATTTTTTTAATACTACACATGTTTGCTTTCCGCAATAATTTTTTCTCAAAAATGCTGTATTCATTTTTGTTTTTAAACTACTCGTATTTATATCTTAGTCAACATATTTAGACTAATGATCATTTCCTATAAAATCGCACTCTGCGTGAATCTACATAACTCTGTAGGATATATTGTCCGTTTAAAGAAAGCCCTCATTCCGAGATATAATTACCATAATTACCTATCTCATTCTTAAAAATAAATGTGCACATTACACTATACATAGATTTCTAATTAAAGCGACGAATATGACTAAGTGGATGGACTGAAGTGATGGACGAAATGATGTCCGTGAACTTTTATATACATAATTTGTATCTTTTATATAACATTTTTTTATTGTGATAGTTAAACATATGTTAATAATGCCTTAATGCATCAAAAAACTACAAATCGGAAGTCCATTGTTGATAAGGAGATATAAAGCAAAATACATTTATGTTCCTTACAAAAATATCTCAAAAAGCTGAAACTTAGGAAAGGGACTAAACGATTAAGATTATGAATAAAACAAGACAGGAATTCAATTGACGCAGGAAATTAGTTTTGTTCGTCTTCATGTCTTATTATAAATTCAGGACTTATATGCAATCCTTCAACATTTTAAAATTGTTGAGATTATCAGATGTGTAGACTAATAACTGTAATTTTTCCAGTCTTTGATATACAGGCCTCATTATTGCTAGTCTGTATTAACCAAATGTTATTTTGCCTGAAAAGTTTTATGAATAAAATATTTGTTTCTACATTTTAAAAACTGTAAAATGATTTCCACTTTAATAATGGTTTAATGAACCGTTCAACTGCCTTTTGTATCGGGCTTTGAATGTAATTGTATTTTATACGAAGGGCGGAGTATTATTAAATTGTCCACTTGATTTAGAATTAACTACAAATTTGGATCACTTGTGAGGAAAACGTAATTTTTTCTTACAATTAATTTTTATAATTGAATATTTTGACAAAAATTTAACTAAGTGTCTCGTATTGGAGCTTGATGTAATTGTATTTTACACAGAAAATGGAGCGCTTCAAGTTTTCGTAGTTTTCGTAGGTTGGTATCGTAATAATAAATATGAATGTTTATCAAAGAGATAAAACTATGATAGTATAATTATAATCTAATATTAATGTTTTAAAACAAAGATTTTGATTAGCCTTATTGCCTAGAATAAACTTCTATTTCAGTCAAAAGAAAATTGTGACTTAAACGTACGTTTAAATGTATATTATCAAAAACTACACCAGAATTATTGAAAAAAAAATTGCTTCTCATATTCTATAATATTATTATTCTAGAGTTTATCACTAAAATCTAAATGTATTAAAAATTGGATACGTATACTTTCCGTATACTTTTTACGTGTGCTTTTGTTATTCCAAATATTTTTAGACCCTTCATTAAATGTCGGGCAAATGAGGGGATGAGTTGTGTAAATTATTATATAAATTTTAATTTCGGCTCTCCTTCGAATATCGAAGAATTATTTTGAATTTTTTTTCAGCACCTGTACTAGAGAACTCTTCTATCTTAAAAATTCCTTACTCCTGAGAACGGCAATATAAATATTGTGACTTAAAAACTTGTGGATAAACAGGAACACAAACAAAAAGGGCCTTAAGATAAAAGTTAACAATAGTAAAACCGGTCAAGTACGTGTCGAAACAAGTACAGCGTAGGTTTCGTTTATGTCTATGTCTCCTTCGATTGTTGATGTAAGGTAACCGAAGTATTTAATTTGAAACTTTTAATAATGCTAGTGATTTGAATTTTTACACATTATTATAATTGGGAAAACTTATAGTTGGGAAATTAGATTAGCAGGTAATTTTATGGCCTATTATTTTAAAAATAAAGCTTCTAAATTTAAAAAAATTACAAATGAACCTCAAACTCTTTTTAAAAGACCTATCCAATATTATCTAACTTAATTATTTACCCGAGCAACAATTTTTTACGCTAACTTATCTAGCGGGGAGATACTTTAATTTGTTTTTCATTATTTTGCTTGTATAAAAATATTGAACAGGACAAATTATTAAAATTGTATACAAACATGGCAAATAGACAGACGGACGGACATGACGAAACTATAAGGGTGTAATTTTTAGCAATTGGCTACGGAACTCCAAATAATAGAAAGAAAAGTCATTGACACGGGAAGTTGAGATTTAAAAATTAAGTTTTATCCCTTGAGATTTTAAAATTAAGTTCCCGAACATTGTGGGTCACCTTTATATATGTCGGATCTCAATTTATTGAATTAAAGTAGCTTGAAACGAGTGCGAAAACCTTTCATAATTCGCCGTGGAGATAAAGTTATCTAGAGGTTTTTTTAGTCAAAACTTGCTAAGTTAACTCTCTTTAGAATACGTTTTATATTTACTTGAAGACTGTGGCTTTTGCAACTAATGTTATATCGATAAACATAACTCGTTTATTATTAATTAAACATTAAGAGTCTAAAGTTTTATTTAAATTAATGAAACTGAATATATTGTCGCACCGGTTTTATATTACTTATATAAGCATGAAACCAGGAGCAGAGATATTAGTATTTGTATAAAAATGAGTTGAATAAACAGATAGATAACTTACACAGGAGTTCTCTTTAAATCGCTCAAACCAGCCAACTTGATCATAAATGGGGAGCGACTCCCTCAGAAGGCTTCATCTATGAGGGTGGGCTGCATATGAATTCATGAGGTTTTCGAAAATTAGTTACTGTGAATTAAAATTAAAGCTTTTCCATCCTTTTATCGATTACATTCTCCGAAAAGGGGTGAAAAGACTCACCATGTAGAAATTAAATTTTAACTTCTTATTTTTGATATTGTGATATCTATGGACTTTCACATAACCGAGTTGCTTTGCTTGCTTCATTTATTTTATATTTGTGAAAAATGTGAGTTCCGTAGCAACTGTGATGTAGTATATAAATTTAATATATTGTTAGCGCTTATGTACGAGGTACTACTGGGTGTTTTTAGAGGTATACAACTTTAAAATGAAAAAGAAAACAGATAAAAGTCATGACAATGACCATCGTATTGCTTTTGTGAAAAGGTAATATTATGTCATTTATGCTTAAATACAATTTCCGATATATGGGGTTGCGGCTGGCTCAATCAGATACATTTTCCCAAGTAGTTGGAGATGTATATTGGCAATATCGCAGCGAATATTCTCTTCGTGTCGTGTAGGCTAATTCGCAAGGAAAAATTATGTTATATTTCGAATGTTTCCTGGAATAAATTGATTGTGACGCGTGTTGTATGGCATGTTGCACAATTTTAATGCAATGTTCTTCAAAATAACGCCATTCGATTGGAAATGAAAAAGTCAATAATGATGGTTCAAAGCCGCTACATCTACATCTACAGAAAAGTACCGCAAAATATGCAGAAAAAATATGTTCGTTCCGTTATTTCCGAAACTATTGAATATTTATTGCGCTTTAAAGTCAATATTAGTGATGATTTAAAATAAATAAAGTCATTTCAAATCAAGCCTTGACGCGTAAGTTAAACTCGTACTTGGTCGGTTTTTGACATAAGCAAGATCTTTATTAAATCATCAATTGCATGCAATCTAAAATTTTTTCTGCGTGATCCTAATGATTGTAAAATATCAAAATAGTGAATATTTTCTGTAAAAATATGAATTTTGCAAAGTAGCATTTCGTTGTCGTAGTATTTGTGACAATGTATATAAGCCACATATGTAGTACAGGTTCATAAAATCCCCTAGCTCGCGGCATCATTTGCGTGAAATTAGTGTTCTGCAATGAAAAAGGTATGCTATATTTATTTCTATAAATATTTAAATTATATTTAAATTTGAATTTTCGAATCTATTTCCTTAGTTGTTGCATACGTCTTTGTTTATATAAATAAATATAAAAATATAACAAGTAATTTTTAATTTCAAATGTATAGATAGTGGTTACGTATGTCATTTCAATAATTCGTTCAAAGTCTAGTCTATAGTCCTATGTTCTGAGTTCCATTGACTAACTTCTTACTTTATCATCAGGACATGGCGACCACATATGTCGAAAATGTTGATGGACGCGAATCAAATAAATCCAAACTCTGTGGGTCTACTGTTTCCCATGATGAATTAAAAGTCATTCCAGGATCATTGAGATTTGCTGAGTTTATTTCAGCACATCTCAGCGATTTATATTTGAATTGCATTAAAATATTGCGAAGTGGTGAAAACTGCGTATACGGTGACAAAACATGGTGATTAAATATTATGAACCTTATGTAACAACGATGGAGCTCGTCCTCACAATTGAATCTAACACAAACAGAACACTATTTTTGATATTATTAATGATTACCATATTTCGGATGACAATGTGAATCGCACGAGCCAGCAGCCGAGTGAGGGATCCGTTCATATAAAAACAAATGAAATACCATTAAAAAACGTTACTTGATAAAATATTGACCAATATGATCATAACATATTTCAAATTATTTGGTTGGCAAGCAAAAGGGGACAGCTCTAGGCGTACAGTTATCGCTATACAGAAATATTTTTAAGATTTTCCTTTGTTTTCTAACTACGAAAAACTAATTTATTCAAATAATACATAAAGTCTCCCTTAACATGATATTAGGATTAGTAGTGGAATTTTCTTTTACTGCTTTTTTCTAACTATTAGAAAAATTCAATAAACATTGATTGCGCGATAATTTTTTTGGCGTACGCTGTGTAACAGTTAAAGAAACGAAAAAACAATCTACAGAAATAATATTAGCCTAAAATAATAATATAGAAAAGTCTGCGACGTCTATTTATTATGTTAAATCAAACCACCCAAAGGCAAGTTTTAACAATAAGCGTAACTAAACTTTTTGGGTGACGAGCGTCGTAAACGAAGGAAATATTAATACATTTAATAGTACATTTTTAATTAGTACATTTCCCATTTCAACAATGCTGTCATTCGCATTGAACTATTTTGATAAAAGTTTAGATTTTAAAAGAGTGATTTGTGTAGCGTAAGAAACTAGCGATGCTGCCTGATATGTTGACAAGGATGATTTCACCAGAACTACATTTCTCGATTATGTTCAACAAAGCACAGAGTCGTACGTTGTTGATTTCGACTTTAATATCCTTCAATGTTTATCTGTGGCTAGTTGTACGTGGTGCAGTTATGTGTAATAAAAGTAAACTTTTCATTCTGGAGTTTAGAGGAGACACTTAATTTGAAGTATAAAGCAATATTTCAAATAATAACTATGTCTAAAGTGTACCGCCGCAAAACAGAACTAGGTTGCTAGTTCTATATACTAAGTTTTGTACTGCAAGCTCCCAATAACTACAGAAAAGTATTAATTAATTCCTCTTCCACTAATTTAATTCGCTTTCTAACTGCCGCTTTATACAGTGATTGATTCTTCTTTGCCACTGACATTGCAATAGTGTGTAATTTTTTTTTTTTAAAGCGAAGACGATGAGGACAATTTGGTTTCTTGGTTGGTAAACATTTGTTATGATTTTATCTCAATGTTTTCACGACAAATGGCGTGGACTCGAAATGTGCCTTTCAGTTTTTTTTTAATTTTCCAGCTGATGTTTCCCTTAGATTGACTAAATTTTTATAAATTTGAAATCTTGTTCGGGTGTTAAATTTTTTCTTGTCCTATAATTCCACTTTATAATCGTTCCTTCTTCCAAAATATCCCTCACCGGATAAATTATTTATTTAAGTTTTTCAGATAAATCTTGCTGAAACTCGACGTTACTAGTAATTTTCAACCTATATTGCAACCTATAAGCTTCCATAAACATAGATATAACGAATTCGAGGGATAGTGTATCCCTTAAAGTATGTTTAAATTTAGAAACGCAACAAACTATAATCGTTCATATCGGCGGGTAATAGTAATAGTCTTGTTCATAGATAAAAGCGAGGTTTAAAAAATCCACCAGTCGATTGTTTATTGGAACGCAAAAACTCTGGTAAAATTCATGTCTCTACTAGGTAAGGAAAAAGTTTCCCGAGGTTATGGGTACCAGCAATAAATAACTCAAAAAATTATCCTAAGCATTCAAAAGTTTTAAGTAAGTGAAGTTGATATACTCGATAATTTTTTTTTATAAATGGAGAGGGGAAATTCCAAACGTCCGAAATGCTATTTATCAAAAATATCAATTCTTGCTCTAAATATATTTCGTTTACTAAAGCCAACAATCTCCATAGCACTTTAAGACGAAAATATAACACAAAGAGAAAATAATAGTCAAGAATCGATAGATAGTTTGTTGCAAGACCAAATTACTTTTCCATTCCAAACGTCCGAAAAAAAACACTAAAAGATAATATTGGTCACAATTAAAGAAATTACGTTCTATTTCATATTTCTGCTATGGAAATTAAAATGGAAAATAAAGTGAGTACCGATGAAAATCAGACGGCGGGGTTTTCCAAGAATTGTTCGATTTAAAAATTTTGTGTTGGGAAATTTTTTCTTAAATAGAAAGGTTACCATGATGTGGGATAAGTTCAAATATGCCGTAGTGATAATGAAGTTAGATCATGCATTAGATAAACGACTGATACATTTTTCTAATATGTTGGCTAGAAAAACTTGTGCAGTTCTAAGAATTATGGTCTAACAATTATGTAGTCAGAATGAAAACTATTGCCGTTTTGTACTGATATTTTATTCGATAATGAAATTTTTACAAAATAACAGTAAATTTTCAATGGTGGTCATATTATTAGTGTTTTAATGGCAAAGTTACCAAAAGGGATCACTTATGGAATCACTTCGGTACCTGTCATATTCATCCGTCTGTCGCTGGCGATTTTCTCGAAAACTATGTTTAATTGGTCCAGAGATGGAGTGTGCCTAATTATAGACGTCAAGTATAATAAGTACAATTTTTATTCTGGGATTAATTTATGTCCTCACCCTTATCACCAAAGAAATCGCGTAAAAAATCTGAAAAAAATCACGAATATTGAGAATTACATATAGATTGAACAAAATTCAATCCTGAGAGGACTGAAAATTTTTCATTATATATTATGAAGAATTTCATTGTTTTTTTCCATATAATTGCTGAATCATTGGTTTTAGACAAATAGTTTTTTAATAAAAACAAATTTAAGAAACAACTTTTGATCTTACGCATTTTTCAAAATTTTTAATTGGGTCAATCGGAATGAACCAAAAATTCCATACCTGATGTAATACGCCGTTGGTGCTGATGACAGAGGACAGCGCGTAGATAGACGTCTTTTAAATATAAGCCATAGCAAATTAAAATTAATATTCAAGTAAGAGGCTGAGGGTACGGGATACTAACTACGCATAACAAAAGCTAAGTAAATGCTGCACGTCATAAAACCTGCACAACGTAATATCTTCAACTAAGGTGAGTTGAGAACCATAAAAATAATCAGTAAGAAATACTTACAGCATGAATTGTGAAAATCACTTAATAGAGTCCCAACTGCAACCATTATACAAAACCAATTTTAATAATACGGATTCAGGGGAGTGGGTTAATATACTAAATAAGGAGACCTACAAAAAATGCAACCATCTGCTTGGATTAGATTGATAAATATGATTAAAGCACAAAAAGTGTTGTTAGAACTTGTGCCAGAGTAAGTCAAACATTTTATAATTATATTTTTGGCAGCAGTGATTCTAAACAGTCTGCTAAAATTATTAAATTATTAGAACTAGTGGTCGCTCAGTGGTCAAACTTTTACCATAATTCATTAAATTTTTAAGTTTGAACGTTATTATTTTACGTGAAATTCGTTCAATCAACGTGAATTTTAAAATTCTTTGGCGAAAATCTCTACTCTGTGCGACTGTTTACCACAGACGATTATGTGTTTGTCACTGACAGCATTAACGTAAACAATGAATTATTTATTGTTCAATGTAAACATGAATCTTTTGATGTATATATAATATATAATTTAATGTATTTGTAACACGTATTGAATATACAATTTGGCTTTCTGCGCTCTTTCTATATAAACTTTAACTATACCAAATCTCACATTCCTCCGTGCGCGAAATATGCTTAAACAAAGGCAATATGGGGACAAGGTTTTCTCTTCACGTATTAATATATAGATCGTTCTATGTGTCAATGTAATTTCCAGTACTATGGTTAGTTACTATGGTGAGTAGAACATTTCTGTTTTCTTGTCTTGTGACCGATTAAAAATCTATAAACGTCGAAACGCCGCATTAATGTTATTCTTCAATTATAATTTAGATGAGGTTAAGGATATAACAAAAAATATCACATTTCTTTACCTCCCAAAAAAATTAACAAATGCCACTTAGTACTTTCAAATTATTTTTTTAATTTTAGTCTCATACATAAGTACCTACATATTATGTTTAGACTATTTGGGAAGAAGAAATGAGTATCAGTTAATAGAATCATATAAACAAAAAAAAATAACATGCCACGTAAACTGTTAACATATTATGTATCATTTAGAATTACCATCTAGACTATAAAGAATCAATTCAAGTATATTAATTTCTACCAACGCGTTGTTTTTGCATGTTACTTTCATTAATTAAATGGGCCCAAGGGGCCGGAGGGAAGAAACTGTGTCTGTTTTCTCGCTTCATTTTCAGCTCCAATCACAATCTACATTTCAAATATTCGTTGAATTGAATGTTATGAGTACAAACTGGATGGGTCTAGGTTCTTCAATATGGAGATACTATGGCCGCCTTTTATTTCCATTGTATGATCAATTTCTCGATAACTCAAATTATAACATCGTCAAATCTATGTACGTAAACAAGCAAAATTCTGGTTTATTGGGTAATAGGAAGTAGGTAAAATGTAAGGATATGAGTGGTGTGCGCTGGGAATAAATCATTCGTGCAAGCCAATCTAAATCCAAGCTTCTAAAAAGTGAATGCGAAATATGGATAGTGATAGAAATAAAAAAAAAATTTTGAAACTAGTTTTTCACCTATAAAAATTCCGTAATTTTATTCTCTATTACTCGTTATATATGCATTCTCATTTTGTTACGCCTCACGATGAATATATATAATTTACTTCATTTTATTTTTTTCTTGTTATTCAAAATTGTCATACGAGACATATCCATACATACCTTGGAGTGATCTTTGAAATTCCTTACATTTTACATTTAACATGATAGATTTCAAAAGAAAAAAATCAACTAATACATTCCATCGACATATAACATTCCATGGCAGAATATCATTTTTTATAGCGTATGAAGCTAACTGCTTCATGGATCCTTGGATCAAATGATATCGATGAATCAATGAATCGGTTGAACGACCTTATTTCTGTAAATTAATATAGTGGTTCAGATGTTATGAAAGAATTCATAGTCCTTATGTACATACAAATATTGTATATGCATAAATAAAATGGGGATCGATGTATTCTTTTCGTTCACACCTTTAATTTAGTATCAGTTTCAAAGTATTTCAAACAAAAAAATTGAGGTCTTTCGAGACAGCATGGCATCAGTGGACATCAATTTATATTTTTAGACGGCCTATGATGCTCTTTAAATTAAACGCTGGTTAAATAATATTACCCTTCTATTTCAGCTTTAACGTAGTCGAATAAATGAGTAAGAACTGAAGATGTATACGTAAAGAGACAAACAGACGTGCAAATATTACAGGATAGATAAGAATAAAATATTTGAAAGTATATTGAAAAAATTTCATCTTGCTTTAAATGCAACATAAATTCCACAAGTTTTCCATGTAGGTAAAAGCTGTTTCATTAGAATATTTCGTATATTATAAAATTATAAAGCAATATTATCAGAATAACTTCATGTATTTGGTTGGTTAATCAATTTTCAATCCCGTCTTGTTCTTGAAGTGTGCTGAAATGCAATAAAAATAAAATTTCTCTAATTTATGCAAATTCGTCTTTTTTATACCATTACTATTATTGAGCGCCTCAGTCAATTGACGAGATGTCTTAATTATAATGTTTGCATCTTGTGTACCAAATTTTTACCTTTCTGTAGAACACGCTTGATGGGTGGGAATAATGAACGAGACCACTGCATGGCATATAATATTGTGGCCATCTTTTCGTCCAGGGGGAAATCGCAAAGTAAAGCCAATACTAATTCCATTTTCGTCAATGTACTTTAAGGTTCAACTGTCATTATTCGAGCGCACTTTGGCTTATTTTCAAATTTCAAGAAAACATTTCTAACTCGTGGTTAAAAACCTAGTGCACAAAAATTTACTCTCTCCAATGTATTTATTGACAGATAACAAATTATGTCAACAGAAGTTACTGACAAGAAAAGCACATTAATTTAGGCCTGCGGAAGTCGCAAAATAATTGGCTGATGGCCAGGTTTTTGCCTAATCACTGACGGATTGATAAGTGACCACCTGTCAAGTGGACGCTGAAGCCACGAGTATTTAACGTTACGCGTAACGACTGCGTGTGGCATGCCATTTATAAGGCTTTATTTCACATGTACAGTAAAATAGTAATACTTACATTGTAGTGAATTTCCTGTGTATTGTGTTATATTCCATCTATCCAATAAATCGTTTTAAAACAATATTTTTTCTTGATTAATATAGTAGGTGAAAATTTAAGTACAATTTTTTCTTGAAATTATAACATAACGATGGGAACATTTTTGACTGTTCAATCGTACATCGAATATGTCCGCCTACAGCAGTTTGTATGTTAATGTTATGCAGAATGTCCACTAATGTATACTGATCTGTAAATAATAAAGGAACTTCATTTTCTGACCGAATTGAAGCGATTTCCATTGCCTGCTATTACTTTTTTAAATCATAGAAATAAATGAATCACAGGAAGGTTTAGAACCCTCTTGTGATTCACCCATGTTTATAATATCATGTGTGATAATTCACTTCATTTAACATTCTTGGCAGCTTTATAATCCAATGTGTTCTTACATGTGGAAAGTTTGCGAAGTGCATTTTTATTGCCCTGTCTCTCGGAAGGATAAACATGTTTTTATATCTATCTATCTGTAGGTAATAGTATTTTTTTCAAAAAGCGCTTGAAATGGGAACGTAAAATTTGGTTTAGTAATTATTATATTAATCGGAATATTTTGTAGTAGTTTTAGTAACACTTTAAAATAATTATGAGGTAATTTTACAAGGTCTAAATTAAGTAATTGCATTTTTAGTTGCCATACGTCGTGTTTAAAAGTGCTTATTATGAGAAAATCAAAAATACCTCCCGAGATATCTTAGGCAATATATACATTTTTCTCATTTTATCTCATAAAACATTTCTCAAAAATCGTGAAAAGAAATCGAGTTTTAAAGATATGACTAGAAAGTTAGAGGAAAATTATAGGAAATATCAGAAATGTTGTAATTTTATAGAAAAGCACAGCATTTTTACCCTGAAAAAGATATATTATTCAAAATACTCGTATATTACTGTGAACACATACAAACAGTTTAACAGAAATTTGTTCCCTTAATATTTGAAAGTTTTGTATGTAGCTCACTATGTACGAGGAGTCCCTTGCAGCTTGAGTTCTACTTGTCCTTAAAAGGTATATTTCAGATTAGGACAGCGATTCAGAGAAGATATTTCGACTGTATTTATATTTTCATGCAAAGATAAACGCCTGTAATAAAAAAATATGAATCCATCTTGAATATATTTGACGTTAATTTTGTAGAAATTCATTATTCACAATTAAATGAAATTAAGTGATGTAGTATTATTTCTGTTTTCTTTAAGTTCTTTACCACGACCTAGGTTTCGTTGTATTACAACATCTTTCGTTGTATTACAAGATGTTGTAATACAATGAAACCTGGGTCGTGTTATACAGCACTTAAAGAAAATAGAAATAATACTACATCACGTAGTTTCATTTAATTGTGATGAATCATACTATAAGTAATCTTCCACACATGATCCCTTTTAAAAACTATAGTAAGAGACTGAGATATGGATCTGAGCTCTTATTATAGAAATAATATAATTAGTGGATGTTGTTTATGTTATTTCGTTTTTATTGTGTTCAGAGTTCACCGTAGGTGTGTCAAGTGTAGGGAAAGTTGGGAGAGAAAATGTAAGGATTTTTTCTCTCTAAGTTAAAGTATCGTAAACATTTAAAATGGAATTGTTATAGTGCATACTTCTCAAATGCTATTATCGCAAATACACGAAATATATATATATATATATATATATATATATATATACATATATATGTATGCAAATAATCATTGTAAAAAATGTGTAAATCGCGTCACCACAATCCACGTCATTAGAATAAATTCATGTAAGATTATCCAAAACTATAAAAAATTGGAGATGATAACCACAAATGCCATTAATCCAACAGAAATTAAATTCATCCCACAGACTAATTAAATATAGTGTTTTCATTAGTTGATTTCAATATACTTGTGTTCTCTTTTCTATCTCTGACCTAGCTACACAAAGTAAGCAAACGGCAAAACATTTTATCACACAGCAAATAGTCATGAACGAGTTCAAATCCCAAAGGTAAAGATATTTAAAAAGCCATTTCCTTGATCAATAAAAAGGGTTTCACTGTTTGGGAATCTTTAGCCATTGTGGCAATGACTGGAATAGGCAACTTACTTCCTTTTCCGTACTTTGTCCCTCTTCCGAACCGAATCTTTTTGTTAGTTTAATTGGATGTTGTTTTTTTTATTTCAGTGATTAGTGCTCAATCTGATTGACCTTGTTTCAACGATTCTTATTTGCTTTTGTTTCTTGGCTGCGCTCGCTTGTAGTATTATTCGTAAAAATTGCTGAAGCGTAGTGATTTTTTTCGATAGAATTTATTTCTGTTTGAGTTTACATTTTGACCCTGCTCATTTTTTTAAATTATTCCAAATTTATAAATAGTCTTCTATTAATCTAATACTCTAAGATGAATTAAAAATGGAATAGAAAATATTTTAATTAAATTGATGAATTGGTATTACCATTATTATAATTATTAATTTATAAGTTATAAATATAAAAATGTTAATGTTTGTTGCATTTAGTTCTAAGTTTATATAAACTTAGCCCGTATCATTTGATGGATTTTTCAGCATGGAAAAAATTTAATATCGAACTGCTATTTAATATCTGTTTATAAAAGCATTAAATACGTGACAGACCCATAAAAATATGGCGGACATGTCAGTAAAGTCGACGTACGACGGAGTACGTCGTGTGCAACTGTTAAAAATACACAACCAAATTTAAAGCATAAGTAGAGCATTGAAGTTAATTCTCACACTGTACGGTTATTGATTTGGAAACAATCATTGAAATTGTATTTTGATGATGGCATATAAAAATTACATAGATATCTAAGAGATTTTTTTTTAAAACGAGTTCAATACATTATTTGCAATTAAATTGGTTTTGCCAACGTATCTGTAAGGTGCATATAAAAATTATTTTCGTCTGAATAAAAACGCAATTTACTGACGAATTGACACGACAGTTCGCAGTTTTTTAAAGCCAATCTACAGAAATCTGTCGATCAATTTATTAACTAATAAAACTGGACCACCACACTCAAGAGTCCATAAAAGCAACAAAAACAATGAAGGATAATGAGACCCAGAGGAACCCTTAAGGATTTTGTAGAAGAACAAGATACTCGTAATGGCTTCAGTTTTTTGGGACACAAGGGAGTTACTATGGTTGTTAATTTGGCAAAGGGTATCACCATAAACTCTTTTTATTATTGTACTCTTTAACGATTGAATGCTAAAATTAATAAAAAATATGCAAGAATATCAATTACATATAACTTTTACATAAAAAAAAATTCTATAAAAATTCTCCTAAAAAAAAAGACTCACTGAAAATTTATAATATTGAAAATTGGAGTACCTTATTGGAACTTTTGCGATGCAATACCTCTCGTAAAGAAAAGTAAATTTTCAAAACATTGATACAGACTTTCTAAATCGGATATTGCCAATGAGCACATTTATGTAGCTCTTAGTCAGTGTAGTAGTAATAGTAGTGGTGTAAACAGTTTGACGACTTTATTATTAGATTATCATTAGACCTATATCATCCGAAATCAATCGCGGCATCTGTACTACACATTATTGGGGAAGTATACAGCGTATCTTTAACTTCAATGGTCAATCTCCGACCAACTTTTTAAAGATATTACACAGGAGTCATTCAAATAAGAAGAGATTAATCTAATAATTTAATACGAATACTCATATAATACATTTTATCTATCAAAAGCTAAGATATGAGTTAACATAAACCGAGCAGGATGTGACAGTGCAGCGTTAGACTGAGGAATTGGAATCCGGAGTTTAATGACGGATGCTCTTCTTGAGACCCACAATACTAATTTAAAAACAGGAAATCTTTAAGTCCCCCGATTTAAGCAGATAGTAAACCGCCCAGCATCAGTATTAAGTAATTGGAACTCAGAGTTTAATGAGAGAGTTTCTGGTAGAAATCCACAAATCTTATTTAAAAATATAGTTTTATGCTTTTGAGTATACACGAGTATACCCTCGCATGTATTTATCTATCTACTTACTTTGTTACTTTTTCGTTATGTTCAGACAAGTCAAAAGAGTCCAGACTACATGAGTTTACTACTTATCATTGAAGAGGTCCTATTACCTTTCGGCTCCATCATTGTATTTGTTTTTGCTAAAGATCGAAGTCGTGTCGTCCTTAGCTGTGTATTTTTCGATTATAATTAGACCTAAATCATCAAAATTTGATCACGACACCTATTGAGGATAATGTGAGGAATTTTATGGTCAATCTTCAATTCGCGTGGTAAAATTTCTATGGGACAATTAAAAAAAGTAAAATTTTGTTTTGTCTATATAATTATTAAATATTAACGTATATTTATTTCATGCGGCTATAAAGTATGTCAGATTTCAAATGACCTGTACAAGGGTCGTGTCTATTGTATTTACTAGTATGTATATATATATATATATATATATATATATATATATAATAAATATATATATATATGCACAATATTTTTATGGTTTATTATATTCTATAATGTTGCATAATTTACCATAAATTTGTTGTTACGATACAAAAAATCACTTTGCAGTAATATAGGGATAAATAAATTAATATACATTATAAATAAAAGAAGGAATTATACACTTTCAGTGGAAGTAAAAAGGATCTTTCACTTTTTCAAGTTGGAACAGAACATGAAAGCGGGTGGTAAAGTAAGAATCACTATAAAACCGGACAAGTTTTTTAATTTAAAATACATGTGTTGGTCAAAGTACATGTTAACTTAAATTTTCTGGGGAGGAAATTATTCACGTAAGTACGAAAAGAAAATGGTGAAAAATTATTGCTTCCTTTTATAGGAAACTGCCTAATTTGATGTGGTTTTATGTTCATACCTCGCTCTAAATTGTTTAACTTGTATTTACATAATCCCTAATTTTGTGAACTGAAGAAGCGATGCCCAAGTTTTCAACTTGTGTGTTAATGTCTCTTAAGTCTTTAGTTAAGTTTTCCAAAACTACCGACCCGTCATTCAATTGTTAATGTTCCGAAACAGCCGAACCGTCATTACACTTCATTCAATATTTACATCAAAAATTTCGACTCACTTTCAACCCATCTCTAACTCTTTCATTTTGTTATTTTTTTGCTTAATCATTTGTATTTTTTGTTGTTGTATATAATTTGTAAAAATATAAAAACCGACCAAATGCAAGTTAGCTCGCGTATCGAGAGTGCATACTGCTTGTGAAGTGAAATTACTTTATCTATCGTAGTTGATCACAAATAGGAAGTCCTCCTAATATAATAAACTGTTAATGATTCCTGATATAATTGTGCAAAGGGGACAAGTATGTTTTTGTGCACATCTCAATAACTATGGCATCTAGAATAATCGTTAAAATTTTCCTACAAACTTTACGTATGGTTTTAAAAATCGAGTATTTTCATAATTTTGGTTCAGTAATTTCGGAAATAAGGAGGACTTCGGACATAATTTTTTGCTTATTTTTCAATTTATCTCTGAAAATATATTTTTCAAAAATAATAAACTTACTAAGATTGTTTAAAAATATGTTCGTGAGGCTCTCTTTATTAGCCATCTCAAATGATACCTCAAATTACATACGAATTAAAAAAATTTTTTTTTGTTTTTTGTTACTTAATTTGCCCCACCGACCCCATCTCTAAATGTTCCAATTTAAATATTTTTTATTATAACTGTCGACATATGAGCGCGTTAATACGTTTTATTGCTGTGCCAAATTTTAAACTTCCACAACACATGGTTTCTGAGAAAATACGGCTATGACATACGGGCAGGTGAAGTGATCTTATAAAGGTTACGTTTTTCTTTAATTTGTTTTTAGGGGGCGGAACCCCAAAAATGTGAGTATTATATTCAAGTTTTTACGGTTCTGTAACCTAATTCAATATTTTAAATATTGAAAACAAAGTTTATTTTGAGTATTCTTTCAATTAAATAAAAAAAATAATTTACAGTAAAAATCAGTAAAAATCAATCTTCTAAAATACACTCGCTAGTTAGTTGAATGGTGAACACAAATACAGATCTCATATTAAAATTATTAGTTTTATATATTAAGCGATGTATTAATTTTTATCATTTTTATCCTATTTTAGCTGTTAGGAAACATTTTATTTCCATCGTCACGAAAATCAAACATCTATATATTATTGTATGTAAATTGCAATAAATAAAATTATCCCTTAGTTAAATACAGACTACAGTTCAATGGAGAAATTTAATAACAACAATGTAATAGTTGGACTAAGTAACACATAAATGAGAAACTATAGAAAAGTTTCATATCAAAATGAGAACAGACTGGGAAAAGAATTAAGGAAAATATAATTCCCTATATGCCATATCTGCTTTATTTCAGAAGACGTAAACTAAGAAAGTCCAAAAACTACCTAGTGCGAGCTATAAAAGTCTAAGACTTTTTAATTTCTTACTACGCTACGTGCTACATATCAACAAAATTTGGTTCCCGCGAGACGATATAGTTCCGGGTCCGCACGAAACTGCTATATGAAATTTGAAAATCGCTTTCCAATTTATATCTGCGAGATTTCTCAACATAATGTAAATGTGTATATATACGATACTTATACACAAATATTTTCCCTAATGTAACATTACTGGGACAATATTGATTGAAGTTGTTTTACTTATATTCATTTATTTACTTCATCGCGGATTTCATTCGCGTGTACTTTGCTTTTTTCTCCGTCTTCTAATAATAAATTGACATTAGTACATACAGTATATTTGAAAATAAGTACAACTAAAGGTTACTGATAGATTCATTGAAATTAATGGAATATTTGTGAGCAATGTAAACGACGCCTTATATTTGTTTTAAACATTACTTTACATAGTTAACGCAATTGATTGTCACATCATTATGAATATCAATTATGATTAAAACATATTAAAACATTGCTTAAAATATTACTATTGGAAATCAATAGTGTTACGTGTTTTTTTTAATTTTGACGGAAAATATAAAAGAAATTAAAATTTAAGAGTAGAAGAAAATTACTATAACATATATTTTATGTATCAGCGATCGACAACATTTTTTCGTAGATCTTTGCTTGCCATACTTTTACCAGATTTACAAGAGGAATTAGAAGTATTTTTATGACCAGAAATTTCAATTCAATTATGTTTTTATTTTTTTAATAATAGTTTTATTATTTTTTATTTATTTATATTATTACTTTTCTTTTTCTATAGGAAGGAATTAAAAGACAAAAGTGTTTCATCAAAAATAAGATTTAATTATTACTGTAAAATTTTAGTTTTATGGTTCCAAATTGAAACAAAGAACCTTTATAATTTTGGCATGTCCGTCCTTCCGTCTATCTATATGTCACAACATCACAGTTTTCAAAGTTTTAAATGTATATATATATATATATATATATATATATACATACACACACACACACACACACACACACACACACTCACACATATATATATATATATATATATATATATAAAATTTTTCTTCTTTGAATGGCGATCTTAAATAATATGTAGCAACGTATTAATTTTTTTATTGTGGCCATGCGCGCAAAAATGTGGACGAACAATTTTATTGCACTGAACGTCGAGTCGGATATCAATATCGAAAAGTCCTTTCAAAAGCAAATTGATATCCCACTTACCATTTTTAAGCCTTATTAGTTGTTTATAATATATATATATATATATATATATATATATATATATATATATAGCTATATATATATATATATATATATATATATTTCAATGTAACTTATCGTATAGCCACTGTCATTTGGCTGTAAATTTTATTAAAATAACTTTGGTTAACTTGAATCATAATCTAACAATTGCGTCTCCTCATTATTTGTGTTCTGAAGAAGGCAAAGAACAAACTTGTCTACCATTTTGTTTTAATAAAGGGTAGATCTCTATACATCAAGTGATTCTTCCCAATGTTTGATTTAAAAAGTACGAAATTTTGTCAGGAAAATCATTAAAACTAAGAAATAATAGCAGTCTTTCAAAATCAAACATCTTTAAGCCATGTATTAAAACGAATAAAATAAGTTAAGGTTTTTATTACGACGTTGCAAAGTCAAATGTTTTGTATACTTACACGCATATTTTGCATTAGTAGATCCTAATAAAAATATAGGCTATTATTCTCTTCATGATTAAAGTTTTTATGTCCAGTTATTTGTTTTCAAAAAGCTTGTCAACTGTGAAATGTTCCTAAAAGTAGGTATCAATTGATTTCATCGGACCGTGATTGGTTGTTATGTAAGTACTTGCTAGAGTATTTTCTGTACGATTTCCGCGACAAACCTTCTGAAAGAATTTGGTGGTGTAATGGTTTTCATGTCTAAGTTATATGATTTCCGCATCGCATAGATCAACTCAATTTCCCGGCATTGTTGCCGCATTACGTCCAAGTACTTTCCAGTAAGAATCAATATTTGCGATATTTTTCTGTCTTTCTGAATACTTTGTTTGAGTGTTGAATGCAACGTTGATCCTCTTGATGAATGTATTGCCACTTGTATTAGTGTACCTATCCTCAGTTGAAATTCAAGAGAGCAAAGCCTAGTAGAAAATATGCATCGTGGTTGAATTCATACAAATCGAAACGAGAAAAATGAGACAAGAGATAGATCATCGATTAAAGTAATTAAAAATACGCGAGGAATATTCTACAAAAAAATTTGGGAAATGTCTAAGGAAAACTGGTAAACAGCATATAACTAGATAGAGGAAGTAAACAAAACATACTAAACAATAAAAGTCGATGATATTAGATTTTTAAATATTGATCTATGAAAATTGAAAATCTTTTATATAGTGTTCCTCAAAATTTCTCCCCCGAGTGATGTCTCGTTGTTACACTAAACCTTTTGGGCATGGAAACAGTGTTGCAACGTTTTGACGTCGTAAAAGTGGAACAAAAAGGAAAAGTCATTTACTATACTGTCGATGTGTAAAAGAGTTTCAGCGTCAACCCCGTTGTAACGCGGGGAAACAAATCGTATGGCATGACACGTGCTTAGTATAAACAGGGGATTAAGCTTTTTGGTTTGTGCAAATACGAAGCTTTTTAAGCTATTATTCGGTAAATGATTACCGGTGAATGTTTAAATTTTGCCGTCTGTAATTTTATTGCGGGCTCTTGGGAAAATAAAATATGCGTCATGCGGTTTATAATGGG
Source organism: Druceiella hillmani (assembly GCA_039881145.1). Lineage (NCBI taxonomy): Eukaryota > Metazoa > Arthropoda > Insecta > Lepidoptera > Hepialidae > Druceiella > Druceiella hillmani. The sequence goes on along the minus strand of JAYKKI010000085.1, from coordinate 224,558 downwards.
TTTTAGTGGAGATTTTACGAATTTGCAGGTATAATTTTGTTTGGGAAAAATTGTGTTTTATGGTTAATGTATATTTATTACTATCTATATTTGTATTGTAATCCCCGTTTAGGAACAGCGAGTAACGATTATTTTATTACATAAATTAAGTACTTTCACTTACTATACAGGTTTTAATTTCGAAACAAAAATTGTGCTAGTTTCATGATTCCGTACTCGAGGGGATCCCTTGTCGTTACTACGCTATCTATTCAATTTTCTATTAGATATTTTTAGTGTCAAATGCAGCAAGTTGTACCCAGAATTTCCGAAAATTTACAGGTTAAAAAGTTAAATTTTGTTTAAAAATATTTACAATGTAATTTCTTGGGCCTATGTACTCAAGAGCATATAATTTCTACGCTGTAATGAATTTTAACTTAATAGTATGTACCCTATGACCTTTTTCAGAGTACGTTTAAATTTTTTCACACATATTTTTGAAATTAGTTTTATGGTTGCAGAGATTAATGCCAACAAACAAACTTTCTGGCTTTATATGTGAGTGTAAATTTGATAAGATTTTTGATATTAGGTTTTGCAAACAAATATATAAGATATGAAAAAAATATTTTAAATATGAAGTACATAAACAAAAAGTAAACGTAAAATTGTAAAAATTTAAACGCACTAAATTTCAGTGCAATGAATGTTGTACACAAATATTTTTTTTTCTCAAAGAAAATGCACAAGGTAAGAAGCAAGGTGAAAAATTAGGACGTCGTTGTCGGATGGCCATAAGCCGTTCAAGATAGCAGGTGAATGTGCAAAAAGGCATGGAAATCACAGCGCATTTCCAAAAATTTTATTTCAATAGACTCGTCAAAGGAGACAATTATCTTCTTTGAAAAAATCATTAGCTAGCTGTGGCCATGACTTACTTTGCGTGGAATTCGGAGTGAGAAATGTTATAAGGCTTTATTTTCCTCTTTGTCTCAGAACTATATGAGAATAAAATTTACTAAAAACGCTAATAGATGGCGTTGGCAGCCAAATCAATTCGATTGGTTCTAATATTAGCGTGCACAATAAATGCAAACTAAAGATTGACATATATTTTTTTATTTATAAACCGATTGAAATAAAACCTAAATGTTGACCCAAGCTAATCAAAATATATGACTGAAAACCGTATTAAAATCGGTTCAGACTTTGCTGTGATTACCGTGCATAACGAAGATGCACACTAATAAATAAACAAACAGATAAACCGACAAATAGACGAAAATTCTAAAAACTGTTGTTTTAGGTTTAATAGCGTGTCTTTAGTAGGTATCACTTAGTTTTACTTAAACATTTTCAACGTACAGACTCTGTTTTTTACAATTTTGTTGTATGTAGATATAAATAGTTTTTCATGAATTATTCCATATTATTAAACTCGTATGGAAACAGAGGAAGGGATATTTTAATATCGAATTTAAAAATTGAACCGTGCCACGTAGATGACTGACGAAATTTAAAGCAAGCGGCATGCGAAATAGTGGACAGTAGCGATTTTCATTTTTCCCGCAATATCGTATCTACGCCTGTTATATTAATTTTATTATTAATTACAATACTATATTAATTACATTATTAATTATATTATTATATTAAAATTTTATAGATTATCATTGGAGCAGTTCGTGAAATATTGTATGCCCTGGGTGTGCTCCGTCATTTTCGAAAGTTGGTGTAGTCCCTTTGTGCCCACTGATTGTGTGCATGATGTGTTGCCCTGATATCGGTAATGAATTTTGATTTTGAAAGTCTATTACGTTTAATTATGGTGTCGCAGACCCGAGAAAGAATGCAAAGGTTATAATTTTTTTCCCTTCGTATAACCACATACTTGTCTTTGTTCGATTTTGTCCATGTTAAATAGCAACCCATAACTACCCAAATTCTATATTTCGACCCGATTAGGTACATGTACATCTAAACTTTCGAAGGACCTATATTTTTGGGTTTTGGTAAGCATGATCGGTGAAGATTTAATAAAATATTCGAAAATTTTTGCTAAGAAAACAGCCTTAGTACCAAATCAACGTTGTTATACCAATTGCGTCATTTCGTTAGGAGAAATTTGTTCAAATTTAGGATAGAGTTTTGAGATATCATGTCCAACAAGAGGCTGCTTAGCTGGTAGTTGTTTTTATTTCTTGAACTATATTTCTTACTTAAAGATATATATCACATTTTTATTTGTTTTCAAGTGTGATTATTAAAAACACATTATATTTATTAAAGAAATTTACCTCTTTCAGTACTATTATATCGACTTAAAGTAGTTATCCTATAAAACGCTTACTTGATATATTATACAAATCTAATATATCTAATTTTTTCCAAAATTTAAAAATCATTTACCGTTTAGTTTTGGTAAAAATTGCTCTCAAAAATTGTGCAACCAACGTTACTAGTACATAGAAATGAGGTAATTTCATCACACTTTTCATTTAATTTCAAAAAACGCGTAGAGCCATTTGTTTAATATACAAGGCAATGTAAAATGATGTTATATTAATATTTTGGGAAAAAATTGTTTACCGTCTAATTTTCGTAATAATTGCTCTCAAAAATTGTGCAATTAGCATTACAGGAAAAGTAGTAATTTCACCACCATTGTCGAGCGATTTGTTTGAAAAACTAAGTCAATGTAAAATAAAAGTTTTGAAAGGAAATCTTTCTAAGAAAAACATTTATAATATTTTTTTTATTATACTGTCACACGACAACTATTTTAAACTGTAAAAACTATGGAACCGTTATAAAAACATAAGTGTAGGTACATAAAATAGTGTTAAATTGTAACGAAAGACATTTATAACCTTCTATGATGATGTTGAAAGACAAAATAATATTATTTTATTGTTTCTTTATGCATATTCCTGAAAATTCACTAAGTTATTGACATTATTCAGGAGATGCAAATATTTTGAATTTTTTTGTTACTTTTTGCTTTGTTTTTTCTACTGCTCGTCTTTAAACGCGAGTTATTCCATAAAAAAAGTCTTATTTTTTTTTAAATCAACCGCTATTTCATATGCACGTATCAACATTCGATTGCGAATAGACCGCCTCTTGATTTATTCCGCTGCTCGTTTTACGTTTTAAAATTTGGATACACCCCAATTTTGTTTCTGTTTTTTCTTTTCATATTTTTTTTTTTTTTAAGTATTTTTTTCCTTTTATGTAAATTTACTTGCCATTTTGGTATTAATCTGTAAGTTGAGCAAAGACTTCAAAAAGAAAGGATACATAGCAAAAGTCAACAGCCCATAGTTACATCTATATCCTTTCTACTTGTCGAAACCTAAATCGTTTTCAAACACAAGTATACTATAAAGCACATTATGAGCACAATTTACTCTCAGCATCTTTGAATAATCAACAACACCTACAACCCTCTACCAGTTCGTCAACCTAATAACTTTGAAACTGTGTATATATTAATTTCCTAATTCTGAATATTATTCTCGAACACGAAGCGCCATTTCTCATTCCGCTAACGGAATAACTATAAAACGAATTAATGAAATTTCTATCTATTTTTTTACTTTTTAATTTTCTACTCGGCGGGATCGGGCGTTGAAAGTAGTAACGCAGCACATGAGTACGTTTTCAACTGATCCTCGAAGGATTTAAATAGAGATCGGAATTAAGTACTGCAAAGTCACGAGACAGATGTACAATTTAATACTGGAATCTAATATATAATATAGCTCCTAAGCTATTTTGGTATTAATAATTGCAATGATTGAATGAATCACAGTTGATTTACTAACAATAATACAGTTAAGAGAATAGTTACATTTTTCATTTCGGAATCTCGTCATCAGATCATCACCATACATATAAGGGACCACCTAGCTAGCATATACTTTCAAACAAAATACATATTAGTATTAAACTGTATAAACATAGAATGGAAATAAATTCAAGTATATATGTGAACATAATATATATACCCACGAAATTCTATAATCACTCGATACTTTTAAATACAAAAATTATAAAACTTTCTGAACTTTATTTCTTTCCGAAAAAAATTTCAGTTACTCTCAAGTAGCGCTTAAGGTTTTATTTCAATCCTACGAAGCAAATTACCTATCATTGGTTTAAAATCTATTACAATAATTCCAAATCTTACGGTGAGAAGTTAAAAAAAAAATAATATAAGCCGCTAAGATATATAGCGGATAACATATTTACTTCGCGAAAAATAATATTCATATTTTGTTATTTCTAATTTTTTTTAATATAAGTACAATGTATCCTAAAACATTTACGCGTATGTGAGTGTGTACAGGCCCTCGTAGTGCCAGGTTTACTCGTACTTAGCTTGTTTTATTTTTAAATCAGTATTATACTAATTTGTCAGTTTTCGAGAATATTTTTATTATGATTAATAATTGGTAAAAAGAAATACTATATCTTATTGAAAAAGTGTTTTCACGCAGTTTTTTTTTCACGTTTATAGGATTGCCGATTCCTTTTCACGAATTTCTTTATTTTAGTCAACTTTCCTCGCCTTCTCGTTTTTCCTGTTTCTTTTTGTGTATTAAGTGTTTAACAATAAATGCGGATCAAATTGAAATAACGATTACATATGGATCTTTGGAAAAAGAAACGTAATTTATGTGCTATAATGTAAATATTAAAAAAAAACAAATACTTTGCGCAATGTGTGTTTCTTACTAGAAAATGATTTATTCAGTGATCAAAAGGTTTGGTATAACTTATTTGAGGATAACACGTTCATTACTCACTGTGTCCCGCAACGTCTTAATTGTGCTGCTGTACAAACGTACGTACCTATATAAATACGAACGTGTATAAACTTTAATTTATAAAATTTTAAGGGAGTATTCCATTGGCTATGGTCTTTTTTAATAGGTAGTTCTCAGCGAAATAAGTGCAAATATTCCGTACATTATTCATGCTACCAAAAAACTTAAACTTGTGTACTAAATAAACTAAAGAAAAACTAATTGAATTATAACCGGAAGAATTGTAAGTTATTCGTATTTGTCCATATATGCTACATATTGTTTACAGTTGTAATCGAAGAAGTATTTCTGGAAGCAAAGTCAACAAATTTTATATTTTACTTGCCAGTTACTGCTGTTTAAAATTTGTTTTATAATAGTCGTCAGAAGTATTAACCGTAATCGAAAAAATTAACACGTTTTTTTCCAATTGTGAACTTGCTTTGAATTTACATTCAAAATTATACTAAATGGTGTTTTGATTAAAGTGCCACCTGGATTTGCTCTAGATTGCTTCTTAATAGTCTTATTCCAAAAAGTAAAATATTTTAGTCAGTGAGTGGCTAATTCCAACACCAAAGCCCTCATTTACTTAAAAATAATTAAACTCATATCTTTATTCGAAAGTTTATAGTTTTATTTTTATTTATTTTTAATTTTAATAAGGCTCTATACCTCTACCAAATTGAATATAATCTAAATTTTAATGATTAAGAAGGGTTGAAGTTCCAAATAAAAAGTGGATTAAAATATAATAGAACATACGAGATTTCGTTTTTCATTTTTTTGGAATGCACTAAAAACTTTAGAACTGTAAAAATGTATTTGACGTGTCAATAAGATTTACATACTTTTATTTAATTTGTGCTTTTCCACTTTAAGTAAACTCATTAACATATTTACATGTATCAATAATAATAATGGATAAATGAAGAAAAAAGGAATTGCAATGCCGGGCCTTTTTCTGCAGTTATTTTCACGAAAACTTCAATCATGCTACTTTATTGAAATTAGATAAAATGTTTGCTTAGAATCTTTAAATTTATTTGTAACTTATATTTATTGAACACATTGTGGTATTATCAAAAGTAGGATAGATATGGATTGCAAATTGCTTGAATACCTATCGAAAATCGTGGGTACGTTTTTCATGGTCCTCGGCCGCCTCAAATTTTGAAGCGGCACTGATATAAAATTATATTCCTTATAATTAAAACTAATATGGTGGCACTATATCTATTTTAGCGGGGCTATTGAAGTTTGCAATTACTTTGAGAGAAACTGCCGCTCGTATGGATGCAATTGCCTCCCTACTCCTGGCCTTTTCAAGTTATTTTTACCTAAGAAAATGCGAAAATCTGTAACTTACCAATATGACTACAAATATACAATGTAGGTATACAATGACTTTATTATATGATATACTTGTACGCTAGCGTATTTCATTAAATTGTATCAAATAATATTTTGTTTCAAGAGTCATTATGAATTTCCCTTATAAAATTTCATTATTTCCCAAATTTAGTTTGTATTTTTTTTTTAATAAAATTTCGTAAACGATATTATTATGAAAGCAACTGTTATTAAATTTTAGTAAGTGAACTCAACAGGTTAAAGCAGATTTCATACGAAAGTGTGACAGCATACGTCACACGTCCACTTATTTAAAATCCTATTCGTTTGTTTCTAAACAAATATCGATCTCCGCAAATATCGTAGACATTAGATATCTTACTGAAACGCAAGTAACTATGTAGTTAGTACGTAGAAAATGCTAACTCATATAACATTAAGAAGCAAATGTCAACTTTCCAAATTGATACCAAACTTCATCCATCAAACACGCCACTTCATGATGTTTTAACTTTGTTCGCAATTTAATGTTTGAGTTTAACTCATGCTCTTAACTCTTAACCTCGTTAACTTCGGCGCGAAAGTCGTTCATTAAAGAATTTTAAATTTTACCGCGTTTAAATGTACTTAAGTTTAAAATTACTCTACGTGTCTCAACCCACGAAAGTTTGGTAATCGCGAGGCGGCCCAATTATATGTCCTATATTGCCAATTACGAGTAAGTACTCTATGACATTTCGACATCGCTTTCTGTTTCACGTCTGCAGAAGTTGGTACGATTATATGTATATTTGTATTAAGTTTTTAATCAGTCGGCTATATATATATATATATATATATATATATACACACACACACATATATACATATATATATATATATATATATATATGTAACAAGTTTTTATTCAGTATTTATTTGGTTACTTTGGCAGTGGTTTGAGAAGGCTTTAAAATTAAATTATATCGGAACTCTCCAGTTTCCTGCGCATGAGATTGTGATTTTTTATGATAAATGAAAGTAAAGTTGTCGAAATGTGTCATCGTCATCTTACGCGGTTTTTGCGTACTTTTGTATTTATGTTTAATCTACTGTAACGTACGTATCGATAAATGTGTGAGCTTTAAAGTACTGCGCATACACCAAAAAAGACACTGCTATTTCAGTTATTTGGGCGCTTCATATCTCAGAAATGGTTTCTATGCACATTTCAATTTTTTTAATTGTTCTCTCATTGCAAGCAATTACTATCGCATGTATGATGCTGTCTAATATATTTAGACGGCAAATGGATTAAAAATCTGCCTCCCATATGGGCTTTTTTGAGGATTACTGTTCAGTATAACATAGAGATTATATGACGGAAGAAAACAAAAGCGTTCACATTGTATACACTAAAAGTATATTTAAACTTTAGTTACTCAATGACACCTGAAGATATATGTTTATGAAAAACCTGATCAAACCTATCTAAAGTGTTGGTGCTAGGTATCGGACTCTTTCACCATTCACTCGGGCATGTACTATAAGTCGGTTCTGGAAATATTCGTTTCCGTTAGAGTTATTCTTTGATTTTCACCAACCTTTCTGCACAATTCTACTCATCTTGAAAGATGAGTAGAATTGTGCGAAACCCCGTCAAGGGGGTTATGAGACATCCACAACATTACATGTTTTTAGGTTGTCTTTCAGTCTCATGTACCCGGTTTCAGTAGAGGAAATTAAAAAACTAGGCTGTTCACAGAAGGAACCTTGGTCTTTTTCGTCATTCTTTTGTCTATATAATCTTTTCGAGGCTTTCTAGAACAGATTTAGTGAGTAATAGAAAAGAAAGGGATATTTAATTACATATGACGAGATATCTATACTCAAATTTTACTTTAATCATTGGTTTATTTTTTAATAGTATAAATATTTATTAAATATTTTTTTGGTTATTTTTGGTTGGTTTATTTTTTAATAGTTGGTTTATTTGTTAATGCAGCCTATCGTCACATGATTATGTATTTTAAATAGCAATATTTTAGGGAAATCTAAATCAAGATTAAAACTTACGGAATAATTCAGTATTATGTTTTTATGTAAACTGAAGCGAAAAAATTAATGAATGAAAAAGTACGATTTCAAATAAACTAAACTGCAAACTACACTGCAACTTAAAATAACTATATTCATCCAACAATGATCGACAACATTTTTTCTAAATTAATATTCTGTTTTTTTCTCATTATTATTGTTAAGTTTACTAGATATGTGAGGAAGAAAACCAGTTTTATTACTTTTGGCAATAATAGTTGATTAAGTTGAAAATAATCATAAAATTGTTTAATTCACATATTAACATTAATTTTATTACTATTCATTTCTTTTAAGATTAAATTAGAAAACAAGAATTTTTTGTCTCTGATGTGAAATTGTGCATAACCTAGAAACTTACTTTTGTGATAAAAAAATGTTGGAAAGAAGTAAGGCATTAATAATTTAATTTCCCGAGAAATACGACCAAACATATTAGAGATACGTTTATTGTGGTAATTCCCACTGACGACTGAATAGATCAAATATTGCTAATTGATTTGTTTTGTCGTATATTTAGGGAAATAACTTTTTTATTTCCCAAGTACAAAAAATTACCAATAAAAATTAGTGACCTGGCAAAATGGAATTATTAAAAATAATTTGAAATAAAGAGGAGAAATTTAGCTTTAAATATGTAAAGCAAAATTTCTGGTTTTCTAGTACTACAAAAATTTTATCCGTTTTAACGCCGTAGCTTGCTGGGCTAATTACTGGAATACGACATCTGACAACGCGGTGCACCGTGAGTTCTCCGGTTTGATTCCCTGTTACTTGTGGAGCGGGGCTGGTGTTTTGATTGGCTGTACGAAATTGGAAGAAAATGTTTATTTTTGCTATTTTATTAATGCTTCCACTTTTCCTTACAACCTTTCATTTTATTAATAAAATTAAATTTAAATTAAGCTACAACACTGTGAATAAATATTCCACCTGATCAAAATTGTAGAAAGTCCAGTGGCATTATTAAAAAGACCGCATATACATAAAATGAAATAAATGTTATAACTCGATTATAATTACGGGATTGTCTCTAGCGCGCTAAGTAGTGGTCCGGTCACATTATGATCCGTGGTCGGGGTCCATAAAGGCCGACTTACCTAAGTCTATGTTTATTACAAGGGTTTATTTTGTAAAACGTAGCTAGATGGTATCATTTTCCCTATTTTATAATATTAACAGACGATATAATGAACCGAATGTGCGTTGACAAATCTTAATAGTATTATAAATGCGAAAGTTTGTACAGATGGATGTATGCTTGTTACTTTTTAACTCCGTAGTTTCTGAACAGAAACAAAATAAACTTGAATTTTTTTTAATTCAAAATCGAAATAGTATCTGGGAATTACCATCCAATTTTTTATGATTTTCATTAAGTACCTATTTGATTACGAACTTTTGTCTGCGAGAAAAATTTTTTAACTTGGATTTTATCTTGCATTAACAGGACACGTCTTTGTACATGGACTCGTTTTTATAATTAAATTTTTTGTAAAAAATTAAATATAATAAAATATATCAATGTTGAATAAAAATATATCATCGTATCAATTAACAGATTTGTTTGATAAGTCATAATGAGGGATCCAGCGTATAAATATAAAATATATATTTAGCTTTAGTTCAATTTTCTGAAAACAATGTAAGGAAATTGTTAACATTTCCAGAACTGGAGACGATATGACACTGTCTGAAGATAGATTTAAAATCTACTCTACAATCATGTCGAAGGAGATTTATTATGAGTTTAACGAGTCGCAATGATGTAAAATAAAGGTAATTTATTTTTATAATAAACAAAAATACGATTCCATTGGCCGTGGTAAATTAAACGCCAGTATTATGCCTAAGTGCAACTGTTTATTTAATAAGCAAAATCTAGAAGCTGCCTCTATATTGTGCTAATGAATGACATAAGCAATTATGTTTTTTTTTTATTGAAAATCTTCACATACTGGAAGTGTGCTTTCGTATTCTTTGGCTTCTTATTAATTGGCAACCAGGTAAAAAAACATGACGAAAAAAACACTTTTACTTCTAATTACCATAAAAGAATAAAACGAATGAATAATTACCTAGTAAGAATAAGTTCATGTCGTATAATTTTTCTAAGGAAGTTGTTTGCGCAGCGGTAGAGTAATGGAGTCCGACATCAGAAATTACTGGGTTTCAATCTCGGAATGAGTCTTTTTTTCACTTAAATGTAACAACGAAAATATAACCTACTAGTTATATTCCGATATCAAACATCGCTAACAATAACAATATCTCTATTTTTCGTTTTAAACATTTCCAAAAAATGAGTACATTTTTATTACAGCGTCATCTACAACGTTAAAATTGTTAATTCCTGGTTCCGAGGAGCCGCATTTACATTTGTACAACCAACAACATACCAGCAAAACCATGTAATTAATTGTTCTAATAATAATCTTTTTCCTAAATAAATGACGATAGTTATATTTCCGTGATCTAATACTAGTTATATGTAAATTTCTTGAAGAAGTTCTATAAATCCCTGCAATTGTTTTCTTTAGACTTATGAATATGAAATAAATATTTGTATCTTTCTAATTTATAAAAAAAGACTACAAAATATTAAGGCATTGAAAATATAAAATATCTATTTCAACGTTAATTATAAAATTAGATATAATACGTATGTAATATTTGTTTTTGATGGACAATTCTCGTCAAGAATCAACAAGATTTCATATTAATGCACTAACCAGAGATAGAAAAAATATTCCCATTCTTCGGTGCTAATGACCTCATTCTCAACAAATTCAAGTTTTCTTATTTATAGGCTAAATATCAAAAAGTAAAATTTTAAAGAAGATAAAGAAAGGTTGAAAGAGAATGCATAAACATCATATTGAATAGACATTAAGTTATTAGAATGATTCTCAGAGTGAGACAAACTTTCAAAAAACTTTATTCATAAGAATATAAGATTTAGTATTATTTATTTTAATTTTATGCAATAGGTATATAACGTGAGTCCAAAATGACATATTTTCTATATAAAATTATATGTCGGATGACGGTGCAAACATTTAAACGATGACTAAGAATATTTTTTTCCCAAATAAAATTATACACTTCATATATACAACTACCAATGGTGGAAAGTTTAATATTTCACTACCTTTATTATTTTCATAATAATGCAAATTAGCTCATCTATAAAATTTACCGAATAATCTATTACAGACTCAAAAGTTATCAGACTAGCTATTTGCATAATGATCTTCGTTCTAAATGCGCAGCAGAAATTTATCTTCATTTCGTGATTTAGATGAGTAAATGAAAAGTTTCTTCCCTGAAACGTGACTGAATTGTAAGTTGTAGAAATACTTGAAGTTTAGTAATTGAATGATAATCATTGTTGATTGTTTTATTAAAAAGATAAGGTAAATGTTTTAAGTAAGAGTACGTTTAGAGATTTATACCTTTGCAACGAAAATACTTTTTTAACAACGAGGTTGTTGAGGTAAGTGATAAATGTTTTTATAGTATGATGTCATTTACCTTAAATAGAGTTTATTTAATAAGCAAATTGGTTTGAAAGAAGAAATATTTTCTTTAATGTATTTGAAGAAAACAGTTCATCTTGATATTTTTCTAAAAAGGTGTGTTTATCGCCATTTAAATTTTGTCTATTGTCCGTTTAAGTGACGTAAAAATTTGTCTTCAACTTCCTTTTTTGTACAACGTGCATAAAACTTTGAGGTTAAAAAAATATATTCATAAATAATATTTTAAGTGTGATTTGAAGCCGCAGTACGGGCATTCTGCACATTAACATTTAAGGGTTCTGGTTATTTATACTAACATATTTAGAAATAGTAATGCCATTTCTTGCAACATAAATTACAAAGTTATTTTCCATGGTTATAAAAGATCGCGAATTTCTTAAAAAAAACATTTCCTGTTAAATCTTAAAAGTTTCCTGTTCAATTTACTATACAGTAACGCTGTTTTCTTTATTATTTTCATTTTATCGAAGTTAAAAAGAAAAACGACGCATATTTTCGTAGTTGTCATTAGCCATATCTCTAAAAAAAGATATGTCCATAAAATTAAAAAGAATAGTATTGGAATTGTTTTAAATCAACCTTTCACTCGATGCTCCACATTATATATCAAATTAAAAAAAATTAAATAACATTTGGCAACCATAATTTATTTATATGAATATTATTAAAGTTAACTTTTGTCACACATGCTTGCTAACTATGCTAAATTTGAAGTTTTGTGTCAAACTGTCTCTGAGAAAAACGATTGCGACCGCTTGCGATCTATTGCGAAACGATTGCGATCTCACATATGTGAGACATAGAAATAGTCACAAACTATTAAAACCAAATTTAATCCAGATCCGTCTAACAATTTAGGTTCTATATTTTGCAAGGAACATATAAAGACACACACACACGTAGATATTTTTAAACGAATTCAAAAAGAGCGGAGGTTCTCAATTCGACAGTATTTTTTGTTGTGTATGTTATCTCATATATCCGGCAGTCGTTAAGCAATTTGGATGACTTTTTATTTTGAAGGGTGTACCGCTAATGTGTAATATGAGGATTTGGTTAGAATTTAACAATAGAGACTGAATGTATTCTATGGAACTCCTCAACCGTGTGCAACAATGGTGCCATGACCGTGTTTGTATGACACAGATCTAAAGATAATATATTAACACATTCTTTAAAATGTTTAAACAATTAACAGCTATGTAAATTAAGTGAAACGTAGAACTCATATGTGTGTGGGTGTGCATGTCTATACGTGAGAGAGTAGCAGTAATTTTCAAATTGATTTATGACCGCAAACGATATTTTGACGCAAATTTTCTAAGTGTTTAGATTTTCATTAAATTAAATTTCTTAGTGCACTTTTAATTCGATGGTTATTTGAAGTCGGTTAGATTTTTAGGTACAAAGTTTTATTTTAAATTTTATGTATACCAATACTTACTATTGTTGGCGAGTACTGTAAAACATAGGAAGTCTATTGGTTTCTAAGAGCCGCGTAGTCAAACGAAAAATTCCTTACCTACCTACATATATTCATACCCATATATGTAACAGACAATCAGTAATATGTGGATCGTTTGTGTCGTTCAACTGAATGTTTTCGAAATGTTTAAATATTTTTGATTAACAAAAATAATGCTACTTTTAAAGCCATAAACAATAACTTTATCAATAACAGAATTTTAAATAAATTGTACAGTTTCTGTATTACTATTTTTTATTAAATATATTTACTAGGTATATAATATATTAATAGGTACTGTTAATACGTGTTCGAAGAAATTATAAAGGTCACTGCAATAGTGATTTTCAGTGGCAGCTTTTTATTTTTAATTTCTACGGACAATTGCCTGTAACTTTAAATACCGATTACAACCTTTATTTATAACGAGGAAGATTTACTTCTTTAACGTTCATTCATTTTACCTATAAAGTTTTATAATCATTGGATTAATAGTTAAGACAATTGTCATATATGATTTAGCAAGATCAAATTTGAAATACGTTAATAGATACTAACTCTATAATTATTGGATATCTTTAAAGAAATATTCAAATTAAAAAATATTCTGTGAAAAGCAACTGTATAAGATTGGGTAAATTATTTTCTCCGATTTATGTTTGTTTCATTCAAATACAGGAATACTAGCTTGAATGCTGAACAAGATATAGCTGTGCTGTACAATATATCCTTTTGAATTAATTATAAGCTTCAACGCGATAACAAGTCTTTTAAATGAGACTATGAATACTGGAGAATAAAGTATCAATGATTATACGTATTACATTAGAAACTTTAGGAAAACTAAACAGAAGTTATAAACTTTATATTTTTTTTGAGATATATTTTTAGTTCAGACGAGGATAAACGAGGATTTAGGATATAGCAGGTTGGTAGGAAATTGTGTACAGGGACATATAAGAGCATGAAGCAACTGGAGTATGAATGGAGGGTTAGGTAAATATGTACAGTGCTCCAGATGCTTAAGAGTTTTACATGTTTTAAAACATGAAATAATTTGGATGTTAAGTGGGTAGGTAGATAAATATGTACAGACTTACACAAAGATATGAGGCATTGACTATGTTACAGGGGATAATATTTCTAAACATAAATAAATTTTATAAGTATTGTTTCACTTAGTGATTATGGAAAGAAGTATTTTCATAATTTATTTATGTTCAAAATTAATATTGTACTGTAGAATTTCTAACTAACCGTAGTTTTATTTTCAACGCCTTTCTTACAAGGTAATTATTTAAAATCCCTTAAGTTTTTTTGTTACAAAGTTTTAATCCTATTAAAGAATTAGGGTATAGCGCCAATAAGCGAATAAAATAGCGTATAAACGAATAAGCTGGAAAATATAAAATATTCAGAGACAGAATATTCAATGAAAACAATTCCATGTTACAAAGAATCATAACCTAGTAGGACTCCTATTGAATATTATTTGAACTTACAAACAGCTATATTCTTCGTTATCCTTAAATATTTGATTTTAGTCCAAAACACTAAAAAAATTAGAAAGAAGGCCATGTTTGTTCATAATATTTAAATATTTGGTTTTGATCGAAAACAGTAGTAAATGGGAAATAATTTATGGAGTGACGTAATAAAAGGATATTTATAATATATTATATTATATAGATATTTATATAGATATTTATAACCTTTTATTACGTGATACAATTTTCGCACGCACACTCACCCGCACGTATGGTATCGTAACGCTCAGCCCTGTGCTTACCCAATGTCATTACAACATTGATACCGCTGCCGGTGCGTAGCGCGGGACATGGGCGCCTTTTAAGTAAATAATCGGAGTAGAATGATATTAATATTTAAGTGGGGCGGAGTTATTTTCCAAGTATAGTTTATATTTGAGCATTTTTTTTATAATTTTAAATTAAGTTCTTTCTTTATTATTCAGTACGTCTGTGCAAAACATACGACATAAAATTAAAAAAAAAAAGATATTTGATACCGTTATAATTAAGCATTTCGAACGAACCATATTCCATTTTATGGAATAAGAAAAACAAAAATGTCGAGTGCTCAATTTGTCAAAAATGTTACAAATCTTTTATAATATAAATATTTTTAAATATAAGCTATATGAATATATGCTGGTTATTATGTTTTATTACTGTGCAAAATGTTCAGTTACGAGGTCAGGCAGTTTCTGAAAAAAAAATATTATGACAGACGAAGAGACGGAAAATTGAGTGATCTTATAAGGGTGTTGTTTTTAATTTTGAGATACAGAATCTTAAAAAAATAATGTTTGCGCCATTATATTGGTTGCTTTAAATTATTCGCTGGTAACCGTAAGAATATGTGATATGCTTTGTTCGAAATACATCCATTAACAATTAATTCCTTTTTGTTGTGATTAATTCTTAAATTGAATGTTAAAATAAATTAAAAAGGCAGCCCATTTTAATAAAACCATGTTAATACTTCATGAACGCATAGCCTAGCGCGAACAGATTGTAAATAATATTGCCACGTGCCTCAGTAATTTGGCAAAATATAGTCAATTAGTAAAGAAATCCTCACAAAGACTCTTTGAAATTCCAAATACAATAAAGTGAGCTCCGGCTTTGTAGTGCAAATAAAATATTCAAGACGAATGTCAATAAATATTAACAGGAAAAGCTTATTTGTACTTTCTGTTGTCTTCTACATGAATGAGATATTAGGAACCAGTATTATTATATCTTGACTATATTTGTAGGTCGTCTCGATTGTCTGGATTGATATTATGTTAATGAAACAAAATTATTAAAGCAGAACTTTGTTTTTATTAATTGAATAAAAGGATGTAACAGATGTTGGTGGGGAGATTGGGTTAATTCCACAAAGTTTCGTTGATATTTGAAGGCATTCTAATGCCGTATAACTTCATGTTTCAGAAATATGAAGGATCCGAATATACTTTTGCATTGGTAAGTCAATTTAACAGCCCGTGTAAAACTCCTGGGTGCTTCAAATTTTTGAAATTCGTACTTTACATCTAAAACATATATGCACTTCATTTAACTTTTCCTTTGTGAAAATATCAAAATAGTTGTTAAATAAAAATATTATATCATTTTTTGACGACTCATTAGTAACGTAGGATTTAAATTTGTGAATTGGAAAAATTAAAAATTCTCAAAACTTTCATTTATAACATTTTATTAACCAACTTTGCGATGCATATTTGTGTTTCTACTGTTATGTGATTTCATATATCTGAATACGTTTTTATGTTTGTCCTAAAATTTTTTTGCGATTAATTTCTCCTTATAAGGTACCCTTTATACCACAATATGTTCGCCCGCAAGACGAACAAAAAAAATTACTGGTCTCCACAATAGATCTCCATGGGTACTTGCCACTTTTTTCAGTCTGTTTTGTGAGTTTTCTTGCCCCAGTTTCTTGCTATCTATTTGCTCAGAACTTACGTTCTCCTAGTGATGCAGTTTTCAGTAATAGATTATATTTATCCAGAAAGCGTTTATGTATCAAACATTAGTATAGATGCTCAGGTACTAAAGCTAGGTTAATATCCGTGAGACGTGTCTTGAGCGCTGATAGATATGAACCAATATGATTTCGGCGACGACACATTACAATAATACACTTCACTAACACATTTGTTGGAGACTTGTCCAAAATCAATCGTGGAATTTAAGAACATTACAAAACATAAAAATAAAATAATATTTCTCCTTGAAATTTAACTTAGTTTTAAAAATAATTACGAAACGAACATACATTTTGAGCGTATAACTTTTAATTAATTTAAAGAAAACTCAGATTTTTTCATCAGCAAAAGTATATATATATATATATATATATATATATATATATATATATATATATAAATATACATATATATACGGAACGTTACTTTATTTAATTTTTAACTACTGTACTTTAAACCACAATTATAAAGTGTCGAAGAAGCTTTATAGCTAAATATATTTACTTGCTAAGTGTAAAATTTATTTCCATAAATATTTATTAATTTTCAGAATAAAAATTATTGACATAATGTTCTACAACATTACGATTATCAGCAACAAGTATTGTATGTGTCAACAAGTTTATTGCGTGTTATCTATTGATGACAGATATATGTCTCCGTGAACATTTTGGAATTTATTAAGTTTTCGTGTGCGCGCATTATGCGCTTTTTAGTATTTATATTCACTATTCTACTCCTGTAAAAGATAACCTAATTATTAACAAACTATTTTATTATCTAGAATAAGTATCATTCACATGAAAAAAAATCATTCAACTCTATGTAGCTATTTAAGCATTAAAGAAAAGTAAACAAATATATAAACTGTCAACTTTTCATTTTTTTACTTTAGTAAGTATATAGTTTAATTGATTAGATATTGTAAATTTAATAAGTCAACTTAAAATAATTCAAACAATAATTTTCTTTTGCTAAAATTATTTCCACATCTCCTTAAAGAAATGTAGCAAGCATATTATATCTAACCGAAAAATTGCTTTCTTACTTTCTGAAAAGAATAAACAACAAATAAGTAAAGGATTACAGTTCCGTCCGCAGAACACTTAATTCAAACAACAAAGCCAACGTCGACGAGAGCACTTATCGTCCACATTTGTATTGTCTCCTTGTTTCCTTTAAAACGTTAAAATGGCCATTTGTCGCCGCTTAAACAGCTTTTCATTTCATTTCCACCGCTCTAAGGGCGGCGGTAATAAAAGTTCATTTGAGTTTTCCCGAACACCCTCGTAAATCTGTGGAAAGTGTTCGGCTGTAATGAAGTACAATACATCTACAGCCCAACACTTTACAAAGCTGTTATTACTTGCAAACTATTTCTCTGAAACCAGTTGGAAATTTGAAATTTGGTAAAATAATAAAGCGTATTATTTAGTACAAATGTCAATAACTAATAATTAAAAATATTTGTATGCAAATTTGGGGAGAGAGTAAGTAATCGTTTGAATGAGCTAGTTACAATACGCGCTACGCGGAAATAAAGCAAATGGATGAACTTGCTATTATTTTAAATAAAATTAATATAAACGTTTAACACATGTTTTACAATATTTCATTAAAAATAAAATACAGAAGACGAGCGAGAATAGCAGGGTATTGAAATCCTTAATCCATTATCATCGACCATTATGGGGATGTAAAATGTATCATAAGAGTTAATAAAATATAGTTCATTGTTTTCTGAAATGGCGAAGGAACCATAATTTATGCATTTTAGCTCTATTTATGATTTTGTTTATTACAGTTTTCTCTATAATTTATACATATTTTTGTGTATAATTTATATATAATGTAGCGTCGAGTTTGATTTTAAAACGGCTTTTAGTATATTTTTACCGTTATTAATACTTAAATATATAACTGTAATTTACGTGTAGAAATAATCATTCCGTGCACACTTTTCACACGTGACTATCCCAAGAAAAAACTTTATATTCTCGTTGATATTTACAATTTATTTCATTTTTTACCCATAAATGTTTTTATCATCATAATCGTTATATTTAACTAATCAATATATATGAGGAAATATAAAAAAAACGTAATAAGCTATTACATACAATATAATGTAATTGCTCACTTTTGTAGCCATTTCACAACATAACGCGATCTTTTTTAATTATTCAGATACTTTTTTTTTTAAATAAAACGTTATTTGTTTTCTATGACCTCAATCAAGAGCCAAACTTTATTTTTGGTTTACATAACCTGAGATCAAATTTCCCTTGCACACCGAAGTTTTATAACAATTACTGAAAGTTAAGTAAGTTATCTAGATCCAATTTTCCTTGCATACCACAGTTTGCTAGCCATACCGGAAGTTAAATAAGTTATCTAGATCAAATTTGTCTTGCAGGCTATAGTTTTCTAACGATTTGGTCTCTCCATGCTTGAATTCGGCTTGCACCCTCCTACTGTCTTTTTTCGCTCAGACTCACGATGCTTTCACTTCGTGCATGCCTCAAGCCGATAATCAATTCTTCCAAGCCAAGCAACAAGTCACGCCCACGTTTTTTGCTTGCACATTCGAATCTGCCGCCAATTCTGAACATACCAGCACATACAACGTCACATCCGTTTTGACAAACATTTGTCGAATCGGTAAATTTTGTATTTCCTTTCATTTATTTTATTAAGTGAGTAATAATTTTATTACAAGTGTGCCATAACTCTAAAGATAAAAAGCTTACCGGTAGTTTTGACTTAACAGTTATATAGCTCAGTTTTATTTATTTCCATCATTTAGTTTATCATATGCACAATAATGTAATTTCGTGAGTAATGTATATCGGGATTTGACAACGAAAAGTTCTTCATCTTTAAGTTATCCTACTCGGATGGAAACAAAATAAAAACGTCTTTTATCAACTTAAAAACAGTGCGAAGCGTTGTCAATATGAAGATAATATTTTGGTGATATTATTTTGCCACTATTAAATTGCAAATCTAAAGGGAATCTTTAAGTATTACATTGACAATAGAATCTTGAAAGAAATTCGATTCTTTCTGTAAAGTGCTTACTTAAGTAAAAGTATCGACTAAGAGGTGTCGAGAACAAAAATACCGGTGTAAAAAAGTAATTGATTCTGATATGTATGAATGCACTGTCCCTATGTTTGGTATTATAGAAATTGGTAATTACATTGGTAATTTCATATATGACTCACTATTGTAGGCGAATGAATATTTATACAATTAATTATAAAGTAAGCATAAATATACATCGAGATTATTTTATACATAGTGTATCAACCAGTATTTAAAATAATGAGTTTTATTCTGTAAAATATTGTTAATTAAAAAAAATCCGTCATCTGATTCCATTCACATGCTTTTAAACGTAAAACCAAAGTTATTAAGTCACGGACACTAATAGTAAAATAGTCGCTGTTCTGAAATATTTTCCGAAAAACGTTCCCCTATTTGTTGATATTTATATCACTACGGATGCCGTCACTAAATATTGAATGGCTATAGATCATGTAAAGATTTTTGTTCACTGTTTAAATTTCTGACTCAAAAGATACTAACAAAATTCATTTTTAAGCTATTTAGTTCAAGTATTTATAGAAAAACTTTCGTAACCTTTATGTAAATCGTAATTATACTTAAATGAGTTTTGGTCCCAAAGTTAGAAGTAAATTGCTTGATATTCATTTCAATGTAACGATTAAATTTAACGAAAAATTATTTTACGTGGACTGAGGTTAAATATTACTTTGATTGTTCTGTAGCTAGAATACGTCCAATTTCTTTGTTAATTTTTAATCTACCGTGTTTTCCGATATTTTCGCATTTAAATCTCCTTTTGTTTTTTAATTTCTTCGGTAAAAAATAATGTTTTCTGTTTTGTGGTGATTTTAGAATTTTCTAATTCATTATTTAATCTCGTTTTAATTTGTTGGCGATTGTTGGTTAGAATGGAGTTGAAGTCAGAGCGCGGTCTGTTGTCAATTTGGTTAATGCAAATTTAATTCGAACTCAGAGGTTTCAAAAAATTTTAAATGAAAATTCAACCAACGTGGCTTTCAATAATTTCAGGCACTGAACGAATATTTAGTTCGTTTCGTAGTGTTTTATTAGATAATTTTTGTTGAAACATGAGCCTCAAACCCGATTATTTGCTAAAATTTTGCACATTTTTTACACTTATATTTAGTTTAACATTATTTGTAGTTTTACTTATATATATATCATTTATTGTAGTTTTACTTATATTTAGTTTTCCATAGCTGGACGGAAAGTTGCATACTTACATACACTCCTTTATCACATACAGGCAAAATAGTAAGGCATGCAGGTAATATAACTAGTTTATATAGAGTAACTAATAAAATCAGTACCCTTTATTAGAAAAGGAAGAAATTAGGAATGAAAACATAAAAAGTTAAAGGTCACACCCACGCCACTATGGAACACAGTATCGTATTAAAAGTATTTATTCCATAAGCAATTTATTTTATTGTATTAGGTCAACGTATAGAGATAAAAATATTTTCAATGTAAGTAATATTTGTAATTTTTATTTACCACTTAACCTTAAAATCTCTAATTACTAATGTAAGACGCTAGTCTCACTGATAAATAACTAGAACTTTGAAAATATTGAACAAATGATACGAATCTAATCTGTTTACTTACTTCGTAAATATTATTTTACGAGATTTGAGGAATAATAATGAACGAAATTGAAACAAACGTATTCACAATACACCATAATTATGTCTTGTTTATATAATAAATAAACCGTAATGAATATTATTTGATACATTATATTCAAAACTAATATTATCCTTTTGGGAATTTGTTTTTCATGACTTTCCTTATTGTACAAAATAACAATACCTCTTAAGCAGCAAAACAATTACAAGAAAAAAACATTCACAACGCACTGTCAAAACTAAATATATCCGTAGAGACATGAACGATACTATAGTCCTCTTGTACTGCGTGACTTATTCATCGCTCGAATTTATCGATGTATTTGTACCCCCACGGAATTTAATTTACATAATAGTTGGTAAGTTGTGATACAAAATAACAAGATTTTTTAAATAGATCAGATGGTGTGGTTCAACTTAAAAATAACAAATACCGATGGTGGACATTCCTCTTCTCATATTTTAAAAAATCAAACTTCAAATATAAACAAAAATGTCCGTGCCCTAATTCACCATTTTAATTAATAATTTCATATCTAAATGATTGCAATAATAAAAATATTTCAAGATTAATTATGACAATAGTTTCATATACGAAGAAAAACACCATATATTTTAAGGGAGGGACATATTTATTTAATATTAAGGTCATTAAATATATTTGGCGTTAATTTCGTAGAAATTCATCTTCACTTAATTTTTATTTTAGAATTGAAACACACTTATATTAGAAGACCTAAAATACATATGATTATCTTATATAAAGGGGCATGAAGACTTAAAAAGAAGAGAAAATGACACACATGCCAAAAATAATTGCAAAAGTTTTTGAATAAGTCTGAATGGTAGATTTTAACATTTGCTCACTGTGGAATTGCAACATAATTACTTTACTAGCTAGTGAGAGGATGTTTAAAATGGTATATGCGTGTATTTTAACAGACCATCGTGTGTTGAAATTTTTGCTAATAGAATTAAGTTTTTTACCATTTGAATTTGGGAATTATAAAAGCAATAATTTTAATAAATTAAAAACTTTCCAAGTATTACAAGAAAGTTTAAGATAAAGAAAAGAAAAAATCGTGTTATTATCAGTCTACTGGTAATGTTTATAGCATATTTTATAAAATTTCTACATTTAAAGTTATCGGTCTACGATTACTTTTCAAAAGAAAAATATGAAATTAGTAACCTAGGAATTTTTCTTCAATTGCTTCGAGGATGTTATTTATTAGTTAATTTCATGAAGTGTTAAAGTCAAAAAAGTCTATAAAATCGAAAATAAATAGTTCAAACTTGTAAATTAACCACATACAAGGAATCGCTCTTTTTAATTTTTTCATCTCCGTCTGTATGTTCGTACGTGTATCATGCAAGAAGAATCAGACAAGTTTTGAAAATGTTTCGAATGTATTATAATATGAACATCATCACAAAAAATCTGTCAAGTACGAGTAGAACATGAAACATGTGAATTCCGTACACATTTCGATACTTATAAACATTTAAGGGTACATAGTATTTATATTACATTATTTGCAATTATTAATTTAAGGTACATTGTATTTGCATTATATTATTTGCAAATATTAATTTTTCACAATCTAAATATTTTGACCACTATATATATCACAGGCGACAAAATAGCACATATTCCAAAATTTATAAGATCTGAGTTAATCGCTTTTTTTTTAAATCCTCTAATCTGATTTCACCAACTCTGTTTTTTTTTAAATTTTGGCAGAGTAGTTTCGGAAATGAGATTGGAAAATACTATATTTTCGGAACATATTTTTAAATGTGCCATTTAAAATAAGATAAAAATATTTTTGTACTTCTCATAACGAACTCTTTTAAACGGTACCCCATACAATGTACAAAATTAAAACAAAAAAATTGTGCGTGTCAGCTCCGTCGCGCGACTGGAGTTTTAGAAGGGGGTAAATAAACGTATATCTTATGATAGTGTAAGAATATACATACATTTATTCAAATTTATTGGATTTGTATTGACACTTTATCAACTAGCATAACATCACCAATAACTGATATTTTTATGTATTGAAAAGTTTTGGAAACTTTATTGTTTGTGACTTTTTTTCTATGTAATAATTTCATTCCTCTCACATAAATAGCCATACAATAAGTTTTCAAATGTGTAGATAATATTATAGAAAATTGTATTCGCAGAACTTATATCATTATGTGTATCTGCAGGAAAGTAGCACCAATTAGAAATCAGTGAGAACTTGCCTTAGCACTGCTTTAATTTAGCAAGTTATTAATATGTATTTTCCCATTTGGTAATTTAAGAATTTCTTACGAAAAATGTAAACTGCATTTTGAGAAGTTATTTATTATTATCTTAAATTTAAATTCAAAAATTCTAATATTGAAATTCAATCTGACTAGCGAAATGATTCCCTTTACATATAGCTAAAATATTGAAATGTGCATTAAAATCAATTTGCATTGGATAGTTCACTTGTTAAAATGTGCATTCAATTACTTTGGAATAGATAGTATAAGCCAGTGACAGCTTTAATTCAGGTTAGTCAAGTTATCAATACACATTTAATTTTCGTGTTTGGTAATTTAACAAATACTTGCAAAAACATATTTTATTCTGACAAATTGAATTCGAGTACATATGATAAATTATATTGTTCTTGAAATGCAGGTATGGTTCAATTTGCCCATACCTAAAACAAAAACGTGCATTAAATTAGTTTGGACTAGATAATACAAACCATTTTTTCACAGGGTTTCATTTTGAAAACCCAATTTCATTGGTTAATACACCATTTCGTTGAATATTTATTTTACCAATCTCTTATCAAATTGTAATGTATTCTTATAGACCTATATTAATAAAGCTTGACAACATAAATGCAACTTTAATACTTAGTAAATAATTCTGGCCATTTTTGTGTATTTGTGTGATCAAAAATTTAAACATTAACATTTTTTAGCTTTTAAATGTTTAAAACAACGCGCTGCACTGCCTTTCTACACACAATAAAATAATGACTATATGATTTATTACTGAAAATTTAACTGTATGTTGTGAAACGTACTCACAATATTACTATTTTTTGGGAAACTTGGTAAATATTAAAAGGTAATTTGGAATACGACCTTCTTAAGAAGGCTGCATTGAACAGAGTAACAGGTGTTTCAACAGTTTCTTCAATTAAAGCCTTCAATGATGTTACCAAAGGTTTTTTTTATTTTGAGATAAATTTTGTTTTCAATCTGCTGCAATATAATGAATAAGAATAAGTAGAAAAGAGAATATGCAATATCTTATACCGGTGTAAGGGTCGGTTCCTATCATTTGTTTAATTAGACAATGCACCTTGCATCCGAAATATTTTTTTATGAAGGTATTTAATAGACGATATTATGTTGATTTGATTTACGTAATTAAAATGTTAGATTAGAGGGAACGTGTATCAAAAATGTTTCAAGATGTATATATAGTTAGAGTCCTGCTTCAAAAGTGTTAACTTATTTTCAATTTCATTTTTAATCTCATTAGGTGATGAGGTGCGTAAGGAAGAAATATTTTCGGACTTTGCGTTAAAATTTTCATCAGATTTTATCTTAAACTGAAAGAGCGAGGAAGAGCTTTCGTTTTTGTCATTAGGCTACAAAATCTTATTAAATGTATCAAATTAAAAACGAACGCCAGTAAGTACCACAAATAAAAATATTTTTAACTTGTTTGTATTTAAAATTTTTAAAAAAAATTTAAAATTTTTAATAAAAAACTGAGCAACTGCCAAACAATTTTAAGATCAAACATTTCAATTTAAATACGTTATACTTACGAAGAACTGGGACGCGAAAAGTGACCCCAAATCAAGGTAGGCAACTTAAAAATGGAAATAAATAGCAGGACGTTATATTTCCCAAAACACATCTGATAATTTTAGAAACCACGAAATTGTCGTCAAAATACAATATGTCGCCTTGCCGGCTAATAAATCGCTTGTCCCTCTCTCTACGCACCGATTCCTACATATACCCATATCCGGTAACAACCCTTCCGGTTTGACATAGTAAATATTTGTTTCTTCGTTTCGCGAATTACGCATATAAAAGACGATTACCGTCTCTTTATTCAATCCTCAACGCCTGTATCTGCGTATCCGCTTCCTAATCTCTGTCGCCTTACTCTTTCGTATGTAGAAATGGAAATGACCGCTTAAATGGTAAATAACTTAAGCACTACAGAAAAAAAATTTCTTTTGAATTTTTGACAGCGCAGGAGGTAAGTATTACCTACTCGTATGTGGGTCGATACAGCATACAAATTAAAAGAAAATATACATGAGAACTTAGTGTAGTTATTAAAGGTTTGAAATAAAATTTATAAATATAAATGATTTATTTGTAACTGGTTTAATTGACATAATATACATATTATATAAATGATCATTAACATTACACAATATAAACGTTATTCATAGTGTTTTTTTTTGTGTAAGTATAATAAAATCGTTATGCAACGGCGTTTACTTGCGCGTCAAAAAAGAAACGACAAAGGATTTAAAAAATTAAACCATTTTATACCTTAGAGGTTTTATCAACATTTTATAAACAGGCATAATAAATGTGTAGTTTACAAGTCAGAATACGCTGGTATATTTTCATATTTCTTTAACTTAATAACGCGGTCACTCGCGGTGAGTTTAGTAAAAATTTTCCGAGTCATTTCTGAACCACTCGTCGATATCTAGTTAAACCTCGTTTGATTATTACTGTTTCATTGGTATCGAAGAGTCTGATAATGGAGCTGGAAGGTAGTCTCGAAATCTCCGCAACAACATGAAGTATCAGTTTCTGTGAGTAGTTTCGTAAAGACGCTTTCTTCCAGAAAATCCCATCTCTCTGAATATAAGGAGGTGTATTACATAAAGAAATAATACATGCTTTGTCATTGTTAATTATGTAATTTCAGTAAAATATGGCGCCCAACTTGACATAAATGATATGTGAATATAATTGTTAATACTTTTATTTTCAATACGTAATTTTGTTCCTTTATTTTTTATGTTATACGCCTAATCTGTGTCTAGCCGTTGACAGAACATATTTATTCAAGCAAATGGCTCCATAATATTCTTGTTTTAGTCATCTTTATTCATAAATAAATAAAAATCCATATAAATTTGCGTTTCCTAAATTTATTCCTTTAATACTTCATACACGTATCAACGTTTTGATTCAACCAATTCATAGGAATATTCAAATATAGCGTAAAAAACAAATAAAATTATCTTGTTTTATAGAAATGCATACTTTATTTTAATTTTCTTTATTTATAAACGTATTGACATTGTATCACAAAACTCTGTACGCTAAGGATATATTTGTGAAAAAAGGTGGGCTTGAAATAAATACTAATATACATACATATATATATATATATATATATATATATATATATATATATATATATATATATATATATATATATATATATATATATATCATTAAACAATTTGTCTGCTTATTTGTTAGTTCGTACACAAAATTTTTATCACGTAAATATTAATGACAAACATATTAATGAAACACTATATCAATAAATTTATAAAGAATGTTTTTCATTCATTTTCATTCGTAACACGTAACATTTTAATTGTGTTTTTATTGCTACGGGAGCAATCTTTTACAGTTAACCCAAGTTACAGTACAATAAAAATATAGGCATAAAGCCATATATTATAACCATATGTAAAAAATTAAATAATATAAACCAAAAAAAGAGACCAAAGAAAACAAAACAAAACGAAAATCTAATTTGATATGTCTATATATCTATATTTTATGTAGTGTAAAGTAAAAAAAACTTAGGTTTATCTTTTGTTCTAGTAATACAATAATTAATAATATTTTAAAAAGTTGGAAATGACAAAATATCATATTACTAACTGCTATTGGCCACTATGACTGAAAATAGGTAAGTAAAAATTCGGTCTAATACGAGTCTGGCCCTTGCGTTGAGGGCTCCGTACCTAGTTTTAAATTAATGTACTTTATTTATCATAACTATTCACTTACATTGACTTCTTAGCCCAATAACAAAATAATAAAAAGATGGAAAACCATATCATTCTAAACATCGGAAAAGTTCTTCTAGAGCCCCTGTGTGGGCTTCTAATAACCCTATTTAGTTTCTGAAATAAAAGATGGGGAAATTTGGTTACATACCTTTCTACCATATTTTTCTTTACATATCTGAAGACATACCACTCAAAATTACGAAAGAAAAATTGTATACCCTTATAAGTAGTAACACGCCCGTATTCACAACTTCATCAGTTGATTGCGATAGATCTTGTGGGGCATTAATTTTAACTAATGAAATGATTTTTTGTGTTTATTAGGCATCACGCAAGTTTGTTTGATATAATTAAACCCAGTTTTCCACGGTTGTCAGTTCAGATTTTTATATCAGTCTTGATTGTCGCTATTTCTAGATCATGATTTAGTCGTCTTTGGTAATACGATATTGATCACCAACGATAATGCGTAATGTCTAGAACTGAAATCTTCAGAGAATTTCTATAGAAGAGTTAGAAGTTTTACTCTAGTATTGTATCGGGAAGTCCATATCGGTTTCCATATAGTTTCACAGATTAGCAGTTTAATTGCATTGACAGCAGTGATAGACACTAAAGTTAGGTGAATAGCGGACCCATCAAGTTTGGACTGGTTTTATTTCTCATAATAACTTTGTGTTTCTTTTTTTTAAATATATTTTAAATAACACTTTTTTAGTAGAAAACAGTTGTTTTTATTAAACATATTGTTTCATTCTAATTGGTTTTTCAGTAAACTTATTAACATAATCTTTGATCGTTTAGAAATTGTCTCATATGTTATACATATAGCAACCATATTTACTATTAAATTTTAAAATGACCTGGATAATAAGACTCCTTAGAACTAAGAAATAAAAGGAAATCTCTGTACGCAAATTAATTTTTTAATATATTTTTTCTTTACTTGTTTTTAAATTCAATATTTTCAAATTATTTCGGTAAATCTTTCCGCGTGTATTTAATAATTATTTATTGCACTTTTTCCTGTACTCCTTTTTTTATGTTATTCAGTATTCGTCATCAAAATTATGCAGTAAATTAGATTTTATTAAATTTAAACTAACCCAAGGACGAATCTTTCAGAAAAACCTTAAAAAGAGCTTAAATTTTCAGTAACCACAAATGTAAAGCTTGATCAAGAAGAAAATTAAAGTAATAAATTCGAAGATCTTTTAAATTTAATTAATGTATTAAACCTAGTGGCTTTATATTTAACTGTAATTCCATAAAATTCAATCTTTTATTGATAAAGGCATACTTTGAGGAAGCCTGATAGAACTTATTGGAAAGCATGTATTTTATATTATTAAAATTAAAGTTTATAAATCGAGCTCTTAAGTTTAATACCAAATTATATAAGATTTGGTAAAAAATATAAAATTGGTGCTATAAATATGCAAGTTTATAGAATTATTTAGAGTGATAGTTTATCTTGATATAACCAGATAATTATAGACAAAAAATGATTTAATTAAACAAAAAAATACCACTTTATTACCACACCTATGAATATTTTAATTTCCATGTTGATGCAAGTATTGCAATAGCAACTTTATAGTTTCACAACTCATGGATACCTAAAATTGGCAAAGATTTCACAAGAATATCACGTACGGAGTTCAGCGCCAAATTAGGACAGAAGCCACGTGCAAAAGTAACGAAAATGTACGAAAGTGCGAACGCAATAAAAATACAAAGACCTTTAGGTGTTACGGAATGTTAAAGAGTATATGGCCAGAACGGTTCCATTTCCAAGTCACCGCTCGACTGACCACCCAATTTTAATTTTTAATTTCTACGTCGTATAAAATGTTTTAAGCGTTCATTACCCTAAAAAAAATATCTACTTGTATTATAATTTGGCCGTTCACATCGTGGTTGAATATATCGTTCATCGAAGGAATACAAATTATCGACCCAAACATGTGAAATGTGCGGACATGAAAACACAATTTTTATTTAGATGGTTTTTTTATTTAGATATCTTGTAGAAAAATATTTCTGTCTGTTTTAAATGGTAAATGTGTATTTATTAATTATTTGTGTCGATATACTCAATTAATGATGTTTAATGATTCCACCATTTTCTTTTTTATTATTTGTAAATTAAATTTAATAGAATTCACTGAGCCAGTGTTGCAAAGGAAGACAAATTAAAAAAAACAGCCAAATACTAATCGAAATAGTTTAATATGAATTTATATGTAATTTGTCTAAAAATTATAAATATAGATATTGATAAAATCGTATAATATGACACTGAACTTCGCAATCGCTGGAGTTTTATTTTAAAATAAAAAAGGTAGAAAACGCGTATATGTATATATATATATATATATATATATATATATATATATATATATATATATATTCATTATGTATGTGTTATTCATGCTATATATTAGAACTTTATTATTATTAAACATAATTTTATTTTATTAAGTCGTAATATCTTAAACATGGATAAACATTTAGAATTGGAAATATTATATTTATGTTACGGCTATTTATGCCCCCGTGAAGTTTGTGTGAAAAGGACTGACATCGTGGTTAATCTTTGTTTTTCTTTGGCATGAAAAAGTAATGAGATTTTTTTTAATTTTAAATTTAAAACTTACATTCTCCGTGGAACGGAAATATTTTAATATTATTTTCTTACGTTGTTTATCATAGGTCTGTGATATAGTAAGTAAAACATTTCTGAAAAATAAATAAACCTGATGCAATCAAGGTAAATGCAACAATATACATGCTCACCTAATCCAATACATAATAAACGTTCATTGACAAAACCTCTCAAAGCCACAATAAAAAAGGAAATAGAACATTCCAGTGGCGCCAAACAACTGCCGAAAAGAAGTCAATAATGGCATGAGGATACAGTACAGTGTTCACTATTATGACGAGTAAATTATATATAATATAATACAATATTTTTCATTTTAGCAGTACAAAGACAAAAGACAAGTAGAAAGGAATTAAAACACTCCATAATAACAAATGTAAAATTTTAAATACTCCAGCTACAAATTTGATAGCTCATCCATTTTACAGAGTGAGTGCGTGTAAGAAATTTCCTGGTAATAAAAGTTACAATAATTCATAAAAACTGGCTAAGTATGCGACTATAATTAAATTGGAATTCCATTTTTGGAATTGTTGATGCAAGTTACCCGAATAATTAGAATAAAAAATTCTGAGCACCTAGAATTATACCTCAATAGCCAAAAGAAAATTACTTGAAGTCATAGTTGTTAAATTGGGCGACGGGCGACACTTTTAGTATATTTTCAAATATTTATATCTTGCGAACGGGGCTAAAAATAAAAAAATTCAAAAATGCAACCACAGTTTTTTTTCAGATTTGTCCAATCATACGCATGGAAGGAGTGCGTAAAAATCTATCCCTTCCCTTTGACCCTATTTCAATTAAAACATTTTGGTTCCGCAGCTACACATATCGTCAATTCCGCATGTGTGCCCGTCCGTCTGTTACACTCTCGTTGTTTTTACACTTATGCGTGAAATTTTTCAAGTATTTTTTTCAAATCGGAAAAATTTGCGGAAATAGATTTTGATGAGTGCTGTCGAATTAAGTTATTTCAAGTAATCCAACTTTGGAACTAAAAAAACTTACGTACGCGGAAATAACGCAATTGGAAATTACTAGACCATTGAGCCTATCAGTGTGCTCGTGATAAATTAGTATGAATGATTAAAATGTGTTTCATTATAATTTATTTAAAAGATACTGAAGACATATTGTAATAGCAAGTCCAACCGTCAGAGTATTAGAATCCTTGTTCAGCTACCACAGAATTTCATGAAGAACTCAGAATATGACATAAGAAATTTTAAAAATATATTTAGTTTTCATATTTTGCATGTATATTATACATGCAAAATAATATATACAATATATTTAGTTTTCATTTCATGCAATGGGTACAAGAACCTAGACCGATAAGCACTATATCGATTTGTTTATGTTTTGCTACATATTACCTGAGATCCCCATTTAAAGAACCTACTTTCAAAATCGTATACTTGTTTGACCGACAAACGGATGGACATAATGGTGGACATTTTTTTCCTACGGAAACTTAGGATGTCGCAATAAAATAGAAAGTCGACATTTACTAACAACATTGTGAAATTTTAAGTAATTTATAATTCCGCAAGCCAATTAGTTCGCCGCTACATGGTTCATATTGCAAGGGAAAAAAGGAATTCTTATAATATCACTCATCTGCCCGGCTGCTTTGAAATTAGGTATAGTTATAAAACATATTATATTGTAATTTGGCTTTTAGTAAAGCATATTATCCTGCGCATAACTTAATAGTTAGCACCTAAATATATGTATGTGATAATTTTATAACTCAAGGGGATATAAGAAGAACGCGACTACTTGTAGTACTGGATATTTTAAAAAAAGCTAATATTATAAGGATATAAAAATATTTTTCTTTATGATTATACTATCCGTATATCTTCAGAGATATTATGAAAAATAAACAGAGAAATATCTTCCACCGCCTTTACTTCCTACACTACTGTTAATCTAAAATGAAGAAAAATTAATCAAGGTTTTTAGGAGCCTACACAAAGATGGTGGGTAAACTATCATGATAATTCTAGTTTTACCGGTATTCATGATATTTTAAATTTCTCGCCTATTAATTTATATTCAATATCAATAAATGCTTATTGCACTAGGGAATCTATATTAGTGATTAATTAGAATCAACACAGTAATTTCATTTTGAAAAGCTAAAGAAAATCTATGTGCGAGCCCGTTTTAAATTAATCATGTCTGCAGTGATAGTTCAAATTCAACGAGGTCTCGATTGTCGATTCGAAATGAGGGAAATATAAATGACGGCAAAGTAATTCTTGACATAATAACAATCTCACTTTAATATTTTTAAAGCTTCAAAGAGGTATTAGAGTAGACAACCAAAGATTACCAACAAGGGTCTCGAGGTAACTAACAGAAACACTTTTATTATATCTGAAGTTATCAATTAGATTACTAACGTGTACTTAAAACATATTTAGATTTTTCAAGAAAAATCTGTTTTAATACATAAAGCGGAAAGGTTTGTCTGTTTATTCATTCATTTGGGCCAATCTCTAGAATCATATGACGGATTTTTACATTTTAGTGTTAACAATTGTATACTCTGAACTACATTATAAGCTATATATCATGAAGGTACAATTTATAGAGTATATTATTGATAAAAAATAAAAGAGAAGTCGGAGCACATTGCTTAAACAGCACAAGGCTGGGAGACTGACTTATTTATTGACTAGTTATGCCGGAGACTTCGTTCGCCTGAAATTCACTGATAGTTATTGTTTAGACAATAATTGTTTTTGAAATACGTGAAATATTAACAGAAGGTGAAAGATGGATACATGAACTAATATGGATTTGCTTAAAAATCAACAGCTGCTCCAACTGACCTGTCAAAACTGTTATGACTATTAATACAATTATCATTTTTATTCCGTTTTTCATTTTTTATTTATTTTTAAAATATCTATGAGCTCGAATTTTATTGAATACGTTAATATATGTTTATGGTATTACCATATCGTAATATATCTATGAGAATAAAGTTTACCAAATACGCTAATAGATGGCGTTAGCCGTACCAATATTGTAACATTCACCAAGTCAGAGTTTTTTAAATCTATAATATCCAAATAAAAAGTATCCGAAGATATAAACTATTGCCATGTGAAATTTTATTGACATCAATCTAGTAAATTTTTCGTGATTAAAAAAGAGATTGATATGAAGAGTGCCAGTTTTTTTTAGGAGTTTTGGCCATCTGTATGGCCAAAAAATTTAAAAATAAGTTTTCTGGCTTCTATTATCATTATATACGCTAATCAATCACCATTTTTATAATCCTCCTCAAAATATCACCTTTTATACAGTTTTGCTCTGTTACAAGTTTATTAAATGAATGGATATACCCCCTGTACGACGACTTATATCGTTTGGCGAATAAGGACGTTTAGCGACCGCGGGGAGAAGGGCAGCTTAAATAATATATTTATGGGCAGATACAACCGGAAGGCAAAACTAGAGAAAAATAATTTTTAATAATTTATCAGAAATACAAAGTTAATCTTTTTGACAGATTCCATAGCGTAAGAGGCGAAAACTTTATTCTAATTTTCTGAAGAAAAAAAGTTGAAATATATATAATATTATTGGTAAAAATGCTCAATAAACATTTTAGGTGGGTTGGATCAATATTTACGTATTATTAGTTTTAATAAGTTTAAACGTTTTTTAAAACCATGATTTGTGAAGAAATACAATGATATACAATTACGGAATGATGGAAAAATATTTTTATTAAGTTTTATATAAACCGTGCAACGTAAAATCATTAATATAAATTGTTTAACATAAATAGAATACGCAATATAAAAGCTTCTTACACACTTAGGCAAGTAAAAACATTTAAGAGTACATATTATTTTTTCTAAGCTATTTACACGCAGTGTTTTTATTAATCTATTTTCATATATCAATATTATTTCGACGTGAAAACATCTATTTGCTCGTTAAATATGTGATAACTGGTCGAACTTTTTTGTGTGTTGAACTCTATACAGATTTCATTCACCAATAACTACGAGACTAATAATGCTATAACATCGGTTAAACTCATAATTAATAGGGAATGTCTATCCATGTTTCTCGTGCAGCATTTGTTTTGTCTGTGAATTTATCGGAATAATGTAGCTGCATACATGTGGTTGTGGCGAATTGACCTTGTGTAAAGTTATGAATTAAATCTAAGGGAAAGGCAGTTTCCAGAGGGATTGGTAATTAAATTATTTATAACACGAAACACCTGTTATGATTTTGTCCCGAGCCTATATCCTGCGCCTTTCGGTGTTTTTTACTGAAAAATATGCTACGTAATATATCAGCTATATACGTTAAACACAGCAAATTTCTTGAAAACTGTATGTTAGCGATTCATCATTATAGTCTTATAGCACACTTGAGGTAACTTTTTAGTCAAATAATTTTAGTAGCTTTAATCATTTCCAAGATAGGAAGGGGATTTCTTCATTTGCTCCCTCTTACATATTTGGATAAACATTTTTTACAACAACTACATATATGCGATTTACGACGCTTTATCACTGACACAAATCTCAAATCTTTGCGTCTAAAATTTCCTCAGGAAAACGGCTGTTAAACATAGACAAATAGACGAACAAGTAAGCGATCTTATAAGGAAGTACCATTATGACATCTTTCCTTTTTAGGTACAAAACCTTAATTTGCTAAACGGAACTTTCATTAGAAACAAACCTAACATAACTTGTTGGTAATAAAGTGAATATACCCTTCCTATACGTAATTAAATTCTATATTAATGAAATATTATTTAACTATTTCAAGAATGATGTTAAATTTTAGTTTAACCACTTTTTATTTTATTTAAAGAGTTTGCTCTTTCCTGAGAAACTTGAAGAAATGTTGTTGATTTTATTACTAGTCATTTAAATTCTACTATCATTTATGTTTTCTAACACATTTGTTATAATTTCAACTTTCTAGCTTATACTGTTTCTAGTAAATTAGTTGATAGACATTAAGATGAAAAGTCAACTGTAATACAAGTGAAGATTTGAATATAAACGTATAGTGTCAGCAGTGAGTGTGCAGCTGATTGCCTGAATTATTAATCAAAATATTTGAGTACTTCTGCTATAGCTAGGAACCTCGAGTTTTTTAATTGATTATGAGATAATAGTTGGAATGAAAAAATTGTAAAAATTTTAAAATGTCGAACTATAAATTAAGAAGAGCCCCAACATTTATTTATAATTTTATAAATTGGGTTATATGGAGTCGAAGCGAGAACTAGACAATGTACAGCTGTAGATTGTCTAAAAGAGGGTTTGATAATAAATACCCTTCTCTTGAACTTTGAAAAGCATAATTATTGACTACACGAGTATTAAATATAGCTTCCTTAAGATATTTTTGTCATAGTATAAATTCATCTCTTACCTCGTATTGGGTGTGTTCACTCGAGACTAAATACACAAGAGTTTAAGAAATATAAGAATTTTTTTAGTGTTGCATTGTAGAGTTCTCCGGTTAAAGCAGATTTGTGATTTATATACATTTCAAAATATAGCATACTTAGCACAAAACTTAGCTTAAATAATTTAAACTTTCACTTCTAAATTCATAGTAAATTAAATTAAAGAAAAGGTATAATAGCAAATTTTATTTGGGTTTAATTTAGTCCTCACTTGGTTTTTTCAAGTGAATATTTCGTTTCAATGGGAATAATAAAATGTTTTATAGAGAAAAATATCAATGATTTTTCTTTGTTTGAAAAAGCTTTACTCTCCATATTTTTATGCATATTTTATAATATGTATGTCGAATATGTCGAGACAAATATATAGACGGGTAATCGAAACAATATTAAAGAGAATCTGCAAAAAGTCTTCCATGAAATTTAAAAGCTTATTTGTAAATTACTTCAAATGGAATTAGTTCGCGAAGAGGTAAGTTTTATCGACACAATGTCAATAAACATAATTCCAGTCAGTAAATGAAGCACATGTGAATTGATAATATGTCACCTAAATAGAAATATATCCTGTTTATAAAATAGCTGGGAAAAAAACTAGAATGTCAAAGAAAAGCTTTTTACAAGAAAAATGTTTTTCCGATGACTTACACTTTATTCCCATTGGGAATTTTTTGAAAGCTTTTAGCTTATCACCATATTATTTTCATGTTCGTAACCTAGCTCCATTGTAACAATGATTTTCTTCCGATTTTCTATTATTTGTCAAGACATATATATATATATATATATATATATATATATATATTTTATATATATATATATATATATATATATATTTATATATGCATAAGTATGCATATACACAAATATATGTATGCATATATACATATACTATTAGAATAGTGACAAATATAAAAATTATAGGTAGTTTTGTTTCGCTTTGATCAGAAATTTATATCGGTTTTCATTTAAGTAATAAGGCATGTGATCTTGTTTATTATTATAATTTTGGTACCTATATAGAAATGTTAAAATTTAAATAAGTTTCGAAGTTATAACAGGATTATACTCTTCATACCTTGGTATTAACAAATTTGTAAGTACGTCACCTAATTTATACATTTTCCATAGATATTGATAGAATGTCTTATGAGACCTTTTAGCTCACCTTTAGAATATAAAGACAAAAACCTATGCATATTTTTAGTTTCCTTAGTTTAGGCTTTATGTTGCCTTATTTACTGTAATTAAAATTTGGGATGATGCGACTATAATGATGCTTTTGAAATATGTTTTAATTTAAGTGATAATATCTCCGAAACTAGTTATGTTGGTACGATAAAATTTATGTTACTAGATAATATGAGTAATTTAATTAATTTCAAAACATTCGGTCTTTAATTTATGATACAAAATAACAATAAAAGTAATTTAAATTTTAAGTTATTTTCTAAGCTGTTGTATGTTCTTATATAGAAAAAATAAACTGAGTTATGAGAAACAGACCTCATATATCGGCTGCAACTAGTTGCGACATTGCTTCTATTGTTCTATGTTGAACCTTGCGATACATCTTCTGCTTCGCTTAGCTTAAAGTTACAGCATCGCTTCTACTACGTTAAGTTGAAAGTTGCGCATAGCTTCTACTATTTTATATTGAGAATTGCGACAAAACTTCTACTATCATGAGATTAAAATAGCTACTATGACATTAACTCTCAGTTTTTTAATTATTTAAACTTTTCACCAATTCAATCAAAAAATTTAAAATTTAGCATAGTAAATTTAAATTTATATTAATAAATTAAAATAAAGATAAGTTAGTACAACGAATTTTATTTGAGTTTTATTTGGTCATCACTTGCTTTTTTCACGTGAATATTTCGTTTCAATGGGAATAATAAAATTTTCTACAGAAAAAAATTAAAATGATTTCTTTTGTTTGAACAAAGCTCTATTCTCCATATTTTAATGCATATATTTTACAGACGCTTTTAAAAGATTGATATGAAAATTTAAACAAAATTTGTGTGTAAATATTATATTAAACCTCTTCAATCCTGATTTATTTCCGCTAACATTCTTTTGCATCGTTATTACACTATATTTACACTATAATTTTCCTGTATTAAAGTTTTATAAAAATACCGTGGTTATTATAAAATAGATCACTATAATTAGATGAATTGTGAAGAAAAAATTGGCTTACGAATTCAACCAAGAAGAAATGTTTGGAAACATTTTGGACAAATTCCATGTTATTACATAGCTAATTAGATCTGATGATATATCATTAAACACGAGATCAAATTGAGGTAAATTCCACCAAATTTAACCAAGATCTCAATCTAAGTAATACTAAAACAGAGCATAAAGAAATGTCCTTGTAGACTGTATATGTCAAACCGAATATAAATCATAATTTGGTTCCAAAAAAGGTTTGGTGATTCTGTGAAGCTGTAAGTGGTATTGATGGTAGACAGTATAAATTTGCTTGGCGTACCTAAGTGCTCCATCGGCAAGCTAAATAGTCGAGTTTTACACTGGCAATATAGCAAATATGGCTTGTTCAGAGATAATCTTCTCTGCTGTTTAGCATTGTTATTACAAAATTAGAAGAAAATGGAATGTTACCAAAAATTAACTTCAGAAAAGATGACTACTTTCAAACATGAATTAAATAACAGAACTTTCTTTTAAACCAGTTGTCCGAAGAAACATTTCCACGTTTATGGAACTATTAAAGCCACGCTCCGATTTTTTAGACTAGGCAAGATTCAAAGCAATTTGTGGTAATTCTGACTAATATTACAAATGCAAAATTTCGAATAGATAAATGGATGTTTTTTATTTTGTAACTCCGTAATTTTCCAATGAATATATACGAAATATGACACATGGGTAGAATATAACCTGAATTATATATAATGTACTCAAATTCTGAAGTATTTTCTGAAGGATAGCATACCTTTCTTACGATGTTTAGTACTTTCTACTTGATCACGCAGTATCGTCTGTAAGGAAAATTGTGTTCTTTCTGCTAATTCATACTTTGCATTCCTCGAACTAAGAGGTCTGGAAGGATAGAATATACAATTTTATCCCTTTCATAAATCTATCACGATAGTGTCCCTGAACGCGAATGGATATGAAAAAAATAAATCATAGTCTGCACTGGCACATA
Source organism: Druceiella hillmani (assembly GCA_039881145.1). Classification (NCBI taxonomy): domain Eukaryota; kingdom Metazoa; phylum Arthropoda; class Insecta; order Lepidoptera; family Hepialidae; genus Druceiella; species Druceiella hillmani. Next base: position 185,698 of record JAYKKI010000085.1, on the reverse strand, counting down.
GGTTACATCACAATAGTCCACGCCAACGACGTTGCAGGCAAAAGATAGTCTATCCAAATTTCAAGATGAAATTTGAAGTGAATATTTATCAAAATATTCAAAGCGATGGATGAAAAATATTAAAGAGTTACGTGTATACTCAAAAAGTACATAGATTCATTATCTATGTACTTTTTGAGTATTTATCTTTTTAATAAATTAATGAAAAATTGCACAAATTTGTTGAAAATTGTAGCCTTGGATCGTAGCGCCGTTTTAACGGTCGATATGTGCGTTGAAATTTTCTGACAAATATAAGTGCCACAAGCTTTAGGCGGTTTTAAAACTGCGGTTTTGTAGGGGATATATTGATGAACTTCACTGGAGAACTAATAAGATTGCAGTTTTACTTATTAGTCAATCAAGGTATTTTATGCTGGGTGTGGAGATACAATCGCGCCCAAATGAGCAGTGCTTTGTGTGAATGTAATTATAAGCATAGACATAGCATGACCATCCCTTTTTAAAGGAAAGATGATAATTTCTATTCTTGCTTCATTCATCACTTCAATATTCTTAATGTTCGAATACCGTGAACCCACGATGGCATGAAATGAACCCACGATTTTTAACATTACACATACTAGACATATTCATAAATGGGATCATATTTTAGATAATAGAGATATGATGCAAGTTACACAAGTATGTTTTTCAAAGAAGAGTGTATGTGTTACAATTTACTCCTAGATTTAATTGTGTATCTTAAAAAACTCATAAACACACGGAGCCGTGCTTTAGAAAAAATTTAAAAATTTCACAAATTATTAAAATATCGCGATATGTGAGAGCAAACTACAACAAAAATCACAAAAATCGAGCATGTATTCGCAGATTATTAAAATTTCAAAACAGTGATACTAAAAACGCTTGGCCCAAGCCCTAAACGAATGTACAGAACTACCCCGAATATAGGTAAAGGAAGCGCGCTCCCACAACTCAAGAACTTGAGTCGATTATAGATGTTCATTTCGTTGCTGATGAGATGGAGAATTTATATATGAATGGAATTTTTACAAAACTACAGTTATTTTTGTGAAAATTTCATTGATTCATTAGTGGACATGTATATTTTAGTATATTTGACACTGACGCAGTGTCAAATAAACTTAAGTATACATATACCCTTATAATATTTCCGCTAAATCATCTTTCTCAGGAAAAGAAATGAACGCAGCTTTCAGTGCATGAATCCTTGACTTTTGTCTTAGATTTTTGAACTTTTATTTTGATTAGTTTTTGTACAAAGACTGCGAAAAATTAATTTGATGAGCACAATTGGAAATTTAAACTGAATGATCTTCTTCTTCCTTCATTGAAAATATGCTGAAAATGCGCTGACGTCTATTAGCTTTTAGCCTTTCATTTAGGCCCAATTCAATCCGGAATCCAAGATAATCCGGAGAGAGTTCGCGAATTGGAAAGACGATTAATTCTCTCGACTTGCAAGTATAAGAAAAAATACTTGTTTTATGAAGAAAATCTTTTTAAAACCAAATTAATAAAGCAAAATCTAAACGAGATAAGCACTATGGAAAATATAGAGCAGAAAACCAGAGAAAAATGCCTGTACAGCAATTAGACCGACCTAGGGCCAAGTATGAGTTGGCAATATTCAACGTTAATATTCGTATGGGAAGTATTTACCTATTGGGTTGAAAATTTTGAATAAATATTATTTTTTTATAGTATTTTGTTTGCACTCCGAAGTCGGATCACTTTTAATTAAAAATAATAAAAATCTTAATTGTGCCTACTGACGTCAAAAATTTAATATATTTTCTCTATGTTCCTTTACAGGGAAAATTAGTCGCGTAGATTTCTTTTGTAACGAATCGCTACCGGCAAAAATATTATTTTTTTCTAAGTATAATGAAAATCTAGAACAAAATAACATTAATTTCACTAATTATTTATTTAAACCAATGACGTTTTCACAACTCGACATAAATTTTTCTATTATTTTCATAAAGCGACTTATTACAGACGTGAGATATTTATTTTACTCATTAAGTGTATTTACAGTTGTTTACAGTTAAACTTATTGTGTTTACACTATACTTTTAACAAAAACCGACATTAAATAAAGGCGTTTGATTACTCATAATTAAGCGTAATTAATTATGATTTGCTCACAACAGGATAAGTAGTAATTATAAATAAATAAAATAAAGATGAAATAGGAAAATATATGGAACAACTTTGAAGGACCCGTAGGATTACGCAGGGTTGCAGGTTTATATAAAATATCCCAAAGTGTGATTAGGATAAACTTATAAAAAAAATTGTTCAGAAGCCGACGAAATAAGCTGATTTATTCTTTACCACGGCGAAAAAGACAATTTTGATGAATTTCTCTTTTTCCATATTCTTTACTAGAATCTAAACGACATTGGTGCACTTCCTCTAGTGGCCTTTTTAAAGCATGCCTAATTCATTTAATTTTTTTATTGATGGTGTGCATATACTTTATTGTATACATTTTCCAACTAAACTTTGAATACGCAATATTTGTTTTTCTATCACGCGGTAAACTTACCGAATTATAAATCAATAAAATCGGCCAAATGCGGATCTAGCTCGCGCATTGAATGTGCATTCCGTATCGAGTTTGAAGTGAAATTACTTTATTTATGATAAGCCGTCATAAATATTAACTTCGCACCCAATAAATGTTTACTAATATAATGTAATATATATATATATATATATATATATATATATATATATATATATATGTACACACACACATATACATATATATACGTATATGTATATATATGTATATGTGTGTGTGTGTATATATATATATATATATATATATATAAATGTATATATACATATATATATATATATATATATATATATATACATATTATTGTGAAAATCTGAAATACTGTGACGTCTAATATAACATCATTTTTATTTTAACCCATGCATTGGCTTCTAATAACACAATTTTTGAAAATAATTCTAGATCAGTAGTTTCGCAAATAAAGGATGTGGGAGGGACATAATATTTTGCATATTTTTCAGTATTTTCCTGAAGAAATACTACCTATAATTAGGAAAGAGATATTTGCCAAATCCTTATAACCTACCCATATAACGAGCAAATGATTTTCCACACTATATATAAAATTTAAAAAATAACTTGGAATAATCAATTTGATTCCCCTCAAACTTCTATACGAAATTTGTTTGGGCGTTAGCTATTGAGTACGTATAAGTTAATACGTTTTTAGCAGGTTAATACGTGTAAGTTAATATTATGTATTAAGTGATTTCTGAGAGGAATAGCTATGACAGACGGATAGATAGACTAGATGGATAGATTTATAAAGGTTCCGCTTTTACGAGAATAAAAAGGCGTGAATATCAATTCATTCAGACCAGGGCAATATTTTATTGTACAAACAAATTACAGATATCATTCCGTTACTCAAGTTTTCCTCCTTCTATCTGTCTGTCGCACCCATTTTTCTCGGAAATTGGTTGACCTAGGAAAGTGAAATTTGGCTTAATGATAAAGTATATTTTCGTGAGTACATTTCAATAGGTATACTTCGAAAGTGTTATTAAAACAATTTTGTAGGAATGAAATAACCTAATTGTTTATTTATTTCATATGCTGTGTGAAACAGTAAATGAAATATTTATATATATATATATATATATATATATATATATATATACACGCAATTTTTCACAGAAACCGTTTGATACGGGAAAGTGAAACTTTTATAATACCGCATATGTTTCAGAATATTAAAAAATGTTTATACGGAAATATTACAGAGAGCCAATGTAGTAATATTTTTTAAAAATTTTATGTATCGTTTGGATTATCCATCTGAAAGAGATTTTAAAACAATTTCTTTTCATTTTATGAAAAAATAATCTGGAGATATTTTTTTCAAATGTCCATAAAATTATCTTCTCCTCGATCGAAAAATTCAGCGAGTTACCTAAAAGATTGGAAAAATATAGCAATAATTATTAATCTAATTGTTCTTGGAAATTTGTGATACTTCTAATAATTTCAAAAATATACACTGTAAAAAAAATTCTTTTTTTTAAACTTGGTTATTATTAAAGTAATAGTAATGGTAGATATTCCTTAATAATTATCACAATTATATAAGGAATAATATTAGTACAATTAAAAATTCGCATCATTCACTGAACCTATTTAAGTTATTAGTTATTATTTAATCACTGAAAGACCAATGACTTCTATTACATATTTACAAGATATGTTCCTTATTATATCAAAAAAATCATGCAAAATGAATATAACCACTTCATAGAGCTATCCGCCCACTAGAGGCAAAAATAGGTCATCACCAAGACAGCCTGCCTACTCAGAGACACGGTCAAGAATTGCCGCGACCTTTTCATTAAGCGAAACAAAAAGAAAAGGTGCGAATGCAGAAAGCTCGGAGGTGGGCGAGGGAGGAAAGTAGGGTAGAAAGTTCGTGCGAGCTTTGAGTGCAGCAAGTGTGTGTCCAGCGGGACTTGGTTAACAATTTATGAGCTTCCAGTCGTATCATTAGCCGGCACTGGAACTCTACCTGGCAGGAGAAAGGGGTCTGATTGGGGTTTGTGTTTATCTGTCTTTTATATTAAAAAGTTTGTATTTCCTTGTAAGACAATATAAAAATTAGACTCAATTCCACCTAGATGTCTTTAGGCGCCATGTCTATTGTATTTACTTAAATCAAGTTTACCACGTTTTCATGAAAGCTATTTTTATATTTCAGAGAATATGACTTATAAATTGTAATATCGCGATGGGAAAAATAATGTTTAGTTTTTTTCTTTATTTTTAAAAGAAATACATAAATTAGATTTTTGACTTATTTTATGTATAAAAAGTCCTTCAACAAATTATTTTAGACAACCTTAATTTTAGATGAAATGGAAGATAATATTTTAGAATGAAAGAATTGATTGTGACGTGTGAAATATTCATTTCTTAGTTTTTTAAATATTTATAAAATCTTTACTTAACTTATAATTTGATTAGATCAATCATATTAAATAAGTTTTCTTCTAAAGTGACGCATCAAAACGTAATTACATAAGATTTATCGTTTGCATGAAAAAATGTATTTTGAAAGTTATTAATTTGATATTAGTCATTAGTTATCAATTACTTTTACATGTCTGTTTCATCGAAATAAATACGATAAAATAATCTAAACTTTAATTTTTCATAATTATTCGTATCATGAGTTCTAAAAATTAGACAGAAAATAAAAAAAAATCTGTAACTGATAATTATTTTGTGAGAATAAATAATAAGTGACCAATGCTGTGATACAACCAAATCTACATTTTAACTTCCATAGCCAGAAATTGCTCTAGGATAGTGTCCTTCAAAATGTTATGGGTACGTAACCCTTAAGAAACCAGTTTCAATTAATGGAAACTTAACATCAAGGGACAACTTAACAAGTAACTGATGAAAAGTATAACTATATATTCGTGATTTTTCTTCTTAATTACAACTTTTAGTAAAATTGTGAATTATGCTAAGTTAATGGGACTTTTACATGTGCCTAGTTTTTGACTAATTTTGATATTAGTTTCCGTATTATTATTCAATAACACCTAAACTCAAATCACAGACGAAAGCAAAGACTTCAAGAAAAAGTTAAAACAAAGTCTTAAAAACAAAGACTTCAGACCGTTGAATAGCAAATGTAACTAATTCACGTCTATGGAAAACTATGTCCTATGGAAACCAAGGACTCCGCTGAACCTACTTTAGGAATCGGTGCTGCAGGGCTTACAACGTTATATAATAATTACCGTTGGAGGAAAAGTCGGGCACCAGTGTACAACTTTTATAGTTTTTCACTTAAATCTTATTGTAAGGAAAATTCCAAAGTATTTTGAAAAATACAGTTGGGGCTGACTGATAAAAATGGAAGAAATAATTTATTATTCGAAAAATATCATGGTTTCAATCTAACTTTGCAATAAATATCTATGTTAATGCATGAATTTTGTCTCTGTATTATAACAGTGTAGAAGAGGCACGTTCAAAGCTATAATTTAGAAACTTCATTTAAAATAATAACAAAATTTGTATTCGTGTGAATTCTCAAATATTATAGTATTTTAGTGTTTCATAGGAAAATGAAAAAAACGTAATATTTTGGTGTCTCTGTGTAAAATTAAATTGGCGTCTGTCTTTCCATGAAACACAGAAATTTGGGACTGTTATAAAAGTAGTTAACTATTAATTTGTTACATCCGGAAGCAAATTTTTTTTTATAGTCATCGTATTGCATATTAAAAGAAAACTTGCTGTAATACAGGTTAAAAACAGGTAAAAAATGTTTATTTAAAACAAATAATACATAAAAAATGTTTATTACAGACAAATAAAACATATTCTGTATTATTTGTTTTAATAAACATTTTTTTACCAAAATTCCTAATAACTTCTAAATATCACGGGTCCCCTCACGACCTCGAAATCGGCAAGAAAAGTATAAAATGCATTTGGGAGTTTCGGTGAAACATTTCCAATAATTTTTTAAATCAATATAATTTTTAATAAATTTTTTATATCAATATAATTTTATCAATATAATAGTAAATGGATTTAAAAAGAATCCCAATCACAATAAATAAAATAGCTATTACTATTAAAAATAAATAAACTGGCTACAACAATTATGAACTGAAAATTAGCTGCAAACAACTACGATGCAAGGATATAATTACTACATTGTTTACAGTTAAAAAGTTGTAGTACATTTTCTAAATATTTTCATCAAATATCTTAAAAGCTTCACTTATTCGGAAACATGTCTTTAGTTGTTGCCACAGTCCATTCAAAAACCGATGATTAAAAAATTATGGTATGCATTTTGGCATTGAAAAAGGAAAAGTGAAGCTACCATGCTCGTTGTTAAGTCTCAATCGACGGTCCTTGTGAAGATTTATCGGTTGCATATGTCATACACTTGTGAAGAAGGGTTTTGTTGAAATTGCATGGGATTTAAGTTAAAAATAAAGAAAAATTAGGCATATTATATCAATCAATACTCATCTTAAAAGCCAAGTGGATAGAGAAACGTATGTGGTTAGAATCAGCTTCTTATCAGTAATAGAGTAATGTTCATGAAATTCCACATGATCGAGTCGAACGGTGCCAGGAACACAACAAATCGTATCGAGAGAGGGCGTTAACGACGAGCGAATGTGTTTGCTGAGTGAACGACTGAACACATTAGAGGTCATCTTCATGAAACAAAACGAAAGGAAAAAAAATTAAAGTTTTGAAAGTGGGGAAAAATTAATGTAGGGTCTAATATCAAGACAATGTTGTTTTAATTATAAATAAATTTCAAGTTATACACAGTGAAATAATGAATAACGTATTGCACAACTTAATTAATCATTATGACTGCTAATGAGCAACAAGATATATTAAAAGTGTTATAAACTATCTCTATGCAACGAATTATTAATATTGATTTGTGTATTATAACGATACAAGTCTTTTAAGTGATGTATCATAGCCTGTAAATTGTAATATATTTGGTACGTATATCACATTTTAATTTAATTTAGCAAGTATAAATGAATTTGTGCGGAGTCACGATTTGAATGAAAACAAAATTAGCAATTATTATAATTCTTTATCTATACCGTTATTGAGCAAATAATATTCGTTAAAACCACAAATAACCGTGGAGGCTTTTGTTACTAATGAAACACGATAAATTAATAACAATTTAACAACGGAAAGCGGTTTTTAAAATAAAATATATTTACAGCACACTTGTTTTGTTTAATTTGATATTGAACAGATACGGTGGTTTGAAAAATTTAATGATCTGTTGAAAAATGAGAGGCAAAATTAACAGCGGCTAGATATTTCATATATTTTCCACGTTGTTGTGATCTGTGTTACGTTTTATCTTCGTAGGCTTTTGTTAATGAAAACTAGCAAATAAAATATGAAATAGGTTCTGTTGGCCATTTAAATGAATGCTTCATCAGATTTGACACTTTATTTGGTACCCTATCGAACAATTTTTCCAGGAGATCGATTTTTCCTCTAAATATTTCTTTGTCTGTAAGGGTTTTTGCCTATAATTTTTTAAGTCAATCTAAGAAAAGTTGTGCAGATTTATAAAATAATTTGTTACCAAAACAAGGGAATGGTCTTGAGTATAAGTCATTTGAGTAAAAGTTATGAAAATAATTATTTTATAGAGAAAAAAACATTTCTTGCTGCGGAACAATTTTAATGATTCTTCTATTGTGTACTTCTAACGCTAATAAGAAGTATATGTCTTTTAAAATAGGAAACTATAGCTTTAAAGCTATACCCTTTGTAGAATATAACTGGTTGAATATCATTTCGGGCGTTTTAAATAGGTGTTAGTCACATTGTCAATAAAGATAAATAAAATGGAAGTATCTGTAACTTCAGAATTTTCATCTTTTAAATACTTTTTTGTTAGTTCCTCTCCACCTATATGAACGAATTTAAGAGAAAATACATGGAATATATTCTGCTTGTAACGAAACATTACCCTATTCATGTGGTATAGTTAGTAGTCAGGGGTTAGATTCAGGGAGTACCGACCTATTATAAGTAATTTAAAAATATTTCACGGAAAGAAACAACTAAAATGTTGGTACGACTTGCAATAAAACGTCTGGATATGAGGACAATTGTATCATTAGAATAATCTTAAAAAAAAAAATCACTATCCGTAAGGTAATTTTTACGTAACGTAAATCGCATAATTTAAGAGTGACGATGAAGATAATTATAAGTGATTCTATTTTACTTGTAGGCTTGTATAATTCCATAACCTTTTAAAATTTTAATAAATTGCATTATCCCATCACAAATGTTAGAGTGAATACAAATGTCGATTCACTGCCGGTAAAAATATTAGAAACTAAATGTTATAATTTCTGATAATGAACTACCGGTTAAGAGAAATATTATTAATTTTGCGGATGTACTCATATTTTATATTATAATAATCAATTAGTATTAAAAAAATAGGATTACTCATATGGGCATCGAAAATTTAATTATTGAAATACCTCGTGTTTTATAACATTTAAATATTCGATTCTATTAGTCACAGATTAGTTAACCAAAAAATATTTATATAGTGCTAAGTAGTTTAGCATATGTTTTTCGTGAGTGAGTGGTCGTAAATATTTTATATCAATAGTTAAGGATTTGGATCGGATTAAATATCAATTGCGAAAGACTAATCGATCATAATTTTAATTGGCAGTGTTGAGTAAATGATATTAATCTTTGCGTTTTCAGCAAAAACTCTTTCAAGGATCTTCATAATTTTCTTGCGATTAAGGAAAAAATCTTCATTTCCCAAACGCTTCTATTATCATTAAGTGACTATGGAGAATTTTTTTCATCCTGTTCTTAATGTACAATATTAAAACAAGTAATGCATTCGGTATATCGTTGACCTCAAATGGCTTACAATCCTCGATAAGAATTAAGGTATTAATAAAAATTTCAAGACCAAATTATAGCACTGACACTTAAAAACTTGTCTGCTCACGACCCTAGGATGCACTCTGAAAGCCTATTCAGCCCACTTATTTTCAAACATACCTCCAGCTCTCATGAAAAATCCTTTACTGTTTAAACAGCAAATATTGTGAATCAATCGAAAGATATCCCCGTCAAATGCCCTAAATAATTCATTGAAAAAGTATTATATCTTCTAAACCGCTGTTCTTTTGTGTCTTTATCCTTTTTTTCTTTCGTCTTAACTCATTGCAATATTTGTATTCTAATTTTTGTGTTGTTAAAATATTATTTTTATCATTATTTATTAAAGTTTTATCTTTTTTTGTACAAAACTTACATTATGCATCAAAACTTCTTTTGCAGTCTACCAAACAACCAATTTTTAAATACTTATTTTTATGGTTGACCAGAAGATATTGTTCCTGTAGTAAGAATTTCACCATGTACACTGTAAATTAAAGTTGTTAAATAAATAAATGATTTATGAATAAATGATTTAATGGATCATTCAGCGCAAGTATTAAAATTGGTTTACCATCAATTTAAACTTAATCATCTGTGAAATATTTCATAGAAAAATAATTTTATTGTTGTAACGATAGGCTGAATTAAGGTCAACAAATTTTACAGACTTTCTTTTCCGAACCTTACGAAGCGTCGTCTTGCGACTGTGTAAATTTCAAAACAAGTTATGAATCCATGTTAATTATTTTCTAACCCAATTTGAGATCGTACTTATGACATAAAGATACGTACTTGTGCAATTTTGATCTTCATGTATAATCTCTTTCAATTTACAATATAAAATATCGTGATTTTTTTTAAACTTTACATACATGTACTGACTACAATATAATGTTACTGAATTAAATATATAATTTTAAAGTAAAGAAAAACTTATAAGATTTTTTGTGGAATCGTTTCCACTTGGTGTAGCTTTATCTCCAAAAACATTTGCCTTCGTAAGTTTTGCAAAGTTCGTCTTACAAATTCGCCATAAAGTTTCCTTTTATACAAAACATGTTTTCAAAATCTGTCGAGCTTCTAAATAAGTTTGGTGTGTAACATAGTGGTTATAAATATCGGGGTAGCCACAAGAGAGAAATATGTGGAATGAAAAGTTATCTAATTAGTTCCTTGTACATGATATTTGTAAGTGAAGACGAGGGCGGCAAATGAATAAACTGGAAATTTAATTTCATTCATGTCATGTTTATGCTTCAATTCATTACATTTATATTTTTCATTACATTCAATTACAATTATATTTTTAAAGCTAAAAAAAGGGCGGCAGATAGCAGTACATAAAATATTAAGAATACTTCGAAGTCATAACTATTATTTTGTAATTATAGTTATGACTTCGACGTGAAAATACTTAATAATATTGTTTCACTTTTAGTAATATTACTTTTAACGAACGTATTCTGCACAAAATCTAATCTAAAATCATTTTGGGCGGAAGCTCTTTTAACATATTTATAAAAATAGCTGAAAGTATTACAATTGTTTAAAGAAGTACGTAATGCAACCTTAGTATCAATCAGAGTTTATTAACCCAGTCGATCTCCAAATATATAAAATATATTTAACTACCTTCCAAATTATTAGTTATTCCCTTTTAGTATGAATTACAAGGTGGTCATAAAATTGATATCTGGGGACCATGCTTAATAAAGATTTATTAAAAACACCTTAATATTCAAAATTCTAGGTTTTTACATTAGGAGAATTTCTACGAAATTCGGCTAAAATTAGTTTCCAGATTCTCAAATATTATTTTTAAAAATAAATAGATATGTACGTGTGGAAATAGTCATCTATTGTTGATAAAAATTGATTCCGCATCAGTAAATTATTTTTATACATATTCTATTTTGGTCTTCAAAAGTATGAAAACCCTATTTATCCCATGTAAATTAAAATAAATATGTTATTTTTTATTAATTTCCTAAAAAAGAAATATAAGAATAAAATATACGTATATATGGGTAGTACACAAAGGTCCATTTCACAACTTTAAATCTCGTTAATTAAGTTACAAACTCGCCGTCATTACCTGAAGCTTCTAGGAAAATGAGGGGAGATTGTAACGAAAGCCTTAAGATAGCGAATTAAAGGGAAAATGGGTATCTGTCTAATTAAAGTCGTTTAACATCGCTTTAATTAGTTCATTTGAAAATTTTAATGAGGTGATTAAATGATCACTTTCGTGTTTTCAAGAATTTTGAAGGGTATTTTTTTCCGCTTTGGTTATAAAACCACAAGACAATTAAATACAGAATGTTTTAGTATTTTAATGGTTTCAAGCAAACTTAAATAGCAAACTTAAGTATTCTTTTACTATTGTAAAACTGTAAAAGAATAATATATTCAAGTAATTCTATAAAGTCTTAGTTGAACACTTGGTCACAATTGGTTTAAATTCAAGAGATTAGGGTGCCGTGTCTTACAGACGGACAGACAGAAGCAACGAAATTATCGGAGTCCGGTTTTTCGTTCACTTATGGAATCTTAAAATCACTTTGGAAACTACACAAATGCCAAAATCCAATTCTTAATATACAGAAAACGAAAACAATTATAAAAACAAGTCTCACTTGTTTTATTATGTCTTCGTGTTCATTTATTAAATTGAATTATTTTCTTTACGTTTGTCATTATATTTCTTTTCAAAAAATATTAAAATGTGATTTTGGTGCGATTGTTAAGGAATATATATTTACGCTGGACAGAAATGTATTAATCCAAATTACTTTATATAAATAGATAATTTTAGATCCATTAAAAAACCATTTCATTTAATGAAGTAATATTTTAACGAGAATCTACTGAGAAATGTATTAATCTAAAAAAAAAAGCAAAAATTTTAAACAATATAATTTGCCCAAATTAATATAATAATAATAAATAGGTAATAGATTACATAAGCTTACATAATTAAGCTTTCGAATTGTTAAAAATCTAGTCACGAGCGCCCGAAGCTCATAGCGTTTTAAAAAATAGTGAAGCAAATGAAACTTTCAAACGGGCCACAAAAATAATCTTGACAAATTTTTCACATTTTCAGAAGTCGTTATATGCTAACTTAATAACGAAAATTTAAAAACGTATGTTAAACACCATTGTTAATTACAAGTTTCTCATACGTTTTGGAATTTCGAGCGTACTTTAAATTCGTTGCTTTTGAAAGGTTAAGAATATTTTCTAGCTGAATCTCTTGGCAATATTTCCAATGGCACATATTTGCGGTAACGTTACGATTTGTCGTAACCTATGATATGAAATTTAATTGTGGTGATTAAAAACGATCGTGTTCAGAATCGTGTTCAGAATCACAAGGCAAATGTTCCGTAATTACATCAATGTAAAATTATAATTATCCTGGAGGGTTAAGATAAGTATGAACGAATAATAGACAAAATGTATACGATTTTCTTTTTACTTCATAGTAGTTCTCCATCCTGGATTTGACCAAAACATCACTCACGTATTTGCCCGTTTCTCCGTCTATCCTTGCATCCGTCTTAGCAGTTTTTTACAAATTTCAAGTTTCTAACTTAAAATTTGCCTTAGTGTCAAAATATACTAGCTCACCTACAAGTCCTATTGACTTATAATTAACACTTCAAAAAGTTCTAAGAAATTTTCAGAAGGGTCAAATTAAGTAACCAAATATTATCTCTGTGGTGTAAAATATAATTTGAAAAAGTTGTAAACATTTAAAAATTTATTTTAGAATTTCATAAAATACGGTTTAAGAGATATTGCTAAAAACATCTTCAAACTTTTTTTAGAATCCCTTTGACATGAAAGCTTAAAATTACATATTTATAAAGTACACTTATCCGCGAATCCTTAGATAGGAAACACCCAAAAGTATTCATATGGAAATTTTGAAGAGGGTAAAATTTTTAGTAAGAGATTAGATTTCAATTGAATTTTTTTTAGAATTTTATGTGAGAGGATTTCAGAGATATTATTTAAAATATCCAAAAAAAACATGTCTCCTTCACAGCTATCTTCAAAATTTTAATAGTCAAAATTTAAAAAAAAATACAATGTTGCTAAAAGTTTACCATAAAGTTGGCTGGAAAATTATAACGATGATTCTAAATATCATCGTTTTGAGATACTAAAGATATTATTTTTTTTTCTTCTTAAATATTCTTGATAAAAAAATGCAAGCTTTTATGCAAATAAGTCTTTTACAATTCCGTAATTAAACTCGGAATCTTTTTAGTTTCGCCACGTCTGTCTTTCTGTCCGGTCACCGCCGTTTTACTCACAGACTATTAGTGTTATATTATGACAATTTGCATAGTTATACATATTTACAAGGCCTATGAAGTTAACAATAAAATATTTTTAAATAAAAAAAGTACTTTTTAGGATACTTATTTTAGATGTAGAATAGCTTACTGCATTATCTAGAATATAATTGAATAGGTCTTTCAAAAATAGTAGCAGTAAATTATGAATACTTTTCGGTACAGATATCCATTTACGAATCGTTTCGCGTGATCGTTTTTCATTAGAGTTACGTGTAATTTAGTAAAAGAAATGTCGTTGTATTGTGAATTAAAGAATACACTTAAAATTCCTTTAAAAATATCTGATAATGTACCTTAAATTTTTTCCGAAAATTTTCATAAGATATTAATTTTAAATAATAGTGTAATACTTGTATTTATAATAAAAAATTATCAGTAATTAATAACAATAACCACATCTTTTAAAACAAAATTATTTCACGAAATATGCTAAAGTGGAAAGAAGACACGTTTCAAAATAAATGTGCAATTAATTTTCCCAAGCATAATATTGTCTTATACAGATATTTACTGACAATTGTTATTATCATACATGTACGCACAGCGAAAAAATGTGAAAAGTTTTCAAAGAAACTAAGTGAGTAAGGGAATGCAAAGCGCACGCGTGCCCGCACGCACGCATGCACTCTCGCACACACGCCCGCACGCACTTGCACACACACACACACATACACACACACACACACACACACACATATATATATATATATATGTCTATATGTATATATATATATATATATATATAGATAATGATAGTTGTTCTACTTATATTCAACTTTTGTATTTAATAACAAGTAAAAGAAAAAACCCTTAAATCTGAAATTCAAGTAAAAAAAAACTGTATATTACTAGAGTTTTTAATATCTTTTTGAGTTTTATTTTATGTATTAAAGAAGTAATATTTTTATTTTCGAGAAATATATTACCGAAGCAAATTGTGTTTCGAGTTTTCGTGCTTTCAATATTTTTGTCTACAGCAATCGGCCTACCATTTAATTTCTCACTAATGGACAAAATTCAAAATTTATAATCGTTTCATATGTATTGTACATAGTAACTGACATAGTTCTGAAAACAAAAAAAATTATGTTATTAAAAAATAATTTAGAAGGAATGCGAAAGGAGCTATGTTTTATTGATTTTTTTATGTTTCAACCCACGTAAAAAAATAATCCGAGAATTTAAAAATTATTCTCTTAAAAATTATTAGCAACCTAAAAGTACCGACCATTTCTCGTGGACATTTATCAATAGATCAAAGAAAGCTTTTATACAAGATCCTACGACACGAATTTATATTTTAAGACTTTTTTAGTGAGCATTCGCTTCCATTTTATAAGAAATTATCTGCAATTGTTATGTGCCGTTGTGTATAAATAAAGTAAAACTTAAAATAAGAAAGTTTATATATTAACGAAATTTTTATGAGAAACAATATTTGTATGAAAATAAAAAAGAAGTCGAGAAATTTGGAATTTTTTTAGGTTATGTGCTCATTCAACATCTACCAACAACCAGCTGAAGTATTCAACATCAACAGTCTTAAAAATAGAATCAAAACTGTCAAAAAATATATCTTAATCTATTTAAAAACATATAATTGTTTTAAGTAATAACTATTAAAATTCGTTCCGGTCTCATCCTTTCTTGCTTTTTAATTTTTTTTCAATAAGTAAAATGAAGAAATATTTAATAATGTAAAGGAATAATACTATGAAGGTCTAGGAAATAACGAGATTCTAATTCTGTCTAGTAAACAAAACAGTCAGAACCAGTGATAACTGCTTGACAAACAGGAGCACGCTGTGAGGTTCAGTTGATTTTAAATCGCCATTTACTTCGGTTGTGTTTTTTAGGTAGGACTAAAATGCTACATTTAAAAGTTCTGCAATA
This sequence comes from Druceiella hillmani, assembly GCA_039881145.1. Classification (NCBI taxonomy): domain Eukaryota; kingdom Metazoa; phylum Arthropoda; class Insecta; order Lepidoptera; family Hepialidae; genus Druceiella; species Druceiella hillmani. The sequence continues at coordinate 169,879 of JAYKKI010000085.1, read as the reverse complement.
TGTCAATTGAAAATTTGGCCCTTTACTCGTGAAGAAACGTGAATCTCCCAATATATTTCTGACACAAAAAGGCATTCAATGTACTTGATAACAATATCATCACCAAAAATTTAAAAAAAACCCGTCAAAGCAAGTCCAAATTTAAGGATATGCTCATAATGTTTTTCGACTTAGAGTATAATTTTAGAAAAATTGGTTCCAGAGTGCATAAGAGCTATACAGCAATGTCGTAAAGAAGTTTGATAAGATCTAGAGAATAAGTCAGAAACAAACTGTCGTTGATATGAAAAAGTAGCTCCATTTTTCAACAGAAAAATGAGAAATGCAAATTTTGTAAAGAAATATTTGACTGACTAACACATTACCGCACTTGAATATTCCAATGTTCGCTCGATTTAGCACAGTATGAGTTTTATGTTTCCCCAAAAGTTTAATCAACGTTTAAAATGGCAGACTTTGGGTCATTTGATGTCGTAAAAAAGAAATCGGTAGATGTATTGAAACGCCTGAAGGAAATCGAAAAAATCGATTTTCTTCAGGCGTTTCATTTCAATATATCCCTTTGACCTAATCCATGCCTTTGACCCGTAAAAAACAAAAATTTAGCAATGTGAGTATATCGAAAAAAACAAACATTAAATTTTCAATAGACATATATAAAGGTGAGTTATTTAATCGTTTTATATTATGGTATAATATCTTTATATTACGGTACTGGTCTGGTCAATTACATACTCTTACTAAATGTAATTAATTATGTACTAATATTTGTTAACAGTAATGGTTATTTATGTAAAGATCCATACGTTTTTATAATAAATATTCATGAGTTCGGCAACAATACGATATCCAGCAATAATACTTTTATTCATCATTTTTTTTTTAAGTTTTCCTGCTCTTTTAACAACGAATTTAATTTTTCACTGTTATATGTTTTGGCTTATTTTTACTGCTCTCTTTTTTTAAAGGATAGAATAAATATATATAGCTATATTTCAAAGTAGAATATATGTAATCTATCTGCAAGATTTAATTGAAATTGAAACGCTTTTGCGCAACTGAAACATGAAAGAAATACGAATAAACAAATAAGAAGTCCATGTTTCACTGTTATTATATTAGTAGGAACTATAAATGTATAACATTCTATGAAACCGACAATATTTATAAAATTTTAGTCTTCTTAATTAACTTGTTTGATCTTTATTAAATTAAGTATTATATATAGTTTTAGATAAATAGTTGCCTTCTTTGGAAGATTTACGTTGAAATAGTATCGTGCTTAGTTATTAGAATACTGAAATAGACAGCTTTCGCTACTTCACCTTAATATATTATTGAAGATAATCAGATTAAAATGAATTAACTAGTTATTACTGAGACGTAAACATATTACTTCATTTTGGTAAGCAAATATATTGTTTATTTACGTTTGCCAGGATTGATTGTGGTAATAGGTTGATGTTGCTTCAGGTGTTTTTATTCTCTCTCTTCATTTAATATTTTCAGCTGTACACATTCATAGGTGTGTCATGTGAGAATGAGGAAAAAATTGTTATGAGCCACATCTATTGTTTAGATATACAATAAGTTATGAATATTAAAGTTTGCGCCTTTTTGAAGTTTCGTCATAAATAAAGACTCGGTATAAGTCCCACTATCACTATCTCATAATTTATACACTGGTAGACTTTGATTTATACAATTTTGCGAATAGACGCTTCGAATCTGCTTTCAATTTAGTGTGTAGTCAAATTTTAAATATTATTTTTTCAATAATACACTACACATGTAATTCATTGTCGATTTTTTTCACGCATCTTTAAACTTAAACTTATAATTAAAATCATTTAAAAATTGAAACTCGTATCCTAAAAAAATTTAAAAATTTAATGGAACTGGAACCGAACAACTTACAAAACATTTTTATCGATCCACAGATGGTACCTATTGTTTTCAATTATAATTATAAAATAATTTCTTGGGTAAAGGCAATAAACTAAATTTCTGCAATTCAAAATAAAAATAAAAATTCAAAATAAAATCATTAGCAGGTTGCACACATCCAATAAAGATAAATAATCGCAGCAGTAATTTCTCTCTAAGCCATAACTATTGTTATATGTTGGACAACTCAGATTTCAGAAGTCATTTTCTGATATAACTTGAATATGTTTGTAGCTGTTAATGAAAATTTTAGAGGATTGACGATATTTTTAATTTCACTTTTCAATCATAGGAAGGATTGTTTCCCTGTTTGTTGTGCTGCCTTCGTTATGTATATTGTTTCTTCCATATTTTTGTCAACCACTATAATAAAAAAACGGTCATGTGCGAGATTGATTTCGTGATCTAAATCTAAATCGCGCTCTAAATCTCCACAACAAATATGGTAATATTTCTTTTTTGGAGAATTTAATTTGCGTTTCAAATTTCCTTATAAAAGTTTTTTAAATATTAGCCATTAGGATATCTGCGGGTTAATAAGCATATTACTAAGCAATATTTTAAACTTCTCCGTCAAGCAGTTTAAAAAAAACGTATGGGATAGCCAGGCAGTCGTTTTTTCCTTTTGAAATCAAAATCTTAAAAATCACCAATGTAATGAAATAGATTGAATGAAAACTATAAATATTTATTTTAATCATGCTATTATTTGCTTGTGTACGATTTGATGATTGATTCAACTATCTTTCACAGATACACAAAGACTTTCTTAATTTAAACAATTGCTCCTAATTTGAAGGTGACATAGATAGGTGTTAACAGAGATCCAATTATTAATATATAAGCGCCAGTGTAAAGCAAATTAAGCTAAAGAACACAAGCTAAGTTATGTGCTTGTTATCATATACGGTTCTAATATTATAAGTTATTAAAAAGATGTAAATTTAACAGAAGCAACTGAATTTCAGGATATTGAGTACCCAAAATAAGTTCCATGACCTTAAACTTTTACTGAACTTTTACTTCTCAACCCCTTCATCGTAAACGTGCAGTTTTAATGACCGTTTTGAACAATTATACAAAATATTCAAGCTCATTTCAGGGGAGAAAATCTTTCAAGGACTTTCTGAAGGTAACGTTGAAAATTCATCTCTATACCAGCGATCCTGCCTTTTTCAAATCTCTCACAACGTGGCGAGCGTTATAGAATTTTAACCGTATATTTCAATTGAGTTAAAGTTTAACTTTTGACGCTGAAACCCTATAGAAATTTAGTTTGCGGTATGTTTTTCCAGAAAAAGGAGGTTTTATGAACAACGGATTACGTGTTTGAAATAAATTGGATTTGGATTGTAAAACTACGCTTCTGTCATTGTGACTTAAAATTTATGTGGTCCAGACAATAATATAATAAGCTAAGGATTGTACGCATTGAATTCCAATTTAATTGGCCAAAAATATTTCGATGGGCAAGTATATTGTGATATATTTTGTTTCTGAAACGATTCTGAAAGATTCTGAAACGAGTTTTTCTCACTATTTTCAATATTTATGTCTCGCTATAACATATATTTTGTAAGTTTCCTAATTTTTAAACATCTATCTGTCTGTGATGACAATAATTTTCTCTCTTATTTCGTTTATATTTATTCCTTTATTCTAATGATAAGGGTAATTTAACACTTATAAATCAGCGAGTAATTCAGTTCGAGTTTAGATTAACCATTATATTACACTTTATAACCTTTCTTCGTCAAGACTTATTTCAGAAAGAACTTCACTAATTTAGTTTCACTCCTACTGAGATCATATTACGAAATAAAACTGAGAAAACATATTTGTAAAAAAGCAGAGATAAGAACAAAGGAAAATTTACACTGTACACAAAACTGTGGTAAATTGTATTACTCATAAAATAAATAATTATAGAACATTTAAGTAAAAAACAATGTATTTTTAGATATCGACCGTAAAAGAAATTTAATTTAGCCAAACAACTGTAGTAACTTTTAATTGCATAGTGCTGGTTACTGAAACGTGTTTGGCATTGGTCGATTGTAAATATAAACGTGATCACGAGATTTTACTCAAATGAGACACGAAGCAGATTATTGTGTTTAATAATCCAGGTATGTATATATGTTTATATGTAAGAATAATATTTATCTTTTGAGCGTCCTCAGTTACGATGAAGTTACGATCAATGTAATATTGCGGCGATGAAGTTACGATTCATGTAATATGGCGGCAAAGATGTTATGATTTATGTAAGAGTCGGAACTTTATCCATTTTGAAAAAATTAAAAAATCAGTAAGGTTGTCAATTTTAGTACCAAATTGGAGGATTTTATGAGTGGGATTGAAAAAATGTTATATGTTGCGTATACCAATTCGGTAATGATCAATTTCAACCGAGCTGTCAACCGACAATTTTAACCAAGCTTTGGTTTTCAACCTTTAATTATTAGATAAAATTCGTTAAAAGTCTTAAAATAATATAGGGAAAAGCATGGTTTATTCCACTAAAATTATCTAATATTTAATCTAATATTTGGTAACTTTCAGAATATTTTATTATAAGGTGCAAATTAGCGAAGTGCACTCATTTAATGAAAGTTAGTGTCAAGTTTTAAAGTGCTTTACAAACAAGTGGCTGAATTTAAATCGACTTCAAACCCTTTACGTTTTAAATGATCGTTCTAGAGCAATCAGTGACTTTGATTGGCTTAGTAATTTAACGTTTCTATAATTTCATCAAAACCTTAAATCGTAAAAATAGCTTTAAAAAGAATAATTTAAAATGTATTTGCAAAATATGCATTTTAAACATGTTTTTTAAAAGTTTTTGAAAATAAATATAACTTCAGGCTACTTTTCTAATTCAATTTGAAACGTAAATATTTTTTTTTCCATGAAATATAATTCGTTTTCCAAAAATATTAGGGAAAAGAAAAACTGTTGTGAACTTTGTACATGAAACTAGATAATAATTTAAATATTTAAGGGTATGAAGTGTTTCTCTTAAACTATATGTAAATGTTAAAATTATTGATATATTTTTCACAGTGGTGTCAAAGTCACAGTGGTGGTAAAGTGAATTTATTAAAAATCTATAAAACCTACGAGAACCACTACAGTTTTTCTGTAACTTAATAGTTCAATTCCACTAATACTGTTTTCTCATGATTTTTGATTCGAAATAGCGCAATATATATAAGCGGAAAAAAAACTTTATTGGCATATAAATATTTTGAAATATTATTTATTACAAAATGTGAGTTGAACATGATCTATTGCTACGCCAAATTTCAGGAAACTTCGTCAAACGTTTTCTTTGAAAATTGGCTGTGATATACTTAATGATTTTTAAAGTTTAAAGTTTCCTTTTTTTACTCTTAAAGTGCAAAACCCTAAAAATTAGTAAGGGCTTAAAATTTAATACCTTTAAAATTTAATGCCTTTAATAATTCCTCAAAGACGATTTCATTCAAATTGATCTGTGTCGTGTACAGGCTGCAATCGTATAGAAAATTAAAAGATATGTCAACTCAAGGTTTTCCGAAAATACATCGCAAAGCGGTAATGAGAGCGTTAAAAGTAATATCGATTAGCTGAATTAATAAATAAATTGTTATGAAAAGTTCGTTATACAAGTTAAATAGACATAATGACTCCAATATCTTAATATCTACCTGACAGAAATTCCAGTACTCACACACATACTTACATCACATGTACATGAGTTTAATATATATATATATATATATATATATATATATATATATATATATATATGCAGCAACTATTTAGTTTCCACTCTTAGTTTTGCCCAACTCAGACTAGCAGTTCAATACGTTATGAAATATCAAATCGTAGTTATTACCAAACTAAAATAAATGCTTGTTTGTAAATTTTTAGTTATCGAATAATATTACCCGTCATCGGATTTTTAGCTGTTTATTTTAAATGCAAGATTTTGTTTTGTATTAAATACCATTATATGTATATTTCGTGGTATTTAATTTGTTACCAAGCACATATCGTCGCCATATTGATTTCGTCGTAACGTCATATAACCTAGGATACTCGTACGATCAGTACAAATCATTATTAAAATTGGTGCAGTAATGTGGGCGCTACGATAGAACAACCAAACAAACATACACTTGTAACGAAACGTCTGCGGAAGTATGTTAAACACTAAATCAAATGCAAAAAGTTCGCAGCATCTGTTGTTCCGACTCTCGTTTTCTGTTAGTTTAAACTTTCATACAATAAAGTTTTGTCGCTATGCCATGCAGATGTGACTTGTTACAACAGTTTCACTAGGCCATGTTTGAGTAGATGCAAACTGTGCATATATTAAACTAATATAGAGAGGAAACAAATGTTACTTTAAACAAGCTGCATGCCACGGAATGGCTTTGCGAGAAATGACATATTGTTACATAACTTTATTCAAGCATTCATTTCAAATTAGGTGCTTACATGAGGAGTACGAGGGTAGTTTTTATAATTTATATCTCACTGTTTCGTGTATAATGATACATGTAAAAGAGTCAGTTGTTCGATAAAGTCAATAAAATATATAGATATAGTCAAAAAAAGTATTTTTGATCTTAATAAAGAAATATTAGAAAAGGCTAATTTAAAGACTCTTTTAACAATAGAAGAAGTATTTTCGTCATAGCTTGTCATGTATCTTAGAAATATGTATTGCCAGCAAAAATTAGTATCTTTAGCATGGTTTTTTTTTATATATAGAATGCGATTATTCTCTAAACTAATAACACCGTCGCAATATCTATCTATAAATAAAATGTAATCCTGGATACACACACACACACACACACATATATATATATATATATATATATATATATATATATATATATATATATATATATATATATATATTTATTTATTTATTTATTTATTTATTGCTCCATTATATGAAATATACGCAAGCTCAATTTGTTAATTATTCATTGGTCTATTGGAGGGTTATTAAGTAACAAATTTTCAAATTTTTACAATTACAATATTAGTAATAGGCAACACCGGGGACGCTTTATCACACCAGAGGCATCTGCTAATAGAAATCAGTCTAAAAGTACGTTTTCAGTTATCAAAAAAGTACAGACGGATATTTTTACGAGTGTTTCATTACAGTTACTGAAAAAATTGTTTTTGTTCACTCGAGCCTAGCATTCGATATGGTTTTATGACATTTCTCTTTAGAGTTTCTGAAGTCGACACATCAGTGACGACATAAGTGACTATACCTAATAGCGCTATAACGATTACATTGAACGTGTTGATAAGCTAAATATGCGATTTACAGGGAACTTAGAAACATTATTGGCCTTAAAAACATATAGGCTCCTTGTTCATTTACTTAAAGTCAGTTTAGTTTTTTTCTTTTTAGGTAAGAAACCTTGAAAAATGAAGTTATTATATTTTTCTTTCCGACTTACATTAGCTTATGTTACATTAGTACCAGATTGTGCTTTTTTACTTTAATTTCCTAAGAGTTTTTTCTGATAGATTCTACCAATTTCTTCACAATTTTCATAAATTTGCGTGACAGTATGAAATAGGAGTAAGATGACATATTTCTGAATTTTGAATGAAAAATTAATTTATAACCAGGTGGACAAATCAAAATAAAAAGAAATCGATGAATACTTCAAGATCTGGCAATTAATCACCAATTACGTTGAAGACCATTTACGATGTAATTTACACACTTTGTAACATCACTTATAAAAGTGTATTTGTTAAGTACAAGTTTCATTTTGAGAGTAAAATATAAATATAACCATATTGTAGTCGAGTTCAGCAACAAAAATTTACCCTTATTTGGTCGGTTTTTGCAGTTACAAAGAAACTTTCACGGAGATTACTTCGGCATATGAGGTAACCAAACTCCATTTCCAGCGGGGCGGATTGTAAAAGTTTCCTTTTTAAATTTGCTTGGAGATCGAAACCCTGGGGTATACACGCGATGTAAAATAACAATTTAATGTTAAATAAGATATAGTTAATATAACAGTTAAATAAGATATTCTGTTTGGGGCATAAGTCGCGGTCTCTTGAGCTGAAATTAATTGTTTGGTGGGCAGTATGACCCACTATTTTCAAAATAATAATGCCATTATTTTCAAAATTATATTTCAAGAGTACTCTGAGTATTTTATCATCAGTTATATGTATATAATTGTTATATGTATCCCTTTGATGACACGCCGCCAATGTACGTCGCCAAGTGACTGTATAGTTCACGACATTCACCGGGTTTGAGTATAAATTAATGAGGATTAGAGTACCTTGCCTTGAAGAGGAATAAAAAATAATTTTGTTAAAAGAAATTAAACTAAAAATTAGAAAAAAAACGTATGAACGAATAGACCATGTTTACATAGAAAGGTGGACTTTGTGCACTATCTGCGGATACCGTCTAAAGTCACGTGTACTGGGTGTATTTACATGATCCCACTAAAATATGGAGTAAGTTTTCATTGGAATTTGATTTTATGCATAAAAAATTGTAGTATAAATAAATACCAAGTTGCAAATAATTTTTTCTAGTGGATTTAGATTTTTTTGCCTTATTTAGTAAATCTGTATCAAAATTTGGTATCAATTTAAATTTGAAATTTTAAACCAGTACGTTTGTATAATATTTTCTTACACAGCTTTTCTTTAAATTACACTTTGCCTTTAGTTGTACATTATATAAATTACAAAACATGAAAATTTGTATATTAATAAGTGTCTCATTATTCTGCTAAAATTTAATTTTTATCTCAAAAAATTACAGAGATGTCGAAATAAATGTTTAATATAAATTGGGCGCTACCGATTTTTTTCAATGATGCGGTGTAATCTTAGTTTTTATAGCTCTGTGTATTTGTATTTTCAAACTAATTTCATCACAGAAATATAACAATGGAAGATTTTTCCTCTACCCGTAAATAAAGCAATTTGAAAAAAAATAATTGGGCCCATTATTATAATTATTATTTTCACTGAGTCCTAATATAAAATAAAATGATGTGTGTATTAAGATTTGAAATTTTAAAAGGGTTTTGAAAGAGTCGGTGAAATCGGTACAACATTGTTTCATCTGGCCATAAATTTAAGCTAAAATATATAGCTTTGTTAAAAATTGCCTCAAAACGGCCAAAAATCAAAGCTGTGAAGGGAAACTTATTATATTTGTCTTTTTTATTTTCATTCTCAAAATAAAATATTAATTCAATCAGATTCATTAATTTTTATGTTATTTAAATTAAACTAACAAAGTGCAAAGATGTTTCTAATATAATAATCAAACTAACTTCAAAGAAATAACTTATATATATATATATATATACATATATATATATATATATATATATATATATATATATATATATATATGTATATATATATATATATGAACACACATATACAATACAATCAAGTCCACGAATTTACAGGTTAATTTATAATTTAATTTAGTTTGAAAGGTCTTTATTAAATAATAATATTCTTGAACCATGAACAAAAGGGGAAAAATGCTAAGATTTTAACACCACTTTATTAATTATGAGCAAAAGAAAGAATACGTGCTTTAGGTAATTAGAACTAATTATGACTGCGATTTCTCACGTAAGAACTAGGGACATAATTTAATACCAAACTCAACATTAACTGGTCATGAACATGATTAATAATTGACACGAGGAAAAACATGACCAAATTCAATTTCCGTCCAATGTGAAGGGAATTATATCTAACGATACCTATTGGAAAATCTACAACAATCTTCTTTTTTACTCTACAGGCAGGAGACCGTGAGTGTGTTTACAACGAAATAAATTTGTATCATCTTCTTTAAAATTAATCAGACATTAAATGAAACAATTATTACTGACGTCATTTTTCTGTGGATAATTTTGCAAATAGTGAAAAAGTCAAGGCTTAAGTGGTTTCCACAGAACTACAGTATGAGAAAGTGCAATTGTAATACAATTTATTTGGTTTACAACAGTCATATTTCATGTTACTAAACCAATAAATGAAACGAAATATCTTGTATGGCATATATATGCCGAGATTGACTCCGCTACCGCCATTCGCGGTCGCCCCCACCGACTTCCCGCCAAATATTTCCATCCATACTCTTTAAAAAAGAGGATGAGATAGTGGCGCTTTGTATATTTGTGCTGAGTTACTGAAGATTAAAACTAGTTTTACAGAAAAAGTCACCCATATGGATGCGATTACCTCCCCATAACCGCCATCGATTTTTAAAACATGATGGGTACGAACGTTTCAGAATATTTCTTGACAAAGTATTAAGGAACCAAATCGCACTCGATAAACGAGACGGCCACGCCTTTGAATGCATTACGTGAAAGGAAAGTCGACATCGAGTACCAGATCTTCTACTTTGTGAGTTAATGTTCCTCAAAAATTATTTATATTAAAACGAAGCTGTGATTGGTTGAAGCAATTAGTAAGTGGTGGCGAGAAGTGGATTACTCGTAAATACATTAAAATCTCACAAAATCGAATTTCAGTATTGAGACGTGAATTGAATACAAGAAACTAAACGCTGAGCAGCTGATGAAATATCAAAGGTGTTATAATTTATAGTAAAGTTCAGGTGGATCTACGATGAATACAGAGACCGGCTCTCATTACTTACACCAACTATTTAACATGCTAAGTTGTTAATAGGACTACGTTTATTTTTTCCAAGGTAACGTCAGACCACGTACCGTAAAACATACTTTTAAAAAATTACAGAAGTTGGATTGAGTCTTGCTAGTACCTCTACCTTTTCAACCAATATTTTGCCACCAAAATATAATTTGTTAGGAAACTTAAGCAATATTGTACAAAAAAAACGTTAGTTTATAAGACTTCGCCAATTAATCGAAGCTAACAGATTTTTAGTCTGATGGTATAGTTAGTCCTTTTCAAATAGTGGTATTTAACAGATAAAGATAGTGTACACATAACCCGATTTTTTATTACATTTACGTTATAAATTATGTTTGTAATAATAAACCGGAGTATAAAGTCGGTTTGATGGTAGTTTTGAAAAAAATCTATTAATTCGGCACGATTTGTAGCCCAAGTTCTCAAAAAGGTTAAATATAAAGGAACCAAAGTATAAATGGTAACTAAACTAATCTACACAACTAGATAATTTTCAAGAAAACACATTTTAAGTGATAACTAAACTAAACTACACTACTAGAAAACTAGATCAAGGGAAACAAAGTGTAAATGACAGCTGGACCAAATTACACAACTAAATTACTAGATTTAGAAAAAGAACTGGCAAACGATAATTACACTATATAAAATAATTAGATAACTGGAGAAAAGGAAACAAGTCGCAAGTGATAAGTGGATTACACCACAAGATTAGGTCATTAAACTAAGGAAAACAAATTGTAAATGATAAATTGTAAACGATCACTGAACAAAACTACATAACTAGAAAACTAAACTAAAGGAAATATACTGTAGATGACGATATGCAATTAAAGAGAATGAAATTAATTTTTCAGAAAAATATTATGCTATATATGGAATTATCATATTGAAAAGAATCTGAAATTGCTATTAAATGTAATTAAAAGTATCGTAATAAAACATAATTGATAAATAGTAATATTCACAATTAAATGAACCTACGTGATGTAGTATTATTTCTACTATCTTTAAGTTCTTTACCACAACCTAGGTTTCGTTGTATTACAACATCTTCAGGTGGGCTATTAGCAAAGATAATAACCCACCTGAAGATGTTGTAATACAACGAAACCTAGGTCCTGGTAAAGAACTTAAAGATAGTAGAAATAATGCTACATTACGTACTTTCATTTAATTGTGAATAATGAATTTCTACAAAATTAACGCCAAATATATTCAATATCGTAATATATAAATATAGAATCGTCTATACATCTTTTTTTTTTGGACCTTCGCTGGGTCCTTCCTTAAAATTTATATTAGCAATGAAATAATATATTTCACTTACTATCTTGCCAACTCGCATGTTGAGCCCATAGCCATCCCTTGAGACCTAACTTAATAGAGTAAGACAAATGAGTTAAGAATGTTTCCTTAAATACTTGATTCATTTATCCTAAACATATTGTATTTAAAACTTAAAAATTATTTTATATGTGTATTAACTTGAACACATTCCACTCTTTTCACGTAAATACTATAAATTACGAAAATATTTATTAAATTGTTATAAATTTTGGCAAACTAAGAAATGCAAAATATTTTAAAGGCGTTTAGTACGATGTTTTCGCGCATAGAGAAGGGGAATAAATTATATAATTAAATTTAATATTCCCAACACCGTTGCTTCTTTTATTGTGTTATGGACAGCATGGTAGAAGTCGTTAATGTTTTATGAAGATTTGATATTCGGCTCAGAAAATACAAATCTCAGAAAATAATTAGATTTAAGACTGAACTGAAGCTGTTAAAAATTTGTAATCAAAATCAAATGTGTATATTTTACGAATGTCTTCTCACCAATTAGATCTAGGCTCAAAAAACGATATTATTAATCACAACAATATTATAATCAATTATTTCCAAACACAATACTTCCTTTTAGGAATACTTCTTTATAATTTTGACGTCCAAATCCAAATGTTAAGAATTCTTTGTTATTTTACCGAATGAAAAATTTCTTGAAAAATCATTTAAACATTTAAACATTATATTCCCATCACACTAATAGTCGGAAAATGGCAGCAGATGGATTTCCAGAAATCCACTAACCCGAAATTGCTAAGTGGGATATTTGGGAAAACATAATTATTTAATTACCAATGATTTACACATACAGTGTCAATTTAAAGTAAATTAATCGCATTAAATTACAATACGGCATATATTATGCCTCACATAACGCCATTGTGAATGACAATGTCAGCTGTCACACCGCGATGCTGTCAAAGCACGTGACAGATGATCTCCATTCGTCACAGCGTCGACACTAATTACTGAAATCACTTAAGAGGAGTCGGATATTGTTTAATGAGTGATATTTGGTGACACTCCAGTCATCAAATTTAATTATTTTTTTAGAAAATAAATACTTTCCTGAATCGTTTAAAAATATTGAATGTATTTGGTGTTAATTTTGTAGAAATTCATTATCACTTAATTTTTATTCATAACTAAATGAAACTATAAAAATCTAGTATTATATCTACTTTAATTAAATTATTAACCACGACCTAGGTTTCGTTGTATGACAACACCTTCATTAGTAGATGAACAAGAAGTTTTCAAAATACCCACCTGAAGATATTTTCGTACAACGAAACCTTAGTCGTGGTTAATAATTTAAATAAATTGGATATCATCTACATACTACATCACGTAATTTCATTTACTTGCGAATAAAAATCAAGTGAATTGTTTATATTTGGGAGTTGAAAGTTATTTAACTGGTTTTTGTATTTACAATAATGCAATTCGCTCTGGCCACAGTTTAATAATAGCGCGTGTACTTCAAAGGTTAACTTATAGCTTTGTGAGTTGTGTTTATACCAGTTGACATGAATATCCAGTTAGCGTGAATTATTAATTTTTTTATCACTCTCCGTGGTATGCTATTAAGTTATAGTTGAAATGGCGAAGTTACTATTCAATTAAAATTTCCGGTAATACTATTTTACATTTGTTGAATTTATTTAAATAACTGACAACGAACCCCGGCTTCGCACGGATATATTTTAGGATTTATAGAGTATCTAAAATATTTCTCTTTACATTACGTTAAATGTCTTTTCCCCAAATATGAAACCGACCCGTATCAAGATTTATTACGATTATAATGGAGTTATTTCATAATTTTTTTTTATTTTATATCTTTTTCAGGAACTTAGGACGCATTATTTTAATTGATAATGAATCCGTTCTCTCTCTTCTTGAGTGAAAACTTTGCATCAAACGTCATTAAAATGCATATTTCCACTTTTAATTTCTTTGAAAAATGTGGAAGTCACTCTGATATTTATTTTTATAAGAATTTACAAATTCATCTAGTCCTCATTGTTTGAAATAAGTTCGATGAAATTATGTATTTTTATAATTTAACTAATAATCTAATTAATAGAATTAATCATTCAATACAGAGTTATCAAAGTTAAACTTAGGATAATTTCAATTATTTTTAATTATACTTAGAGTTAAATTACAATTTAATTTTTTAGTTTTTTAATTATACTTAGAGTTAAATTACAGTATAGTTCGCTCATTAAAAAAATAAAATACCAGAGTTTTGACTTCTCCATCAAATATCATTACAAAGTATACAAATCAAATAAAGAAACTTTAGTATTTCAACTGAATATTAATGCTAAACCAATGAAACTTTGCTTGCAGTAACGTAAATATTTCATTATAACCTATTATCACCGTTTTATCCATAAACTGAAATTCCACTTTTCATTTTTAATGATACGATTTCGCATTGCTGAGTGCTGAAGATAAAATGGTTTCAAATGTTACACATTTTTTATTTACTTAAGTGCTTAATTTTCTGTCAACACACCTTAAGTACTAATTGACAACCTATATATTGCACGGTTGTTTATCTAATGGTACAGTAATCATACAAAAGCTACTAGACTATTTTTCTATATTCTATAGCATAAGATCTCTAAATATGGTGCGAAGAAGTAAGAAAGTAAAAAAAAATGTTAGTGTTTTATATTACCACGTAATAATATATTTTTTAAATAATTTTATGTTTGCTTTTTTATCTGAAAGCATATTAAGAAATTTTAAGATTATTAGTGAATCGATGTGTTAATACTGCTTTCAACTGTTTGCAATAAATGGCGCTAGACCTAATTTAACTCGTGCTAATTACATTTCTAGTACCGAAGAAAATATAATCACGAAAAAGCGTATTTAATGTTTTCTTTAAATATTGTTGGTAATAAACCTATTTTGATGTAATTTTACCAATATTCTAATCTAGTATGATATATCGAATTATTTCATTGCCTTACAAAATAAGAGGCAAAAAAGCATAAAATAAAGCATGAAGCTAAAAAGGGACAAGTCGGGGTTGGTCGCATGTTTTAAAATATATACCTATTGAATTTGTGACCTTTCGGAAAAAAATATTTTCTGCCTTTTTGAGACTCATTAAACGAGAACTCTTGATTGTCGGGACTTTAAAAAAGAAGTCCTGATTTTTGGAAATGTAAAAGATAAGTCCGGATTGCTGGAAATTTATTAAAGGAGTCTTGATTGTTGGGACTTTAAAATAGAAGTGCTGATTATTGAGACCTTTTTAGAGGAGTCTTGATTGCTGAGACTTTAGAAGAGAAGTCCTGATTATTGAAACTTTATAAGAGGAATCCTGATTGTTGGAACTTTATTAGATGAGTCCTGATTTTTAGGAATTTATGAGAGAAGTGCTGATTATTGGAACTTTAATATAGAAGTCCTACCTATGAACTGGAAGTGGTTGTGAAAATGCAAGCCGGAAGAGGGAAGTTTTGTTAAAAATATTAGATTTAAGTTCAGAAACTGAACGGACGAAGGCAATTCTCGAAGACGATGCCGATTCACTTATTCCAATTTATCAGTTGACTGTAGAGTGCTGTGAAGTTGTACTGCGAGACCTTATTGAGCGCTATCTATTGAGTTTTAATACGGGACTTCACCACACGTTACTTTGGAAACAAAATATACCGACTTTAGTGTACTTCCACAACGAGCTTAAATAATAATTTTCACAATGGGTATAGTTCGGTAATTACATTTTCGCAGAGTAACTATGAACGCAGATTAAGTAATAATATAAATATTTGTATTTTCTTCTAATGAACGGTCTACTTATAATGGTTCCAAATGTATTTTTCATAGTTTTAGGTTGTATATTTTCAGAGATACACAGAAAAACTTGCAAAGAAAATATATCCTCCCATTTCCAAAAGTACTGAATCTAAAGTTAAAAATGCAAATACGATCCTAGATGATTCTAGTTGTTGAAGTATTAACGATACTGAATATATCTCCACCCTTAATTATATAAGGTACTTTTAAATACTTATTTCAGTAGAAAATCCATGTTAGTGATAACTTTTCATAAATAAATTAATTTCATTTCAAACGAGATACGGAACTTTCGCGAGCCAGTCTTGAACTTAACAATTTTTTAATCAATAACACAAATCTAGTACACCCTATATGTTAATTGATAGGACAATTTTCATGTTAAATTAGAAAAGGTTTAACATTGCTTATAGAAAGATATCATAATGGTAAATGTGGCTTCTGTGGTCTCCATAGAAAATTAACGCAGGCAAAGTCGTGGGAAAGTTAGTACCTAATATATTTTAGTATTAAGCTTGTAAATAATTTTAGTTTAGTACTAACTTTGTAAATGATTGCTAAACAAGTTCCGAATGTTTTTGGAGTAAATAAATATGTCAAACTAAATATATTTCCGTGTGCTCATCGAGCCAAATAACAATAAGTTGTTTTGACACCTTGTTTACTGGATAACTCGTATTTATTCACTTTATTATCAAACCTTAATGTTTATTTAGTGCCGGAGGTGCGGAAAGCGAGTAGAAAAATATAGTAATAAATCACTGCCGCCTTTCGCCACTTCCGGAAAATATTCGGTCGTTCAATTCCTACACTGATTAAACGATTGAGATAATTTAATAAATTCTCACGAATAGGTTGTTGTATTAACTTTCATTAGTAAGTTAGATGCACTAAATGTTATTGGAATCAATTTCGATAACATTACATGCAATAAATTAAATTATTATTTTTATTCCAATTTAATATTTCACATGCAGCATTACCAAAAAGATTATACACAGTCGAATGTCTCTAAAATTACTTAATGTATCTACAAAAAGATTAGCTTTACTAACGTATAAACAGAAAAAAAATATTTGTTTAATTTGTTTGTTCGTGTGAATTTCTGGAACTAAAAACGCGATTTGAAAATTATTTATCTGTTAAAAAGCAATTACTTTGAAAAAGTTTGTGAATTTAAGTTATATAACATTCCGTTACAATTCATAGGGTTTACAGTGATAATAATATAACAGAAATGGCGGAACACCGTTTAAACGGTACAGAGTAGGCAGGGACGGATTTATTTATTGACTAATCTCCCAAGTATTCCCAACAATACATTCCGACCTGACGATCGATATCGTTTGGCGAGCGAAGCAGAGGCGTTTACCATGACCATGGGAACAGCGCAGCATAGAGAGGTACCATGTTACGCAGCTCATGGCGGCTTCCCTACGAAATGAATATAACCCAGTGAATGCTTTTCACACCATTCATTCCGACTCTTGACTTATTGTATTTTTAAATTTTCCCTTTTTGTATGTTATATTTCCATTATGAAGTTTTATATTTATCGCACTTTGTGGCAGTGTGTTTCTACATATATTTTTACTGTTTTAAACGTTTTTTCACGATCACCTTTATGTTGCTTTATCTAGGCCAGGCAGTGAAGAAAAGCAATTTATACTGCGACCTAAGGGAAATATAATGAAGAATAAATTACTATATTCCGGGGAACTATGAGGAACTGATTTTTACATAATTTTGGAAAATTAGACCCATAATTGTATTAAATTCTACGCGAGGTTCACTTAATCTGTAACATAGCTAATGTTAATATATGTTATTATGAAGAGACTGATTTTAATATTGACAGCAATTTATAGTAAGTTTTAAAATAGAGCTACAAATTATGCACGCGTCTCTTTCCGCCAGTACGTACTCTGTGAGTACTTTATGTAAATACGTAAATATTTTGCATATAGTTGATTAAATCCTTTCCTCTTTTATCAGCACGGATTCTACTATATATTAATATGCTTGTAAAGCATCAGGTTCCACACTGCGGTTATCATAATCATTATTTCTTTCAAGTATGATGATAATTCAAATATCTGGTATTATTCTGCATAAACTGGAAAAGATAAAACAGATTCTAATGTATAGATATGCTCTAATAATAAATTTTATTAGATAAATGTTCCAGTGTATTCATGATAGCATATTTTCTATTGGAATCTTTTCCACATTTTCTTCAAATATTTTCTTCGTATAGATCCCCATTTTCTTTCTATAGAATTATTAATTTGGTTTCACTCTCTCTCTCAAAAAAAAAAAACATTTGAAAGTAACTACGAAACTACATCAGTAGCATTTTTGCCGTTCCCTATGAGGTCTGCGTAACATGCTGCATTCTTTTCCCACTCGTGTACCAGGGAAACCTTACCGTGGCTTTACTATTATTTGTATAATCGACAATTTGATAATTACTTTGCTGTAGCTTTCAAATAACACGCTCAACTATGGGTATATGGTGTTTTTATCAAACTTTACAAATATTAATATCACTTCATGATACATAGCCAAATTTATGACTCGATCATGAATACCAGTTTTAGACACGTTCATTACAGTCGACTCTATGAGTACTCTGCTATTGAGCAGGATAGCTTCTGATTTATGTGGGCAATACTAAACTTGTTCTTAGTCCCTCGGTCAAGTATCCTGGCGAGAAATCCGCTGCCTAGCTTTCTGTGGTTCTTCGGTTCGATCCTCCTACCAAAAGCAGCTTGTTTATCGCATATGCAATGGTCGCGCGTCTCTGAAGGGGTATCATATTTCACAAGATTGAACTAAGGAACGTATTTCTTACTTCTATGCTTGCTTCCTAAAAACAGATAACTCGATAGTAAAAGTAATCAATATTCATTAATCCATAGACAGAATTCTGCTGACACTCCCCGGGACTCTAACTTGAACAAAACAGCCGGCCTCTAGGTATTATCAAATGCTATTCCCTCCATTTCCATCCGAGTTGTCTTAGGGCCCGTCCAGGGATCCGTAATATATCCCTCATACAAAAATGGGATCCATCGAAGGTCCCCTAATAGTGTTCCAATACCATCATTCAGTCATAATAGGATTAAAAGCTGTCTCCAAATAAAGAGCTATTTAGCACCTCCATTCTTTCAAGGATGCATTTTATGAACACTCTAAATGCCTTAAAGGTCAGTTCGCTCTCAATCAAGTCACGGTGAGTAAAGATACCACGTTTCTACACGGTGACTAAAGATACCAGGTTAAGATATGGGACGATATGATCCCACACGGTTAGCCGGTGGTGGTGGGTTGCTGATCCTTTGTGCCAGTAAGCAAAATTAGCGCTATAATGACCCTAAAATTGTTCGGATGGCAAAAATGAGTGTGTGAAAAAAAAGTGCTATGAAATATTCTTAACACATGGCATGAAGTCACATTTCGAGATTCTAGATCAACAATAGGTACACTTGGAGTTTGATGAGTCAACCAGGGAATCGATATCAAAATTCCTGATATTTTAAAGGCCGTGTTACTTTGTTACAATGAGTTTCAAACTTGAAATTTTTTACTGTACTATGTTGTCGACTTTTGTGTTTGATATAAATTTCGAATCAATACTTTTAGCTGATCATGAGACAAAAAAAATTAATCACTCAGACAGACGGACAACAAAGAACTCATTTAAGAATTCTGTTTTATCATTGTATACCACCGAACCATATTAATTTCCTCTAGCTAAATAAGATGAATAAAAATATTTTGGGTCTATTTGAATAAAATTTTAATTAATTATGCTTTTCAAAATCTTTCTTAATAAGTTAGCAGCTAATAAACCCGACATCTCAATTCATTATTGTAGGCTTATGTGGTAGCCAAATGAAATATTTTCTCTTCTTTCCCGAAGCATGTATTTCAGTATGGCAGTACGAGAGCAGCTTTACAAGATAATGTGAACTTAATCTGGCAGCTGTTTTAATGACTTTATGTAATTGTGCTTAAAGACAATAATACAACAAGGACAGACAAAATAATATATTATAAATAATAACACATAACTCGCAATGAGTAAAAAAAATGATTAAGAGTATAGGATGTTTACTTTCTTGATGTTAATACACGATGCGATAATAATCATAATTTATGCAGAAGCGTTCACATATTCATATTCACTTAGATCTCTCTGCTACTTCGATCGCAATCTGATTACCAGTGAATTACCAGTGTATAAATAATGAGACCGTTAATAAAATAAATCAAACTGCAGGCTGTTATTGAGAGTCAGAGAGTTCTTTGCAAAATTTGGCTCATGTATATATATATATATATATATATATATATATATATATATATATATAAACACATATATATTTGTATATACATATATATGTATATATAATTCTAGATTCAATGCTTCATATAAGGTCCTAAACACCTCCTCTCTTTATTTACAAACGCAATGTTATGTTTTCGTTGCATACCCTGCCACACCCTCGAACAAAGGTAATTTTGGTGTTCGAAACGCATCGCCGATTTACGTTTCCAAAATTGTCTTGAAAAGTTATTTTTATCTCAGTTCCTTGTCACTGTTTTATCCCTTTCTCCCCTGTTTTATTTCATTTATTCCTCATCGGTAAGAAAAATATTTGTTTACATAAAAATATTTAAGGAATTTATTATTTTTAAAAATTTCACTAAAAACACTAGTCTTTACATTACTGTGTTATTAAAATGTCATAGTATGGTCGACTGGAAGCGATTGTTATATAGCAATAAATTTATGTTAGCCTGATGCATGATGAGTGTTATAAATCAGGCTTATAATAAATTAATATTTAATTTTAATTCTTCATTGTATATCAATTCGAGCAAATATTTTTTAAAAGCGTGTTTTCCATTTCATCCGAGCTTCACACGTTTGTTTCAACGCATAATGGTTCATAAAGGTATATTGAACCCGTCATTGCAATCGAAGCCGCTTTTTCATTATGTTTTAGAGTTCCGTAGTTCAAAAATTAAAATGGAACCCTCGTAAGATCACATTCGTGTCCATTTGTCCTTTTATAATAGTCAATTTTCTTAAAAAGAGCTTGTGATTAAAACTTCATATTTGGCTACTATTAAAACATTTTAACCAATGCATGTCTCAATAACTAATATTCAAACATATTACGGGGACAGTATGGATGAGGTGAAGAGGAAAATTAAATACACGATATTTTTTAAAATTCGTTACATATATTATTTGATTATTGTGGGGTATTGTTTAAAACGGGTAGTTATAAGGGTCTTAAAATTAATTGTTCACAATTTAGTAACAATATATTTAAAACTAAAAAAATATGCGTGTACTAATATACGGGCATATTTTTTTAGTTTTTTCGAAGTTATGTTTCTTTGGCATAATAGGACTGGAGCATGATTATAAATACGGTTGGTAAAATATAAATTCAATCAAATAAAATTACTTATTGCTATTAAACTTTACATGATTTATTATTTACAAACAAAAAAATTATAATATATATTTTAAATTACTAAACCTTAACCTTCCTTAGGTAAATACACTTAAAATACATTTTAAAAAAGCTTATAAGCACTATTTCTATCACGAATAATCACAATAAATGTTTTTTTTATATGAGACACATATAATTTAGATTTGTGTAAATGTAAAACACTATTGTGAGTTTGCAATGACTACATTATCAGTCTCTTCATGCATGTTTAGTGAGTGTCGATTTTTGTTGCATCGTGCACGCGCATTGTAAAATTTCACCCTCCTCATTTTTTCATAACTCGCCTAAAGAAGTGAAACTTCAAAAGCATTCCGAAACTACAGAACATAAAAAATGGTTGTTAGAAACCTACGAATAGTTTGCACGAAAATTATAACGATGAGCTGAAGTTTTTGAGATATTCGTGATAACATATGTAACCGCTGTACTCAATTATATTACGTTTTATTTAATATTTATGGCCTCAGGAAATTCATGCTAGGGACAGCCTATTATAAATTAAGTAATTTTACTTCAAACGAGGTACGAAACCCTCCGTACCCAAACCTGGCTAGGGCTTAGCCGATGTGAAACCAAAAATGTCTAAAATAAAGTTTTAAAATTTATAAAATAAAACAAGTCCTGATGGCTTACGGAAAGAACACGGAAAAAGAGTAACGTGGCTCGAAAATTTCTGCAACAGTCGGTAAATGGTTTATGTAAAGTTTTTGCATCTAAATTTATAACAGAACAATCAATAACGCGATGAAAAATATAATATGACATTATCGCATTAGGGATGAATATATTAGGTAGTGTTGCGTCGTTTTCTACAATACGTCGTTATCGTGACAAATGATGGCTTGTTGTATTTGTGACACGTTACGAATTATGATGACGTGCTTACAAGTTGTATTAATTTATTTCGTTATATAAGACACATTTAAGTTATTTTAGGCAGGTTTTGAAGTAAATAGTCTATTCAAATTTTTCAACAAATTTTGTGGGTTAATTTTAGTAATTCTCTGCCTAACTAGTAAAAAACGAGTAAAGTGACATTTTTATTAGGTAAATGATTAAAGTTTTTTTTTATCACTGACGCTCAAGAATTTCATTTACAACCTTACAATGAGATGGAATCTTTAGCTCATTGGCGAGTGCCTATGAAATAAAAATTTAATATAAAATGTGGAGTAACTGTAGCGATTTACGTAGAAAAAATTATTGCGTATAATAAAATGCGTCTTTGCACTAATATAAAATCACTATTCAAAATTATTTTGAACAATCGTAGGTTATTACAAGAAGTTATGAACTGGGTAAGTAGAATGTAAGTAAAAGGGCTAAGGCAATGTTAAATTCACGTTTGAATATAAGCATTAAATGTAATCATTTTATTATTTGATAAATTTAAAACTCGGAAATGTTTGCAAATAAAACTTGACAAAAATTTAATAATTTCGCAATATATACATTTCCAATGACAGTTTTTATAATCGGATTTAATAGTCGGAGAAATGGGCAACGAGCAGCTGGAGAATAAGGCAGAAATTAATTCAGTACATCGTACTGAAGACAATGTTGATCTAGGCATTACCATATAATGATTATGTCAATTAAAATTATTATGTCAATTATTTAAATATATAGTTTACCTCAAACTTTTGAATTCCGAATGTAAATAAAATTAATAACTGAACCTTTGCACAGATTATATCATACAGATTTTACACGCACTCAAGCGTCAATGAGTGTAAAAGCTCGCGTGTACAATTTTGCATATTTAAAAATACCGTAACAACTTTCTAACTATTCGTTACAAAACTACAATTTACAAGGGTAATTTGGTTTGAAGTGCATGAAGCTTGACTGGGGTGTTCTAATTTAATATTAAGAAATCGTCAAGCTCCGTTAACTGATGCATTATCAATATATCCACTAAAGATGGTAAAACATCAATTTGTCGTGTTTGAAAGTGACTCATGCTTTGTCTCAAAGCAAAAAAAAAACCAGTAGCCTGAATGTGAAAATAATTGAGTTTTTATTACAGTGTATTTTTAGGGTTCCGTACTCCAAGTGGAAAAATGAAACGATTATGAGACCACTTCAGTGTCTGTCCGTTCGTCCATAAAAGCTGATTTTAAGGGAGCCGAATTGATGAAGTCAAAATTTTTTTACTATTTTATTTTACATGTAGTGTGAGGTATCCTTTGAAAAGCTAGTCACAAGGATCTCATATAATTTTTTTCATAGTATTAAATTTTCAGGGGTATACTGAAAAATATGAAAAAAATTATTTTTCTCTATCCTTTTTTACAAAACTACTAAAAAAAGCTCTTAGAAGCCCCCACACATATTGTAGGAAAACTATAGCGATTACATGTAGATTTTATCATTATCGAAATATGCACCAAATGTTTACATTTATGAAGATATAGTGGGCAATTTATTTACGTTTTTTTACATTCACGACCGATTTTCTCAGATTCAACGGGATGTAGAAATTTTAAATTCGGTATAGTAGTAGAGCTTGTCGACCCACATATTTTCACTAGCTTAGTTTTAAAAAATGTTTATATAATAATTAAAAAGGGGGTAAACGAAATTCTAATTTTTTTTAATTTTATATATTATTTGGTGCCTACCATTTGAAAGGAATTACTAATAAAACTATGAAATCTTTTTTATTACTTTAAATTGCATATTTAAAAAGATATTCCAAAAATACACAATAAGAAGCATCCCTCATTATTTCCGAAAGCACAAAGTAAAAATTATAAAAGAAACAAAGTTCCTGATTTTCAGGTGATCTTCTACTCAGATTTTTGCCAATACTTTTTTGTTGATTTTTGCTTCAGTAGTTTCTGAAATAAGAGTAGGTAATACGCTATTTTCGCATATTAAAACCTTTGTTGCTAACTTAAATAATTAACAACTTTATGTACTTTTGGAAATAATTGTTGAGTCTGACATAAATCTATTAGGCGAATGTTTAAAAAAATTGGTTTAAAAAGTGGGCTCAAACCTAAGACAATATTTCCATGAGTGGAATATAGAGTAACGGAATTGTATTAAAATTTCACAAACTTCACAGTCTAAATAAAATGTACATTCTATTAACCACAGTAATTTAAAAACAATTATATAAATATTTCTTCCTTTCTCAAGAATAGCGTCGGTCTACACAATAGGTATATCGCGCACGCGTAAACAAATCCTGCCAATACCACGAAAATATGTACAGGCGACGGCGTTAGTCTATTGAAACAACTGAAACTCGTGGCATTTTAATCGACACCCCTTAACTGGATTTTACGTCGATCCTAGAAGTCGGTATTAATGTAAACTATTCAAGAGTAAGTGGGTGGGTAAAGATTTTTAATTTTAGTTTCCTGTTCGACAAACGTTTAGGCAAATGTAAAAGCTTACTATCCTTTCACTGAAGAAAATATTTAGTATGATGCGAATTGTCAAGTAGTTTAATCAACAAGGAACGCGCTAACATTTTTTAATAAAAAATAGCAATATCCGTGACATATATAATACGCAACATCGATCTGTTGGTCTATATGTCTATTCGGTTATAACTTGTGTTCTGCTAGAGGGATTTTGATGTGATTTTTACTACCACAGAGGGTCTTTATCCAAAAAAGTTATTATGTGTATATAATTAGTGTAGATGTTCACTATATTAGTCTATATTATTATTTATCAGGTATGGCCTTGAATTTGGAAAAAAACGAAGCGCTGTAGATGATGCAGTGGAGTCAAAGATAGTGTGCACTGGGAGAAATAATTTTGTCAGAGAGATGTTGGAATTTAATCGTAAGTAGTGGAAGTTGTGAACATCTTAGCTGCAACCTGAGCAAAGCTACTGGAAAAAGTTAGATTATTTATAAAATTTGTATGATGTATTTACCAAATGCAAGTTAAAATTGATAGATTGGGCATTAATTGTTTGACCAGAAGTCACAAACGCATAAATACATTATTTCAAATATATATTACCAACAAGAATTCATTAAAATGTTAAAGAAGTAAAATTGAATGTTTAAATAAAACTATAGCTTTTCTGAATTAAACAGTAAGTAACCTGATAACGAAAATGAAATAAAATAATTTTCATGCAAGGTATAAGCATTTTCACACATAAAAAACCATTTGGAAACTTCAGGTTTTACTCATAACCCCTTTTAATTATCAAATTTAATTATTTAATACTTAATATTTAAATATTTAACATATAATATTCTCAACAGCTTCATCTTTGAGACAAATAGTGACAACGCATTCTATTATACATATTTTCGTGTTCTGCAAAAAGTATGTTTTTATGTTAAAAACCTTGATTTAATGTCATTTTAAAATTCGAAAAATTAGTTTTTAGAACTTTTTGAAGCGAAATTTCTTTAGCGACATCTGAGTTAATCTGTTATGTTCGTGCAATGCCTGAGAAAACAAATGTCAAACGCATTACGCCTTCAGTCGTGCATTTTCATTTTCATTTGTATTCGGAAGCTTCGTGTGAAAATGTATTAAATATTTAACAATGAATTAGATAAAATACAGTTTTATGAAAAATAGCAAGAAAAAGAAACAAACTTCTAAATGTTCCAATGATAATTCAAAATTATTAACTAACCACAAAAGATGTTTCACTTCTTCTGTAAGCTCATTGGTCAAGGAAACGTAAGAAATGGAAAATTTTATTAAATAATGTATCAGTTATTTCAGATTTTCCAAACCTATGTTACTTAGGTGTTTTCCTATCTAAGATATACAAACAAGCAAAATAAAAAAAATATTTATTAATATTTTCGTGATTAAAACATTGACTATCATATAATCGCGTTATTCGCGACACCTATTCGTAAATAATTATTTGATCATTTTTATTCAATACGTTTCATATTAATAAAACAATTTAAAAAAAGAGATTTAAATTGATAATAATTCACACTGTATTTACAGTTCCGTAGCTGTATCGGAAAAAAATGAATTTAATAAATAAAAAAGGGTGTAGTCGTTGCAGCCCATTGGTATAAGTGGTCAAACCATGAAATCAAATTATAAGTGTACAACTGACAGAAAAAGAGTGGATCCCTGTACAATAGAAACTGAATGAATACCTCCCTTGTTACATGGTTTTTAATATCCATCTACTCACAGTTCTATGTAACAGTATCTTACGCCATGTGGATGTCTAACCCAATCTCAATCTACCAAATGTTACTGCGATGTCTAAGGAATCGCAACGCTCAGTGGTTTGCAAATCATGAAGAATGTTCAATGAATAATCTTATCGGAGGAAATAACTTATCACTGGATTTTGGAAAAAATAAAATATTTAAATAACATATAAAAAATTTTATTATAAGATAATTTCATGTAAGTATCGTTATGAAATGCGTATTTAACGGTAGTGTAATAATGAGAAAGTCATCAAATATTCAACGAACGAACCAGAATTTATCCATATGAGTAATAAATATTACAGACAAGTTTTGCTGTAAATTTAATAACCAAATTTATTGTAAAAATTTATTCTGTTCTGAGTAAAACGGATTTATCACAAAACTGAAAGTCTGCCAAACAATTGTTAGTTACTAGTTAAATTTAAAAAGTTATAACTTATGTAGCATGGAATATAATTTCCCATGAAAATCCACTTATTTACAAGAGCTTCAAAAAAATATGTAACAAAAATTTCGATTCAAACTTTTAAACTTGTTTGGTGAGTGCAATTTATTGATGTATCTATTTATGTGAAATCATAGAAAGTTGCTGACGTTGAGCATCGCGACGATGACGGATCGGAAAATATTTTGATAAATATGGGACATGTCTCACGGAAATAGCGGTAATAAAAATTTCCTCGACGCTCAGATATATTTTTCACAGTATAAAGCTTTGGTTTATAGAAGTTTCTTCATCTGCTGCTTTTACTTAAATTGTCAAAAGTATCGTAAATCTAACTTAGAACAAATTATTTTTCAAAATAAAAACTTACCAAATAAAGAAAAAATATAATTCGTGTAAACGACGGCAAATTGTAGCGTGCGGTTTTATAATACTTGTGAAACTTTTTACAAACAAAATACTTTACTTCATCTGATACAACTAAAATATGTAATTAGTTTTAACCGTAATGATATTGGTTAAATTTTCATGAGACGGTTAGTTAATTTTCTTTCTAGCTGTACGATCAACTTTAATTACTTATATAATAAGAA
The DNA here is from genome assembly GCA_039881145.1 of Druceiella hillmani. Lineage (NCBI taxonomy): Eukaryota > Metazoa > Arthropoda > Insecta > Lepidoptera > Hepialidae > Druceiella > Druceiella hillmani. Next base: position 142,293 of record JAYKKI010000085.1, on the reverse strand, counting down.
TCTATTTAAAATAGAGTTACTATAATCTAATCGGTAAATGTGCTAATGGGGAGTGCGGAAGGACATCTTGAAGTGCGCTGTTTAAACCGTTGGAATTATTTTTCTTTTCAAAATGTTCTCTTATAAAATCTTTGAAAGTAAATGCGTATACTGTCAGTACATAATAATTTTCGTTACTAATTAAAGATGTATTTATTGTAAAGGCAAATCAATAAATATTTGGCATTTTTTTAGAGAACACTAAAATATATTGGGATTTCATGTAAAATAAAACAATATTTTTGAAAGACTTGCTCTGCCTACGTTCCGCTATGCCCTACAAGTGGAAATTAAACATAGATTTACATTAATATCAGAACCAAAGCATGCAAAAGATCTATTAAACGAAACGATTTAAGAGTCGGTGGCAAAACAACGGAACGAAAGCAAAGGAAAAGGGTCAAAGACAACAAGAGAGGGGTGCAATGGTATAGATGGTGGATAAAAGTTGTGGGAACCAGGAGTAAAAACAAGTTATGTAAGAAGTGATCCTTAATTATTAGATACGGAAAATTAACAGAAATTCTTGCAAAAATTCAGCTACTCGAACTAAAATCTTTCTTTGAAATGAAAATAAATTCTAAATTAACTATTAAACAAATCTAATTGAGCACATAATAAGTCATTGCAAAATTTTGATATAAAATAAATACATTTTGTCTAATTCTCATACAATTAGAGACGTCAGGTTGAAAGTAAATATAATAAAACCCGAGTTTTACATCGCTCCAGTTTTATCATAGTTTTCCTTGACGCTACGTAAACATAAATTGTTACTTCGATATTAAATAAAATATTTTGTATGAAATGAAAAGTTTTCAAGCGCTCTATGATGAGTTATGGTCAAGCGATTGCTCCTCCCCGGTATGAATACAGGCAGTATATCATTGTGTCAACGTATTGCAGTATGTGATCTAGGAGTTTATTTCGATCCGCTCCTGACTTTTCGTGACCTCTTGGCAGATAAAGCAAAAAAATCATTCAGAAGGATCGGATTTGTATTGCGTAATGCTAGTGACTGCAGATGTATTTCCACAATTAATATATTTATATATGACATCTGTAAGAAGCAAGTTAGAAGCCAGCTCTATTACTTAGAGTCCACATGAAACTCGATGCAGTCTAATTATAATTGAACGTGTCCAAAAAGAGTTCCTTCTATATTTGTACATAAGACGATATCGTTACTTCCCTTTTTTATTTTAAATTTCACTAAGGTATACTGGGTTAACGTAAGTTGCAAAACAGAAGGGAAGTTTCTTGAAATTTATTTTTCGACTGTTAAATGGAAAGGTTTTACGGCTTAATTTATATGAAAAACTCTTACTTTTCGTACCCTAAAAAATATAATTAAGCTAGTGCAAGTGGCACTAGCTTAATTATATTTTTTTTGATGTTCCGGCATCTGAAGGCCGTATTATATCGAAATTTCCCGCTTCTCCACCGTACACAATTGCTCAACTTCCTCATCGTGGTTGTATCAGAATGTGACGTCTTTGTGATGAGCGACAATAAATTTTTTTAAATGTGTCGTCGTTATATGTGGTATCTTCATAGATTTATGTAATTGTCCTGTTATAGTAATTGAAATGCAAAAGTGGTAATATGTAATGATTCTTAAATGTATGCAAATAAATAAATAAAGAAATGAAATTAAAGTGAAATTAAGGTACTTAATGAAAAAAAAAATGTTATTATTTACAGCGTTAAATTAAAAGGTTTTGATTATTGAAGAATTTTAAAAACTTTTAATAAATTTCGCGCATAAATCGAATAAAATGAATAAAATTGTTTAAATTGTGTAAGAAATTTAATATTACGTAGTTATTATGCAAGTCAAACTTTTGATGGCTTTTGCAAATAACTTCCGATCATAATGAACAGATATGTATCCATATTTAAAAGTAATGTTGGTTTATTTTCATTCTTGGGTTGTGACTCTTCTTAATATTGTATATTTATGGAAGAAATGATCTAAGTATAAAGTTTGAAGTTATTTCTGCTTGAATTTTATGCTTCGAATTATTTAAATGTAATTTCTCACAAAGTGCCTTTACATGTAAATAAACATGCAAGTGAACGTATATGTGTGTGGATGCGTGTAAGCGTGCAAGGGTGTGTGAGTGTGCGTGTGTAAAAAATCAAGTTCTTTAATTTGAATTCTGTACAAAGTTAATTTCAGGGCTATATTATTTTAAACAACAAATTGTTTAACTTCCTTTCTTTTTCCTGATAGTTTTCTTATTATCATTTATTGTTGTTTCACAAGTGTTTATTGTTGTTTCTTTTAAAAAGATTGTAGTCAGTGAAAAATTAGAAACGGGTAATAAACACAGCTCTTGACAAAATGTAATTTTGAATTCAATCAAAAATACATTTTGTGATAAAAAAATGCACCATGAATGTCTTCAGTAAGTCTTCAAAATGCTTCGAAACACTTAATAGAAATATAATTTCGCTAATTCCGTCCTAACTCTGAGTGGCAATTAATAAGGGCGCCCTTATAACAGCCGAAGTGATTATTTTGTCTCCTCCGGTAAGTAACCAGAAGTTGCGATGGCAATAAACTTTGAAGAGAGTTGACCACCTGGAGAAAATTTAAGTGTAGTTAGTTCATATAAATATTCATATAAAATTTTTGTAAATGTTTCTAAACTTTATATGCTAGAAGTTAAATTATGCCTGTAATCATCAAATGTGAGTGTAACACGCAACTTGTGGATATTCAGTTCTTTTATATTTCAAAGCCAAGGTATAACTAATAAAAAAATTTTTATAGAAATAATATATGGAAATAAAATTCCTATATTTGGTTTATTATATGTAAGCTACAGACAACAAATTGAGCCTTCTCTATATTTTTGTTTATATATTGAATTCATTGGATTAACTTATGTCATTTTAAAAGTAAAGAATTTTTGACATGGTTTTTGGGAAGAGAAAAAATACATAATAAATCCACCTTCAAAAAATATATCATTTTTTAAAAAAAATTAATATAGAAAATGTCATAAGAAATATGTAACCATACAAAGCCTTATTTAAAATGAAAAGCATATAAAATGTTAATTCGATAAGAGATATATACTACAGAAAATAAATGTTTTCTGGAATTCATCTGGGTTGACGTTTGATTTCAATTGAAGTTAATAGAAAAAGACCTATTAATTAGGAGTAAAACTAACACAAAAATATTTTGTACCTATTTGGGCAATTATAAAAGTTTAAACATTTAAAGGTGCATAATACATTTATTAAATTATTTCCAAGTAAAAATATTGCTTTCCACCAAGTAAATATATTGCATAGTTATACTTTTACCTTTTGTCCACTCTGTAATATATTACCTGGTGTATCTTTTGTAGGTGTAAAAATAACGTACTATTTTCAAAATCATTTATAATCAAAATCATCGTAATAGTTTGCCCATAAACTTTAATAAAACTTCTAGAAACACCGTTTATACATGGAAGATATGAAAAAATATATTCTCTCTAAATTTAAGAAATTGATGAACCTAAATTTTTAATTTTAGATTCAATGTATTTTTGAGTATTAATTGAAGTACACGCTGGTTAACATGCTCTATAATTTGGCAAATTTCAAGTCTACATTAGAAAAATGAACGTCTTTAACCGAAGAAATTATGTCTTCAAAAGAGAAATTATTTTCTAAGAAAGACAGCCGGACATGCTATTGGATACGGGTTTCATTTTGAGGTACGAAATCGAGAAAAAATTGACGTTATCATAAAATATTATGAAAGTATACGTCCATAATTCGATTTTTTTATAGTTATATTGGAAATGTCTTTCGAACAAAGATAGCACATCTATTTCCGGCATAATATAATTTTATATTGTACATGGTACTTGATACTTTTACTGCAATGTGTTACATATTGTTTTATGAGTAACAAGTACTTCCCTCGTCGTTCGTGCAAAATTTGTATCAAATAGTATTTTGCAGGTATTTTTCTGTGCCCGTCCCTCAACCCTTCATTGAGATACATAATTTGTCCTTATTTTATTTTTATTTATCTGTAACGATTTACTTAGAGTAAGCCAAGGACACATTCAATATGCTTGTTTTTCTCCAGTTTTGAGTTAATAATATTGCTATACCTTGCAGATTTCTATACTTTTAAGAATAAAGCTGGCCCATATTCTTACAAAATAATACAGCTTTATAATAGGGAAAGTATTTTCAAGCAAAAAAAATCAACTTACACACTTCCTTCATAATATGAGTTAAAGATATTTGGATATATTTGTGTATATCCAAATGAAAATTATGTCAAATCGTCATGAAATGGATTGGGTGATTCTAAACAACTTCTAGAGGAGGAAATTTATTTTGATTGAAATAATTAATTATATTATATTTCTATTTACTTCATGAAATTAAATTCGAATTTTGCTTCATTTAACTTAATTATAAAACAACGGATATAGCAAACAAAATTAATTGCGCATTGTAAAGTTGATACATGCTCGTAATTTGTATCTTTACAATGTAATCGCGTTTATTAAATTGAATGATATTAAACTGCAACAAAAATTGAATATGATTTTATTAATTACAGCTGAAAAAATTTTATTTTTTTCCAAAAATCATGTCAGATTTTTGCCAAAATTCTTTAAGTTTGGTTGTGAAAACGTAGCAAAGAGAAAACTTGATAGAAAAGCTCACATTTGTTCTTATAGTATGAGTTTATTGGAATAACAGTTATTCTATTATTCTAAGCTTATAACTTCACATTAATAAAAGTTAAATTAATATCAGTGTAGAAATTTTGAGATGATAATGAAACAAAGATAGAGATATTAATTATAAAAAAATTTGCTTTGTGTTTCGAAAAGCTGAAATAACATGCTAATTTTTTTTTAAATATCTTCAGTGTACAGACCGAAGTTTCCACCTTGAAAGATAATGACCATCGGCCTACTTACGGGTGTTTAGTTAATTTCAAATCTGTAACATGATTTGTGGGAGATTTCAATAACAATTTTTTCATAATTTCTGTTAAATCTTCGTAGTATTAACGAATCAAAATGTTGATATTCGCGTGCGTGCGTGTATTTGCGTGCGTATATGTGAGTGCATGATTGCACATGTGCAAGGGCCTGGGCGCCTGAGTAAGTGTCTCAGAAAGGAATGAGGAATATAAGGTCTCAGAAAGGAAAGATAGAAAGGTGAAATATTTATACGTTTTTATATATATCCCTATAAAAATCCAAGCTTTTTTAGAGCTATAGAAGTGATGCGTCATGCAATTGAATAAACAATGAAATCCGACGAGATCGGCGGAAGATAGAATTTCTAGAATGAAATCTTCGTTGAAAAATATCCTGTAATAAAGAAAATTAACAAGTTTTATAATATATACATTGTGCGTGCGCGTGCGAATGAGCGCGCGTATGTGTGCACGTGTGTGCGTGCGTGCATACGTACACGTATGTGTGTATGTTTCCGTATATGTGTGCGTGCGTGCGTTCGTGAATGCGTGCGTGTATGCGCGCATGCGTGCATGCTTGAGCGGGCGGGCATGCGTGTTTCCGAGCGTGCGTGCGTACATACGTGTATAGTTTATATGTATATTTTGTTTTTAAATTGCATTTAATAAAATACGACATTAACTTTATAAAATATAGATGCTACTTTTCACCATGTAATTATAGTGCTTATAATAAAGCGATAGTCTAAAAATAAATATATATAGCGATTTAATTGAACACTGTGATGTTGGTGGTCACAGTTTCAACATTCTTTCTCATCCCCTATTACCTGTACATATAAGGAAACTTTAAATTTTGTGTATCTGTGCACTAAAAATATTTGTATAGCACTAAAAATATAAGTATAATTTATATAATGCATTAAGCTCACTTTTGGAATTTTTGCTTGTTAGTTTAAATGTGTCCTTTTTGTGAATCCATTATGTAAAACTAATAACCCATTTGAATGGATGAATTTCAGATTGTCTTTGAAAAAAATTAATATTTAAATTTCTATTTCAATGCAATAAGTCATCAGAAGATATGCAAATTTAGCGTTTTTAGAAATTAATTTGCATTGCACTAGTATAGCAGCAACAAGGAAGTGCTTAGCTACTCGATGCATAGTAATTACACAAATATATCATGTACCCATACACATAAACAGATGACGTTATCAGTTTTTTAATTTACGCAATGAAGTTTACGCCTAAAAATACATTAACGAAATGACTGCGGCCAAAGCGAATCATGGAAGCATACTTATTCATCATATATTAGCCATTCCCTTGTCAGCTTCTTCGAAGAATTCTAGCTGTTACGTGGAAAGTCCAACGAAATGCAACAAAAAAAACAAAGTTATTAAATTTTCTTAGGTTAAAAATGACTTTTTTTGACTTGGAGAACGTTACTGTTGCTCTAATATTTTTTTTCGAGAAGCTACCAAATAATAAGTCCACTCACCGCGTACCTTTTCACTTAATTTTACACTCACGCGTTACAAATGGCGCTGTAATGAAAATACACTTTTTACTTAAATAGTTTTAAAGGATAAATCTATTTTTTTATTTTTCTTGCGAAAGTGTTAAACGAAACCTTTTTAAAACTCTTTCATAAAGATGCCTAATACCTTATATGACGAGAAAGTATTTTTTGCCACATATTAATTGACTGACTCTTTATATGAATAATATGTACTTGCATAAATTCATACGTGTAGGTGTGACAGACGGACAGATACACACGGACATGATGAAATTATAAGGGTTCCATATTTGTCTACGCAACAACAAATATTTTGCTGTCAAATCTAAAATTGCAATACTAACATATTTTTTAGGGTGTCTTGTGCCATGTGAGATGTTTTAATATTAATGTATTGAATCGTAAAAGAACTGTGTATTAAAAACGTAAACAATTAATAAACTGAGAAATGTTATTAAGAGGTAAGTCTCAGAGTTTCTAGATTTCGCATGATTGTGTAAGGAATTCAAATAATAACGTATAAATAAAGAGTAGGTATATCTAATCCGTAGTCTCTCGTTTACGTACAGCGTCAACCGAACTTGCAAAGCAATAATTATCTGTTATAATGAAAACAAAACAACAAGATACATTCAATTTCATTCCAATCTACGTAACTAAAAATCCCTTGTTATCTGTATCATAAAAACAGCATCTAACCAGCTACCTCATAACACTCCCCTAACGAGAGTACCCGCGAGCAACGTAGCATTACAAACACAATCTGCCATGACGATCGCATTCGTTGCAATTTATCTCCATTATGAGAGAGCGAAGGAAATAACGTTAACGGCTATATTGCGATAAAAGAGTACTGCATTCTGAAATTAAAGAAAACACTGTACAGTAATCAAATGACTATCTAAAAATTGCAATATTCAAGTTAGATATCATATTGTTTTTAGTGTTTTCTTATTTATTTTTACGATATTAATATAAGTCCTTTGAAAGTCTTTAATACTGAAGCAGTTTTATGACTTATATTTATACACCGGGTTCATATTCGTAATTTGTCTGAATTACGAATATGAGCCTGGAATCGTACCGGCGTATCTTAATACATTTGATGATGTATTTTAATGGTGTTAATTTGGTTGTTAGGATTTTATATTACTAACGGTTTGTAAAAATACGTATAGGGATTATCAATCTTTTCTGTAGTATATATTTCAATCAATTGCTATTGTAAGGCTAAATTTAAAAGAAAATGTGTGAGCCCTGCACACATAAACGGCGGATGAAGTAAAATTTCCTAAATAGTTCATGTAATTTAATTATTTATACAAACATACATAACATGTACTATACAAACATACATACATATTATTTTTATAAATCTAGAATTTGTTTTTTTTAATTTTTATTAGACGATATTACCTCTAATTCATAGCAACATATTTATTTAATTTTCGCATTTTAATTTGTACTCGATTGGTTCCGCCCTCGGTCGGATGTATGGAGAAATTTCACTTTAAAAGACCTGGCCAACATCTTTAAAATCTTCATCGGTTTTTATTTAAAGATGTTTCTTACGAAACATCTTTAAAGAAAAAAAAAAGCGTCTTCCAACACGGAAGTGAAACGCCAATGAAAATAATATCCAAACTATGGTACATGAAAAACTTACGATATTTTCTGAAAAATGTCGATGGAATAGGTAAAACTTTTAATAATTTCTTAAAGGACTTATGACTTCTAATCGTAACTTCATGCTCAGAAATTAGTAAGCGTATCAGTTTAAAAAAAGATCAATTTCCCCTTACGATTTATATCTCTGTGTTTCAGCCCATTTCATTAAAGGTTGAACTCAAAAAATGAAGGAAATTTATTAAAATATTCCCTTCCATTCATCATCGTCTTTATATTCATTTTGTTATAAAATTTATTTCTGCAGTTTCACGTGGGTAAATGCAAGCCTAGTCAAATAAAATGTTGAGCCAATTTGATGAATTAATAAATTTTACATTACATTGAGTGCATTCTAGGAAAGGTGACTATTGCAGGATTTATGTCGTTAAAGGAAAAGTTTATTTCGTTCTTGTGTAATTTAAATAATATTTGTTTATTTTCAGGTAACTTATATAGTAACCATTTTCATAATGGCTTAACTACTGTGCATCGCGTTCTCTGACACTCTCAGAATCAAACAAGTAAATGTTTTTTTGCATCAAATTAAGTAAATTTGAAGCATGTTTCAGTAAAAAAATGTAATTTTTTTCTTTGGAATCGCAAATTTTACAGTGATTTCATTTAAAACGGTTGAGGAATGTTACATAATAGTATCATTAACATTGCCATCTTAGTATGTTGCGTAAAATCACAAAAATTTTTAAAAATATGCGAGTATTGGGCATCATCCCCCTTTTATTTCTGAAACTACTGACTAAAAAATATGCAAACAATAGCGATTATCCTAGATCTCATATTTTTTTTAAAAACGCACCAAGTTCTACAGTTTAAACTTAGTAGTTTGCACAGTTCAATCTTATGTGCATGAAAGGTACCTCCTCTTATTAAGAAGTAGGAGCAATTCTGTGGGATATTATTAGAAAGTTCTTTTAAACTTGGGTTCGGTTAATTTCTTTTAAGTACGCTTAATTATAGCAGACAGAACTTGCTGGATCACTTGTATGGTTTTGTAAATAAAGAATTATAAGAAAAATTTAAACACAAAAAAGTTGAAAACCACAGAGAGCTGAGGGAAGGTGTATTATTCAAAATTATTTACGTTACTTATATACGCGTTAAGTTTCGTTCTTAATTTTATTTATTGGATTAAAAGAGGTTTAATTATAGTTCACGACTTCAAAGCATTTTAATAGAAATTATTACCTGACTGATTTAAACATTTCACTTTTTACAGCTATTTTGCAGTTTAGGACTAATTATCTGAATGTGTAGTGGAAATTTTAATAGCATATAATATGCCAATAAATTTATGGGTAAATAAATCCAAAAATGTAAATAAAATCGGTTCGGTTACTTGCAAGTTCCGTTAATTAAAAAACTTTGAGTAACTGTCGCCCAAAACTAGCATAAATAGCATAAGCCATCTTTACGTAATTCTTTGCACTATTTAATATTTAGCTTACCATGCTAACGGATAGTATTAACAGATAACTGACCTTGATAGTACTTATAGATAACTTGCCTTATTGATATTTTCTACAAATTGTTGTGTTTACATTTATTTGATTTGAAAATGAATTTTTCAATTGTTTTAAATTTTAAATTTAAGCAACTTAGTGTTAAACTTAGGTCACACTGGCCTCGGATTTATATCAGATTACTTATTTTCTTTAAAAAATTTCTAATTTTTGTAATCTGGACTAGGCCTTCATAGGGTAATTGTCCATGAAATTTTACTTGTGCTACTTTTACGCTCTGCCGCCCCTATGATCAATTTTGGGTTTATTTCCATATGTGCCGGTTAATACTTTCTATTATTATGCTAAAATCAAGTTGACACGTCAAGCGATTTATGATAAATCGACTATAACTAACATACGGACAGATATGTGAATAATCTTATAAGGATTCATGTTTCCTTTAAGGTTTTCAGAGTTCCGTACTCTAAAAACCAACCAAGGGTATGTCAAACACGCCCACCGTAGGGTTCTGTAAACATATCGTAACAATTTATGCTGGAGTCACTGAAATCTCCTTTCAATCTTATATTAGGTACTTATTGTTTCATATGGTCAATAATAATATTATATTTACTAAACAGCATACGAGGTAAGTAATTTGTTCATCTCAGTACCTACCTATGAATATAAAAGTCTGGTAAAATTTCATCACGATTAGTCTTAAATTGGAAGATTTTTAGTGCTGTGACGTACGGACAAAGTTATGGTCCTGAAGACATTATAAGGATTACGTTTTTCGGCATTTGGCTATGGAACACTAAAATCTTGGTCGCTATGGATTTGAATCACACTGAAAATATAAATTTGGTAAGCGTTACATAACATTTGCAAAATGAAAAACCGAATGAGTGCGTATCTGGCCCGTCCATTGAATGAAACTCTACCCATGAATGAGTCGTCTTTTGAAATTAAATTAAATCATTTATCATAATGTCCCACTGATTTGGATGTTTTAGCGCAATAAATATAAAATTATGCGTGATAAATATTTAATGATACTTAACAATTAAGCTGGAGGGACGTAAATATTATAATGAATATCTCAGCAATGGTGACGTCTAGACTCGTCGTTACAATTTTCCTACAAACTTTGCGTTGTCTTATAAAAACTTTTTTTTTCGTAACTAATGATTTTTGTTGCGCAGTTTCAGAAATCAGGAGTGGGTAACATATCTTTTTGCAAATATCTCGGTATATATCCAAATATACACTATTAAAAAAGATAAAAATATTTAAAACCCCTAATAACTAGCTCTTTAACGATACCCTTATAACAATACCGCAACTGTATGTGAATATTTTTAATTTTATCCGAGTTCTTAACACTTCCTTCCTCCTAAAATTTACATGTGAATATGTTCAAGTGTCAGTTATTTAGTTAGGTGCGAGTTAGTATGCTCTATCACTATGACGAATATAACATTTATTTGTTAAGCGTTAACACAAATTACGTTGTATTTTATATCTGAAAGCATGGCAGTATACAGAAAAGTTTTAGCAAAAGCCATCATTTGCTTTCCCTTTACTATTATTTATATACACTAGTAATTTCGAGAAAATTTCAATCACTCTTCAAATTAATTCTTCTAAGATACATAAAATTCAAATTACATGATTGTAATATTCACCTAAAAGTAATATCAAATTTAAACAAATACTGAGCAAAAAACTGTCACGAAAACTTAGATTCGAGAGACTTATAATAATCAAATAATAATATAAAAGAGGTATCCCTTCAAAAATTACTTACAATTTGGCATCGATTTACATTCAAATTCTTTTTTTATGATATTACTTTTTTATGAAATATTTAAGTGTGATAACTTATAATGAAGATGAAAATGAATTTATATTCGCGTCTATATTTTTATATTAAAATACTGTAGAGAACAAATTAATCGTATTTCCAAAGAAAAGTCTTGTAATTATTTAGGAAGAACAGTCACTCAATTCTTTAACATTACATTAAATAAAAAAAAAATTTTGAAATATTTAAAGTATTAGCAGTAAATTTTAATAATTGGATTTTAAAAACGGCACTTCCTCACGCCTTCATTCTTATTACATATAGTAAAATCATCTGAACTAGGACGAGATAGCATTACTTACAATTGAAAATCTTTTAAACAATTTTACTTTTATTTGTCTTTCTTCTTTTTTCAGATTTGTCAATATAAATTCATTTTTCATTTCATATATTAATCAATAATGCCTCCACTAATTTCCTTAAAATAATACATTTTAGCGGCATATTAGAATGTTAACATATACATATACATAACCAAAGTTTCTGACTTTTAAACTCTCCTACACTATTAAAATATTGTCCGCCTTCATGAAGAGGTCCAATATAATTTTTAATTGCTTTTTAGATGTCTCGTAGCAAAATTATGGCATAATTTGCTCAAAATGTTTAAAACAAACTGTAGGAAATCTCTTAATATGTACAAAGTTTTCACTGTAAATAGGAAAATAAATGTAGAAAATATATTGAACAAAGTGAAAAGTTTAATTTTACTATGAAGACTTAGTAAATTTTAAACATACCGTCAGTATTTGGCATTGCCAGAATATAATACGTGTAATTATAAGGTTTAATATATTCGTTTGGGTTGGCGGCTTTCCGTAAGTTTCTTATTGTTTCTTTGTTTTTCGGTACTAAATAATTAACATTTGAACAATATTCACACCTCACAGGCTAAGAGAGGAGTAAGAGCTGGTTATGGTCATAAAGAAAGGAGAAATAGGATGGTTTAATCCTATCTATATGATTATGGCCTAAAATTTACCGTAGATCAATACGGTAATTCATTATGACTACTAATCTTGTGTAGATATAAGTTATAGGTACCCACAGATATAGACTTTTATTTAGTAATTGAGTTGTCTTTTGTGTTTACTATTATTATTTTAAAATAAATTTACTTTGCTTTCAAAACTAAGTTTATTTGGTTAACTTTTCTTGGTAATTCATATATTTATTTATAAAAGCATATATTTATTTATAAAAGTATTTCGCACGCACTCACGCACACACATACACACACACACACACACACACACACACACAGACACACAATATATATATATATATATATATATATGCCCAGTATTTCAAAATTATAATCAGATATGGAAATTCTATTGAGTCACTTCAGCACCCTAAGTAGTAAGAGCCAATATTTCGGTTCGACTGTATTTTATGCACATGTTTCGTTTTGGCCGCTCTACAATAATCGTTTACTTTTGTATACGTAATTTGCTTATGTACAGTGTAATAACATAATTCCGATCCCTGTGTCCGAGATTTGCGTAAGTCGTTTACAATGAATAATCTTTCAGATAGTCATCAGTGGAATAGTATTCCAGATGCACTGCCGGCGACAGGCAATCTTAGCATGTGCGTATATAATATGTAATGTAAGTTATGATGAAAGCGTAGAATAAGTTTTTTGAATTTTTACTATACATTTACAGAAAAGAATTATAGTGCCTAAATGATGTCTTTAAAAGAGTAATAATATTTTCCAGAAATAATATATTAGTAAATACTTAGGTCGTTCTATAAAAAATATGTACTTAAACTTTTATCTACGTAACTATATAGTAACATATTTTTATTTTCTAGTTAGATATTTTATAAATTCTCACTGTAGAAGTATTTTCGTTCGAGCCTTTTCGGTGTCGATAAAGACGATGGAAATTATTACTTACTAAATGAGGCTAGGAAAATATTTCTCTATAAAAAATAATAAACATTTCGTTATTTGTATATACATATTACACCAGTTTGTGATTTTATTAGTATTGAATTTTTATTACGGAGTAAGATACGCTGAATTTGATCGTACAAAAATAAAAACTTTTTTGGAGTTGAAAATTCATCTACATGTATATATATATCTATATCTATATATATAAATATATATATATATATATATATATATATATATATATATATATATATATATATATATATAATACGTACCATATCTGAACCGCGATATATAACCATTTAGGCGTGACTGAGTAGCAAACAAGTATACTTTTGTTTTTATAATATTAGTGGGATTAGGGCGTGATCCCGTTTTCCAATTCTAAATTAATTCTGTTTTATAAATAATTACCCATTCATTAAATGATAAAAACTGATATCTTTAACTTTAAATATAAGTTGATTTTGTTGGTATCTTATATTTCAATCGCAAGAACTCTTTATAAGTATCGCTTTGGATTATTTAATACGATATGTAAGTTATATTTTTTACTATACTTTTTCCGAAAAATGTTCTTTACTATTTAAGAGACTGGTTTCAAAATAGCCGGGCCTATCAAGGAGGGGGTGAGCAATTAACCTTTAAACTATCCGTGAACAAAACCGCTTTATTTCAAGTCAAATTCTATGATTTAAGAGTTTTCCAATATAATTTTATTTTTTATTTAAAATTTTGGCTGCACGTCTCAATCAACCAAAACTGAAGGTTTTCTTCGATTGTAGCCTAAAATTTTATTAAAATTATGCCGGAAATTTCTAGTAGTAGTTTATATAATTGATAGTTTAGTAGAATGGTCAGGATCTTGAACCTTCAGCAGTTTTCTAATTCTTATTTCATGGCCTTTAAGCACTAATATTTTCCGGCTGTGATTTATATTTTTGGAGATCAAAACTGAGTTTATAAAGACAATCGATATAAGAGCTCCTGTATTTTTTGTACCAAAAACGAGTCTTGCTTTCAGGCGAATTGCACTTGCGAGCTGATTGCTATATCACTGTCCTTTTTACTTCGATTGTATTCTGGCCCTATTTTTAGTTTAAAAATTGGTCTGTATTCAGTGTACATCTGCATCTGACGATAATGACATATTGACATAACTAGCACGTGTCTTTGGTCTTTTCATTTCAATACAGTAATGAGATCGTTGTGCATGGCAGCAACTTCAACTATCTTGTGCGTTGCATTGACTGCTTCTGCCGGAAGATCTGGTCTATTTTTACTAACTGTTCCGCAAAAATCAGTTTTATTGTCCTTTACATATATGTCCACTGCTGTAATATTTATTCGTTACTAATAACCTGTTTTAGAGCCAATGTAATGACCGCTTAATCAGGTTTGTCAAGACTTTTCATTGTTAGATCTTCTCCTGAATATACCTTGTAACTCAAAGTGTAACCCGTGTCAATGCCCCATTAATATATTTTTATTCTGTATTTACTACTTTTCTGAGGATTAAATGTACGGGTATTTAATTCCTCCTTTAACCATACAGCAGATTTGTTTACGGCAATAGTTATCCTAGAGTAAATATTTTTCGTGAGTTCTCAAAGACTTTATCTATTAATGGTTGTATTTTGTAGAGTCTTCCATTATATTTGCTGGTACTGTCAATAAAATGCCAAATTCTCAGAATGAGAGAAAATCTGTCTTATGGCATTGAAAACTAATGAAAAAAAGGATAGATAATTTGCTTTTTTTCCTAGTCCCGTAAATAAATAAACACCGATAAACTTTTACATTTCGTTAGCAGCGAAATTTTTTCATCGTTTTATGTAAGAAGTTGGTTTCAACTCAAGTAGTAGTAGTAATAGTGTGGGTATAAAAGTCTGTTTGATAAATCATAAAATTAATCACCTTTTCATTTATTATCGAAGAAAATATGTTCTCAGAGTCAGTATTGCCTGTCAAAAGTTGATTTTTTCTCTTTTCCTGGTCATAACCTCAACCTAAGGTAAGATTTACTACGCAATATATCGTAATTAATGATTCAAATTATTTTTGATTCCTGATTTCACTCAAAATGATTCGGATTTTCTGCAAATATTCCATCCATATTCTTTCTTGATAACTGACTATTAATAAACATCCGACTATCCCTACTTCCTCTCTTCGAATCGAGAATCGTTGCAAGTATTCTATGATTTTATCTTTGAGCAGATGAGGGTTTTTGGTAAGGTACCATTTTGACATAGTTTGATAAAGGATGCAAACGTAGTTTTAGGTGACGAAGTGAACCAGTCAAATATCCTGTTTGACCGGTTTCTAGATGAACCACGAGACGAGACACGATAGGGAAGCCCTTATGAATCAGAACCACGAGATTGCGCTATAATACATCTGAATTACTCATATACCTTCTACTTTCGAATAACTTTACTTTATCTTTCTTAACAACTAAACAGAAATAACTTGGCCAGAGTCGCCCAGAATAATTTACATCGTTTGTGTAAATATTTTTTTACATAACTGGGTTAGAGTTTTCAACAGTATTGTGAGCTTCGAAAGTAATTACACATTATTTTTTGCGTGTATTGTGTAGATTTACGGGTATATTCATATTCAAAATATAGCCGCCTTTGTTGACGGAACGTTTCTCGTATTGTGGCTAATAACAGTTACCGACTTGTGATTCGCCGAGTAGAGGCCTGTCAAAACTTTTACCAAAAGTGTTGACTTTTTTCTAAACGTCAACTTATAGTTTAAGCTTCTGCAAGGTCAATATATCTTATTAAGTTCTACTAAGTTGATTCCGACTAATTTGAAATCCCTGTTTCTTTCCTTTAGGAGTCGAGATTAAAAATGTCTCCTTAATTGCTATCTAAACAAAAAGAAGGATCCAAATTAAATAAACTGTTTAAAAATTTTACTCCATTTCAAATTTTGAATACCCGCTTTGATAATATAATAATAATATTCTACATTACAAAATTTTCATAGTAAACATTGGTGGTTCATTGGAAGAGTTTGCTCATTGAGGAATCGACCCGTGTGTATATAATATCATATTTAAATTAAAGTGCTAAATAAATTAACACAAAAATATATTCAACATGGTTGAGTTATACACATTTTTCTCATTATATTATCCTATTAAATAGACGCATTATAAGATATTGAAAAGAATATTTTGAACAGCACAAAAATGTGTGAAAACTACGGGTTAAAGATAGAATTATTATAAGTAAATTGAGTTTATATAGAAAATAATACCTGATAATTTACGTCAAATTATAATTTTAGGTCATCCCCATACGCAATATCTGACAAGTCACGCCTTTAATTCGATTTATTACTGATACTTATACACTGCATGCTAGGGCAGATAAAGTGTTTTTCAATGTCCACTATTCTTCTTCCCCTAAATACTCGAGCGGTTGTAAGCGTGCCTTAATAACTGATAGCTAACTTAGGAGTCAGCAAAATTACACTTAAACGAAGAGCTTTATTGGGCTCTCAATTCTTTGGAAGTTATTCGTTGCTCGAAGAGGCTTTCTCGCAGCTTTCTTTTGGGAGGACTAATCCAAACTGTAATTGGACATATTCAAGATTTGTGATTTCAATTGTATTTGTTCCACTATGTTACCAACAATTAACTTGCTTGTTTAGAAATACGTAACATTCATGTGGAATGGGCGGACATGCGTAAATTATTTAGATTAATTTAGATTTAGTTATGTCAATCCTCGATAAATTATCAGCGTATGCAATGCGCCTGTAATTATATATCTGTGTGATACATATTTCAGCAATCGATGTGTGTGAATCGTAACACGCAATGAGTAAATAAGCATATGAAATACTAGAAATTTTACTTTTTTTTAATATTAGAAAACGACTTAAAAAAATTATAAGTTGTGTCATATTTGGAGCGCACCATCGATTTTTGTGTGGAAAAGTGTGGAAAAGTTTATAAGTCTTTCTCAAAAGCTTATTACTGATTTATCTCTGCAATTTTATGCAGTAAATAATACTGAAGTTACTATTGTTTCGTCATGTAGATATTTTTATTATTTTCAATCTACTCTAACTATTTTTTATTGTAGAATAACTCACTACGAGAATTTCATCATAGATGCAAAACGAAGCAGAAAATTATTATTTTTAAAGTAAAATTAGTCACTAGAAATTATAACTTGATTAGGGTACGTTAGGTTATTAAATCTTACACCTGCTGGTAATGAAGGATCTTGTTGATTACTTCTATCAAATAATCGAAAAAATAAGAACAAACACTCTAATCTGAAGATATAAAAATTCAGGATAACTGAATAATTTCGAATAAAACTGATCAATTAATTGACTAAATGTAAAATCGTTTCTAATGAGCCCGCACGAGTGGCATTTTGTAAAGAAAATATTTTGTCATGTCCACTTGTACGTCCGTCCTTTCGTCTGTCACAGCCCCACCGTTTGCACGGTTTCAGTTTCTATGTGTTTATGTTTTAGAAGCAGATACTTTAAATGGGGATTATCTTTAAAATGTGCCAAAACATATTTACAAAATTATTTCTCTTTCGTGTATATTATGACTTCAAATAAGTTCTGTAAGTTTAACGAAGGAAACATTTTCAATTAATAGTCAATAACAGAATTTTGTTGTGCTTTGCTTAAATTGTAACTTGGAAAAAATGCATTGCAACATTGTTCCTCTCAAATAATTCATACCATAAGTCTATATATATATATATATATATATATATACATATATATATATATATATATATATATATATACATACATATATATATATATATATATATATATATATATATATATATATAAATATGTATAAGTCAATTTTCAATTTAACTTTCTAGGGGTTATTCTGTAAAACTTAATCCTTATGAAATTAAATTAATAATAAAATAACGAAATTATAAGCGGGGAATTATATATGTCAACGTGTGAAAAATCTGAAACACTTTTTTAAAATATGTGCAAATTTTGTTGATATTTTAAATATTATTCTTTTTCCAAACGTTTTCAATAGGAAACAAAACAACAACTACTTTCAGTTTATTTGTTATTTATCTCAATTAACAGGAATAATGTATTACTATTCGTGTGAGTAAATCACTCAAGTTAAAATTACTTCAATGAATCCTCCCTCAAATGACTCATTTAATTATTGTGTTTCGATTTATAATTTGTTTGTTATTATCTTATTATGCACATTTATTCCACATTTTATTGCTAAAATTTTGAAGCTAATAAATTTTTATAACAATATGCTGTAGCAAATCATAAAATAAATTTAGCACGTGTGGGTGATAGCGCGTATATTTCACGTGATGCCGAAAATAAAAGTTCCTACCTGAACAATTAAAATTTTCAATCTAAAACTAATTCAAAAAAAAAATAAAAATAAATAAATACTTAACTTTATAAATTAAATTCCGTAATTTCGTGGACGTGCTTTTTTTCTGGAATAGTTACTCTTAGGTATTTGGCTGATAAAGTTATCTGTTTCCGAATTACTTTATAAAGGTTCTTTATTCCTGGAATTTTATTGTTTGAAATTTCTAAATTAATTGTGTAGAAAAATTTCAATGGAGCCAAATTGTTTGGAGGAAATAATAACGTAATAAAAATGATGATGTTCGCTATTAAACCTTTTAATGAATATGAGACCCTTAGTTTCATAAACAGACTTTTAATTTTAAACTATTTGAAATAAGTAAAATTTATATTTTCATAAAGACAAAAAAAGACACTTTTGAAACGAAATAACCCATTGAGATAAATCAAATGACCTCCCTGCTTCATCATTAGACCTTCCTGATTATAATACTAAACTAAATTTATCATTGAAATTTAAGAATTAAAATCAGCATAAAAAACTCAGTGGGTTTAAAGTTGACCACTAAGAAGCTCCTATGATCACCAACATTCCTATCATCATATCATCTCACTTGTACAGTATTGTTGCATTATCATTAAAATTGCACAACACCGGAAAGTTTCAAATCGATAGAATAGTTAAAAGTGGCAAACATGTTTACTTATTAGTAAAGCTGAGAAAAGTATACTAGAAAGAACCGAAATAGTTTCATGACATTGGTCCACTTAGCTATAATATACTCATGCTGGATCTTAATAAATTTGATAAATTTCAAATTAATTTTTTAACTTTTAGCATAACCTAGAGGTATAAATTATAACTTTGTCGCAAGCACGTCCGTCTTTCATATACAAAAGTAAATATTGGGGGGAAAAAACACAAGAATAAATTTTGAAATTGATTTCAGGGCTACTGAAAGGGATAAATAAATTATGGATTTTATTGGTTCGGATGTCCCTCGAAAAGATTCGAAAATACTGTTTTGTTTAATGTTTTTATAGTACATAATTGTTTAACCAAAAATTATGAATTTTTCATTCTAATGAATACAGATTGAGTGCTCTCTGATTGGGGAATTTCTCTTACAATTGTTTAGTGACCTTTCAATAATTAATACCACTTAAGCGTGTATATCGTTGTCTTGTCCAGAACTCAAGAATTCCACTTGCCTCTTTTTTAGCTTACTATCTAATAATTATCTAATCAAAAATAAAACTAATTAAATAAAACTTAATTATTTTTTTTTGCAACTGTTGCGAATAGAGTTGAGCATACCTCTTCGTTTTTGTTTGCCAAAATTACCATTTTTGAAAGCTGTTTTATAAAATAATGTACCGTTCGCAGAAAAATTTAAAATTGAAAAATAACTAAGCTTAAGAAGAAGTATATATTTATTAAAAGTACATTCGATCTTTTATTTCTGGTACATACATCCTTACATTTTGCACACGTCACTGATATGTACTTTATTATGTACTAGTACGCCAGCTTCGAGTTTTAACTCGGATAATTATTGAAACGATCAACTTTAAACATAGCTTTTCCGGAAGAGGAGATCTTTATTTAAATAATTTTATCATTCTAATTTTTTTTAATATTTATTAGGATCTTTCACTATTGAAAAATTATATGCGTCTCGTCCGTTAGTCTGTGCGTAAGTTCCTATCTATGTACATGTGGAAAAACGCTTTAGGTAACAATCCTTAACCGATTTTGGTGATTTTTTTTTCAATTGATAACTATCAGAATATAAGCTTATTAATTTTCGGAAGAATTTCTAAAATATTTAATTTATTGAAAATAATTTTCATCGAAAACTCCATTTTGTGCAAATATACCTATGACTTTTCCACTTCCTGTTATTTCTAACTATTGAATTTTTTACTTTTTTAACCAATCTTAATTCTTTTTTTATTAGATCTGTGACTTAAAACGTATCTCTCGATATTTTTCATTGATTTTTGCCTGATTAGTAGTTATTGTCAATTAATGTAAACTTATTCCATTATTTATATATTTAAATTTTCTAAAGTAATATTTCATTTTGGTTGTACAATAGTTTTTACTTTTATGCTTAGATTCTGTTTAATGTAACACATTCTACTTCCACGCTATGCTCGAAAGTAAAGAAAGAAAAAAGTGAAATAGGGTTAATTAATTTTAAGTTCTGAAATCCCCCACAGATATTTCATAAATTAAATTTGTTAGTTATAAAAATTGAAATTAGACTTACGGTGAATATAAATTAAATATGTTTAAAATTATTTTATTTTATATAAATCTCGATCCAAAAACCTAAAAATTTACACAGCATTAAAACGTATCATTACGATTCATGGCACGAAAAAGTCTTCTTTAGCAAATAAGCTTGATTTATTTTCTACATAAAATTTTTATTCATATCAAGAAAAAAGAAAACTTACAAGAGACCGACGTTATTGCTAAAATACAGAGAATCTAATGGCGTTGGCAAAAGGCACGGTCGAATCCAACTAAACCATTCGCAATCTGATCTACATAAGTAAGACGACATGTGCAGTCAAATATTCACCCTTTTCTGACCGAGATGACGGTCATCTATAGAAATTGACTTCTAAAAAGACCAGTTTAAATCTCGTGGACATAGCACGCAGCAATATTAAACTCCTAAAATATATAATATTACTTAGGTGACCGCAGCTTCGAAAACCGAGTGGTATTTTCACGACTTTATATACTTTTTTATCTTAAAACCATGTACACAAAATTTTTTCAAGAATATCCATAATTTTGTCTCTGATACTCACTTCAAAAATATTCAAATATAAACTGCACACCACAAATAGTATTTTTTTGAACTGATATCTTAAAATAAAACAAGTTATTTCATATTCATTCAAAAATAATAGTTATGTAAAACTAATTACATTTCGCGGTATCTTCCGCGTGTAATCTTAATAATATTTCTAATTACTTTTAAATTAATAAAAGACACTATATTAAATGAATAATTATAAATTAATCGCATTCAAAAGCACTCAGGGGTTCATGTTCGTTGCGCAAGGTGCGGACCGTGCGACTGCACAATGCGACATGCTAACTCAGTCAGGTGCTTCCCTCCGCTCCGTTCGCCAAACGAATTCGGTCTTCGGGGTCGGTGGTATATCGGCAGGAATACTCGGAATGATCAGTCAATAAATAAGCTGGTCCCTCTTTACGTTGCATTTTTGAAACCGTGCTCCCCGGAATTTGTTACTTTTTGTAACTGTTTTGCTACTATAAATTGTAACAGAATATAGTCAATAATTGTTATTAAAGTATTTTTTTTAACAGAAGATTTTTTTAAAATAAAACGTGTTATTTCAGAGATTATAGCAAGCAAATAAACTTTTCTGTAGGATAAAATGTATCCTGTAATGTATCTCAAAATATGAGCTTTCTAACGTAAAAATTAACCGAGTATATTAATGTAGATAAAACTTTGTGAGTAAAGTTTACTCTAACATAATATCAACAACGATCATAACTTTATAAGGGTGTAAAACAAATACACATTCAGACGAATTATTTAAAAATAAGCGTATGTAACAAATACACGTTCAGACGAATTATTTAAAAATAAGCGTATGTAACAAATACATGTTAAGACAAATTTCTAAAAAATTTCACATTTAGAATAGTGAATTATTATGTGAAGCGCGTGGGTTTCAACACGTAAGAAGTAAAATATTATACTAAGATAATATTTTACTTCTTTGTTTATCATCAATCTTTTGAAGACCGCCAAGTCACTTTTTACGTTTTCACTCTATCGTTGACGGGACATTGTAACTCTTACGCTAATAAATCAGTATTATCAAATTATGTATATTCAAAGTGGAGTAGAAAAATAGGTTAAAGTATCATTAAAATTTCGGATAAGAATTAAGAATAAGAATAAAAACAATTAAATTTGTATAAAATCTGTAAAGTAATCAATTCCACTATTAAACCAAAATAGTCAAGTATGTGTCGGTATATGCATAAAGTATGGTTCCCTAGTTGAATACACCTTTTGAAATGTTTAAGTAAAAAAAATGTATTTAAAAGTCTTAATCAAATGATACCACAAGGAATTTGCTAGAGTTTCCTAATTCATTATTTAATAATTTAAAAAAAAATGGGTCACACATGGCACTTAATATCGAAACTTAGTGTTTGGCGAACGAGGTTAAAACATATAAAAAATATAACTTATACTTCAATTTCGTTTTGAAATATTTGTCCGATTATGCTTTATGCAATGCGCGATGAAAACTTGCACTACTGCACAACAATAATTTTTTTTAAATGTTGTAATAAATATCAATTGAAATCACCACGTAAAGCATAAACAATAAAATAATTTAGGCTGTGATTTATAGATTAAAGAATAGAAATAACTACGTTACAAAAATTCTTTGTTTCTTTTTGGATACGAAAAACCACTAAAGAAATTTCATTTTAGAAATAAATTTATTTAAAAATAGAGAAGGAAATAGGAAATATAGAATGTATAAGAGAGAGATGGAAATGTTGGGTCGATTCTGGTGTTCATTTCTAAAAGCGAGTAATATATTTTTTTACTGTCAAAAGTTTAAAAACACAAAATGCAACAACGTGAAGGTAAGAAGATGCCGTCTTTGCCATCCGTTCTTCATTACCTATATTGTCGAATATGGCAGGATAATTTAAAAAAATATTCGTATTTTTATTATTATGTTTACAACATTTTTAAATAATTGTTTATTTGTGAGTACTTAAATAATTGTTTGTGAGTGAGATATTTTAATTGAAGTAATTTATTTCAATGTTAAATTGGGATTTCTTTTAATATAATTACGTACTTTTACGTTCACATTTTAAAACACATTGAGTAACTTACAACGATTTATCGCAAAAGTATGTATGATTTTTTTGATAATGATTAAATTTTATTTGCTAATTTACGGTATTTGTGGATTATTTTAAAATACGTAGAAAAGTAATTACACGTATATATGAATCGTGTTTACTAAAAGATAACGCGTAAATTTATGCTGAAAATCGTTTACAAACATTTTAATCAATATACAGAGAGAGCAAGAGATACGAAAAGAGCAATTTCACAACGTGAATCATGTCACTATTTAGTTTTATTTGTTTGGATTAAATTTTGAATGATCGTTATGTGCACCAAATTTCTCCTGTCAGTGATTAAATTAAGATCTGTCACCTTAATAAATCGATATTAAATATTTTTCCGCCACCTCCTACCTAACTTAACCAATCCACTCGAATCCTGTAACATGTCGTTTTATGTTTTTAATCCGATAGGTAGTCATGAGCATCTAGCCCCATGTCTCTTTCGAGCCAGAAAAGTCCAGTTTATTTCTTAAGAGGGTAAATTGTAGGAGAATCGTTGAACCGTAGGCAAAACAGATTTTTAAAATGATAAACAATGCATAAAAGTGTTTTCGCATTCCGACCAATCAATGCGTACGTACAATTACTGCGAAATATTTTTTTAATTTTGTTTCCTTTTTACTAAAAACTCAAAATATCTTCATAACTTTTAACGTTGTGCCAGAGTATAATTCGGGGAAGATCACTATAAAATTTAATTTGACCAAAATTAAGCCAGCCTTACAAAACTAATTCCAGGAAATTGAGTTAAAAATGAAGATTTTGTAGAGAGCGAAACGTATAATATGCATTATGTGTAAATATAATGTCTTGGACTTCATCATATAATTTTTATGAAGGAAAATATTGCCGTACATTATTACCGTATATCTCCAAATATTTAAGAACTCACACCAAGAATCCTCTTCTATGAATGCGTTTTTCAAACCTCATAGACATTCATTTATACAGGTCACAAAATATCGATAATTTATACATTAAAATTTTTCACATAAATTAATATATTTACTAAAGAGGACTGGGACAAAATTAGTTGATAATTTACTTAGAAAATTGCCAAAACAGAAAACAGGCAGACGCGGTGAGTCACACCTTTTTGTGTCATATATACATATATATAGATATATATATATATATATATGTGTGTGTGTGTGTGTGAGTGTGTATGCGTGTGCCACCATACACACACATATATGTACATATATATACCACTTCCTAGATTTCACGATCAACTTCTCCAATAATATTTTTTTCATTACGCATTACTTTAATGACCTTTGAGGTGAATACCGGAAGCGTGCAACTTTTGCAGTGATATCGATATTTATTTTTTTCTTTCCTACGTACTTTTTCTAAAAATATGTACTTTTCGTTGCATATATTTTTAACTTCCTATAGTTAATTCACTCTCATATTTTGTGATTTTCCTTCTTTATTTATAACAAATTGTTTGAAAATTACGATTAGATTATATTAGCTGCTTACGCCACGTTCGACACATCACAATGTTTATAAATCAGTTACTCCGAATATACGCATATCCCGAGTCTATTCTCACTGTAACGAACTTATTTTAACCTTATACAAATTTTTTCATGTATAAACGTAAATTTTGTTATTGCGAAACATTATATTTTCCACGAAACCCACATTATGTAGGTAAATAAATGGCATTATCACCTGATATTCATAAAACAACTTTTATATTGCAGCATTTTTTCCGAATATGGTACTAAACTCTTTAGCATTTAATAGTAAATAACTCAAATATGGACATGAAACAAATGGCATAGTTATAAGGATATAAACCTTCAACTTATTTCCAGAAAACCCAAAAATGTTTGTTGATACATGAATAAATTCGAAAAGTTAAAAATAACAGTCCACCTAATGCGTATATCCTACCATATATTATTATCCAACCTTCGGATCTAGACCCAACTTAACATACCATTGAGATTCAAAGTAACTTAAACCTTATTCTTATATTCGCATGAAACACGTGTGCTTACGATTTTTTCCTCGCCAAGAACGAATAATGGTACACGCTTTATTTTTCCTTTGGACTTACAAAGAGCTAACCTCTTTATATGTGCTAGTATGAAAAATTGATCATTACTTACAAAAAGATAACCTCTCTGTTATATACTAGTATAAAAAATTCGAGTATTTTTCAATACATATTATGTCATTTGCCTGTTTGAAAATTAAACATTATGGCTGTTTGAAAATAAAACCTAACAAGAATAAGTTTTAAGTCCATAGACAATAAAATGTATTTTTAAATTAAACCCATAGAAATAAGTTTGGTGGTAAACAAAACGTTACACGTGAACGAGGTATTTTCATTTAAATTTTCTCTATTCTAACAAATGTCCAAACCATCCTTTGCAAAACGCCTTGATGATGTTAACAATAAAACATTTTTAATATTGCAAAGAATATCTGAGATATTTTTTTTACAAACAGGAAATAATTTTATAAGACGTATTTAATGGCCACTTTGTGTTAACACACTTTACTCCTGTCGGATTAGTATTGTGTTTATATCGCTTTTGTAAAGCTGACTTACGATTAATAAACCCCTACACGAATACTTTTCCTATATAAAATAAATTGAGATAAGCTATGAAATTCCTTAAAAACGCTATTTCTCGAGAATATAATAGTCATCTTAAGTTGTAATATTTAATGGCTATTATGAAACGACTGTCAGTTATTGTTTTATTTTTAGACATTTAAGTTTTCCCTTTCTGCTTTTAGACATTTATTATCACACGAAATTTGTAACTTGCATAATTTTTCACACAAAAATGTAACTTGCGCTATTTATTTATCGGAAAACTGTTCTTTTCGCACTTTCACGTATTTCTTTTATAACGTTCACATTAGTTAGATAATATCAATGGCTTTGGAGATCAACCACATATAAATATTGGCTAGTAACCAATTACTGCCATCGATGTCTAATTCAAATTCCTGGATATCATTAAATAAATAATACCTGTCTCTATGATTTTTGAATTATAAACTTTTGAACACTATTTTCGTTTTCATATCTGGTTAATAAAACGAATGTAATGTTAAAAAAAATTCATCTGTCTCTGTCTGTCTGTAAACAAGTACGGTTTGGTTTAGAATTTGAAGTACACTGTTTAAAATTTGTTATCCGCCGAGTAGTGTGCAAATTTTATGTACATGTCTCCACATGCATCTATGTACCCACATACATACAGATGTGCGTTCGAACTCGCATAAATACACAAAAGCGTACACGCTCTCGTACGCCCTCGGCACATAGCGCATACACACTCGAACATACATAGCCAATCCTCTATTTTTTATCTATTGTCTTCTGTTTGCCTGATAAACTGAGTGCGTGTATTTTCATAGATTAAAAACTATTGAGCAAATTTAACTAATTTTAATTTTTTTTATTTCTACATGTTTCTGAAAAAATGAAATGTTTCAATTGCGACAGGTAAAACATGAGAACATAAAGTTTTTACCAACAGTCACATGTGGCCAACCACTGATTTATCTTTCTCGTCATATGGTATACATGAGAAAAATTAATCGACAAAATTTTCTTTACGTGTATGTGCATTTCCGTGTGTTCGTGTATGATTACGTGTATGCTTCATGATACTCTTAAAAGTTTATGAGCAACTAAATGTGCACGGAACCCTTATAGTGCGAGTTTTTCTCGCACTTTAAAGGTTTTTGGAAGTCGAAAAAACCTGTGCAATTATTTCAAGATGAGCAATTAACTAAAAACCTTAAAAGAGTTGGTTTGAAGGTATTTCCGGGAATGCAGACTAATCAGTATCTTAAGTGCTGCTTTACAAGTAACGATATTGTGATCGTGCAATAAGAGGCGGCTGTCCATAATTACACCGAAGTCCAGCAATTTGAAAACACGCGTTAGGCAAACTCCAATTTAACAGGATAATGTATGGCAAGTGTGACCTGCTAATTTATGTATATTCTTTGTTAAATTGACGTTGCCCTTGACTGCGATTGTACAATATGTACATGTATATTTAATTAAAATAATTTAGTTTAATTTTAAACACTCCACAGATGGAGAGAAAATTTTACCGAAATCACAGTTGTGATACGTTTTGTTAAGCACAATTCCAATAAGCAGATTATTCAAGCAAATGAGCAAATTTAGTTGAAATACTGACGCACACGAGAGTATAATTAAGTGTGCTAATATGTCATCGTATCCCAAGAGAGCCGTTAGTAGAACAATGTGTGCTTGAAATAAAGCCGCTTCCATTTATAAAAGTCACAAAAACGTATGTAATTGCGGTAATAAATTCTTCATGAGCGTACTGTTGGAGAGATGTAGCGGTTCTAGTGAACCTCATGAGGTAACAATGGATTACATTGCAGGAAGTAAAGTTTAAAACGACAAAAAGTTTGCTGAATTAGTTGAGCTGTAAAAAGTCGTAATTTTAAAGTCAAAGAGTTCGTCGCCTGTTTGTAGCAATTTAATTTTAAAAAATGTCATCCATAGATGGCTTCTCTGATTATGCTTCTCAATACCGCAACTACATTTTCATATAAAGATAAAGTTATATTGATACTTCGCGACAATAATTTTTTATTAATTATTTTACGTCAACTTAGTATTAAAAGAAAAGATGCAATTTACTATTAGGAATATGTCGAAATGTATCCGGATTAGCCGTCAAAAATAAATTTTACGCCATTTTAATTGCTGATCTGAAATGGATTTTCTATAGATGAATTTAATTTTGTGTCAAGACTTCCTCGCTCTTTCATATATCATCCATATTATTTAACTTAGAGCATACCCTTCGTCAAACAGCAAGTCTCATTAGCGAGTCAATTGTTGATTATGAAATGACAAACTGGAAAGGATGGAAATGATATTTATTTTAAATATTAAGCAATTAAAAATAATTATAACATTATTTTTCTTATATTTCTCTTCCATAACCAATATTATTCGCTTAAAATTCGTTATAAATATGACACATTCTATTCTCAGTTCCGTCCGCGAGAGATATTGATCTTTGAGTAATAGAATCCCAGCGCAAAAAGTAGTAAGACAGTATGTATTATGAACGCGTATACACGGTAAGGTCAAGGAGGATCTTATGGGCAGCTAAGAAGCTGATAAGCTTAGACAAGGTTTCCGTCATTATAAACTAAAGTTACATTTTAAAAATTTGTTGCCGCAACACTTCTTGCAAAATATCAAATAAGAAAGGACGCGGCAATCAATTTTCAAAATTATACCTTAGTTTATTCAAATGCTTCTTAACGAAGGTGATAATTAGGAATTGGTCAGCGACCTCATTTCTGATCCATTAATTTTGCATCACAAATCTCTTCACTTTCATCGACATCCATTTCCAAACGCCCAACCAGGTACGAGTGCAATGAAGAATTAAGACATTTTTTCCTTAGACGATTTAGGGAGTACCGAGTGGAACGGCAGAAACGCAGCAAGTAGCGTAATCAGCAGCCTTTACAACGGGTTGGTGATCTAGTTGTCCCAAAGTAAGATAGTAGGCTTCCGCTTAAATAGAGAATGGGAAATGCCGTTGAGCTGTTTCCTAGCAAGGGCGACGTCTGCAGAATCGCCTACTTCAAAACAAGCAGTGGCATCGAGCGAAGGGCCTTCGACAAAGTCCGCCTCTTTCTCACTTCGTGGAGGATGTTTGCGCCAACATAATACGCAATTATCAACTCAATCAGGCCATTCAATGGCGAATGACCTGACACAGCTTATCAGCAATCACTGCATGTTCATCGGCGACTCATTATTAAAATAATTAATTTTTTGCATTAGATCTTGTAGGTACATAATAACGCATCTCTCGTGGCGCACTTTATAAACCTTGAACCTTAAGTAAATACGTTATACTTTATACTAATGAAAGCGTTTTTTTAAGCCTACTCCAAACTTAATATGCATATCGGAGTAGACAATTCTGATTAATTGTGAGTAATTGTAAGGTTAAAGTTTAAGGAAACTATAAAAGACTGATATTATTATTTTATATAATTGTCTCTTTCGTAATCTGTCATACAAAATCTACAAAATTAAATTTAACAAAACTAGCGTGCTATCATTTAGAGCAAAGCTCTAAAGAAACGAGATACTGGTACGTACGCATGTGTGCTAGGAAGTAGAATTACAGCTCTGCCGAAACTGAAGTTTATTGTCGTGTATGAGACGACCACTAACAGCAGGACTTTATGGGATGTAGCGCTCTGAAAAAAAATTATTTGAAAGACACAAAATATTGCACTAAATTCGTGTCCTAGACATTTTCGATGAATTTATGTACATAATTTTTCCATATCATACTTCAACATTTGAAAGAAATAATACAATTATTAATACATATATTTGTAAGTGTGTGTCCTTGTGGGCGTTTGTGGGTGTGTACGTGCGTGTATGTGCATTTGTGCGTGTATGTGCATTTGTGCGCGTGCATGTACGAAAATGTACGTAACGTATGTTTTTAAGAAAATTTTTGTGTATACACTTTTCGTATTTTTGTGCATTTTATTCGCTAATTCTATACAATTATAATAGTGGGAAATATAATTATAATTATATATTATAATTATATAATTATAATTATATCTTCCGGACCCCATATTTCCACTACTAAATGAATTTTAAAAAATGAGACATTTAATATCACGAGTAATATAGGGGACAAAAATCCATATAATAGTCTTAGAGGGTTATATATTGGCTGTTTTTTTTCATTTAAAACCCACCATGAGGGGTATTAAATAAAAGAGGTTGAACGACCGTTTTAATATATATATATGTATAAGGGGGGCAAAGTCATTCGCGTCCGTAGGAGCTGCCTAATCATCACCCTGCACGTGTCCCCCGGGTGGCGCTAAATGAATGACAACGCCGAGTCTTGAGCGGCGGTAAATAACTCAAAACACTGCGACGCTTAGCCAGCAGATAACATAAGGAGGTAGGAAATGACCTTCCTAATCCGTAAACCACTCAAGAGCGGCGGTCTTGGCTTCATTGCCCGGACCACGAGGAAGAAAACCTCTTCAAAAATTACCCAAATCCAATGGTGGGAAACGTGCCAACTGGATGCATGGCTGTATGGATGAACAGCATTAGCGCCAACCTCTACGGACCTGGTAAACGTAGTTGTATTCTGCCTTCTTAGGGAATGGCGTTACCCCTAAGTGACCTGTTATTTCGTCCAATTATCGTGGGAACAAAATGAATGATAACTTAAAAAATAAAACAAACACAAACCCAAGTATGATCCAACAAACTCTTCACAAGAGCATATTTACAAAAACACGTAGCAACTCTATCGGAGCAATACCACAAATGGTAAATGCTCATGAAACAATTCTTGAATCGATTGACAAAGACAAAAACACCTGGCAACAAGACCGAATACCTCATACCAAAAGAAAAAGAATGGAATCAAAATCACCACAGACAGAAAACTTAAAGAAAAAGACCAACACGACTGAATACGGAATATCTACCCAAAATCAATTTGAAATATTAGGTGAAGTGGAATATAATCCGGATATAATAGAAACAGAAAAGCCACCAAAACCAGAACCAATCTTTGTAACTGGGGTCCTGGATATCAATTCCCTTAAAAACCTGCTGTTAAGAATAACAACAGAAGGAAATTTTACTATGACCACTCTCAGGTCAGGACACGTTGTGAAAGTAATGCCAGTAAGTATAGAAGTATACAAAATGATAAGAGAAAAATTCATCACAGACAATATCAGCCATTATACTTACATGATAAAAAGTGAAAGACCTTATAGAGTTGTTCTGCGAGGCCTCCATAGCTCAGAAGACATCTCTGAAATAAAAGAAGGACTCAAAGCACATGGACACGAAGTAAGGCAACTCGTAAATGTACGTCATCGAAACACAAAAGAACCCTTACCCCTATTTTATGTAGACCTGGAGCCAAAGAATAACAATAAAGATATTTTTAAAATAAAATACCTCAATCATATGAAAGTATCTTTTGAAGCACCTTATAAGAAACAGGAAATTCTACAATGTAAAAGATGCCAAAGGTTCGGTCATTCAAAAAATCAATGCTACCGACCATTCAGATGCGTCAAATGTGGAGACGACCACCCAACCACCAGCTGCTCCAAAACAAGGGAAACGGAAGCTACTTGTGCAAACTGTCTAGAAAAACATCCAGCTAGTTACAGGGGATGCCTAAAATACAAGCAATATAAAGAGCACTTATTGAAAATCCAACCAAAACAAACATATAAACATACAAACCAAACTAAGCGAATGCCTGAAATGGACAATTTGCAGCCAAGGAAATTCAAAAATTATAATAGAACAACCTCAACTTACGCTGAAATCACTAAAAGTAGAATGGAAAACATCACTAAGCCAGACCAATTACCTCAAACGCAACAACTAAGTGACATCTTGGAACAAATGTTCAACAGAATACAAACTATGATGCTAACCATGGTAGACAACATGATGGATCGTTTCATCCAGCTTATTAGCAGCCAGACTAAGAAATAATCTAAATCTTAAAATAGTCACATGGAACGCCAACGGACTGGTCGCTCGACGACTAGAGCTGGAAATGTTTCTACACATGAAAAAGATTGACGTGGCATTAATATCTGAGACTAGGTTTACCATCAAAAGCCATATCTCAATAAAGGGCTACACAGTTTATACTACCAACCACCCATCGGGAAAAGCGCATGGAGGAACGGCAGTGATCTTAAAATCAAATATAAAACATCACCCGCTTGAACCTTTCTCAACTGACAAGATACAAGCCTCTCTTATTAAAGTGTATGACAATAGCTCGGACATTACCGTTGCTGCAGTTTATTGCCCTCCTAAACACCAGATGGCAAAAGAAGAATATAAAGATTTCTTCTCTATACTCGGACATCGCTTTATAAGTGGGGGCGACTGGAACGCTAAACACCTGTTCTGGGGATCTAGACTTATAACAACTAGAGGAAGGTCGCTCTATCAAGCTGTGAAAGATCTTAATCTTGATTGCTTGTCCACTGGAGAACCTACCTATTGGCCGACAGATCCACGAAAAATACCCGATTTGCTGGATTTTTTCATATCTAGAAACATTGCAATAAATAACACTAAAACAGAACCTGACTTTGACCTTATCTCAGACCACTCTGCTATTGTTCTAAGGGTATATAGTAAGATATTACTAACAGAAGTACCACTTAAAATCTACAATAAGAATACTAACTGGAAAAAATATCAGGATATCATCACAACGGAAATACAGCTCAGGATCTCACTGAAAACGTCTGACCAAATAGAACGGGCTATAGAAGGACTAAACAAACTGATTCATGACGCTGCAAACAGGGCTACATCCCATCACAAAACGGGAACTGCTATAGAGCATGTGTACCCTGAATTCATCAAGGATTGTATAAACGAAAGACGTAGACTCCGCAGAGTATGGCAAAACACTCACTATCCTAGAGACAAGACTGCCTTAAATAAAGCCACACAACATCTTAAAACTCTAATCAAAGAATTGGCAAATGAGAATCTACAATCATATCTCACAAAACTGACACATACTAGTGACACAAACTACTCGTTATGGAAAGCTACCAAAAACCTAAAGCGTCCCAAACAACAAGTCACACCGCTAAGAACAAAAACGGGATCCTGGGCTCGCTCTGATAGTGAAAAAGCTAACAGATATGCTGATCACCTACATGAAGTTTTTGAACCGTTTCCCAGCAGTAATCAATATCTGGACAATGAAATAGAGGAGTACTTAAAGACACCTATTCAAATGTGCTTACCACTTAAGCATGTGACACCAAATGAACTGAGGCGGGAAATCCTAAAACTCCAGGAAGGCAAATGCCCTGGCTATGACCTTATCGACGCGACACTTTTGAAACACCTCCCAAAAAAAGGAATACTGTTCATACTCGCTATTTTCAACGCATGTTTAAGACAGTCCTACTACCCAAGCCAGTGGAAAATAGCACAGGTAATAATGATACTGAAACCAGGTAAACCTGCTCAAGAAGTGTCATCTTATAGACCTATCAGTCTCCTTCCGGTAATTGGAAAATTACTGGAAACGATAATACTTAACAGAATGAGGGAACACTTAGCAAATATAATACCAACACATCAGTTTGGATTTAGAGAGGGCCACGGAACTATCGAGCAAGTGCATAGGCTGGTTGATGTCATAAGTAGAGCACTGGAAAATAAACAATATTGCTCCGCAGTCTTCTTAGACATTAGCCAAGCATTTGATAAGGTATGGCATACTGGGCTTCTCTTTAAAATTAAAAAAATGTTACCGCACTCCTTTTCTCCGTTGATTAAATCGTATCTTGGAAAAAGATGCTACGAAGTGAAATATAACTCCGAAACATCAGAAATGCACCCAATTAAGTCAGGAGTTCCACAGGGTAGTATACTGGGACCAGTACTCTATTTGATATTTACAGCAGATCTACCTACTTATGCCAACACTACCACAGCGACATACGCAGATGATACCGCACTTCTTTCGTCACATGATAATCCCGATTCCGCATCTGAAAGCCTCCAATCCCATATCTCTCTCATCCAAGCATGGTGCCAGCAGTGGCGTATTAAAGTCAACACAGATAAGTCAGCCCAAGTAACTTTCACACTTAGAAGAAAAACCTGCCCACCTGTAAAACTTTTTGATACAGCGATCCCACAATCAGATGACGCCAAATACTTGGGTATGCACCTCGACCGTCGACTCACTTGGCGTAAACATATATGGACTAAAAGGAAGCAACTAGACAGCAAACTCCGCAGCATGTACTGGCTAATCGGCCGTAAATCACAATTGACAGATTCCAGTAAAATGGCTATCTATAAAACGATACTGAAGCCCATATGGACTTACGGCATTCAGCTTTGGGGCACAGCCAGCCATAGTAACATCGAAATACTTGAAAGGTTCCAAAGTAAAACAATGAGAGCCATGTTTAATATACCATCCCACATAAGCAACAAATATGTGAACCTAGATTTAAATCTGAGAACTGTGAAGGACGAAATTGAAATAAACAGCAAGAAATATCAACTCAGACTGGACCAACATATGAACGAACTAGCTGCTGAACTTCAAGGAGAGGGCAGTCTAAGATTCTCCCGCCTTAAGAGGAATAGCGTATCTGAACTTGCGACAAGATTCGCGGACAAAATATGAGGATTGCACCGTTGGGTGCATGTCTTTGCTAAGAATAATTTAGCTGATGAAAATCTGACAACACATTAGATTATTGTTTGAAACAAACAGATCGCTAAGTAGCAGGATATAATAAAAAAAAAAAAAAAAAAAAAAAAATATATATATATATATATATATATATATATATATATATATAAATATATGAAAAGAAATAAATTTTAAAAACGTACGATACATATTGAAAAAATATAGAGTTATGACAGTTAAAAAAAATTGTTCCGAGTTTGCTTCCCAAATTTCTCTGTTACCATAGTTAGTTTTTTTCTTTACAGGAGGCATTATTTGTTACGCTCCCTTTTTTTGCATATATAATAAAAGTTCATCCGTTTGAAATTTATTCTAAGTTTAAAACGGATGAACTTCTATTACCGAAAATTTAAATGTTACTTAGGTGAATACAAGTGAATGTGAATACAGTAAGGCTGGTTTAAGAAAATAGTTGTCGCAGTGGGATCGGAATACCCGAACTAACTATGCAAATAATAGTTCCAGAATGTACTATTATTTCCAATTAGCTAATATCAGGATTTGTAATAAATATTTTCAAAGCTACGGATGAATACATATAATTTATAAAGGAAATAATTTCATTCGTCTTAGATAAACCACTTTATACTCTACGTAATCGCAATTTCATTAAATTGCTTATGGATATAACTAGATAATTATGAAAATAAATTCCAAACTTTCAAGTAATATACAAAGTCCTAAATCGCGAATATTTCAAGGGTATTCTATATTTAGTTTCCAGTAAATAACTTTTATCGACATATCGCCGCGTAAACGAATTTGACGGTACCTGCGCCCAGGGGAATACCTTTGGGATTTCTCTCTTTACTTAGCCTATTTGCTTTTGATCTCATTTTATTTACTTTGTGCAAGGGTGCAAATATTTCTTTTCTTCTGAAACGTAGCTTAAGTAAACTTGTTTAACAATAAATATGGTGGTTTTCTTTTTTACTCTACAAAGGCAAACCAAGATGGACGGGAAGGTGTTTAGTAGTCTCCGTGTGTGTGAGTGTGTATAAGTAAATAGATAAATGGTGCTCGTAGTGGATAAATGGCTTTCACTAATTTTGTAAAATAAAGAGTTTGTGGATTCGAATAACTAAGCAATTTACCGTAGGCCTGAAATTTAATTTAAAAAATTTATGTGTATTACATATGGCAAACTTATTGTTACATGAGCAATCTCTTCAACGAT
Source organism: Druceiella hillmani (assembly GCA_039881145.1). NCBI lineage: Eukaryota > Metazoa > Arthropoda > Insecta > Lepidoptera > Hepialidae > Druceiella > Druceiella hillmani. Next base: position 106,064 of record JAYKKI010000085.1, on the reverse strand, counting down.
ACAAATTCGTATTGAAATTTAGTTGGCAGACTGTAAGAGATTTTACAATGAAAATTCTTTAAAGTGCATTAGGCGAAAAAATATTTAAAAAAATACAAAAGTAAAGTAAAAAAAACTACTGACATGATTTGGGATGGGAAAGACAGGAAAGGAAAGGGACACAAAGGAAAAGGTTTCAGGAGAGGCAGGACTTTTTCACTCGATCTTTGAAAATATTTATAGACGTGATTTTCCTGATGTCAGGATCCAGGTGATTCCAAAGTTTTGCTGCTTGGAAAGTGAAGGATTTTTTGTAAGTGATAGAGGTATATTTAGGAATAAGTAGGGAGAGTGCACTTTCAGATCGTAGCCCAAGGCCGTGAGCTGATAAATCTTTAAATTTGCCACTTAGATAATTTGGGCTATGAGGATTTTTTAATATATTAAAAAGAAGTGCAAGTATGTGAAGTTGGCATCGATCACGGATCTTCAGCCATTTGAGAAGTGGCATGTATTCAGAAATATGATAATATTTTCTGAGGTTGAAGATATACCGGTATATATACATATTTATACATTTACATACATGTTTATACATTTACCACGTTTATACAAACGTGGTAAATGTATAAACAGCAAAACTGAATTAGTTCAGGCACTTTCTTATTTTAATATCACATGGTACAGTTTGTTGTGGGGTGGGTTTTTAAAATTGAGTCCATTTTGATTTTACAAAAGATCACTTTTCATCAACATATTAGTCAAGTTCTCGTGATTCAGAGAACTACTTAAAATAATTTATCTACATTTAATATCTACACAACATATATTTAAAAATATTCCGCATCACTAGAAATTTGAGAATGTTGAAATTACAATATTAGAAAACGAAATAAACCGGATACCTTAGACTGAGAAAGATTAGCAATTCATTCGTGATGGAAAGTATATTGATCTATAATAAAAAACAAGTAGATATACTGAATTTAAAACCAAAAACATTTCAAACGCGTTGCAAGAAACACCTTCCAAAAGAACTCATTTTAAAATGAATGATACTGTAAACGACAAAAAATGACTGGGGCGATCAGGCCACCTCACCAAACTAATACGTGAAAATTAGAGCATAATTTTTATACTGTGCATTATAATTTGAAATTTATTTATCGTTTAATTATATTTTTGTTTTGCATGTAGAATTAAATTCCACGTTCAAAAAGAGAAAGCAATACTTGCGTATCCAATAAAATAAAACAAAAACATTATGTTTAAACTGTCAATCTTATCATTGGAATGAAACAAGCAACAAATTGTATACGATGTTAAGTATTTAGTATTCAAACAACAGCGTTATATTCAATTGGGATTGTTTATCTATAAATCCGAACATAAAACGTAGCTCCAAGTAGCATCCACGAGCGAATAACAATGAAAAAGAAACAAAAATTAAATAAAACACATACGAAAATTAAGTAGCTTTAAAGGGAAGAGATTTATTTTTTGCTTTTTGACGACCATTTTTAGAACACTGGTAACTTGTTTGTTTAATCTAACGTTATTGCATTTGTTGATGTTTTTTCATTATTAATTAGTTCAATTAAAAATAACATTTTATAATTTTTACTTCAATTTTGATTTTAGAGATAAATATTGAATGTCCATTTTTCGCCATTATATAGTACGTATATATAATGATCATGATAATTTATAAAACATCTCACACTAACAGCTCATGTTGTCGAGTTTGTGTATTAAGCTTAACTTCACTTGAAATCTATTTTCGTTAACTTTATATATTTAATTTATATTTAATAACTATCTAGTGATAATAAATTGTATTTTGGCAGAGATTTAAATGATTAGGTTTCAAGACGACTTATACACGGATTAATCTCAAAAATTCTGCCTCAAACTAATAAATACCTTTACATTGAAACTTGGACAAAAGCAATAAAATGGTTAATGTCATGTTTTCATTCAAAGTTAAAGTTCTGACTAACTGTATACGAATATGTTTAAAACCAATGCCACAAATTTTACTGAAAATGCTGAATATAACCTTATCAATTAAGGTGTCATTCAGACTAGAGTTAAGAATATAAAGTAGGTACAAGCGTTAATTTCTGTTTAGGGTTGAAAAACGTTTTAAATTGTAATCTTCTTCTTGGTAAGGATATTAAAACATTTAAATTTTTTTTTATTCCTGCAAAGTAAACAGTGACTGAAATAAGTAAGCTGAACCGATATGTACGCTTTACGGTGATATTGAGGTAATGTTTTTATTAGAGAAAAGTCATTTTCATTATTTATATTTGATTTCCTTCCTGACTCACAAGTGTTTGTTATAATTTGTTGAGTTATAAATTTGTGAAATATTTTGGTTTGGAGACGTCTTTAAAATCGATGCCGATCGTATTTAAACTCAAACGCTCAACAGTCGATATATTTTCAAATTTCAATAAATTGGTTAAAATAGACATAGTGCCGCCATCTTGTTCTAAGGAACGGTGAAATTTATTGCCATTGCTAATCCAGTGTACGCAGCGGCCGGACGTCACGAACTGTCCACGAGCGAATTGAACTTACATTTTTCGACCGATATATTTTTCATTTGCAAGAGATAACTTTATTGCAATAAATTTAGAACCATATGTATCCTCCCTCTCTTACCACTACTCTGTATTCTATAAACATAATTTTTAAACGAACTATTATAACACACACGATTGACGTTTTCACGAAAATAGCCGCGACAGTATTCAGCACTATACTAATTTTTTTTAAAAGAAAGCACGCAAATCATTTTTTTTTGGTACCTGCAAGAAATATTTGAATATTTAGCGTTGATTTTCTAGCAATTAATTATAATTCGATTTACGCAACTAATATTAATAAGATTGTAGAATTTCATAAGATTGTAGAGATTGATAAGATTGTAGAGATTCATAAGGTTGTAGAGATCTTTACAATCTGATAAGATTCTCTTTACAAATTGCCTACATGAGGATATTTTCATACAGCGAAAACTAGGTCGTGGTAAAGAATTTAAATAAAGTGGAAATAATATTACATAACGCAGTTTCATTTAATTGAGAAAAATCCAAGTACATAAGGTTTATTAAAATTTATTATAAATAAATAAACAGTTTTTTGATGATATTTGATTAGATAAAGTATATTTAATTGAATCTTGATCATAATGAAATGATCTGAGAGTAAATCCATTACCGCAAAGTAAATAAAGTAAGATTAGCATTAAAAGAATAATGGAGGTGGACCTTAATCGGGTCAAATTATGAATTTATTTATTCGAAAGAATCAAAAGTAATTTAGTTTATTCTGACATGTCATAAGTTTGTATATGGACCAAATACAGTTTTAAAACTTCATTTTTTTTCCTAATTTTCCTGGAGTGTTCCAGGTTTTTTGAATATATCAACAAATATTCACTTGTTTATATTATCTTTTTTACGACCGACAGAGCTATAAAAATGTATAAAAGAAAAGCTCCGTCGGAGTTACAGAATTTTCTTTTATTTCCTCATAAAAAAGTCAACAAGTGAATTAGAGCTCGCACATGTTATTTCACATGCACATGACATCCACGATGACGAACACTTTAAGCGTGATCCTCGCTACGAGTCATAACACTTTTATGAATGAATGTTGTAAAAATACTTTTTTATGATACTGGATAAAAGCCTTTTTTCGATAACTGAGTTTCAGCCTTCAATTCATTGCATGGAAACGTCAATTCACATTAAATATACTGCATATTTAATGTGAAACGACGTCTCCGTGCAATGGATTGATGGTTGAAAACATAATATTTCTTTATTAGCAGAAAAAATTAAAAGACAGTAAAGTATGAGTAGAACATGCACTAAGAGGTTTCCGTACACATTTTGGTATATATTTAAAAATACATAGTGTTTCTACCAAATAATTTACAAATATTAATTTTATTCAATATATCCATATATTTCGTAAATATAATATAGAATATACGCAATTTGTAAAGATTTTTACATCGCACCATAAATATATTTCTAAGTCAGAGGAGTTATATTTAAAACAAAATAACTTTCGAAAATTGTACATTTGTGTAGAAGAATAGTAAATTAAAGTGAAACTTACGAAAAAGTTGCAGGATGTATGTGACTAATTATAGATTACATGGTTTACCATATGAATTATTTTATTATACAATCGGCAGTTTTTTTATGCGAATAAATTAGATAGACGATAATTAAACACTCACGAGTATTGTAAATATATGAATTAAATGTAAATAAGTGTCATATATAAAAATAAATGAAAAAAAAATATAGTTATGGTTCCTTTCTGTCAAAAAAAAACAGGTTTGGCATCCAGTGCAAGAATAAGTGTGCAACATCATTTTAGCTTCTCTGGGCGACGTTCGCATGGACTATAGTAATCTAGCCTATGTGTATAATGCAGCAATGTAACCCAGATGTATAATATAACTATTGCTTGTTTGTTCGAAATCGTTTAGTACTAACATCGTAAGTAAGTTTTAAAAGTTAAATAATTGTGAATGCCATTCCACGGGAACTACACTCAGATTGGAGAACTCAGGGTGCATAGTATGAGTTAAAATATACTAAATTCCAACTTATAGAATTTTCTTCACATACCATATTATATGATCAAACAATATCAGATAAGGTGGATTCTATCCCTCAATAACTACTGTAGATTCAGAAATAGCCTTTATTTTTATCCATTTTATTACATATTAATAATGGATATATATATATATATATATATATATATATATATATATTAATCATTTTGAATTTACTATTTAGTTAAGAATTTATTAAAATAAGTGGGGGATATTGTTAATCAAAACTAAAGTGAGGCCCCTAAGATATTAGCATCGAAGCATTTTCAAAGAAAAAATGTAAGTATTAAAAGAAGCAATGATATATTCTCTACTATAAAAATAAAGAAAATTAAACAAAAAGCTGAACGATGATGCTCGAAAATAGCAGCGGTATTGTAATTACAATAATTTTGATTAATTTTCTTAAACTCGTGAAATATAAAGTCTCTTTATATCATTACGGTATAGTAACCACGTTTGATCCGAGCTATTTGTGCACGCCATCAGCTTCCGGGAAATTTCCCTGTAATGTTTCTTCCTGTCATGGGAAGTGTGATGTTTTCTCCATATAAAAAAAACGGTTTCATAAATGAAAGTATCATAAATATTTGGAACAAGAATTTAACGTGAAAAACTATTTCGTTTGTATTGTGAAATTTATTTAGATATTTCAAGGTATGCGAAAAATTTATAAAATATATACTGGATAGATTTACTCTGACAGAAATAATCTTTTTAGACACCTGTAACATTCAGATGGAGAAGATTATATGTAGGTGTAACTATAATGAGAATGATCACTATCAAATAAATTATGGTTATAGTTTCCCATCAAACGGCCATATTTTTAATGAGAAATAAGCTGAACTTATATAAATTGTAAATTTTTTTTAAATTCAGTAGGGTAAAACGCTACAATACGCCCCACTTTTACGGGATTCTCAATAAAATGTCCTCTAAACTTTTATCAGTCATATATTTATCATAAATGCAGCAAATGGTATTTAAACTACAAAATGGCACTTGAATTTGGTTACATTTTTTAGTACACTAGTTACAAAAAATATTTTTTTCAGACCTTCGGTGGGGCGTTTTGTAGCACTATGTGTTGATAATATGCCTCACGGCTGTTAGAAAATGCCCCATTATAATATTATTACAAAAATGGAACAAACTTAAGATAATTAAAATAAAAACTCAACAATCAGTCTTAGAAATTACTTTGAGATCAATTTCAAATCACCGCAATCAGTTTTACGTGGCATTTACTGAATAACATTTAATTATTTTTCTTTGTTTTCCTAATATTATTGATAGCTTCCCGTTTAACTTTTTTTCCACAAACATTGCACAGAGGATTGTACATGGTACAAAACTCATGCATCCAAGATGAACATGACAAACACTGTACCCAATCCTCATTAGAAGTCGTAGAATAATAATTTTCTGTACATTCAATGGACCTATTCTCTTCTTCATCAGAAATATCTTCGTTCGAGGAGCTTTTGTAACTTTGTTCATCAATATCGCTTTCTGATGATGAAGAGACAACGGTCACTTTCTTTTTTTTTACTTTCCTTGTTTTCTTTCCTGTGTTACTTTCTTTTTTTCACATATCTTCAGTTTCTTCGTCACTGCATCCTTCTTACACTTTTCTTTAGATTTTATTTTTTGTATGTTCTCTGGGGACGTCAACACTACATACTTTTGTTTTCTTTTCAACGTCATTGCTGGTAATTTAGGTATGGGATGAACTTTAGTCAAAACTTTTGTAGGCGTTTCTTCTGCAGACGCTGAGGGTAAATCTGGAATTTTTGAGAATTTTTGGGGTGTTTTATCAAATGCAGTAAAATTATACCGTTCAACAGTTTCTGTAACCATTTCTTCTTCATTGTTTCCAGATTCATTTTCAGTTACTTCCACTTCCGAAATTATTGGTTCCATTTCAGCTGGAAGATTATTGATGTTTTGTATCCCTGAAAAGCCTTCGCCAAGTTCATTAACATTATTATCATTTCCTTGCTCATCATATACAAGATCTTGTCCTCGCAACGCGTCCGAGAGTGAAAAATAGTGCTCTGGTATGTCGTTTGGATCATATGGGTAGATCCCACAAGACTTTGAAGCAGCGATTCCATTAGATACACTAGCAGCCTTTCCCCAGACCTTACCAATAAGTTTGGACACGTCGTAGCGAGTAAGTCGTTTATCTTTATTTATGATCATCCAAGATTTTGCTTCCTGAGCAAAATAAATCTTCAAAGGTCTGAAAAATGCCCTACCAGTGGTTGAAGTGCATGAGTCATGTGACTTGGTAAGCATAATAATGTAACATAATTCTCTTTAGCTACTTCTAACAAGCGAATATTGTTGCAGTGTGAACTTTGACCATCCATTATCAATAGGGATTTTCCAGGACCTTTTTTTTTTGTAAGAATATCTTCTCGAACCATTTCATGAAGAGTTCCGAGTTTATAAATGAGGACTTCTTATTCAAATATACTTGCGAACATGGTGGTAGTCCTTCAACAAGCTATGATTGTCACATTCTCTCCCTTTTCGCAACTAGTCAAAGTATAAACATCTTTAGCTCCTTTGCTGGCTATAACTTTTTATGTTAAGCGTTTGAGCTAACTGGTAAGCCATTTCTTTGACATCCTTTCGGTCAGGTGCAAAGCCAACTTTTTCAAGTTTTTTAATATGAGCTACTAGTTTTTTCTCGTATTCTTCTGAAAAAACAGGTGGTCTCCCGAGTGGCATTTTAAGTTTTCTTGTTACCAGATGTCGTCAGCGTTCTAGATGGGATATTGTAAACCCTAGAAGCTTCATTAATTCCCATCTCCTTGTTACGCACTTTTTGCATAGCTTCATTTAAATCCGTATCAGACCAAGAAGCCCGTAGGGTTTTTCTTTGATAATTATGCGACATCTATAAAAATAAAAAGTATTTTTTTAATAGATTATTTGATTGGGTGACGGGGCGTTTACAAAACGTCCCAGTCGCAAGATGGACGCCGTTGCGAGTAATTCACTACAAGGAATACGTTAAATAATAGGTAAATTAAAACTGTACACACATTTCCAAACAAAAACTGCATTAAAAAAATTACTGTACAATGTAAGTAAATTTGTATGGTACTCACCGCAAATTGTTCCAAAGCAATTGGTGAAGATTTTGATGTTTTTTTCTAAATAAGTCACATAACCATACCTAACCGGCAGAACTGATGGCGGGCGACTGGCGCGGCGCCGTACGTGTCGCTACTTGTTTGATATCTGTATTTGTGTGTACACGCGTACACGACGCGCAGTGGGGCGTATTGTCGTATTATCTGGGGCGTATTGTAGTGTTTTACCCTAATATAAAAAATTATTGGTTGTTGTAAAGGTTTTCTTACAAAATAAAGTGTCATTTTACCTTAAATATTGAATTTATATATGATTTATATTATTTACCAATATTTTTACAGATAACAAATTTTTTTGCTATAACAATAACAACAATAATGTTTTTTTTATCATATAACTAGTACATTTTACAGGGTTTTAATTGTACCATATGTGTGGTTCCGCAATTTACATAGCGTTATCCCATAAATGGCAATTATTTACCTTCATATTAAATTTTTTAACGGGAAGCGATATGCCTTCTTTTTTCATAGTTTACTTTTTCTAAGTTATAAAATTTACGATTAAAGTAATTACGTATTTCTTCGTATTAGATATAAGTATATTGAACATTGTGGCTACTTGAAACTCTGTGAGTTAATATTTTGCTAAAAGTTGTTACACATAAGTACCCAAAATAAAAAACAAAACAAAAATTAAAAAAGCCTACCATGCAGCGCATATTTTTTGAGCTGATCATGTAATAATTGAAATAATTTAAACTTAGTCCAAAAATAATTATATGTAAAACGACGCGAATAACAATTGTTTTCTAAGGAATTGTTTTGAAATTATCAAATAAAAATCATCAAAAAAATAATTGATATTCTCTCATATGTTTACTTTAGTGGGGCTAGTAAACACGTTGTACCAACATTTGAACAAAGATTTCAATGTACATTCACTTCCATAAGTGAATACCATTTACAGATCGGTGTTAAAATTTGTATTATCATTTTATAAAAAGGAAATAGTTTGTTTCTTCTTTAACTGTTATAAATTAAAATAAGTGTTCGTGATATTTTTAAAAAAATTTTTAATTTTTTCTTTGAATCGAATTTTAACAGATGTCATAAGTTTTATTATAGTGCATTCAATACCAAAGTTTGGTCGTTATTAATTAAACTATATTCTAATTAATTTAAAGTTAACATTCAGGAGTAAAGTAAATCTATTATTTTTGTCTTAAAATCACAGTGAAATAATTTAGCTATAAAAGATTGTACAGTTTCACAATTCAACAAATAAGGAAAACTTAAACGAGGAAAAATATGGTGAAAAATGATAAGGAATTTCAATTTAATTTAATCACGTTTCTATAAATTTAATTGAATCCGATTTCTTTCAAATTAAAACCATTTCCTTTAAAAATTATTCACCGAAATACATTTATATACGAATTATTAACAACAGTAAAGCGTAAGACGTTTTTTTGTTATTGACTTCTTCAAATTAAATTTGTATGTTGTTAAATTATTTTTAATGTAAACTAGAAAGAAAAGTTCTATTTTTATTTTTCCATTTATGAATGTTATAAGAGTACACAGAACTTTTCTTTATTGAAGTCCCTCCTGCATATAACGTTACCTCTCTAAAGGTAAAATCTTCGTAATTTTCGCGTAGGAATAAAATTTTCATTCTTATTTTATGCTGTATATCTAATCCATTATACGCTCGAAAGGTTAAGACATATCGTACATATTTCATCAAATTAAGTTTGTATGAATGAAGTCAGCAATGAACTGTTGGTACAAATTCGCTCAAAAAAAACTAACAAAAAACAAGCTATTGACTCGTGAAAGATTTGAAAATCTGCCCTCCAATGCTAAGTTCAGACGTTATAACCTACTGAGCTAATGAGTCGTATATTTAAGCTTTTTTGGTGTGAAGCAAACATTACAATGCATCATCATTTCCTAGTGAACACATGCTACATCGCGACGGAGACTGACCAACTACAGTTTCCAAAAATTTATAATAATACGTGTACGCAGATATTTGTTTATTTCAACTTTAATTTGAACATTGAATTACTAATATATTTGCCAGACTTATTACAGTCTTTGACAATGGTTAAATATTAGGATTGAATAATGTGAAAGGCTTTAAAATATTTTTATATAATTACCCGGTTACAAAATTTACAAATTAAAATTTACATTTTTAAAAGGAAAACTAGAAAGACACTATATTAAAAAAAAAAACAAATAAAGAAATAGTGTAACGAATATCAAAGAGAACTAATATTTACAATACTTGGTATAGTATGGTTGGAGAAAGGCCAAATAAGAAGGAATTATAGAAGTTTAGGCCTAAGTGATTTTGAGAGGTGTTACTTTCTTAGACGTTGAAAACATTCATAGAGGGCGAATTCAGGGAGTCACGACTAAATTGATTTAAAATTTCTCGCTTGGAGAGAGAAGAAATTTTCATAAAATTGTTTGAAAAGAAGGACACAGAGTTGGTTTGCAGAGCATAGCCCTAGATGGTAAGTAAATTAATACCTGCACTTACTTCTAAGATATGTCGGACAAATTAAATTGTTCAAAATGTAATATTTTGAACAATTCAATCAACGCAATCTACGCATTCAAAAGAAGTGCATGAATATGCAGATTGCGTTGATTACGGACTTTCGTTTGTTTAAATTGCACCCTAAATTGAGAAATGTATTGATATTTACAACAACCCGAAATATTTTTGCAATAGAAAATTACATCGTCTCTATCATCGATATCAATATAAATGATCATCTATATAAAGATGATCATCTATATCAATATACATAGACAATTACAAAAAAAAACGAAAGGCGCAGTTCGGGTCCGCGCCACAGATGTTTCACAAAAACGTCGGGATAAAATCATAACAAGTGTTTCGTATTAATATATAATTTAATTATCAATATTTATGGAAACTGCATTCGCTTACACTTGGAGTTGTTGCGCCTAATAGATATGACAAAAGGACGACCATGACAAAACAACGATATTTGGTGATCGAAATACAAACTCGTCGGGCGATTTTTATATTATCAGTCTTCTTTATTGCCTTCCAACGATGCTTGCACATTATCCGTGGACGTTTGGACTGATGGCCAGTTATTATTGCTATTTATTACGAGCAGTAGAGTTTTTGTATGGATTCGTTAGAAATTGATGAGATTTCTAATTTTGTACGTTTTAATATGCCGTAATCGGTCAGGTGCTTATCGGGGTTGCAATAATTACATTATGATATTTGAAAATCGTAATTAACTTTGCGTCGTTTTTTAATTTTTTTTAACGATGTCGTAATGCTCGCATTTCCCCGGCCCTGCACTTTTTAAGTTTCTGAGATTCCTTTTGATGCAAGCTTTTATTTTATTTGGGTTTTCTATAATTTCGAACACATTAATAATTCATAAGATGCTACATCTTTATTTTTTTTGTTAATTTAAATTTTTTACCTATTTTTACTTGTATTCCGGGGAATATATTTATTGTCTTTATTTGTTTCTTAGTAGTGCTACTTAAGCTCTATACAATCACATCTAAATCAACGCGTTTTTATGCTACAATAATTTAAAACTTTACACAATGCTAATTCGCAACAAACACGCGTATGTACCTACACTAGTCCGATGACATCACATGCAAAACAAATGCTACAAGACAAATACCTGGACAGGTATGTCCCGCCCGTTTTGGGTTCAACCATTGTTAATGCATTATTAGCTTAGTAGTTATTAGCGATTGACATCTGTGGATATTTTGACACAAGAAAGGTCGACCGATTATCACAAACTTCACGAGCGAATAGACTTTCTTACGTTACAAAAATAATATTTCACAACCAATTTATCCACTTAATAACTATAGTATATACTATCTTGTAATATGGTAAATTACAAAATTAAAAAAAAGATTCCGCGAAAATATGTTTTAAACAATTTTTTGTTTTATAATAAAATCCAATATAAAAAATGTTTTAAATACGTTTGAAATACCAGTGTCTAATTCAAAAACTTTTATGGGTTTCTTTATAGATATTAGTACATGGTCGTCTAGTGCTAATATATAACTGCGATCTCTCGTTTAGTTGTCGAGGTATTTATCACTTCTCAGGAATCTAGAATCAAGGTAACTCAATATATTATCAGGTTTTCTACCAAAACGTCCCTTCTTAGATTGATTATTAAAATGGTCAATGAGAGTGTGCTGGTTTAAATAAACGCTTTGCCAGAGGAATGCTTCAATCGAGAAAGAAGTTTCTAGATAACATTTTTCATGCAATTTTTTTTTTGACAATAATGATACTTTTACTAATTTTTTTAAGTTTATATAACTTAAAAATACGTATTTATTACATACGAATATCCCTTAAATCAAAGACCAAATGAAAATAGGTGATATACTAAATAATGACTGGGTAGCTGAAAAAAATTGATTTTACTAAAAATATCTCCTATTTCTCGAGATTTAGCCATTGACTCTAATGCCTGTGCAACATCTTCGTATGTACCACTCCATTTTTCTTTCATTCCTTTCCTTCGTCGTGGTACGATATAAAAAAAAGTTTAAAATAGGCTAGTTTTACTAAGCTCTTGTGCATATTTAACCGTAATTAATTTTTTTCAAATCTTACTTACTTTTATTGCCTTGATTAGGAGTATTCAGTAATCACCACGAAAAAAATTTAAGAAAAAATAGATTTATATAAATGCCTCATAATAGATACTGCCTGTGGTTGGCAAAAACTTAGACTAGGCAACTACCTAGACTAAATTTTTGTAGTTTTTGTAGATTTTTGTAGTTAATTTTTTTCTAACTTTAAATTCTTTTCAGGACAGCCTTTTATATAAATATTCCAAATATTTTTATTTCAAAAGCATTCAATTTACGGTCAGTTTGTTCTTTTTGTAATTAAGGTTACTTTGTGGCATTCACCGCCGGCAGAATGAAAAACTATATTCTCAATCAACCATTCACCATTTATTTATGCGAATAGCAAATATTTGATACTAAGTTATTGGCTATATCAGATGCAAGCATTTGCTTATCACATTAGTAAAAAAAGTTAAGCCTACCGACAATATTCTGTCCAAACGAAATATTGTAAAATTTTCCTCTATTTTTTACTTTCTCAGATGATACACGCAAAGAAATGTATTTTAATGTTTTATTATTCTTTCACTGTTAATTGTCTTTAAGTGAATTTCGTAGCGAAAAATACTTGATCTGTGTATAGTATAAAGAATGTAATTTACATTAGTACCTTGAGATTTTCATTGGAAGTAAATTACTTTCAAGTGAACATAAAATAAATCGAATTATGGCATAATTAAAAATATATTACGATCTATATTTTTTCATTCAATTCTGGCAAAAAATTTGTTATCTTCATCTTTGTTAGTAAAAAAATTCTTAATTTTATTTGAAATTATGAAACATTCCACACGTCATAACTTTTTATAAGTCAGCCTCCAATATATTATAATCATACGGATTATGCATAACACACACATTTTTATGAAATTTATATGCTTCTGTTTAAATATTCTACCAAAACGAAGAAATAATACATGTTTAATATATATTATTACGAAGTATTTTTGATTTGTAAAAATTGCTCCTTTCTCAATCTTTTAAAGTGATGTAATGTAAAAAGAAAATATTTTATGAAGTTTTCCAACAATCGGTTGGAACTTAATAAAATTATTTATTGCCGCTAATAATGAGCAAGAGAATGTTTTTATATGGATTCATTAATAGAATTGATGAGATTTCCATTTTTCATATTTCAATATGCTGTAATTGTTCAGGTGCTTGTCGGGGTTGTAATAATTCCTTTACGATATTTGAATATCGTAATTAAATTAAACGGTAAAAAATATTTTTTAATCTACGTATTATGAATAAAGAAAGCGATTGTCTTCTAGGGGCCATAAGATCAATCACAATTTAAATCAACTAAACGTCATTAATTTTGTTTTTCATTTGAAACACTGAAGATTCTTATTGACTAAATGTTTTACTACTTGGGAATACAGGAAAAAGGTGCCAAAATTGTTAAGAATCTGCGACTATTTGAATAGTAAGTAAGAAAAATAACAAAGAAGAAAAAATTACTTTTACACAAAATGTTTGAACCTCCGCCCTCTGATTTTAAGATTAAACATTATATCAGTCTCTAGTTACTGAGCTAATGAGTCTCGTAACGCAGACTATTCGTGTCATAAAAATATTGCTTACAACGCTATGAATCGTTATTGCTGCAGCACGTATTACATAACGACGTAAACTCATGAAACATAAGCGATACTGACGTGGCAACAAACTTATACCAAAGAATATTAACTATTACTGCGTAATGAAGTGATACTCACCTCCCACTCCAATTACTGAGCTAATGAGTCTCGTAACGCAGACTATTCGTGTCATAAAAATATTGCTTACAACGCTATGAGTCGTTATTGCTGCAGCACGCATTACATAACGACGTAACTCATGAAACATAAGCGATACTGACGTGGCAACAAACTTATACCAAAGAATATTAACTATTACTGCGTAATGAAGTGATACTCACCTCCCACTCCAATTACTGAGCTAATGAGTCTCGTAACGCAGACTATTCGTGTCATAAAAATATTGCTTACAACGCTATGAGTCGTTATTGCTGCAGCACGCATTACATAACGACGTAACTCATGAAACATAAGCGATACTGACGTGGCAACAAACTTATATCAAAGAATATTAACTATTACTGCGTAATGAAGTGATACTCACCTCCCACTTATCAGTTTAACGACCCAGATAGCGAGTACGGTCAAAAGTATGCGTTCCTAGGTTGCCGCTTGCTGCGTGCCCGTGTTATTCTATTTTGCAATCTTTTGTTGAGTTTCATTTGTGTAATTCAGTTTTAAATGATATATATTTATAATAATTCAATATAACGGTGCGTTATTGCGTTGTGCATCAGTTTTTAGAAAACTATAAAATCATTAAGGACAGGAGATTATTTTGTTTCCTTTTTTGTTTGTTTAAAATAATTTTGTTTATTGTCACCAACTAATTTGGTTAGTACCTATAATTTTGTGTTTACAAACATGTCACTAAGCAATTTTAAACTGTTCTTAAAAGTTTTTTTTTTTTTTGAGAACAATGTGGGGGTGGGGGAATATATGGCCGACACTGCAAAGGTAATGTCGGCCATAGGCTTATTATAATATTTATTAAGATATCTTTCACATAAAGCAAATCTAACCAAGTCAAAAGTACAAAAAAGACAGTATTTCAGTTTTGTCACATTTATAAATAAACAAAATTGATTTTTATTTAAGATTTTATTTAATTTTTAAGATCCACAAAATACCATTTTTCAAATTTTATCATATTATTATTATCAAAGTATTTTCATAAAATTAAATGCATTGTATAAAATATTTATTTATATAATTATATTTTTACAATTAGGTAATAACAAAGACGTGCGCGCCAGTATAAAATTACTGTGCCAGCGTGTTATCGAGACAGTTATTAGGAAGAGAAAGAACTATATTGCTGATGTATAGCATCGACTCGCTCGATCGGAGCGATTGACCGCAAGGATATGTAGTAATAGTAAATATTCTTTACCTGCACGCTATAGACAGGCCTACATTAATTCACGCACACATACAAACGGACACTGATAGGCGAGTATATATGTAATAGTGCAGATAATTAAATCTGTTCGCTGGTATGGAGTATCGGGGGTAGCTTATACTGGGAGTAGATGGTGATTTTTCTGAAGTGGACTCTAGCGGTCCGTGACAATATATGAATAAAAATACCATATTCAATACTACCTAATTTACCTACATTTTCAATTTAATTAAACAACCTTAATTAATCTAAATCTTTGTCGAATATCAAGTAATCCTCATGATAATATTTTGTGTTTTTGAACTACCGCCATATTACTGACGAGAACTTTAATGAATATTACAGATGTAATTTTACTGCCTTTTGATTTGATATGATTCATTATACTTAAAACATTTAGGGCATAAAGAAACATACATACTTAAATAAATAAGAGCGGCTAGCGAATTTATTCCAAGTGACCGAATTTGGGTAACATTTATTCCAAGTAACCGCATTTGGTTGAAAAGGCTAGGAGCATGGCCTTTAGTCACGTGAACCACGATACTCAGTGTGTCAGAGCACAATATAATTACAAAATATACTACACAGGGGTATACCTACATACAGGAGGGTGAACGTTCACGTCCTTTACAAGTCCAAATGGTTTCTGTTCACTATTTTGTTAATCTTTGTTTTACATTATATAATTTGAATTTTGTAATGTAAAACAAAGATTAACAAATTGTGCTTTGTTGACGGTCATGGAGAAAATATGTTTTGAGAGTAAACTGGAGCTGCCTTAATGGGAACTGTAAGTTAGCGAAATCGTCCTTAGGAACATATCAGACAACGGCGCGAGATTGTTACGATTACTTAAAAACGCTCTTGTAAAATTTAAAATTTTCAACAAAATGGTTCGAAGTGAATGACAATTTCCTTGTAAATTAAATACGTAAAAATGTATTGCATTTTACAAGGATTTAAAATTTCCTATCTAAATGACTCTCCTTTGATGAAGTCCGTCATTCTTATTTTGAAGACCTTTTTTCTCAGAATTTTCAGAAATTTTCTGCAATCTTGCCATACATTGAGGTATTGAAGTGAATAATATTGCCATATATTGTGTTTACATACACCGTTTATGCAGCGAATGAAAGAAATCTCTCTGAAGGTTAGTTTTTACTATAAAATCATTAGAGACTGGCAATTTCTAAAATAAATATTTTCATAATTTTGCTTTTTTAAAGGCATCGTTATAACTTTTTAACTAATCATTTAGTCAATATAACTTGTGAAAGGTCATTATATAAATTAATTTAACAATAATTAAGAAACGTTTACAAAATAAGCTCTAGAAAATTAACTTTTTTTCCTGAATAATGGAATGTTTATCATGGATTTTATGTAATATATAGACATGCCGTCGTTGACTTTGTAGAACTTTTTAGGAAGAGCAATTTGCAACACATTGCATCTATATATTTGTAACGATTTAAGTAGATTTATCAAGGATACCTCCTCGGTGAAGTATTTTTTTCAACTTCATCGATGTTAATCGTGAAAGACTTTGTATACATTTAAATCTTTTGTGTTAATAAATTTACCTATTACTCAAAATATTAACAAAATCTGTTTAGTAATTACTGAGAAAATTGCGTACATACAGAAATACTAATGCGGCGAGAAACTTTGTTTCATAATAGATATTAATTATGAACTAACAAACTACAGAAATATCACTTTCTTTTATATTTTATTGCGGTTTAGATCATGAGAAAGAAGTTGACAAGGTTCACAGAAGCCCAGGAGCAGATGCTGATTGAGATGGTGAAGAGCATCGCCGTGCTCTACAATGCGGATTGGAAAGATCACAAAAATGTCTCCATTAAAGATTCAATATGGAAGCATATAGCTGATACTATGGGCACTCATGGTAAGATAGCTAGTTTCTGTATTTTGCATCATAACATTATTATGAAATCAATGGAATTTTTTATTAATTTTTTTTTAAACAATGTTGAGTCATGTCTTATAGCTAGTACTAAAATATTTTTATCTTATTTAAGATATAAGTTACGACATACGCGGTTTCTCTCATTCGTTCATTATTACTTATAATATCACGAATATAAATTTATAGAAACCTTTTCTAGTTATTTTTTATGAATTTTTCTGATCAATACTTCTAAACAGCTATTTAGCTACACATACGTAAACATTGGATAGCTAGATGAGGATATTATATAACTAGTAATAATCTAAATGTGTGGATATTTCTAAACTATTTAATTGATATGCATATCGACTTATAATCAGTTATTTTATAATCACATTCAAGTTGGGATTTAACTCGGACTTAAACAATATAATGAAGTTCGGTTAACAAAAATTGATCCTTAATGCAACAGACCTAAACTAATATTATATTGGCGAATTTACTTTCAGTTAAATTGGTGAAAATACGGTGGAAAAGGTTGCGAGATCTCTACTTGAGGAAAAGAAAACTACTTTCCGCTGATCCCTTAAAGGCCAATGACTCCTGGGAGTATATGGATGCACTGTCTTTCTTGGACAATGATCCACAGAGAAAGTAATCTTGGTTGTATGGATTTATTCATAAAGTAATTTTTTTTTAAACTAAAATGTTATAGCGTACCTAATTAGTACAATCTTAGTATTTATTTAATGTCCGGGTAGCATAAAGTGTAACTTTAAAGTCTGAAATTTAAAATTTACACGTTAATCATAAATGAAACTATTCTAGTTCAACAGAATTTTTTGTCATGATTTATTTGATTATACACAGATTTTATAAAATTAATTTTGAATATCTATTCTGAATATTTTTAGAAATTATTATCCCTTGATCAACAGATCGAAAAATTTTATTTTCATCTTAACGCTTCTTGTCATGAGACTTTTCCTAAAAATTAAAGTTTTTAAAAGTTGCTGCTCAATTTTAAATACATTGAGAAACCCACATGAGCTTAAATCGAATGTACGTAACGTACAAAAAACTTTATTTGCATAAGACTAACAAAAACGACGTCTACCCTCGTGCGTCTGCCCGCAATCCTGTACCATTCCACCATTCAAGTCTCTAATACACTTTGCTTCTATATATATTTCGCTAATATGTATATATATATATATATACATATTAGCGAATTATATATATATATATATATATATATATGTGTGTGTGTGTGTCAGACCAGAAAATTTATTTGCACAATTTAAAATACACGGAGCGCCATCTACCGATGTAATATGTTTGCGTAATTACTACATGTTGAGAGCTAGGCTAGTGCTAGGCACTGTATCGTTTCTGTATAAACTATTAAATTGGCATATTGTTTGATTGAGTATATCGTTTTCGATGAAATTAAATTGAAAATTAAATGTTACAAACATTAAATTAAAAATTAAGTTAAATTACATTAAATTAAAAATTAAATGTCATATGAACAAGTCAGTCAGTTTTTATTTGATGTGTGCTTAAACAAACACACAGGCAAAAATTAAAAAAATAGTATTTTTTGGTCTATTAGTTTCATTATGTTTTTAAAAAACGTAACAATCTTTTACTAAGAGTTTTGATTACACAAAAAAACAAAAACTCTTTGCAACCATTTAACGTTCATTAGTGTTAAAATGTAAGATGAAGATTCCCAGAAGAAAGTCACTCCTAATATATGACTGATATTTTTATAGACATATTTATTCACGTATTATAACAGAAACCTTGCAAATAAGAAATTATATTTTTTTGTTTTATAAAATTACATTTTAATTTAAATTTAATAAACAAAAAACGATATTTCACTAAATTTATTTTTATTTTGGTTCAATTATAATCACATAGTTTTTCATAGTGAAAAAAAATTAAAACTGCCTGCAAGAAAAAGTTTTGAAATTCAGAGTCATTGTATGTTTAAAATATTAGTTTTCTAATGGCCGAGTTGCAAATACATTAAATTTAATATCTTCAGCAGAAAATCCTATTGAGGCAGTAATGGGAAATAATCATAACGTCTGCCATACGTTTATTATGGGCGCAAAATGTTTACCTATTTCTTACCGTCACATACTTCATGAATACTCCTGTTTATATTAATCTCAAGAAAATGATTTATTTAATCAAGTGATCAGAAAATACAATTTTGTGACGTAAACCTCAATTTGCAGATCACACACCAAAATTAACTCCGTTTGTTCACCTGGTGTACAAATCACTAAGCAGGAACATGAAACTCTCACAGAAAAAACCATACCACCTCCTATTTATGTCGAATTATGTCAGAAAGAACAGTTCTCCGACGAAGATTCCGTCATTGAACCAGAAAGCGACAGTAGAATATGAAAATACAGAAGTAAGGCTAAATAAAAATAAAAAGAGAGTAGCCGAGAGGCAGATAGGAGAAACTATCCAGTAAAGCTCTTCTTTGAGAGCTTAGCAGAGACTGTTATGACTTTTCCGTCCGAATTGGCCATTGAAGCTAAACTTAAAGTTTGTCAAGTTATTTCAGAATTAGAACTTAAGTTATTGAAGCAAAAATAACAATGTGTTCAAAGATATTTCGAAATTAATTTTAATCTAAAGATCTATTTTTTAATAGACGTAAATATTCGGAATTCATTTTGGTTTTGAATATCTAAGAAATCTATTGGAAAAAAATGTTCTTTATTATATAATAAAAGGCAGATTATTATGAAATTTTCTCTGTAAATTTTTACAACTGAGATAACCAATATCCCAAGGTACTAAGGAAGTTTTCCTGGTTATTTATTAAAATATGATGAAATCATTCTTGATGTATTCGTACCTATATTAGACTCTGGGGATACTGTAAAAACACACAGACAAAAATCAACTGTCTCAAAACAGTTATTATGTTTATGTTGAATACACCTAACATTTTTCTGGTTTAAAAATGAATCTATCTCTAATATTTTGACTGGTAATAAATTTAAGAAATTAATATTATTTATTTGGAAAGCATAAAACGAAACACTCGATTTAGTTTTGTAGTAAATAACGTCTGTCCTTTTATAACTATAACCAGACTACTACGATGTTATGCTTTGTACTAATATTGAATAAATAATTTAAAGAATTCAACTCAATATTTCTTCGAATTTTAACGAGACTATATTTTTACTTATGTTCTATTGGATTTACTGCAATAGCGAGTGGACATTTTAATATTCATTCAGTCATTCTTTGTTAGATTAAGAACCTATTATAGGAACGATGTCGGAATGGAATCTCACGACATTAAATTAAAATATTACAATAGCATTGACAATAACAGGACACCATATCACATCGAATGCGCGCGGCTTTACACACCCTTTTTTGCAAAAAAACAGTCAAGAATTTGAAGATTATTTAACATAATTGTCGGTGAATTTACATGTTATTTTGTACAACATATACGTTTTTTATACTAATTGTTACCAAATAATAACAAATATTACTTAAATGTACACATTACTAAACTTAAATGCTAAACTGACGACGAATTACACTAAAGATGAATTCACTAATGATACTAGAAAATTAACGATCATTTTAAACGTAATACCGCCGCACAAAGCTCGGCATTGATTAATAAAGCTTTACATCTAGAAAATAGTTTGTAATCTACAAAAATTGTGTGCTTAAACACATGTCATTCACATTTAATTGCAGAAATATATTATTTGTGCGAAACTGAGGATGGTTTAATAATTTTTTTGTATAGATTTTTTATGCTAACTGCAACTAGAAAAAAATTGTAATACTTTTCACACCTCTTTCCTGTAACCGTTGATTTATATATAATGTATTTTTTTACTATTTGTTAATTTATACCAGAACTCTTTTGAATGTATTTGTACTTTCCTGAAATAGAAAAATAGAATAAAGAGAATCAGAAAATTATTTTCAGACAAAAATATCAAACTGACGTATTTTTTTAAATTCTTTAGTAATAATTGCAAATTATCATGATGTCTAAATCATGTTTTCTTATTATTGAAGGTGTGAAGAAAATACTGCGTAAAATGATAAAATATTCAATTGAAAATGTATTCCTATTTTAATTTTTCCCTAACTTGCTCAACGTATTGGTGATAAGTTTTAAGCTGAGTGAGGTTTTCACTAAGAGAATAAAACACTTTTGGCTAAATTTTTAATTGGATTTGTCCATCAAGCAAAACTAAAAAAATACTCAATTGCGACTAGATTCGTATCACTTGAAGCTACAACAATAATAATACTACGATATACTACGACTTGAAGCATTATTTTCAGGACGTTATATTTACATATCAAAACCTGAGGTTTCCCCCGAGGCTGTCGAATCGTCATTAATTTCACACACACGAGATTTATTTTTAGCGAGTGCTTTAAAAATTAAATATAAATTGTGAAGGCAATATGATTTTTATTCACTTCTATCTAACTTTCAATATTTTATATAGAGATAGAAATATTTTAAATTCAGAATATGTCTGTTGAGTCCATCTCATGTGTATTGCACAAAATAAAAAAAACTTGGTTAAAGATAATATGGGCGAAAAATAAAGAGCTTTCCAAGTAGCATGTTTTCAAAGTTTGGAATTTTTTTGGCAGGATAGAATTTTCTTGCCGAAATCCAATATATAGCTTCGCTTCATCAAATTACATATTACATGATACACGTAGAATAAAAATAGTACGATTATGACCGATAAAATAATTTGTTTGGAATTGGCTTTAGGAACTTTTATTATATCGTGGTCGGGTTATTTTCGCTTTAAGAAGTACAACTTGTTTATTAAACCAAAATTGTGTTTTAAGGGCACGTCACTGGTTTAGCATAATTTCATTCAAATGCGCTGAAAGTCTCTGTTCGCAACGCTGCGTGTCTAAAACTTTTTTAAACTTGATCCTTCATGATAATTAATTTTATCATTACTAATTTTACGTGCGTGATTTAACTTCGTATTTGAAAAAAAATTAGGTTTACTAGTAGTAATTTGACGGATACATAGCCATGAACACATAGTATATAACCCAAGTTGGTAGACAAAAGTGAATGTCGGGAATGTCTCCATTACTTTAAACATGGATATTAGACGGTTGTAACATAAATGAATTTGACGTTGATTGAAGGCTCCATTGCCGTTTCACCCGTCACTCTGTGACGTCCGGATTAATTTGCTTAAGTTGATCGCTTCACCAATTAGCAGTAAATATAATTAGTAAGACAATTAATTATAAACATGGTTTAAATGCTTTACGAAATCAAGATAATTTCAAAATGTCGATATGTTATTTATGTTCGATATTTAAAAAAAATACATCAAAAACTTTTTTAAATAAATAAAGGAAATAATTCTTGTTTACGTTTCCACTAAATAACCAATATTTTTCGCTAAATATTAATTGTTAGTATTACAAAATAACCAAAAGCCAATAATAGTCAGTAATAATAAATATATAATAATACTCAATAATAATAATTACAATAATTACTCAATATTAATAAGCTGTTTATTAACTTGTCTGTATTTTAATTTTAGCATGCAAACTTGTTATCAAACATTTCCTGTCATACGCATATTTACCAAAAATTATAAAGACTAAGCTGAAACGATTATTACGGTCAACATAACTTTTGTCTTTAAAACTCTAACCAATATACTATTTACTATTTGTTAAAGTCTGCAACTATTCATTCAATTATTATTATATATATATATATATATACATATATATATATAAATATATATATATATATATATATATATATATATATATATATAACTTTTGTAATATGATAGCTCAGAGGTTCCAGATTCCACAGGTTATGTAATATGTAATATGTACTAAAATGATTTAAACATAAATAATGATGCCAATATAGTCGGAAAACAAATCACTGATCTGGGTGGTTATGTGAAGAGCACTGGGAAAACAACGTGATATATTAAACCTTCAATTTGGGGGGATCATAGTTATTAAAATTTTTTATTGTTCAGGGTTACTCAAATATTTCCTGAACAAAAATATTGAATTCAAATCATGGGCTCATCAAATAAATGATATATATATATATATATATACATATATATATATATATATATATATATATATATATATATATATATATATACCATATATATATTTCGTTTGAAAAAATTATACGCAGAAAAATATGTAACTTATTGACTTTAGAGTAGTTGCTAAGCTGAAGCTGAATACACACCAGAAGAAACTTAAAATGTAATTTGATTTAATTATTACTTTTCATTTTATACGTTTAGGTTTATTATATTTCACATTTTCACTTTCATTGACGAGCGATAATTTTTTTTATATTTACAAAAAAATTATACGAAATTAATATTAAATAAAAAACATCTGCAGTTCAAAAAGTCAATACGCAGCTTGCTTAAAAATTCACTAGTAAACATTCTTTTCCAAATACCAAAAGCAATGAAAAACAATTTGCCGATATACGCCAATTTTGGACTAAACTTATTATAAATATATGTGTCATAAATTACTTATACTATTAGAAGCCTGTTCATAGTTATTTTTTTAAAATACGGAAGATTATTTTAAACACAAAGAAGTGACTTCCCTAACACTTTCTAAAGCTACTGGAGCGCTTGTTTCCTCCGTCGTGTCTTTTCTAAAATGCTTGTAGTTTGTAAATATATACTTTAAGATCTGTTTAATATAAATAATTGAAACTAATGCTAAAGATAACAATTAAGGGACCAGTAATTTTAGGGCCATCCTATTTACAAACTTGTTCTAGAATACAACTATGCCCTTTTAATTGATCGTGACAACACATCTCATAAACCGACATTATAAGGGCGACAAGTATGATATTTGTCGCTTTCATTAGAGGTTACTGCCTTAAAATTACTTCTCGACTCTTTAAAATGATAGGCATCACATATTGAATATTAGAAAATAACATTATACTTTAGTAATTTGCCTAAAATAATAAAGTCTACAATAAAACATAATTATGTGCCTTTAGATATCTCTCATTTCTTGTTTATACATGCAGTTGAAAGAGACACGCATCTTAGAACTTAATGGTCTGTAAATAAAACAAAGCAACTAACGATTTATTTTCAAACTAGTTTTGCCTTTTTAGAAAATATTATTAAATTAAACGTAAGATTATTTTAAAAATTTTAAAGCAAATTCCTTTCAAGTAAGTATTTTTTTTATTGAAACCTGAAATTTCCGTGCCCTATTTTTTGTTAGTCGATTGCGATAAAACATAGCCTAAATGTTACCTCAGAGCCAATAGAGTTCACCTTTAAAAAAAATCACTAAAACTATTTTAGCTACTCTAGCGTGGTTCGTGAACAAATAAATAGGCTTACACACATTAAAAAACAATATTTTTTTATTACGTTACATTTTAATATCTTAAATATTTTCTTCGTAACTACGATGTACAGATATACCAATTCTACAAATTTATTATCCTAATTAATGTAGTGCAAAAGTATGTTTGTTAGTCTTTCTTTCACTTTCAACGGTGCAAGGAACTAAGGTGATTTTATGCATATATTTAAAATACTACGTCTTACCTAAAATATAATAAATGAAAAAATATATTCTTTAGTCCTTTTTTCACATCACAATAAAATGACATAACGACGCAATTTTATGTCCAGATGGTTTACTAGGAAATTACCTAGGCCACTAAATTATATTGCAAACTAAAAACTGTGTTTTCTTTCTTTCCTGCTGTAAAGGAGTTACGTGACATGATTTTTTTTACGCAAGTAGCTGGTAAACCGAGAAATGATATAAGCCTTTATTTATTTGCTATATATATAGTTACATCGACTTAGGATATCTCATCTTAACTAACATTATATTCCTAAGTAATGTTTTAAATGCAAAGATGCATTTGTTTGTCCTCCTTTCATATCGCAACAGAGCTACGTATCGACATGATTTTGTTTCAGAAAGATGTTTGGTAAGCCGGACTATGATATAGGCTACTTTTTATTACAAGAAATTTCATTAATTTAGGAAAATTTTTATTTGAAACAAAAAGTACACAATAGGAATAACGAAGCAAAGACGCAACGGAGCCAGAGATTTTTAAATAGCTACTTGCGCAATGTTAGGTAGCAACAGAATCATTTCATTTAAACCCAAATTTAGAGAGGAATATTTTTATTTTCCTTGTCACTTGTGCTATAAAGTCACAAAGGCTTAGCGTTTAATTTACTTTAATCATTTTTGATGGGACCGCATGTTTTTCCATGTAAGTTTTAAATTATAACTGTCTGAGTAAAACCATGGGCTACGTTAGAATTTATAGAAAAAAAGCCGTTTTTTTCTAAATATTTTTTATTCAAACTTTTGATTAAATATGTGTTATTCTAGAATGTTAGTTATTCTACCAGTTATTCTACAGTTATTCTTTCATAGGCGTGAAAACACGGTGTTTATAAAATTTGTTCACGGTGTTTATAAAACTGAAGATACGCTAACTAAAATTATTAAAAAAAAATTACCCTTATACCTAGTCCTTCTAAATAATACGCCCACTTTATATAGAATTTAGAAAAAAATCGAGTTTGTATTCTCAATCGAGTTTATATACGTACATAATTTGGATACAAATATTTTTTAATGTAAGTATTGAAGTATGTTTGTGTATATTTTAATACCATGTAAAGTTTCAAGTTTTTAAGGCCTGTAACAGATAAAAGGATATACAATATATATATATATATATATATATATATATATATATATATATATATATATTTATACACTATGACGTAAGCATCATTCAGCTATAACACTAAGTATTTAATTTCATAATTTTTTTTATTACGGGTAAATATGGTTAACCCGACTATTATTATACCAATAATGAAGAAATACATCACGTATATTCGTATATTTTTATTTAGAGCGGTTGGGACGCATCTCAGCGCGAAATGATAAGTTGGTGTTACAAAATATTTCGCATAAATTTTGTTGATTAAATATTTTTATTTTTCTATTTTTTTCTTAAGTCAATCAACATTTTTTAATATCTCTTATGTCTCTAGACTTGCGCCTATTTGCAGTTGTAGCGTAGAATGATTTGCAAAAAGCCAATTTTATAGAAATAAATATATGAATATAGTAAAAAGTTATCGATGTAAATTAAACAAGAAGAAGGTTTAATTAATTTTTTTATATCATTATTATGATACTATTAATTTCAAAGCTACAATTCGTTCCTTACTGATCGTGTCCCACCGTGCACTATTGGAATAGTATATCCAAATTTTCCTCTTTTTCACTTTCCAAATTATCTTTTCCTGAGTTCTTTTGAAATAATTTCTACGATAGGGCACAAGTTAGATCGTTTTATATTACTGTAAGTATACTTACGTGAAGCAACGGACAAAATAGTATTTGATTTTAAAGTTTCTTACAACACCTTCGCACGAAATATTTCCTTTTAATTTAATATTTTCCTTTCCTGTCTTCTTTTTAAAGTTTCCAAAATTAAAGAACTGAAAGTTAAAAATATCTAGTGTAAGCAGTCCACACATAGAATATATCGTTTTTAGAATAACTAAGAAGGAAAGAATGAACCTATTTAAGATCGCCTCTGTTTTTTTTATACTGTTCGACGTAGAAATTTTCAATTACGTTTATGCGTAAAATTAAATGAAAGACCTAGATGCTCGGATCTAAATGTTTACTAAAATACTCACCACATCTATTAAGTTTTTTAAGCTAAAATGAAAAACCAGCATTATGTGAAGTTTATATAAAATTTACGGATGCTGTCAATGCTTCTAAATGTCATAATTTTCGCGACATTTTTACGTCTTTATAAGTAATATATTAAATGTTTCTATGTCTAAAAGTATGTGAAACCCGTGCAATGCCAGTTCCATTTGTACTCGACAGCTTTTATTTAAATCAATTCAGAACGTTTATGTAGGTTAATTTCAAAACAAGTTTATTCCCCTTAAACATGTCTATGTAAAAATACACGACTAGATGTTAAATTCGCAATTCTACGTTATATCTAAAGGTAGCTAGTAAAAAAAGTTTTCCGTTCCAAATTTCGATTGTTTTCTAGATATCAATTGTTCAAAGTAAAATGAAAAAGCGATGTGAAAAGAAAATAAAACATTAACACTGATTAAAAATAATAATAAAAAAACCGGCTAGAGTGTTTTGCGCATCAAAGGTTCAGTGTTCCGTTTGAAGTGAAATAACTTTATTTATCATAAGTTACTAATATGGAATAGATATTTGATAATAGTAGCGATGGGATAGGTATATATATAACAGCGAATAATTCAAAAAGTCTGAAGAATCGTCCTTATAATTTTCCTACAACATTGCGCAGGCTTATTAAAAAACTGTTTTTTTTTTCTTAACTTGACGGATGAACATATTTTTTTCACGCGTTGAAACGGCTGTAAGTCATAAATATTTTAAATTGACAACAAATATACATAATTATCGACAGAGAATACTGAAATTCGTATAGAAAGTTATACATTCCCAAGGTTCGTCAAAATTATGCTGTACAAAAGCTTCCCATTTTACTCTATTATCACACCCATTATTCACTTACTCCGCTAAAAATACGAATAAACCAACATCCACCTGACAGCCCCAAAAGTCACGCCGCCTCCCGCGAGATACCCGCTGCCGCGAACGTGTTTTCACATTTTTCGTCTCATTCATAATTCAGAGGAGCTAGTGCCGTCAAGTAAACACTGCTACAAGTCGCGCCTACGATAGAATCTTTTTCCAGTTCTACGTTCACTTGAGGCGTCGTAGAAATTAAAATGTATTTGTCACCGTAAGTTTACTTCTCACCATTCTTACCTGTCGCATAAAAATACCTATATTTTGCATTTCAAGTATAAAAGCATGTTTTGTTTTTCTTCTTTATAAACTTGGACCTCACGATGCTACAGATGTATCTTAATGAAGGTTCTTCATGATTTTTCTTAATGAAGTTTCTTTAAATGCATTTAAACGAAGAATACTTTTTCAACGAAAATGTTTTTGACCAATTTATGTTTTATTATGATAGACTACTATTATAATACACTTTAAAAATTTAGCAAAATATATTAGTCTGATTAGAATATTCGTTTTGAATAATCTGTAGTTAATTATGATTCTAAAAAAAACAAAAATTTAGAGGTCATAATAGATTTTAGAGATCATAAAAGATTTATTGTATTAAGTTTTTACTTTATCACTTTCTTGCCTACGTCAAGACAAGTAAAGTGAGTCCAAACTTGATAGTTTATTCCTCATCAGTGAAAAGTTCCCATCACTATCATTATACGTGGGTTCCTCATTGTACCCTAATTTTGCTAAAGGGCATATTTATATCACCATAACTCGTGACAATATTTTTCTATTGGATTATGATAAGATTTACGTCATTCAAACTTGTTAATGTCATCTGTATTGTTTATTGTTGAGGAATTCAATGGTATATATTAAATTTCTCTAGTAAAATTCTAATTATATTTTCAAGTTACCAAATTGGAAGTATACCCTTTAAATAAAGAAGAATCATCTAAATTAATTTATTAATATGATATATACGAGTTGAAATACCCAAAAAGGCGCTTCATGCCTTTTTGGGTATGTCAACCCAAAAAGGCATGAAGCACCTTTTTAGGTACGTCAAATGTATGGGTAAGTTTTGGGTTACCTCAAGATAAGTCTAACAAGTTCAAATTTGATGAGATTACTTCTAATTACTGAAAAGTTCTTGTAACAGCCTTCCAGCTTCATCATTGTAACCCAATTCTGCTAAAGAACAAATTTATGTCGCCCTTAGTGGTGTCTTATTAAGTTATCGTTAGACTTATATCATGCAAAACTGTGCTGATCAATGTTTAGGGATTGTATGGGGGGTACTTTCAGTTTTGATGGTCAGATTCTAGCCAATTTTCACGGGAGTACATTCGGGTACAAATTTCTAAGTAAACAAGCAATTATTTAAATTAATTAACTAATACCTGGTAGAATGCACATAAAAATTAAAATACAGTCGAATTGGGATGAGAGCTGGTTAATGTCGGTTTTGACATCGGTTAATAAACACCAAAATTAATAAATACAATAAACGTATGGATATAAATACGCTAACCTAATGGATTGTAAAAAGATATATGTATATTCAGTTGACGACTAGTTCTAGCAAGATATGCACACAGTGAGACTATAACGTCGTTGTGAAGGTGTGAAAATTTAAAGATTTTCCCTTTGTTCCTCTGCTCGTCAATTTCTTAATCAAAATATTGTCTCTTATTTAAGGAGGATTTGTTACCCATTAGTCGATTATTTTCGCATAGTTAATGAATACAAAGCATAAGTTTCTTAAGCAATCAGGTTAAAGTTAAAACGGCGATATTAATATTTTGATGTTTTACTTAATATATTTATTATAACTTTAAGCTAATAATTTATGCACAAACGTGAAGTATATTATTTGATAGCTGAATTATCATTTCGCTGCGTTATTTCGGTTAAATAAATCTTAGTTAATTAGAAAAACAAAATGGCAAGTCGTTTTCTTAATTAACTCAATATTTATTTTGAAAACTGAATAACTTTCGCTGCCTAGCGCTGTAATTTTCTTTTGGAATGACTTAGCTTTTAGAGATTTTGGTGGGATTTATTTAAATGATTTACGTTTATTATTTTTCTCAAATTTTCCATATAGTCTTCTTTAACTTATTTAGATGTTTTAAAATTTCATTTTATCTCTGTTTGGTTTTATGGAGATGTTAATTTATGTCTTAACATAAATAGAAATGTGAATTGGTTCGTTCTTGTTTCCTTTTATACCTCATCTGCTTAATCGATTTCCGTGAAATTATGAGTTCATGTAACCTATGTGATGAAAGTGAACACAGTATTTGTCCCGAAATGTTTATTGTTGACAAAAAACATCTGGTTCGCGGCGTAAATCATGAAAATAAATCTGTAATATGATATCAAGGCAATGTATCTGTCGATAGCCACGTGCGACACATTTTTTTTTGTTTTTATCCCTTTTCTTTGATTTAGTATTTCTGATCGTCCCAAATTATTCACTTTTATCCGATTTTTGTCGCAGGATAATTGGAAAAATCAATTTACCGAAAATTGATATCGTAGTTTTCTTGCAGATCAGAAGGATCGAGGTAAATTTCTCGTTTTTCCTTATTAATAAGAAACGATAAAAAATTTACAAGTGTTGAAAGACTCAAAAGTATATGTCGAATGTTCCTGACCTTATGCTTATATTATCATATGCCAGTAGTGTTAATGAAATAGATGTGGAATTTTATTTCAACGTAAATAAATATGTATCCTTTTCTCGTTTTTATTTTGGGTCAGTCAGTATTATGCAGATTCAGCACAAAGTACATTATATACATATAGTTTCTTCGTTTCAGCTATTTTTTCGTTGTCAAAAAAGGGTCATGGTTATTACATTCAACCAGAACCGATAGTTATGATTAGCATTTTTTTTAAACCTGCAATTTTTAAATATATAAGCTGTGAGTAAAATTTTACAAGGTTATTTTTCAAACTTGTTTTCCAGGTTTACTTGTGTGCGTTTATTCTTTCAGGACAAATTAGCTTCGGTGTAAATCATGACTGCAAAAAATTAGATTTAATACTAAATTCCCCACGATAGTATGGAGCGGCCCTTTGTGCACCTGAAAAATATAAATAAAAAAATTAATTAATAATTATAATAAATAGCCGTATCAAAAGACAAGGAAGTCGGAAAAAAGTTAGGTTATTTGTTAGAATTTTTTTATTTATTCAACAAGAGGCAAGACACGAAATAAATTAAAACATGTATATAAACAGAAAATTATGAACAGACTTTAAAAAAATTGTCATCAAACAAATACATAACATACAACTTATTTTGATAGAGTGCAATACGCAAAGAATTTAGAGGAAACGAAAACTATTAGGAATATGATGAAAGGCAATACACGTATATTACCATACTAGCGTGACCCGTGCGAAGTCTTCGCATTATTATTTATTCCATTATGAAGCTCAGATGACAGATCAAACAAATATTTTACTAAAATTGACATATAGAGGCGCAAGTATCAAAAGCATTGAGCTAAAGCGCCACTTTATTTATACGTGAGTGGATTTGAAATTAAACAAAAATTTTACCGAGCGTCAATCATATTGACGTTGAGCCGTTAGATGGCAGAATTGCTGTTTTGTGTATATAATTTTAATAATTAATTAATTTTCAAAAACAATAGCAATAATAATTTTTTTAGTTGTGGATGCCGGTAGAGCAAGCAATTATCTATAAAATGATATATAATTTATGTGGATTAGTTGTGAGGTTTTTTCTAAAAAGGGAGTGTAACATCTTAAAACCTTAGCGTATTAATATATATGATGATGATTATGATGATTATAAAATGTTAATATTTTTATATGTAGGAGTAGAGGAAAAGCTTACTGCATCTATAGAGAAAGATAATGAAAAAATTTGCTGAGATATCGGTTATCAATATTTATTCAATACCCTTGAAGACGCTACGACGTAGAAAATAGAACATAGTGTAAGAAAGAAAATAACTAAATAACATAAACTTAATTATAAAACCATAATAGTCGTGGCAATTATGACAATTCTTAATTTGTCTTCCTCTGTCAGAAAAAAAACAGAAGACTCAGAAAAAGTGTACTATTTTTAAGATTTTTTTTACCACGAAATGAACCTGCGTTGACCGGTTCACCTTTAAGAATCAAAAATTACAAAATAATAATAAATAGGATGTTTACAGAAAAGGAATCAAACAAAATATGGAAAACAACGTTGCTGTTTAAAAGGACAATGAAATATTTTGAGGTTTTACCTGATATATATGTACAGGTATACAAAGAAGTATACTTTATTTAAGCTACGATAAACAACTAATATCAGTTTATTTAGATATTAATTTGGATAAATACCAATAATTTTTTTCCGGGAAAAAAAAATTAGATATGACGGAAGCAAACATGAAGGAAGCTTAAGAATAACAGTTGGAAGGAGCTTTGAATTGTGGGTGTATTTATAACTAAATACGAATGACGAGTTAAAAGAGCAAAAAAATTGAAGTAGTTTTTCGCCAGTAGATTTATCTTCCGTCTAGTTTTAACATATCTCCTACGAAAGGAGAAGCTGCTAGTTTATTAATTGTATAATGCTTTATGTATATAAGGTCTTATAACTAAATTGTATAATGCTTCATGTATATAAGGTCTTATAACTAAATTGTATAATGATTTTTGTATATAAGTCTATTTATAATACTCATTGATTTTACTGTTATTATTTATACTTTTTCAATTTCCACTATGTATTTTAATAAATTTATGGGCAACAGTGAAACTTATGGTCTTATATAATAGCCTGAGTAGCAATAACAAAAAATACTTCGTCATTTTCTTTACTTAAATTTCCCTTAATTAGAAGAAGAAACTAGAAAGATGTTTTCTTAATTGTCGCAATATTTATGCGGGAAATTAAATAAACTTTGCCACTTGTATTGCAATTTTTCTCAAGAACTGTTTTACCTATAAAATTTCAGCATACGTTATATTTTATTTTTAAAAATGCAAATTTCCTGATACTTTTAGTTTTTGTCAACTGGCCTTTTTGAGTTTTAAGATGTTTTGATATAATTAGGTTCAATCTACATTTAATGTTACCAATCAAGAAATTTGTTGTATACACAATAGTAATTAATTTAAATAGGTATCTATAATCTCTTAATAATAACAACTACATCGATCTCATAATTATATTTTAAGAAAATTGTAACTTTTCTAATTCCAATTAATGTACTTTTAATTTTCACTAAATAAATTATCGCAAATCATAAACTTGGCATATTTATATCCATATTTACCTATAACTTTTGCCAAAAATATTATATATACATACATACACATATATATATATATATATATATATATATATATATATATATATATATATATATATATATATATATATATATATATATATATATATATATATATATATATATATATATATATATGAATAGCAAGGAAGATATTCCCAAGTATTATCAAAATTCCATCCAACTGAGAGTCACACAAGTCACGACGCCCCCGGCGGGATAACCGCTGCCGGAAACGATTTTTTACATTTTTCATCTCATTCATAATTCAGCGCAGCGAACGTCAGTGAGTCGGTGATAGAGCGAGTCGCGCTTCGCAACAAATTCTCATTTGAACCCAATGTTAGCAGCTCGACATGGCGTAGCTATTAAAGTTTATTTTTGCTATTACTTCAACATCTTTAATTGTCATTACGATTTGCATAAATAATATTTACGGGTACATTTTGCTTTTAGAAAATGCTGATGTACTTGGTTTCCTGTATTTATATTGCTAACTGTACCCGTGGATAAACAAAGTACGACGACCAGCAATATTTTTTTTGCATATTGTTTACTAATAATTTAATAAATAATTTAATTTCCATATATATTTTACTCCACATTTTATGTTTAATATGACAAGTATTTTCTTTAATCGATCTTAATATATAACAAGACGTGAAATTTTGTTGGTTTATTCTTTAGGGATTTACGCAGAAAATAATAATACTATTGACATATAACTTCCGCAATGTGATAGTTTACAGTTTCCGGATTACCGTAGACTATATATAGCATGTACATACGTTGTATAATTTTTGAGACATAGTTAATAACGTCAACATAGTCGATGGAGTAGTCCCTTGTCTGGGAATTTTCGTGGTGAACGCTGGCAAGACTATTACAGATACAAAAATTGTACGTATGGAGGAATCGAACGTAATAAAAACTCCAAAAACAAGTCCGCGATAGAATTTTTTTTATCTGTTGGTAATGTTTAGATAAATTTACTGATCCTCGTTAAAATAAATATCACAAGCATTTTAAGCGTTTTGAATAAATAAAAATTGATTCTTTACACGTTATAATTCGGATTGGTAGTTTATGATACATTAAAGGGTATTTGAAAGTAAATAAAAGTATATATTTACATTTTAATGACGTTCGACGTGATGTCATATTTAATGTGGGCAACGTTAGGGTGAAACGGTTACAAGGGTGTTAAGTCGCGGTAAATTATTATATTCTTGTTAATTAAATTAAGGCATAGCAATATTTCCTTGACAAGAAAAATAGCCAAAAAAATATTAACTTAACATAGCAAATATTATTAGTTGGTTGTCCTTACATTTAGAAATACTCCATATTTTGTCTTATATTTTATATATCGTACATGTAATGTAGAATAGTGTTAAAATTATCCTAAATATTTGTTTTAATTCCATATAAATTTATTCAAGAGATATTATTAAAAATGTCCAAGAAATGTGACCCCTGTATCTCTGAAACATGCAAGTTAAAATTAAGAAGAAATTAGCGTTACTAGAAGTTTAATTTAGTCTGCGGGAAAATTATAGCAATGACTCTAAAATATAAGTCGTACTATAAGACCTTTTTGCCTCGACTCTAAAATATAAGATCTTTTTGCCTCGTTCTTCTCTTCTGCTGATCACAGTTTTGTGCTGCGTTAGCATCAACTTAGTCTCTTTTAGCTCTTTTCCAACGGTCGTCAAACAAGAAAAAGATCGCTATCTGCGTCTTTGTTTCGTCGTTGGTAAGTTTATGGCTACAACATGCGGCTAGCGGGAGATACCCATCTCTGAATATGTTCATACTACTTGAGGTTTTTGTTTATTATCAGGACGTCTTCCAAACTCCCTTATTTTGTAGAATCAAACCCGTTAACCAGTGACCGTATTTTGTAGAGGTATTATTTTTTGAAAATATAATAATAATTGCTGGCCTTAGAGCTGTTTTTTATATTTTTCTTTCGGCTTTAAGTGGCATACTTTTATAATGTTTGTGTCTTTATTCAGAAGGTGAAGTTTTATTAGAAATCGTCTATGTTTTTGGAAATTAACACTTACTATAATTACTTACCATTCTAGGGATTTTCATTAAATGAACTATTTAAATTTTATTTATTCTTTCACGTATGTTTATAAATAAAAGCGTAATTAAAATAGTCGGAAATTCCCATCAAGGTTGTTTTCCATTAGACTGGTTTAGATAAAGGTAAAATAAAATTACTGAAATTATTTCCCTCTTAGTCACAAAATTGGATCGGAAGTAAAATAAAGACTAAACGAAATTAAAAGGACGCTCAAATACATTATGTTTTCAATGTTAATGCGACTGTCTTTTAGTTAAATCCCTATTTTAACTTTTATTCTAGAATAACTGTTCTCGATAGCAGCAAAATGCATTAATAGTCTCCGAAAGAATGCATTATAACATAATTAACCAACAGAAAGCGTAAAAGAATACATACTATTGTGTTCTTCTACTTGGTGAATTAAATAAAAAAATCAATTTTGTAAAAATACTTTCTTCGAGAATGTCAAAGAAAATACAAATTAATTCTCCGTAAAAGTAATGTTTGTCGAAAATAATTGTTAACCGATATAACATTTTTAGTAATGCACCTTGTAAGTGGGAAAATCGCAATAAATCAAAATTAATAATTTAAATTTTAGTTAATAATTTTCCTTAATTTGAACTTACAATATTATAGATCTTAATAAAAAGTAATACTTTATCGCGGCTACAGCCTTTCTCAGACCTTAAAAATAATATTGAAATGACAGTCCTTAAGCAATAACTCTACAATATTTTGGTGACATTCCAATGACAATGAAAAATCAGTGTTAGATCTAAATTAGGAAAATTTATTTAAATGGTAAAAGTCATTACTCAAGGTTAAGTCAAGCGTTTTGAAGAGAATGAAATTTTCATTGCCTGGAATTTTCCGCCTCTAACAGTAAGTTCTTCAAGTAAAATTCATTTTGCCCTCATTGTAATTAGAGATTAACCAAAACGATAAAAAAGTAAAACGCTTTTGATATTGGGAGAGCATGCGATTATACAGTTTCCCTCTTCGTTGCCAGTCACTGCACATCGGTGAATATTATAGATTAACAGAAGAGACTAAACAAGTAATCGCTGCAAAATGTACATTTATATTTATATTTAAAAGAGAGAGTGGGCATAAAAAGTTTTCGTAAGTGCCAGTATTATAAAAAACCTCTCAAGAACGAGCAAAATTCACACTACGATGGTCTTTGCTATTTACAAATATTCATTATTTACCACATAAATATATTGCGTAGTATATCTTTCACAGGCGTAAACACGTGGTGCGTGGTACTTTAAAAAATATCTTCTAGTTAGATTTCATCAACTCAGTTCTTTCATTGGCTTTCGCTCAATGTTTTCAGAAATAGGGAGGAACATTTTATTTTCGTTTGTTTTTTTGGAATATTTTTGAATATGCAATAAAAAAAATAATAAAAATATTTTAATATTTTTTATAAAAAATTATTTTAAATGACATTCCCACCTGATAAGTTAAAATAAAAAATGAAACTTTCATTTACCCCCTCTTTATGTTTTATACCTTTTTTATTTTGAAATAATTAGGTAGTGCAAAATATGTCGTGTGATAAGATCTATTAACATAACAAATTTCAAGTTTCTAGGTCACATGGTTTCCACGTAAAAATTTGAAAATTTTGTTAAAACGTAAATATAATATGTTGCCTGCTACATCTACATATAGGCGCGAAAACATGGTGCTTGTTTCAACAATCATGATATCTAGAATTATCGTAGTAAATGTCCTACACCTTTGCGTGGGCTTCTAAAAATTCATGTTTGTTCATAATTTTAAGTTCATAAAACTAACCATTTCAAACCTTTTAAGTAACCCTTTTAAATAATACCCCTGCACTATATATTGAAATAAAAGAAAAATTTCGAATACGTAACTGGTCTCCACAAACATTTCTAAATGTGAAGGTTAATATATTTTATTACTCTATCAAATACCTTAATATATTTTATTACCGTGTCAAAGGATTTCATATCTTTTATTACTGTGTCTGAGAAAAACGGCTTTGTAATATATAAGGTCCATGTCAGCCACTGTTCCTTTTTTCAGAACTTTTATAATTTTGACATATCTTTATGCGGAACGTCGGTCACAGGCTCCGGGTTTCTAGATTTTAGACTTACGCGTATGAAATCTTACAAGTATATCCATTAAATAAAGATTTCAATTAATCTGTAACAAAACATTTTTTCCAATTTTAAAGGCACAGCGTTATTAAGAAACTGAGAAGGAAATAACATTTCAGGAGGTATCGTTAGGAAATTCTTTTAAAATAACGTTTAGGTTGAATTTATTACTTTTAATTTATTGACCTTGATTACGAAATATTAAGCTTCAACTTTATTTGCAATGTGCTGTTCCTCAACTTCGTTTCCAATGTGTTACAATGAGTTGCTTTCAATATCGTTTCAAAACTTGTTCCCCCCTCTCGTCCCATTTCCAAACAATATTATGTGAAAATCTGGGGAAAATCTTGAAAATAGATTTTTATGAGTACTATCGACCAATATTATTTAAAATAATTTAAAATTATTAGATTTAGAAATAAAAAAACACGAAAAAGGCAGATGAAAACTCTGAGTACTTAAGGTGAATTAATATAAATTATTAAAATATTGTACATACTATTATGCATAGGATATTTATTAAAATTGTCAATAAGTATAACGGAATACTGAAAATTAAATGTTTGGGAAGGTTTTTTCACATAATATATTAAACAATGAAATTTAATTGTATCAACTAGTACTTCTCAATATTTTTTTTTTTACAGACTCTTATCCGACCAAGAATGTCACTAAATAAACAAACAATAGCGCGCAAGGGCCTATTTTTAAAATTGCACGTTAAATTTAATTTTTCTTTGATTCACAATTGAACAATTATTCTAATGAATACGGACACCCCCCCCCCCCCCCCCGTAGGTAGGCAGGGACCCATGGAAATGAACCAGTTTACCCAAAACCGCAAATATGACAAGTGGTCATATATGCGGTATAATATTATAGGTCTATAAACAAGGTCAGCAGGGGTCTACTCAAAAATTGAACAACATGGCAAATGGTCCAGGAAACAAATTTTTATGTATAAAAAAAAGGTTGATGTCTAAAAAAGGATCATCTACTGATCTTTTTTTAGACATTCGCGAACATCATATTTGGTCATATATACATCCCCTGCGGCAGATTTTTTTTCTGATATCAAAATTTGTCACGAAACCATAGCAGATACAATTAAACTGTTTCAGGTCCCATTAGGCCTTTTTTATGAAAACACTTTTGGTCATAGTTAAAGTTTTGTATAAGCGTGAACTTTCCATAAAATTTAATAAAATTACATTTTATTATATTAATCGACTCAGTTTTATGATAGCATCATTTCATTGTATGGGAGGAGAAAATCTGCACTGCAGAAGTTTAAGTTTAGTAAATTTTATAAATAAAATATAAATAAAAACAATATTAGATATGGTATAATGAACTGAATATTTGGAATAAAATAAATTGCTGAATTCAGCATTTAGGAGATTGTATTAATTTTTAACCTATAAATTCTTCTGGATCAAACACATTTGACCGTAATTTATTATTATTTTGAATTCTCTATATAACAAGTTTGCTTCGAATCAAATGCTACAATAGCAATAAATTGACATTAAACACGATACTCGTGAAAGTCTAATTTGAATACTAAATTTGTAATTCTGCTTGTGGCCCAGTTATCAATGTGGAATTGGGTCGGATACTTGGTTTGCATATTTCGTGTAGACGGAAATTATATTTATCAGCCATTTATATTTACAATCGATATGCTTTATCTATATCGTATTAATATATAAAGCAGACAATTTTGTTAGTTTATTTATAAATGTCAATTTTTGAAATTTCTGAATTGTTTGGTTTTTTATATTCTAAGAAATACCAGCTTTTTAAAAATTATGTTTCATCTCTCTACTGTCTGGGCCCATTTTTGCCGATCTCCTTTACATTTGCCCGATTTGGTGGCAAAAAAAGTCTGCGTCAAGCTTTCTGTGCATTAAGCGAATTTGTGTATAAATTGAATATTTGTAGCAATTGGAGAGACATTTATGTTTCCATATCGTTCCCGATTTCGACGACATAACAATCGATATACTTCATCTATATCGTATTAATATATAAAGCAGAAAATTTTGTTAGTTTATTTATAAATGTCAATTTCTGAAATTTATGAATTGTTTGGTTTTTTATATTCTAAGAAAAACCTTTTTAAAAATTATGTTTCATCTTTGTAATGTCTGGGCCCATTTTTACAAATCAAAACTAAATTAGTTAATCAAAAAGAAAAACGCGAGGGGCCATTCTTATGCCACTCGCGTTTTTCTTTTTATTATTGTTCAATGGTCTTGACAACCATTTCCAACGCCCACACAACATCGACCACTACGGCACACCGTTATCGCAGTCTGAAGAATAAAAGTGTCTTCGTACAATTCCTTCCAATTCAATTCCCTGTTAAATCGTGGTATAGTGCCTTGCCGTTACCGTGCAAAGTTAAAGATACACCCGTCCTATTCTCTTGTGTAACATGTTTTTGAT
The DNA here is from genome assembly GCA_039881145.1 of Druceiella hillmani. Lineage (NCBI taxonomy): Eukaryota > Metazoa > Arthropoda > Insecta > Lepidoptera > Hepialidae > Druceiella > Druceiella hillmani. Next base: position 66,050 of record JAYKKI010000085.1, on the reverse strand, counting down.
AATTATGCAATATAAATGGATAGTTAGAAAAACAGTGCAAAGCAGAGAAATATTATCGGCTTATTTATTGATTAATCATCCTATGTCTAGCCCCAGTTATAGTCCCGATCCCGACAACTAATGTCGTTTGAAGAACGGATGGAGGCCGTTTATCGATCGCTGGGGTCAGAATAATTAAGATATCTCTACGCGGGGAGAATAGGCCCTTTTATTACAATTAATTTAATTTCATAAAATAAATTAACGATAGTTTGAAATCACTAACGGAAAAAATATTGTTGACATAAATTCTTCGTATTAAGCTTATAAAATGCCTCTCTTGTGTTTTTTTTATTTACTTTACTTATTAATTTAATATAACAATAAGTTAAAAGGTTTTACACAAAAGTTGCATGTCCATAGCATGCTACTACGGACTTAATGTGTACTTTGATACCTATGTATGTCTGTACAATAGTAATAAACACTAAATTACACAGGTAATTGAAATTTCTCTTGTCATTTTTAAAATTTAATGTTTGAATTAGTGTCATACTGAAAAAAAGAGTGTGAAGACCGCCCATATGTGAGTCTAGCTCACCCATCGAGGGTTTCTTACCTTCTATGAAGTGCGATTATTTTATTTATCAGAAGTGGTCAGTAAACGTCCTGGTATAGCAGATATTTAATGATAACTAGTATAGTTAAGAATACGGACGTACGTACGTATATTTATGTATATTTATATCATATATAATATATACACACACACATTAATGTGAATATACAAAAACCTATGATTCATCATCGCTTTTAACAATTTTGGTCCAGCAATTTTGGAAATAATGAGAGTGAAAATATTTCTGTTGATTAGTATTAATATTAGTATCTTACATAAATTAAATTGTAGAAATATTTTACATCGACGTTCACCTGTCGTGAAATAACACATGTGCATGTCATGAACATTATCATGTATACAGTCAGAAAAACGGTATGGAAATAATCAATAACTAATTTTAAATAGCAAATCTTACTAAATATTAATAAAACCACAAATATATAATGAATGCTTCATAATAAATTCGCTTTTTATTTAGTTATTGCTATTTCGTAGTAAAATGTTCTCGATAAAAATCAATTTAAATCGACGAACCGTGGATTTCAATCGATGAAGCCGAATTATATATAAATGCTAATAAGCTGCCATTCACGAAAGCTCTTATAAAAAGTTCAATAACGTTTAATTTCGTGATATCTCAATAAAAGAGACACGTGTACCGTACAATATAATGTACTTATAAAAAGGGATATAAAATTCAAGTCTTTCATAATTGCGCTGCATGTGAATTTCGAGATTATTTTTCGACTCCCTCCCCACACCGCTTGATAACGTAAGGATAGCGTAGGAATACTAACAGGCTATGTACAGTAGTCTATTTTAAGAATATATACACCTTTTTACGTTATAAACCTTGAGTCACGGTATATAATGTTATATAAACGGACAACAAAACCTACGGACCCTAACTCTGGCAGGACCTTAGTAAAGAAACCTTTTTAAAAACATTTCACGTTAAATAAATGAGAAGCCTGTTAAGTACGAGTAGAACTAAACTGTAGAACGTGGGTTCAAAAACACTTAGATACGTATATATTAATATTATTTTTCAAATTATATACACATTTTATAGCATATCTTTCACTGTGGTTAGAAAATGTAATGAATTTCCCAGAAAAAGAGATTTAGAGTCGTTGTTACACTGTTTCTTTTCGTAATTGTGGTTTTAAGAGATTTAGTGAGGAGAAGAGGGTTGTGTCATATTTTTTTGGAATATTTTCAGGTATATCTCTAGAAATATATTTATAAAGTTATAAATTATTATTTGAATTGATTCTTATGAAATAAAATAAAAATCGACTGAGCTCCTCCTGCCGTCTAAAATTTTAACTTTTATATGTTTGATTTTAAACTATTGATTGTATATGTAGGCTAATAAGTCTTACAAGTGGTTTATGAAAATAAAAATTAAGACCAACAGATAGATGGACTGACGTATCTTATGAGGATAGTGTTTTATTTTTGTAGTAAAAAACCCTAAAAAATATTAATCAGCACTCAAAACGTGTTCAAGGTCCTTTGTTATATACACGTGCCGTTGTGTGTGTAACAAAGAAACTTGAACATGTTTTAAGTGCTTAGTAATATTCTTAGGGTTTTGTACCGTACTGTTATATTTCGTGTATATTGGTTCACTGAATAGAAAGTGGAATTTCAGTAATTAATCACAGGTTTAATCATCTTAGGGAGAGTGCTCTGATTTCACAGTTCATTTCTTAAAATTATTTTCCTTAAGATGACTTTAGTTACACTGTTAAATTAGGTTAAAAACACGAATACTGTAAATAACTTTCGAATTTAAAAAGCATACCAGTAGCCTTACATTAACTGTTTTACATAGGTACATTTAATTTTTAAATATTTATTTAGTTTAATATATGAACAATAATTCTATTTTTGATATAACTTGTATGTTAAGAACGGAAGCTTACCTTTAACAGTTTTATATAAATCAATTTCATATTTTTGTGTTATTTAGTTTATTAGGTTAAGAAAAGTTTTTAATAATCTTAGTGAATATAGTGCTGCGTTTAATAGAACATTTACTAAATTAGAACCGTAATAGAATTATACCAAATAAATAACTTCATCTTATACTTGTACATTTTTGCCATTCTAATATGACATTTTTTAAAACTTAATATTCCTTTTAATTCTAACTAATTAATTTTGCGAGGAAAATGGGTTAATTAGATTTTTTTTGTATTATTTTTTCCCTACAAAGTTCAGAGTATTGATTTCAATCCACTTACGAGAAATAGGCCTCTAATTCATATAAATATTTTTTTTAATTGTTCTGTTGGTGACACGGTGTTGAAAATTTTAAATGTATCTTACATTCAAAATTTTTAATTGGTTTGATCAGGGATAGGGTATCGAATCCAAAATGTCTTTATTTTATTATTGCTATATATATATATATGTTCATCGATACTTCTCTGATAATTATTATTATGTATATTTTTCTCAAGTAACTTTCCATATTTTAAATCTACAAATAATTGTCGTCTTTTTAAAATCAAACATTTCATAAGGACAAAAAATTGTGAAAAAGGTTTTAACAGTGAAACAATAAAATAAGCATTTAAATGGTCAATGTTTTATCTAAATGAAAATTATTTTAAAAACGAAAATAAGAAAACGTAACCACGAACAGATCAGTGAAACGTTAACAGAAGAGAGTGAACGTGAAAAAAGTTCCGAGTTTCCCACTCTTGCTCTGTGCAATCTATAAAAATAATTGTTCAACCTTATTGCCAAAGGTTAGACACTGAAACATTGTTTATTGCTAAATTGATTGCCTTGCTTGGAATATAAAATAGAACTTCATCTTTTCTCAAATTACAAAGAGTACGTAACGTCGATAACAATGACAATATATTTTGGTAGTATTATATTACCATCATTGAATTGCAAATCAAAAAGAGTTTGTTAAATATTCTATTAAGTATAGAATTATGAGGGAGATTCGATACGATTTATACTATAAAATATTCACGAAAATAACAGTATCGATTAAAGGACATCGAGTATAAAAATTTTGATATAAAAGTGTACTCGATGATGAAAAGTATCAATATCGTGACCCTGGGTTGGTATTACAGAAATTAAGATATGTTACAATATGTGCGTTACGGCACAAGAAATAATTTCGTTTTTTATGAGTTACCGTTAATGGATGGATATTTAAATAATTGTATTTAACCTGAGCATATATATATATAATGAGATTATCGGGTACATTAATCAGTATTTAAATCAACATATTGTATCGTGGACGATAATAAGTCGTATCCTAATAAATTAATTTACTTTTAAATATAACTCTAAACTCACTAAATCACGAATACCTTTAGTAAAATAATCGCTGTTCATTAATTATGTCCCAAAAAAAAAGTCTGGTACTCGCCTGGGTATTGGTATTTATGTCAATCTGTATGTGGCAACTAAACGTTGAAAAGCCGCAGGAATACTGTAGATTGTATAACTATTTCTGTTTATTGTGTGAGTTCGTTATTTAAAAGACTAACAAAATTAATTTCTAAATTGTTTGATTTCAATTTTTATAGAAAAGCTTCTATAAGTTTTACGAAAGTCGTAAGCATATTTAAGTGAGTTTCGGTCTCAAAGTTAGAATAAATTACTTTATATTAATTTCAATGTTTCAATTAAATTTAAAGAAGAATTATTTTAAGTAAAGGAATATTAAATATTATCTCATTTTACTAAGGCTGGAACTCGCTTAATTGCTATGTTAATTTATTTGTTTACCGTATTTTCCGATTATTTTATTATTAAGTTTTCTTTTACTTTTATATTTCTTCCTGTAAAAATAATTTTTTTCATTGTATGGCAATCGTTCATTAGAATGGAGTCGAAAGGAACGTGGTCGGTTGACAATTTGATTAATGCAAATTTAATTTAATCTGAGAGCCTTCAACAAGGTTCAAAATAATTCAACATTGTTTTCAATAGTTCAACGCAATGACTGAATATTTACTACGTGGAATTTTATATTTAGTAATTTTTGCTTAAACATGGGCCTCAGATTCACGTATTTGGTTAAAGTTAGTCCATTTTTTATAATTTGTGTTAAGTTTTTCACCGCTTTGCGGAAAATTCTCGACTTTATTATCAACTTTTATTTATTATATAGAAGCAACTCGGTATGGTATAAACAAAGAGATATGTAATAAAAATCAATTATTTATGGCAAGTAATAAAATCAATATACTTTGTTAGAAAAAGAAGAAATTAGGAATTAAATACACCCATACAATTAAAAGTACCATATTAAAGCAATTATATCAACACGGTTCCATAAAAATCTTACTTTATTTAATTTTATTAAGGGAAAGTATAGAAAAAAACATTGGCGATCTCAAGTTTTTAAAATTTTTATTTATTTATTTATTATTTGATATTTCATTGAGTGTAATCCCTAATAAATCTAACTACCCATATTATGGAATACTCTAAACTCACCGATCAATAACTAAACTAACTTTGAAAATATCAAAAAATTCATACGATCCGGGTCCGTTTGCTCATTTTGGGATAAGTCGCTGTCAATTGTATTTCAAGATTTGCAAAAATAGAATATAATAACTTGAAAAAAGTATATACAAGCTGTACCATAATTATATTATGTTAACGTATTAAATAAACACTAATTAATTTTATAGGGCACACTGTACTCAAAACTAATGTCAAATTTATGTGCATCTGTTCTGATCACTCTTAAGTAAGTATCGGGTTCATACAACAATGATGATAATTCTAAAGCAACAAAACAACTAAAAAAACAAAATCCACAACGCAAACTGTCAAAACTTAATACGTGCGTCGAAACAAAAACGATTTTACAGCCCTCTCGTGCCGCATAACTTATTTACAGCCCGAATTTATCTATAAATTTACATTCTCAAACAGTTTAACCTACACTATATGGGTAAGTTTTAATCTACACTATATAGGCCAAAAGAAAAAACACGATTTTTAAGTTTCTTAACTAAAGGTACAATTTAGAGATCGTGGTGGGTATTCCTCTTCTTCGTATTCTTCAAAAATTATCTTTAGATTCGAATGAATGTGGCTTTTCCGAATGAATTAATAATTGAAATTTTAATTATGCGACATCAACATATTTCTAGATTTATCAAAACACAGTTTCGTAAATGGATAGAAAATGACATATATTTTCCGGATATACTATTTTTCATATTAAAAAAATGTAGATTTATTGTAATTTTACGTACCTTTTCTGGGTTTTTATTCAAACCTGCCATTTTGTAATAATGAAGCGAGATCACGCTTTCGAAACCTCCTCTAATTTTGATTATCGGTTTTCAGAGTTTTTTTTTAGAAAAGGTATCAAATTAGATCACTTTTTATATATCTTAGAACACTAAATAAAACTTATATGAGATAATTTCCTCTGCTTTAAAATAAATTCACTTCGGCAATAAAGGGGAAATTCATACATACTCAATTTAAAGAGTTTATTCAAAATTCATCTAAAAACCAAATCATAGATTTGTTCTTGAAAACTAGTTCCCTGAAAAGGTAACTTTAGTGGTTACACTAATTAAAGCTAAGAACTTGGTGAACCATAGAATAATTTTAATTTTGTCTGACAATAACATTTCTGTCTGGCTATTATCATCCATCCATCACTTCATCAATCATTCCGATTAAAATGAACTGAGCATAAATTAATTTATTTTCTAAAAATATGATCAAATGAGAAAGTGTACGTAAGGTAAAAACTAAATAATAAAACCAAATTAAAATAACTTAAATATTACACTATTTATGTTTCGATTACCTTACTATCTCCAGCAACTTCCTCCTCAACGGACGGTTTCTGTCTTATTACGACGGCACTCGAGGAAGCTTACTGAAATATTTAGTTCTAGCATTGTAACGACGGAAATCAATAGAACGATCAATGGTCATTTTAATATTTTTAAAGAAAATATAAAACGATACAAATATTGACGATATATCATGTATACCGGATCGACATTTTCATTTGTTTATTTTTCTCATAAATATGAACATTGCAAGCAAAGAGCCGTATGGACTGATAATTTGCTTCCAAAAAATATAAAAATATTATATAACAATTCTTCAATAAGGCTAAATTGAAAATTTTAAATTGAAATAATAAGTGGAAGTTCAAACTGACTGTGTAAATACCAAAATAATTTATAAAATAAAAGTTTTCATATAAATAATACTAAAAAAAAGTTAAAAGAAATGTCAAAAATAGCAGAGAGCATCGAGAATTGGTGGGAAATCCGCAAAAAAGCCCCTTCGACAATATAGAACGAGAATAGTCGCCGAGTAAAGGAAAGGTAGAATTTTGTTTGAAAAATTATTTATAAATATGATACTGATATTTATAAATAATGTCTACGAAAAGCAATTGGATTATATTCTGGTAGTTAGCCAGTGGATAGAAAAAAGAATCACCAAAATTGGGCTAGAATTGCAACTCATATCCACAAACGTACAAATGGACAAACCAACGGAGAGAAACGCGTGTCATTTTTCAAAGGCAAACTTAGTAAAATAAAATATTTTCATCATTTAAAAATTATTTAATTTTGGTTGGAAGATCTCGTGTTTCGGTATGGTGTGTACAATAAAACTTAACAAAATTGGAATTGAAATGAAATTGTTTAGGACCATCGACCCAGTACAAACGTTTTAATGGAAACTGCTTAGTCTTTGCTTTGTATTAGCAAAGTTATTGAAGATTCCTTGGAACTATTTTTTCTGACTTCAGTACCATAAAAGGAAAAACGGAACACTTCTAAGATCACTCGTGTGTCTGTCGGCCTGAGCTATTTTTCTTAAAAACTACTTAACGTTCAAACAAAGCATATTAACACACGTATTATTAGCAGCTTACACCTAAAACTATTTATAATGAAATTTATAGCTTAAATTAAGTACACGAATATGATATAATTATAAGAGTCTTAATAAATAGTATCCGGAGTACCACGGTACTTTTATCCTTCTGCATATTCTTACTGATATGGGTTAAGTACGAAACATCATCAAATCCTTTCAGATCTCCGCTATTTAAGTTGATTTACATGGATTTATATAGGTTAAGATATTTAAATATGCAAAAAATGTAATACATTTAAGGGTTAAAGTCGAATACCCACTTGATAAATACTTAGGGTATCCTGGTACTCATATGTAAGAACTTAAAATGCCTACAGAATTGTATAGTAGCAAAACAATTAAATTAATATCTAGTGGTAGGAAGTAATATTGTGTATACAAATAAATGTTGGCATTAATCTTTTAATGGTTTTTATTATAAATTTTAAATAAAATATCCGGTAGAATCTGTCTGTCGAGTAGACTCAGTTGATGTTGTCATATTACTGAAGGATTCTAGTTCGCCCTCTGTATGTTTACACTTGCTTATCGACTGTCAAACACTCCGTTGGTTTGTAAAGCTCTGATAAGTTGGCATTCAACATTGTCCATGCGTCGTGCTTAGGCGCTGCTTTATCTTCTTTGACACGATATTCACGAGTGTTCACATCAACAAACCGAATAAATCTTATTTTACTTTTAAATGGATGACGCCCACCGCAGCTCGATATAACTTAGGAGAACTTGACTTCCATATATCCGACGAATGGTTAGAGTTATTTGCACCTAATATTATGAGTATTCTCAAGAATGCGTCGAATTTTTGATGAGTAAAATTTCTTCACGCCAATTGTTTTCCGCAAACGGGTTGATACCAAATTGATCCTATAAGGCTTCCGTTTTATTTTGAGGAAACGATCTATTAAAAACCAGATTTTTAGAAATCTACGCCTAGTTGTTAAAACTATAGAGATGATTTTTAAGAAATTAAATAGATTGAATGTATTTCGCGTTAATTTTGTAGAAATTCATTCTGTAGAATACGCAAAGAACTTTCGTCGTGGTAAAGAACTTAAAGAAAGTAGAAATAATACTATACCAAGTTTTATTTAATTGTGAAATTAAATATATTTAGAATATAGTTTCTCTACTTAACTAAATTAAGTGTTATTAATATTTTGTTTTATTTTTTAGTAATCATTAAGTAATTATCTATTTACGTGACCGATAATTATTTTTTAATCTTCTAACTTCGAAAGTACTTGAAATAATTTTTAAAATTGATTTTTGCAATTGAATGGATTGTGTGTTTGAAAGGTCGAATTGTATTTTTGAATTTTTAAACCTAAAAACGGGCGGCGCGTTTATTATATTTTTCCACCTTTTCCATTAAACTTTTACGCAGAATACATCATGAAAAAACTCTAGAAGAGAAAGGACTATCGCAATAAAAGCCAACAGAATCGACAACATCAGATATGCTGGTGACACTACAATTTTCACGTCGTCAAAGCAGAAATTAACTGATGTATTTAGGAAAGTAAAGCAAGACTGTGAGATGGTTAGACTCAAACTTAAATTGGAATCAAGGTGGACAGCTACATATACGCAGAACAGAGGTGGCCAGCTAATACACACAAGGGAAATATTAGCTCTAGAATTTGTAAGGATATTTGTATATCGGATCTGCGACAAGTGCTCAGGAAAGATAAGAGCGAGAGAGAACCTGGTCTTATCATTTATATCATTAAGCGGAAGTAAGCAAGCTCAATAGGATATGACACAACGGAAATGTGTCGAAAGTTACCGAGAAGAAATTGCAATGTAATGTTGAACGATTTTTTCTCTCTATTTCCATATGGGTCGGAGTTTTATCATATTTAAATCCGATTTTAGATGTTCAGAAAAACTTACACTTATCAATTTATTATCACATGGAAAACAATTGTTTAATTACTCTATGCAATAAAAAACTGTGGAGTGTAAACATGTGCACTCCACAGTTTTTTATTGCATAGAGCAACTGACCAAACTAATCATTAGTTCCACAGATGCTCGTCAATAGCAACTAGCGACGTGGAAACATTACCTGCAGACCGAGACGAAAACCATAAGCTTCTACATAAAAACACAAGCGCCAACTTCGACAAACCAAATATCATCGAAACAAAATTCGTTTTGTCGCAGATCGCCTCTCGTTCACCGCAATGCAATGTTACCCTATGTCCATCCAGATTCAGTTATAAGGATTGCCGTGGCAAATATTTTCTTTTTAATTCCGCGCACGTCATAACATCAATTCTCAAGATTTTTATTTACGTATTTTTCTCCTCGTCTCCTCGTGTAGGTCTTTTTGATATTTAGAGCTAAACATGTAAATAAACGTCCCTAACAAATTTTATACGACTTTTGTTTAATTCATGTTTGGTTTTTAATAAGATTCTAATTATTACAGGAGAATCTCGTTGTTGGTGAATTAGGATTATTGGATCAATTATAATTGTTTATCTATGACATTGAAAGTGCTGTTTGCATACAACTAATTTTACATCCATAAGACGAACAATTTATAAAATTTAAAGAAATTTTTTAAATTTTATTTTGTGGATAATTTTTTCCATTTTTTCGTAAATATAAACTTATCTTTGTACATAATGCAATTAACATTTTTAATTTTGCCTTTTGTAAAACCTCAAATCCTTCTCTTCAGTAAAATCATAAAAAATTATGATCATTAATGAATACCACCACTTTGATGACTTATTTTCTTAGTACTTATAACCGAATGGAAATGTTACCCTCGCATGTTACCCAATTTCATCACAATAGCCTTAATATGAAAAAGGTGTAATGCTGTGTCAAAAAAAATATGTACACTGCGTACTGAAATTAGTTTAGAAGAAATTAATTTATTACCGCAATACAGAACGAGATATTGACAAACGGTTTAAAAATCAAAGATTTCAACTTTTGTGTCAGTACACTTAAAAAAACAGGGACGCCTAAGTCAAAGGAAGCCATCTAAAAACAGAGATAAACACCAGTTCGAAACCATGAAAAGACGTCCAACACTTGCGAAAACACGTCCAACAATTTCAACAAACGGCGAAAATATCGTTAAAATAAAATATGTCGCTTCGTAGGTAAATAAGTAGGTCGCCCCTCACCGGCCGCACCGGTTCCTATCATCGATCCACATACGGTAACAATTCTTCCGGTTTGGCATGGCAAATATTTGTTCGTTCCACGAATTATGCACACAGAGCCGATTGCCATCTCAATATTAAGTTCACAAGGCCTCTTGTCGCGGAGACGCTTCCTATTCTCATCGCGTCTATCGCGTTACTCTTTCGAGTATTGAAATTGAAATAAATGTCCTTGGTATGTTAAATGACTTGTGTGCTGCAGAAAATAGTTTTACTTTGCGTTTTTGATATCCCAGGAGGTGGGGAACCTTATACATTGGTTCACACAGCAAAAAATTAAAATAAAATATATTTGAGAACACAGTGTAGTAATTAATCTTTGGAAGTAAATCTTTCAGTAGTATATTATATATCTGTCATTATTGTAATAACAACGAAATGACGTACATTTGTTATAAGTATTATGCACTGTAAACATGATTCGCAGTTTCTTTTTAGGAAATATAAACTTTATCTGCACATCGGAATTAATAAAATAATAACGTGGCGGGGGTTTATGTGCGTATCACCGAAAAACCACCAATTGGATTTAAAAAAAAAATTGCAGTTTCATACCTTAGACCTTTGATCAATACCTTATAAACAATAATTCTGAACGTACGTTTTATGTTTATTTCATTTAATATAATTATTTTTAATGTCATGTTATTTATTTTCGTATATTTTATATGTAATTAAATTAATAACTCATATTAATTACAAATTTTATTGATCTTCACTTGTTTGTACGTGAGTTTGTTACACATTTTCTAAGTTATTTTTTATTCCCTTCGTAAAATTAAGTACACATTTGCGTACACGCATGAGTTCGATGACAATATAATTTCAAGCTACGAATGAATTAACACATAATTTGTAGACACCTCGAATTTGTCTTCGTTTGATCAATGTCAATAAATTACAGGCATTTAAATGGTGACTAGGGTTAGATGACAGAGATGGAAACTAGACACAGGATATCCGCAGCAACGCGAAGTAGTCTTGTTAGAAATGTATCGGCTGAGAAATCATCGAGTTGAACTTCAAAATAAAGAAAAAAATAATTTAGTGAAAAAGTATTTTAATAAAATACTTTAATACACTCAATTTAATTAGAGGTAACAGTGATCTTTATGGATCAATTTTGTACTTGAGTTAATTAAGTTAAGATCAAAATTAAAAAAGGCAAGAAATCACAATATTTATAAATTGTTATTTTTATTAACGTAAAGCTTATTATTTAAAGTAAAGCTTCTCGTGAGATAGATAAGCTTTATATTTTAAATTAAAAAATAATATCAAAAAGTTTCAAAAATATAACAATTTCCCCAAAATAAGAAGTCGTAAAAAATTTTATGAGACAGCTTCAATGAATAATTTTGTTAAGTCGTTTTATATGAATCGAATGTATTAGGTGAAAAATAAGAAATTATTTCTATTTCAGTTTTAATAAAATTTTAAAAATTATTTTATTGTATAAGAATTAGTAGATATTATAGAAATTTAGTTTTAATAAAAATCGCTCTCAAAATTGTATAAATAACTTCAGTCTCACCACACTTCATTTTATTTAAAAAAAATACAATAAAAACACGAAAATGTCTTTTTTTTATAAAATTTCGGAATGATATTATATTAACTGTGTGGAACAAAATTATTTTCAGCAAGATGTTTTATTATAATTTTAAATCCTACTCTCACACCACGATAACTACCTTAATGTGTATTTTTTATGTTATAAATAATATACTTATAAATATTTTTTAAAAAACTGCAAGTTAAAAAATATCAGACGACTTACTATTGGCCACTCTAGCTAAAAAATGTGAAAATAAAAAAAGCGGGCAGCTACGAGTCTGGCTCGTGCATTGGGACTTTCGTACTTATGTGAAAGTACTTTAGTTATCAAAATTCATCACCAACATAGACTTCCCAGCTCAATAAAAATAAGAAAAATGGTGGATATTAATGTTATCTTGAATACTGCAAAAACTATAATTCCTAGAATTGTCGTTATAATTTTCGTAGAACTTTTTTGCAGGCTTTTAATAACTCCATTCATTTTGCTATATGTCTTTGAAGATATACAACCTAAAGTTATGAAAAAAATTATTTTTGAACTCTCATAATAAACCTTTTCAGTCGATATTCGACACCAAATATAAAAGTTAAAAATTTATTTTAAATTGATTGTCCCTGCTCTCCCCAAAATTCTGTACAAATATTTTTGATTTTTAATTATAGTAGTATGTGTAAGTAATTATGCTTTATTACTATAATCAATTTTATGATTATACATCAAGCCGTTTTTCATAATAATGGCTGTAGAAGATGGACAGACGGACACACGAGTGATTTTAGGTTCCGTTTTTCATTTTGCGACGCAGAACCTTAAAAAATTACGCGATCGCAGGAAAAAGTTAACTTAAAATAAAGTATAATTACAGTTCAGGACTTATAATAGTGTACAAAACGGAAGGGGGAAAATTAATTTAGAACCATGAAAGTAATTTTCACGGTTAACTATCTCTTACGTAGCATCCGTTTATCTTAAAGGCTTTCATTTAGTTTGCTGTATTGTCTTTTAGCTTTCTACGAATTTCCGATGGGATACAGAACCCATTCTTGTTTATTTATATTATTATACTGACTTTAACACCAGGTTAAAAATATAGAAAAATATATCTCATGACCCCTTCATTTTCATAATTTCATCAATTGATTGCGGTTTTTTGTCCTTGAGGTGGAATGTCGGTTTATTGATATAATTAACAAATCTCCTTTTACATAGTTGACAGTTCGCATTTTTATCTCTTCCATTATTGGGGCTATCCATAGGTCATAATTTAGTTTGTGGTTAGTAATATACCAATGATCACCAACGATAACAAATAATGCCTTGGACTGAAATCTTTTATTTTAGCAGCTTTACCCAAGAGCTATATTCCGTAAGTCCATATCGGTTTCCATATAGTTTCTTAGATTAACAGTTGAATTGCATTAATAGTTGTAACAGAGACTGAAATTAGGTGAATAGTGGACCCATCAAGTTGGGATTCGTTTTGTTTGTTGTGATTACTGCTTTGTAATTCTAATGTTTTTGCACATTTGAAAAAAGTTTTTTCTTAGTTTTTTTTTCTATTAGACTGATTTTTTTCTATTACACTAATTTTTCTGTAGATCTTTTAATATATCGCTTATAAATTTTTCAAGTGTTATCAAGATATACAAAACGACAATATTTGATATCTAATTGCGAACTAAACTGGATATTCGAACCCAGAAAAAAAACAATTAAATATTATAATGCTTTCTTTATTACCATTGTTATGGCGAATTGCGTTTAAATAACAGGACGCCACAAGAAAAATAAAAATTCTCGAAATTTCAAATTATTAACGGAATGGTGTTATATTACCAAATTAAATTATGAAGTAAAAATATTTTAACATATCAATCTTTGTAAATTATGATTAATATTTAAATTAAAATTAATATTTTAGCAATAAAATTAAGTTTTAATGAAACAGTGAATCTCAATTCTTTACTGTTATGCGATAAAATAAATTCGCTATCTTTATGAAAAACTGGCATTCGCTGACCTTAACGGAACAAAATGGTTCTCAAAGTTCTTTGATGCTCCACCCGATGGTCCCCTGAAAATGATGATGCAAAATCTCGGCTCAAAGCTGGTCGTTGTTGATCCGCAGGATAATTCACGATATAATTTAAATTGGAGAAAACCTTTTGAACGTATTTTCCGAATAAAACAATCAGGACCAGTTTCATTATTTATTTTTATAATACACAACTCATTAATTTTCTTATACTCATATTTTAAAATTAAGTGATAGAACTTCCTCGGATGAATGTTCCATAGTACAGTCCGATTTAAAATTAAAGTTTTACCAATGTTTTGCGGCTAAGATGTGTAGATTGTTCGCGCACTCTAAGAGTTCAAAGAAACTGATATTTTGCGGCTACGGTATAGACTAATTATCCTACCGTTTTAGAGTTTAAAGTAATTGATCACAGAACATACTGCTAGGATATATTTTATTTAAAAATCCTCACACTTCAATAGTTTAAAATAACTGATCACAGGACTTTACTGCTAGCACTTTAATAGTTTAAAAGTAACTTTGCGGCTGGGATATATAGTTATTATCCATGCCCTTTGAGAACTAGAGAGCAACAGAAAAATGATTAACGGTGTACACTTGTAGAAGGTTTCGAAAAGACTGAATGGAAAATTTTTCAAAAGAACGCGTAAAAACAAAAGACAATTTTATTATTTAAAAAAGGAATGCAACAGAAATTTATTCGAGAATGTTCTATGCCTTGCAAAATTATTCCATATTTTAATAAAATTGAATACAATGTTGTTGGCACTTAAACTATAGAAAGTCATATACAAGAGAGAAAAAAACTTTTAAATATTTGACAAAACGTCCAGTCGCAAATGTCATTCCTGACACAGGTGGCTATGAAATCAAGTTTAACAAATTTAATTTATATCTAAAATATATTATTCTCATGCAATAATTGTAAAAAATATAAAAATAACATTTTATCATTTTCAATTATTACAATTTTCAACCAACCATGGTTTTTAGTTTAACAGTATTCAGAATATCTCGTAAAACTTTCTTTATGTATTGGATAGTTATTCGTTGTACTCTTTCTTTTACTTCTTATTCTGCGCCACTCAGTGTTTGCCACCAATATTTTGCAGTAATTTAAATATTATATAAAAACACAATAATTCACCTAAATAAAGAAATTACAGTATTACAATTACAATTACAGTATTACAATGAGTATATTTAATTTCCATGTTGATGCAAATAATGCGATCGTAATTTTATAGTTGTATAATTTATGTGTACCTAAAATTGGCAAGGACTTCACTGATATTCGTGTATATCTCACGAATATTATTTACAGATTTAGCCCATAAATAGTATAGCAGTTACGTGCGAATGTAACGAAAACATACAAAATACAAGGATTTTTTTATATTACAGAATCTAAAAAACTACACGGCCAGAATGATTTCTTATTCAACTTGCAAATAATATCATAATTTTCCAAGTCACCGCTCAGTTGAAAACCCAATTTTATTTTTCAATTTCCACGTCCTCGAAAATATTTTAGATGTTAATTACTATGAAATATACGCATTTGCATTATAATTTCACTGTCCAATATCGTGATTGAATATATCGACCATTGAAGGGATGCATATATAGACCCAAACAACTGAAGTGTGCCGACTGGAAAATATTAATTTCCATGCAGATTTTTTTTTATTTAGATTTCTTGTCGAAATTTTGTTTGTTTGTTTTGAATTGTGAATATATATTTATTAATTGACAATATCACCATTCCTAATTAAGGATGTTGAATGATTCCATCGTCTTTTAATTGCTTGTCAATTAAATTTAATACATTTCTCTACATTCACTCATTGCAGTGAAGGAAGACAAATTAAAAAAGAAAATCACCAAATTCGAGCCAGAATATTTTGATACGAAATTCATACTTAACATTTGCAAAAATTATTAATATTAAATTAACTTTCAAATATTGATGGAACCGATATGACACCAAACTTCGCAATCACTGCAGTTTTATTTCTGCGGAACTTCTATATCGTAATAAAAAAGTTAGAAAACGCTTATATATGTGGATAGTTACAGTTTATTACGTAAGAACATGGCTAAATTATAGAATTTAATTAATTTTAAAAACAATTTAATTTAAATTTTTTAAACATGAATAAACTTAAAAGTATATTTGAAATATCATATTTAAATTACGCTTACTTGTACCTCCATGTAGTTTGTGCTAAGAGAACTGAACTCATAGTTAAATTATGTTTTTTTAGGTTTGATAAAACAGTGAAATCTATTGGATTGTAAATTTGAAAGTTATATCTTCCGCCAAATGTAAATTAAATGTTAGTTATTTGTATTGTTCTGGTACACTCAAGATAAATGCAATAATGTGCATACCCTATAAAACAAACAAACAATCAGCAACGACGGCTGATAACGCCACAACAAAAAACGAAAGAAAATATTACAGAGGCCCCAAAAAACTACAAAAATGCCAACAATGCAGTGTTCATAATTGTGACGAGTTAATCCTATTTATGTGTTATTTTGGTAGTGTAAAGATGAAACACGTGCATAAAGGAATTAAACATTACCATAATACTAAATGCAACACTGCTTCAAATGCATATAACGTATCATGTTAATATGTAAAATACCAAGTAGTCAAGCGTATAGCTGCAGTCGTTTTTTTTTCTTTTTTTGAAGCGAGAAAATCTCACTTAAATCGATATTACTTACTGTGTTGGAAAAGATATTAGATATAATATAAAAAGTTAATATAATTCATAAAAAAAACAATTCTCTATCTAATCCTAATATCATAAAAAAAATCAATTCTCGATCTACATTCACAGAACCTAGTTACAAAATTCAATGGCCATGTGACCGACCGAAGGATGGCCATAATGAATTGTAATAATATCTTCTTTTACTTCGGAAATCTTAAAATTACAATAAAAAATACAAAGGATTTAATAATTTTTTAACATTATTTATCCTTTTTAGGGTAAGAGGAAAAAATGGGTCACGTAAGTCATCACTCACTCAAAAAAATTAACTAAACTAGCCACGTACTCACAATACTATTCTTGTAGACTAGTATTCACAATACCTTTCCTTGTTTTTTTTTATCCGCCATGGGAATGGACCCAGATTGCATCTACATAATTTTTCGTTTAAATAAATTTGTAATTCTATTGGAATATAGTTTTTAGAAATTCCTCCAGACACGATTGCCTGCTTAAAGGAAGCGATCTCTTCATAGCATTGGAAAGTGGTAGTCTGTCCTTATTGTCATTGCTACTGCTTTCTAACACTCCGCTCCTTTTGATTTGTTCTCTCAATAATTGTATAGTTATTAATTCAGATATTTCTGGAGATAAACAATTCAATCAAAATCTAGAGTTTGCAGTGTTGTTAGTGAGTTATTGTCATTAACTATCAATTTATCATATCTTTGAAATGAATTTGGATGTTGACTGCTATATGTTGAACAGAAAATTCTTAGTGAAGTCAGTGAGAAATAAAGATCAAAAAGCTAATTAAATTGGTTACATGATCACATGTCATTGATTTTTGATGTTATTTTAGCTATAAAAAGTATTGATTTCTTAATCTAGACTCTTTCTTAATCTTCTTCACTTTTTCATAAAGTTGCAGCAAAATAATTTTACTCAGGTATTTTATTCTGGGCACTTGGTGTTCCGGTGCCGATAAATTAATCAGTTCATTAAAGCCAGCGTTCTCTAAATATGAATATATTCTGATTATCTGATTCGATCATTTCAGCTATAGCATAATGAATTTCAAATGATCTTGAATCATTGATCTCCCATTTCTTGATAAATGCATCTTCTAGGGCTTTCTGCACACTTGATGTTGGTTTCTGTTGGAGGCTTAGGGAATGGAATGGTGAAGGCTGATTGCTACAATCACTTAACGATTTACGGTGAATTTGGTCTGATTTTAAATGGTTTATCAAAGCTGGCTTGCAACTATCCACCCTATCCGCCACGTAAAAAATGATCCATCTATATCATGTTGAAATTTTGAAGACATATTTTGAAAATAATTACATTTTAAACTAATACTAAAATTATAAAACCTTACATGTTCACATGTTTTTTTAAATTGTTAATGTCAGTTTTATTGAATTTTATGAAAATGAAAATATATTCAATATAATTCATAAATTTATTTTTAACTATTTAATAAATATAAATTAAATGTTCAATCATAACGTTATCTATGGATAACGATGATCCTTACATAGCGCCATTTACAATCAAGGGGTTGACAACGCTACGCGCGCGGCCTGATGCTTTTGTGGCATGGGCTCCATATAAAATACATCAACTTTTTTTGTGCCATTTTACAGAAACTAACCATCTTTTTGTTTTAATTTAAAGAAATGGGTAAATGTAGCTACTCGCTCAATACCTCTCAGACATTTTAAACTGTTATATTAAGCAAAGCACACCAAAAAAGAACCGAATGATCTCAGCCCATTCTAGACCTGCATATTTATTTCCATTAGATATTATTAAAGTTTATTTCACTGATATAAAATAGTGATAGCTTAGGATAAATAAAGTAATTTAAATTCGAACCATCGAACCATTCGAACCATTTTTTCTCAGCCTCGCACTTGGTCGTTTTTTATTTCATTAATCATGTCTGCAGTGATAGTTTAAATTCAAGGTAGCTTCGGTAATTTTTATGAAAGAAAAATAAATAATAATAAAATAATTATTTAACGAAAAAAACTTAAACTAATATTTGAAAACATCAGTGTAGTATTAGAGTAGACAACAAAAGATTAGCTCAAAAGGACTGCAGGTTTACTAACCGAAGTACTTTTTCCCTATTTGAAGTTATCAAGATAACTAACGTGGACTTAAGAAGATAAATTTGAAAACAGAAAAGGAATTAGATTTAGACTTTCAAAAAATCCGTACTAATAAATAAAGCGGAAAAGTTTGTTTATTTATCTATTCGTGCTAATATCTGAGCTTCATATTATCAAACAAACAACTCAGGCAAACTCGAGTAACACTGTTTACATTGCACAAGACAAACAGATCGGCCCATTTATTGTTATCCCAAGTATGGCCCGTATGTGACCTCCAAAATAACTACCTATGTCGCCTGGCAGTTGGAAAGGATATGTTTAGCGACCACGGGGAGGAAGACAGCTTAAAAGATAATTCTACTTGGTGAAATCACGAGGCATAGCTAGAGAAAAAACATTTGTAATAGTTCACATTAAATTCACAGTTAGGGTTTTGGAGAACTCCATACCATAAGAAAAGAAAGCTTCATACTAAGAATCTGAAAAAATATTAAATCATATATTATTGGTAAAAATTCTCCATAAAAAGTATAAGTGTGTATTGGATCAATGTTAAAAAAGTTTTTGGTAAATATTTTTTAACACATCTATGTTGTGCTTTAAGAAGAAATATAATGATATCAGCAACAAAAAAACAATACGATAACTAAACAAATAATGATGTAAAATAATTATTAATTAGTACTATGAACACTGGACAACGTAGAATTATTAATAGAATACACTTAAACATGTATAAACATTTAGGGGTATGTAATTATATCCTAGTAATAATATTGTTTTTTTTTCACCATGTAAATACATTTCTCAGTATATCTGCCTTAGGCTATATTCGTATGGAAAGCTTTAGGTAATTTTTTAGTAAGGTAATTTTCCATAATTTTAATTTTACCAATTTTGAAGATAGAAAGAGGGGAGAAGGGTTGACATGATTTGCGGATATTTTTATTAATATCTCAAGAATTATATTAAGTAAAATTCTGAAAGAAATAGTATTTGATTCTCATTTGAAAGCCCACACGATATATGAAATAAGGAATGAAAATTTGATTTTTTCATTTGCCCTTTCTAAAATGTTTGGATAATTATTTCTTTTACTACATCTATGTGAGTCAACATGCTTCATTACTGTGCCAAATTTCAAGTCTTTACGTCTATCTGTTTCTCATGAAAAGGGCTGCTAAAGATAGATAAACAGACTGACACGTAATTGGCCTTAAAAGGAAATACTATTATATCAGGGTTGACCACTTTTAAATCCACCACTTTTTTGTCCAATTACTGGAATGTTATAGAAACTCGGCGAGCAAATAAAAAATATTTAAATTTTTCTTCTATATTAAATATGAATTTATATCGAAATGAATATAGAGGACTCTTTTTTTCATGAATGTAGTTTAGGGCAAAAAACAAGCGAAGCATTAAGCAATATTATAATTGGCACAACGACAGATGAAGATATACCCTCTTGCGATACAACCAAGCACTGGTTCCAAAGATTCAAAGAATGGAATTTTGATCTGTCTAATAAACCTCAGCTAAAGCGACTTCCTACAATTGATTTAGAAAAACTTAAAACCTTACTGAATCAGATCCCCAATTAAGTTCACGTTGTTTTATATAGTTTTTTCATGCTCTTATACTGCAAGGAAAAAACAACTTCATGCTTTGAGAACTAATACTTTTTCCACTTCAGAGGACATCTAATATGTGATTGGGGCAATTGATTTCCCATCACACCAAGGAGAGGCTAAAATATCTGGTTACAGAAGATGAAAAGTGGGTGGCTTATATAATTGTTTAGCATAAGTGCCCAGTGATAAGTAGCTGGAGAAAAAGGTGTACCTAGACCAAAACACTTCTGAGTAAGAAAAAAAGAGAATCTGTAAAAGATACTTTAAAAAAAAAGAATAAAAAAGAAAAAGTAAAAAAAAGATACCTTGAGTGCATGGTGGTGTATAAATGGAATTATTTATTAAGTTATTCATTGGGAACTCTTTCAAGCTAACAGCATAATTACGACGAAGATTTATTGTAAATAATTGAGCAAAATAACCCCTAATTCATATTTATCAACTATTTTCCTAATTATGTCACAAGATCGTGTAATATAAATCTGACCATTTCAAAAGAGTTCTGCGCCCACTAGAGGCATAATACGTCGTTACCAAGTCAGCTTACACTGAGACCCTATCAAGAATTGCTGCAATATTTTCATTCAGCAAGACAAAAAAAGAGTGAGTATGTAGAAAGCCCGGAGATCGGGTGGCAGAGCAAAGTAGGGCAGAAAGCTCGTGCAATCGTTGAGTGGGGCAAATGTGTCACCCGCAGGCTCACTTTAATCATTTATGAGCATCTAGCCATATCGCTAATGGCCCAGGAGCACTACCTAGCGGAGAAAAAGGGTGTCATAGGGATTTGCATTCATCTGTTTTTTAATTAAAAGTTTGTATTGCTTTGTAAGGTGGTGAAAAAATTCGATTCGATTCCACCTAGACGCACTTTAGTCGTCATATTTTCTTTTCTATTTAGTTAAATCAGGTTTACTATGTTTTAAACTAACATCACTAAATTGTTGCTTGGCCGTGTTCATGCAAAATTTTTGAATATTAATTGGGTTATTAATATTTACTTTAAACTTTTAACAAGTTTCAGAGAATGTAACTTTTAAGAATACTGAAAAGCGGCAAAACTTTATTTAACTGTTTCCTTTGTGTTTAAATAAAATATTTAAATTTAATTCATAACTTATTTTATCTGTAAAAGAGTGTCTCTACAATATAACTTATCTATGTTAAAATTAATTTCAAACAACATTAAATAGGACCAATATTACCTAAGTTTTGTTATAAGGAACCTCATCATTTAATAATTAATTGAGTGTAACAGTATATGTGTAGGTATATGGCGTATAAGTATTATATATATATATATATATATATATATATATATATATATATTTATATATATATATATATATATATATATATATATAAATATATATTCACCTCAGATATTTCAATCCAGCATCTGATATCACGAAACGCTGTACATATTGGTTAATAAATTAACCAAAACACGAACGCTTTACATTTATTTTGTTATCAAAATTGCCTTCCCGTATTTCGCGTAACGTATATGCGTTTCAGTAGGAACAAATGACTATGTGGTCATTTGTGGTTTTGATGAAAATTATTTGCTCAATAACGGTACAGATTTAGAATTGTAATAACTGATAATTTTGTTTTCAATCAAATCGTGACTCCGCAAAAAATTATTTATAATTCAGTTAAATTAGCTCGAATATGGTATATGTGTCGAAAAGGTCATAAATTATATGCTGTGATAGATATATCACTGGAGGGCTGGTCTCGTAACAAAAACAAATGTGTTTAATGTACCATTTGTTATATCTTCATGTATAAATATAAAACCTTTATAAATTTAAAACCACTTTGACCCTATGTTTATATTACTACCAATTGGCTCGGCCATCCCTTCGGCAAACTAATTCCGCATCATTAACGCGCTCGGATGTTGCGAATTTGTTACCCTCGGCTACCTTTTAATCGTTAATTTGCAATTTCTAAAATATTATTCAATTGTTGATGAGAAGCTCATTCTAACCGAAGAGGTTTCTCTGTCGACTAGGTTTTTAAACGGGTATGGATGATATTATATTACTCACTTTTCTTTATTTTTAGCCAAAACCCCGTACAATTTTGCTAAAACTACTCTGTATTAATGTTTCAGATATTGAAACGAGAGATCTTGATGAGGGCCGTCTATTGAAACTTACCAATGAGTGTATATATGTATATATGTATATATATATATATATATATATGTGTGTGTGTATATATATATATATATATATAAATATATATATATGTATATAGATAATACTTTTACTTTTTGTGATTACTCGTGTCACGAGTTCTGAAGAAAGAAAAATGAATTAAAAGAAATCGCGCTTACCAAATATTTTGTCAGAATAACTAGATTTAAGTTTTCATATTAAGAAGTTCTTTCCGACAGATGTATGGCCACGGAACCCTTAACCAACCACTCCTATGTCACAGAATCTCAACATTAAACGACAACGTAACATGTAAGTGTCGACATATACACTATACATTAGTGATTTTTCTTTTTAATTATAAGTTTTAGTATAATTGCATATTACACTTTGCAAATGGGTTATATACAAGCCACTCATTGTTGAATTATTTGAAATGATGATTTGATTATTAAATGGTCAAGACTTTAGACGATCCAATGACAAATGTAACTAACTGTGGAATATTGTGATACATGCTTGAAATTTGTGATATTGTGATACTTACATGAACCATCAGGGTTCCGCAGAATCTACTACGGGAATAGCTGCCTTAGATCTCATGAGATCATCATGGTTTTAAGAATTGGTGGGAAATGGGAAAATCTCAGATCGACCAAAAATATCCTATAACTTAATTCCGCAATTTTTGAAAAATATTTTTTAACAATATTAACTGGAATTTAACAATATTCAAATAAAATAGGTAGCATCATAAAAAAAACAAATAAATTGGCTACAACAAATTTGAACTGAAAATCATTTGCAAACGACCACTATGCGAATACTATTACAGTATTACCAAAAAGCACAGTTTTGTGAATGCTCGCGAGTTTTTCTAATGCGCGTCCAATAAAATAATGCTTTCAGGTTGCAGGTTCAGTTTGGGGTGGGGGTTGGGGTTTATATATATATATATATATATATATATATATATATATATATATACACGTACATATATTACATGGATATTAAATAATTTTTTTATAATTATAAATTAATTTATTAATTATATTGTAATATATTCTTGTTAAAAATCATTTTAAGGGAACTAAATGAAACTAAGTGATGTAGTATTATTTCTACTTTATTTAAATTCTTTACCACGACCTGGTTTCGTTGTATGACAACATCTGCAGGTGGGCAATTAGCAAAGATCTTTGCTAATTGCCCACCTGAAATGTTGTCATACAACGAAACCTAGGTCGTGGTAAAAAATTTAAATAAACTAGATATAATGCTACATCACGTAGTTTCATTCATTTGTGAATTATAAATTTCTACAAAATTAACGCTAAATATATTTCATTTAAAGTACTTAATAATTTTTAAGAAAGAATTTTAATAGGATGCATATTTTGTTTAGAAATTTTGCAAATTCGTGTATTTCGAATGGAACTTTTACTGGTAAGAAATAAAATAGGAAATGTCCTGCAAATATATCCATCACACGTAAATTCATTAATTTGTACAGAATCCAATCCAGGCCAAGGTAAAACACGAGAACTATTATTTTCTTCCTGAATTTCCATTATATTGAAAGGTCAAGTCCATTTTTTCTGGGTAGCTTAAAAATTATCGGTATGTTAAAAAGCATTTTCTCGACAAGAATACAATTCGGCATCTCGAGTTCTTTTCTGATATTCTCCTGCATCAGATATCAAAGAACGGTTACTGTCGTAATTTTAACGATATGTTATGTGAAAAACAAGCACGGGAAGGGTTTTCTTTAATTGTTCTATACCATGTACTACGAGTTGAAGACATTTAAAACACGAAACTATAATAATTAAAACTTTTTTTTAAATGAGTCGCTTTGTATCAAAATTTTGAATTACCATATCTTTTTTTGCTGGTAGGTTGATGGAGATGAAGGAAAGTTTACATACTGCCCAGATTCTATAAAATTTACCGATGAAAATTGCACAAAATCCTGATAGTGGCTCTTGCTTAATAGGCTAGGAAATAATACAAAAATACCAAAAACAATTCTACAATATCGTCACTACCTTTCAGACCCTTGGATAATGGTACGGGTTGCGGGATAGTGTTAAGTCTCGTTTCACTCGTCCTAATAAACGAAATATACCAAGAAAGCCACGTAAAAAATAAATACGTTAATATTTGACGACAGCTGACGTTTGAAATGACATTTGACAGCTAAATCTAATTTTAAGATAATTTTTTGCAAATTTTCATCGAGAAGATAAGATTATTCAATTCACACATTCAAAATATGGATTTTCCTACGGCCATACAATGACCGACGCCCTTAAAACGCGGATAGTAAGGGAAGGTCTGATCAATTAATATAAAGTGGCACAGCGGGCGACAGAAAGAACTAGGCCCGGAGTGTCCCGAAAGGATAAAATTCGAAATAAGGAAGTCCACCGACAACCGTTGACATATATAGGGTATATTTGCGGAAGAATCAACAATCGACGTGATATATGAGTTATTGAGTGAAGAGCATGAACTTTGAAGCGCAGCATTGGATACCCCTCAGTCAAAGGGGACTCGAAACCTGAAAAAAATCAGCGGTGTTGAATGCGAAAGGTTTAGCACCGTGTGCGGTGCGCTTTTGAAAAAGCTTATATCTAACAGTGAGTTATTATAGACTAATAATGACGATGATTATGAGGATGCTAATGGCGGTACGCTTGTGAGTTCCGTAGCTCATATTGCGTATCAAATACAACTGAAATATTAACTCAAATAGAGTGAAAGTTATATGTTATATTGCTCTATGAAACCATGTAATTACTTTATTCCTGTATTATTGTGATATGTTATTATGCGTGTATCTATATAATTGATTATATTCAATAGCGTGCCATTTACCGTGTAATAATATAATCCTTGATCAAATAAATATATTTTCATATTTTAATATATTTTTTTAAATGTACTAACTAAAGAAATCCAAAATTCTGGTGAGAACATTAGGCATAGTTAGTTTTTAACAAAAAAGCCACTTATCCAGTTATGCTATATATCCACTATATATACACAATGAGACTAGAAGTGTATAAGGTCAATTGAAATATTTGAACTTCACTTGAACTTTTAACGTCGCAGTCTGGCCGTAAGATGACCGTAATCGAAGAATAGACTTGATAATTTTCTACATAGTATTGCCAAATCATATGGTAAAAAATGGTTGAGAATACTTAGTAGGAGCGAAGTAGGAAATAATACCTTACAAGCCGTTTTCACTAGAAATACCTATTTCATACTACAATCTATTCCTCCTGTCGATGCAGTGGGCGCTTTCTGAGCATCTCTTTAGTTCTGATGATGAAATAATATATTGGCCTTCATGAGAACTGATGACAGCTGTGCAGTTTATTATAAATAAAATGATTTTATATTTATTGCATAAATAATTATGCTACTTTTAAATAAGAGACCTTTGTGATTGTTTATAAAGAGGTTTTCCTGAAATTGTCTTTAGTTTATCGCTTAATTCATTTCCAATTTTCATTTATTCAATACAAAGGAGTAACATTAAAAGCAATGCGAATATAATTTCGAAATTATTTAAAAACAAAAAGTTTTCATTCTTCCTCTTCAAAGAAGGTTAAGACGGCAGCGCTTTGCCTGTTTTAAGTCAATTATTTGAAGTTTTAGTTCACTTTGATGGGAACTGTCGCTTTTTTGGTTACTTCTTCATAGCAGGCATTATTTTAAAAGACATTATCATGTCAAAATGTGTTTATTTGGCCACAAAAAAATTTAAACTAAATTTTTTTTGTCGATTAGACGGAAAATAATTGACTTGGACTCCATCCGTTCAAAATGCTATGAATTATCTTGTAAATTGCCATTCTAAAATTTTCTTTTGATTTTAGTTTTCTCAAAAATCAAAATATTTATGAAATTTCCAGAATATCATACAAAGATGGTTTTGTTACTTTGTATGCAATACAAATTCAGTTTAGTCAGATTCAGTAACACACTCGTACAAAAATCGCTATTGTCAGTAGATGGTATTAATACATGTATAATATAAAACAGCCTACAAGACATTTTAAAACTGTGGTGGAACTTTACGATTCTCCATTTTTTCAGAAACCAAACCAAAAGAAAACGGCAACGGTACTTGTGTATCCATCCAGAAGTTAAATTCATTTTCATAAGGTACATAATGCAAATTTAGGCAGTAATGCTCTCTTTGAAGATGTCAAGATAAACATATTTGAATTTTGATTTTAAGGGTTAACTGAGAGGTGTAAAATGCAAAGGTAAAAAGATTTTTTATAAACTCTGCCATGCACTTGGATGGTGTTATTTTTAATAATTCAGTGTTATCGCAGAGATGTTGAAATATTGAATGCTCAGGTGGAAAATAATATCTAACGTGCATTGGAAATTTAATAATTTTTTCCTGCTTATTATGAAAATATTTCCAGTGTATATTTAATTTAGAAATTAGAAAGTGATGCATATTACAAACGTTCAAAGTTTCTGAGTATATGAATACTTATATGAAAATCGATTTAACACATTACCGACCAATAACAGGATGGTATATTTTATTAGTCAAGGGTCAGAGTCAGGGAGTACTAACAAATTATAAGACATTTAAAAAAATATTTCACGGAAACAATTTTGTAAAGCTAGCCATAAAATGTTCAATCCGCGATATATTTATAGAAATATTATTAAAATAATGATTATGAGTTATTCAATTTTGCTTATAAGGTTGTACATTTCCATAATCTTTTAAATCTGTATTAACAGTCATTCGGTCGCCATAAATATTTAAGTTAATAAAAATGTTGCTTCATTGGGGGAGGAAATATTGGAAGGTAGTTGTTTTGATTTCGCATTATAAAATACTTGTTTATTTCTTGCAGTTTTGTATAGCATATATTAAAATTGTTATCAAATTAAAAAAATGATTGAATTGATTGATGAAAAAAGTTATTTATATGTTATTAATAAATCTTGATTAAAATGAAAATATTTATTAGAAGTAATCTATTTTTAATCGAATCAGAGCCGTATTACTTAATGTTGACGGGTTAAAAAGCATTCTGGAAATATACCCATATTTGTTCTGATGGAAATAAATTAAAATTTAAAAAGCCATATTTAATTTAGCCTTCAAAATTAAAATTATTCAGATGGCTTGTATATTTTTTTAACGTTTTTTGGCTTCAGATTAATTGAATATTAACGTTCGATTCTACCAGGCAAAAGGCAATCAGCATTTGAAAATGTGCTAGCTAAGTTTTACAAATATCTTAAAAATTACAACAATAGCAGCTTAATTAATGTAGTAAATGAAAATGTGTATAATTTTGAAGAAAGAATACGCTCGCACTATCGATAAAATGATTTAATTTTCGAGAGTCAACAAAGATTTTTACAAAATTAAACGGATGGCGTACAAACAAGCACGATAAATTAAAATTTGTATAATAAAAAAATAATATACATTCAATAAATAAAAGCATTTTCTAATTCGAATAAGATATGTAGTGAATTGATTATTTTTTGTTGCTTTCTTATGATAAAATATTTATAAAATGGTACAGGTTATGTGTACATTATTATAACGAGATAAACTGAAATAATTAAAAAAAAATACAAAGAAATAAATGTACATATGTATCTTTCATAACGAAATTTGTATCAATTTAAGCAATTTTATTATTAGAAGAAAATCTACATACAGCGCGGTGCAGCAGATACTTTGCAACAAAGATAGTTAGGATTATGATCTTGGCAGTCTATGTACGTGTGTATGTGGATATGGATGTTCCATCCAAGCGATTATAAGCATTTCTTATATGAAATTAAGGCATCGTTTAAATTCGTTGTGAATTATCGACGTGTCGTTGGATTCGTCTTAAGACTGAAATATAAAATACGTCTAATCACCACATTACCTCGAATGATTTAAAAAGTATTTAAACCATATCCGTAAACATATCTATATATCCAAATTGTATATATTTTCTTTCCGTGGAAATTACTATTTACCAATAGAGGGAAAATAATCTATATACCTACTGGATGGACTTTCATATGTTTTTTGCGAGTAAATAATCGTAAAACAAATCCACACATATTTTTCCCCATAACTGTACTACGGTGACGTCAAAAGGAAAGTTAATTATTTTAGACGTAATGAATACGGCGGCCGATATAATGGGGACTCTAAATTTTGTGGAGGCAATATATTACTTATTTCTTCAATTCTAAAAAAAAATGATGTGCTATAAGTTCGAAGCAAAATTGGAAAATTCAATATGCTGCAACTCAATTATAAAAAATGTAAAACATGTTTTAAAAGTTTTTCAATTGGTAGACTATTTAGACACCGTAAAGTTAAAAATAATAAATACGATAATGTTGTTTCTGTATTTGAAAGCATACTTATGGCGCAACATTTGTGATAAAACACGTCTTGGAATATAGAAAAAAACCATTATTTTAAAAAATACTTTCCCTTTCAATATTTTTAATTTTAATATTTCTAGGTACTTTATTTCATTCAGAATTATCTTAAAGCTATGAACGCCATTATCAATAATCTCTAAGGTATTCGAGTGTCTCCTGCATGTGTAAATGAAAAATACTCCTAGATAAATATAATAAATGCATACATAATAAATACACAAACATTTCTCGTACTCTTTCTTCCATTCATATAGAAGAAAGAGTACGAGATGTTTCAAACTTGATTAATATAAATAACGATATTATTTGTTTCGGGAGCCAAATATGATGAACATGAATGCTAGTCATGTAGTCAATTATTCAAAATTTTAAGTTCATCAAAATATATTAGATTTTCATTAACTTACCTTTACGTCTTAGGAAAAATGTTTTATATCTAAATAGTATAATTTTGATATCAGCTGAATCCTGACACCAACTGGAAGAGATGGTTTCTGTAGCAATAAGTTGATCATAGGTGCTATATATTAAAATTGCCAAATAAATGAATTAATGACTTACAATGTATTCACTATGGATGATAGAATTGGCAAAAAAAATTTTAAATTGATCAGCTGCAAAATATTTGACGATAAATTTATCTTAGTAGTATTATTTATAGGCGAAATTAAGTTAAAATAAAATGTCAATCATGTTCCATGACAAACCTTACGTAGCATGGTTATTGCAAATGGCGATTGAAAACAAAGCTTGCCTTTCTAATTATTTGTTAATGACAATTCGATATTATACTTACAATATCAAAATTCAGATTTATAAATGTTATATTTATACGCAGTTTTATATTCAATACGTATATAAAATATGTTCCCAAAAAATAACATGAGATTATTTTGAAATGCGTATTCAATTCCCGATTAAACAAACGCTCCTACTAAAGTTTAAAGCGCATTTTGAAACAAAGAAAAACTTCAAAAAGTAATTGCGGAATAGTTTCCACTAGTGTAATTTTCTATTTAGGAACATTAGTGTACATAAGTTGTGCAAACTTTGTCTTTGAGATTTTCTCACAAGTTTTCCTTACCACAAAACATGGTTTGAAATCTGTCGAGCTTTCAAGTAAGTTTCATGAGCAACATAGTTGTTATGAGTATCGGCGAAGCTACAAAACTGTATCTATATGTAAAGCGAAAACTTTCCTCATTTGTGTCTTGTAGGATGATATATATAAGAGAAAGTGAGGGCGGCTAATAATTTAATTGAAAGTTTCAATTTTTCCATGTCATGTAGACGCTTTAATAAATTTAAATTGTATTTTTAAAACAAGACCTTACAGACAACGGTATTCAAATATAAAGTAAAACAGTATTATGAATGACTTCGGAATCGTTAGAAGTATTTTTTATTAGGCAATGTAAAAATGCTTAATAATTTGGGTTTAATTTTAGAAATATTTACTTTTAACGAACTTCTTTGCACAAAATGTGACCGGGCGGAAACTGCGTCCATATTTATAAAAGTAATTATCCGAGATATTTCAGTTTTTTCCAGATTTACCTTATAGAATCTTCGCATCGATCTTTGACATACTTTTACTATTATCGGCAGAGTTTATAAACCCAATCAATTTCCAAGTATATAATATTCATTCACCTCAAAGAAATGATTATCATTTCAAAATGTGGTTCCTACAATTATTAACAATTAGAATTATGAATTTTTTTTTAAATATGAAAAATATGTTTATACCCCTAAAGTTGTTTTTGCCTTTACAGGTATTGAAATACTTTTCATTCTCAATAAACTGAATGAAGACATAATTTATTATTAATTTATAAACAAGAAAGTATAAGAATAGAATAACATGTAATATACAAATTGTCTCAATATTATCAACGTACATGAATATGTACAGCATAAAAATAATCATTTATCCATTTTCAATTTCATCAGTAAATTCCCAAACTCATCGTAATTACTTCAAGCTTCCGTGAAAATAAGAAAAAATGCGACGATAGCCTTAAAATGAGGAATTAATGGAAAAATAGCCACTTATCTACCACTTATTAGAGTCGTTTTCCAACGCTTTAATTAATCAATTTGGAAACGGTTATGAAGCGATTTAATCATCATTAAATGCTACATTAAATACTTATTAATACAGTGTTCTTAGAAATTTTGAAGAATGATTCTAGCTTGTTTGGATATATTATAAAAAACAATTTATTTACGGAAGGACAGAATTTTTTGAAAGGGTTCAACGGAAGTTAGGAAATTACGTTGTGGTCAATTTTGTTATCTGTACGATCATAAAACTGTAACTGGATCGTGTTTTTACATTGAAGAAGTATTTCTTTAAAGATAAAGTACTTTATTTATTGCAAGTCATCACTGATATGGACTTCCTGTTATTGCCATAAATATTTAATAAGAACAAATATAGCTAATTAGGGGGCGTTTTAGTTTTCCGACAACATTTACGTAGGCGTCTAAATCATCACTGAGGTTGGAGTAACCATGTTTGAACTCGTTAAAAGTCGATCTGCGACCTCAGGACAGATAGACAGACGTGACGAAATTATCAGAGTTTAGTCTTTTAATCCAGTTAAGGAGAACTAGAAATTTGTGGAATTACACAAATAAACGAAACTTGTGACACATTTTTAATATGTGAATCAAATCCAATTGCATTTTTGATAATTTGCTGCTATCTGCAGGTCTTTTTCTTATGCATAAGTTAGTCATTGGTTTTTTTCAAAATAATCATTATATATATATATATATATATATATATATATATATATATATATATATACATATATATATATATGTGGAGCGTCTGTTAAGGAATATATTAGTGCGCTAGGTAAACATTTTTCTCTTGAAATAATTCTAAATAGCGTTATGTCCATTAAAATTTATTACTTTTGAAAGAATTGAATTAAGACAGTACCATAAAAAGCCGTAAGTAAATTCAAATAATTTAATGACACTTAGAATGACTTTGAAGGTTTTGCATTTTTTAACAACATTATAATATTGAATACATCAGAATATTAATGTTAGCTAAAAAAGTTTTTATCCAAAATTTACTGAGAAATATATTTAGAAAACTATTATAAAAATTTAAAACAAGAAATATTTGCTGAAATAAATATATAGTTAAATAGTCTTCAGGTTTCTATTAGGTTTTCGCGTCATTAAAAATCCACGAGTAATCAAAGCTCCACTTGTTTTAAAACAAAGTGAAGTAGATAAACTTTGAAATGGACCATTAAACAATTTTGACAAATTTACACTTTGGAGGGCTATTTTAAACCAAGTTAGTATTAAATATTTAAGCTACTAATAAAGTCTATCGGATACTCCTGGTAATTGTAGTTAATATAAAATATAAGCTATAATTGTCAGTAGCATTTAATAGTACTAGCCTACCGAATTCTTCTAACAATAATAATTTTCTCAAGTATAGAAGTATTCTGACACATTTTAAAATGCGTTAAATTTCAAGAAGTTAAACAATTTTGCACTATTTCCAATGCCACGTATTTTAGTAACATTAAATTTAGCTTATGATATTAACTTTAATTTTGGTGGTTGCAAAATGGTTAAATGTAAATGCATGTGACAAACGTTTTGGGACGATATCAACATAAAGTTATGATTATTCTAGGGATTTTTAATAAGAATAAATATTTAATATACAAAGTAGATGCGTTTTTTCGGTTTCTTTACATCATGTGTATATATTACATTACTTGTGTATGTATCGTATAATTGATAGGACACATCTATGATTTACAAGTATTTCTAAACAATTTTTTTCCAAATTTTGTGCAAGATAATTTTGGAGATATTGTAGAAGATATACACATAAACTATCTCTCTCCCCACCTCCCTATTTCTGAAACTACTACGATCATAACTGTGAAAAGTAACATTACCAAAATTTCAATATATGTGAAACTTATATTAAGCAATATATTTACATAGTGAAAATTAATATTTGTATTAGTGAATAGTTTAGTAGAAGTGCTATGTACCATTAAAGGTGTATGTGTTAGTGTACCGAACATTGTTAGTACGTAGTCTGTAGGTTTAATATAACCACTATTTGTGGTTAATTTAATAACGGATTTCTTAAGAGTTTAGTTTTTATTCTGTGCCTTAATCAAACATAAAACTGTACATTCCAATCTCGTAAAATAGAAATGTTTATAATAAACAATGTGTTAGGTTGACTAAGTAATCAACCCGCTTTCTAGGTTCATCTGTATCAGCTTAATATAAAAAGAAACATTGGGCAATTAACTTGTTTTGTATAAAATTTTACTGCTGAAAAATACGCAAAATTTTAAATTTCTTTATTAAACGGCTTCTGAGAAAATCAGATGTGACAGATGCATACACACATACATCAGTGAGCTTGAAGGAGTTTCTTTTTGCTTTTGACGTACCCCTAGTTCTAGTTACCTCGAGAAAATAGGGTTATCGCATTTTTCCTCTCCGACTTACTTCAACTTGTTATAAATTGGTAAAAGCATAAGCTTTTTTAAATATGCCTTTAATATTCGTCTTTTGCAAGTTTTTATCAATTTTCGTTGCATGTTCTATTAATATTCATGACAGAAACAAATCTACCATAGATGTTGTTAACCTAGAGTGAAAAAATAACTAATAATTTGTTCGCAGATTTGGAATTTAAAAATATAATTAGTGAATTCCGATCACCACTACAATGAGGACCATCTAAAATTTAATTGAAATACTTTGGTAAAAGTGTGCTGATACATCAGTAATATATATGAATTTCTTTTCTGAAGCTTATATTTATAGTACATATTTACAGAAATTAATATAAACATAATTGTATTTTCGTTGAGTTTAGCGAGAAAGGGTTATCCTAAATTCAGTTGCAACTTGCGGTTAAAATTTAACTTTCATGCAGATCGCTTCCGCATCTAAGATAACCAAGCTCCCTTCCCAGCGGAGTTGCTTTGTAAAAGTTTTATTTTTAAATTTGTTTAAATATTGATACGCGAGGGGAATACAGGTGAGGTGAAATAACAATTCATAATATAAAGCTGAGCGAGGTTTGTTGGAGTTTCGGGTTGTGGCATAAATTTACACCTATTGAATAATAAAATTGTAAATTTTCTTTTACTTCTGAAGCTGAAATTAATTTTTGGATATGAAATGGGTCGACGTTTTGAAAATATTAATACCCTTTAAGGTATATTTAAAGAGTGCTCTGAGTATTTTAACGTAAGTTATATACAAGCAGGTATTGTTAAATTGATATAGCAAGTCATATTTTGGGCATATTTTAATAGTCTTTTAGTATGTTAAGATCATATACAAGCAAGTGTAGCTAAATTTATGCTAACTAATTTTCTTTAGTTCTTGAGTAGAAAATAAGACAATTATAATCAATGAATATTTTCCATACCTTATCCTGTTTCCGAGATGTACAATTCCTTCTTTACTGCGAGGTTTAAGTATCCTACGATGCACGCACACCGAGCGCCTCGGAATTTTATCAAAACGATGCGTACTGTAGTCCGTACTGAACCCTGCATTCAGCCTTGAACAATTCCAATGCAATACGAGTACTATTTTTTTGAAACGAAAATTTACTGTGCTTGTAATTCTCCTTTAGTTCTTTTTTCACTGAAGTGTCTATTGATGATAACAAAATTTTCAAATGTAATTATAATTGAGGAAATGTTGAAAATAAAATAATATGCCCTTGAAAAATAAATTTACTTCTCCCTGATAAAGTCCCAAATTACAAAAAAAACACTGAATATATCGTTTTTCTACTTTTGAGAGAAATATAGAAAAACAATTCTCACTGTAATAATATACCGATACTCCTGCACATACACGAATATGCGTGTAAAGTTGTTTGATATGAGTTTCCATTATGAAAAAATTATTTATTTTTAAATAAAAAAATATTCTCATTTCCTCACTTATTATTACGTTTAAAAGTTCACTATCATAAATAGAGAATACATAAGAACTGTCAAGTACGAGTAGAATTCGCATTACGAGGGTTCTTTATAAGTTTAGGCACTTATAAACATTTAAGCGTTTCTATTTTAAAAATATTAATTTTTCACAACGTAAATGTATTTGCCTTCCATATCTTACACAGGCGGAAAATATGGGGCATATTTTAATAATGTTATTTTTACTATGTAAATATATAATTGTCTCACCTAGTATGTCTTCCACAGTTGTAATAAATATATATTTTAAAATACAAATTTACTTGTGCACTTGATTTGTCACTTGTAAGAAGTTTTTACGAACGTTTTACAGAATTTAACACATCCATCCTTATTCACATCTGTCACTGTCAACTGTCACTCGTAAACTAGTAGAGTCCATTTACCTGTGATAATTTTCCTTTTACTTTCGTTATGTTTCTTATCTATTCGTTTTTTATCTATTCCAAAAAAGCGATTTGGTTGGTAGAATGTCGGGACACGAAACTTTAAGAAAAACAAATGTTTTAATACCTAATAATTCGTAAACAGATTCTTGTATCGAAAACGTGCCCATGATATAGTTCCAATATTTTTCAAATACCTACTAAACGATGCATGCGAAAAGGAATTTAAAAAATAATTTTTCAAAAAATTCTTTTATTTTAGATCCGTTATAAATATTTATAATCATGCCAAATTTCATCTTTATAGTATTAGTATTCTTAGTTTGACTGTGGAAACACAAATATGAAATTAAACTTTTCCGGATAAAAACAATGACAATTTTAGAACGTTCGAATTTTGAATCATAATTCTGTGCTTCACTTTTCAACAGATACCGTGATAATATCTATCCTAATGAATTGGTTATTAAGTAATATTCATTTGGATAACGTTAGAAAACTTACCTGAAGAATTGTTTAATTACTTTTTGGTCAATTAGTACCAAACCATCAAAATCAGTAGCAAACCATCGTTCAATTTCAAATTTTACCAATGCAGGCTTATGTTTAAATGTTAAATAAAAAACGTGAAGTGGAAGTGGAACTCGTACTATGATGATTCTTCACACGTTTAGACATTATATATATTTAAGTGTACATATTATTTCTAATTAAACTATTTGAAAATAAAAATTTTTCAAAACGTAAATATATTGCCTCTTACGCTTTCAACAGGCGTGAAAACCAATTAATTTTAAAAATGGGTAACTCCACATAGAATTAGGAATATTTTTTTTTAATTTACCCTTTACTTATGCTATAAGGTCTCCTAATATGTTAACTTTCAAGGTTGTAAGTCGACCATAAATACCCTACCGGTTTTAATGATTGGTGATTACGACCATCATATAAATAATATAGTATGCTTCAAAGACTATATATCTTTGCTACGTGAACAGAGAACTTGACATTCTTATAGCAATACAAATTTTAACAGCTATAGACTAGAGTAAACGATAATGATATTTCAAGTCGTTTTTGAAGAAAAAGGCTTTGACTGAAAGACGGACTGGTGGATGACCAAGTGGTCCTATCAGGCTCCAATTTTTTTTTATTTTGAGGGACAAAGCCCTAAAAATATTTAATTATTAGTATACACTTTTATTTTCTGTAA
Source organism: Druceiella hillmani (assembly GCA_039881145.1). NCBI lineage: Eukaryota > Metazoa > Arthropoda > Insecta > Lepidoptera > Hepialidae > Druceiella > Druceiella hillmani. The sequence continues at coordinate 29,027 of JAYKKI010000085.1, read as the reverse complement.
AATAATATTCGTATTGCATAATTTTCAAATAAAAAATTAGACGTTAACACGTCGCGTCGTATCACTTTGATGGTACTGCGATAATGTATGTCGTCCAATGGACGTCCAGAATAGCTCGACTTTTTAAAATAGGATTATAATTGAATAAAATCTAAAAAAACACCATATTTATTTAGGAATGTGGAGTTTGTGCACCATCCACACATGATACGTCTGCACTGGTCGTATAATATATTATTCCTTATTTAAGAGGAACTCGACATTTAAATGTATCTTAATACAGGTGTTACTGAAATTTTGAAGTATTTAAATTGTATATTTCAAACTCGACATGTGTTTCTAACCAATATTGTTACAGATTTTCTTTAAACTCTAATTTACCTTAGGTTAAAGATTGCTTGAACCATAAAACTTGGAAAGTTATAAAATGATGAGGATGCCACCATGCAAATAAATTTATCCTATCCTTTCATCTCAAGCAATTACAGCGAAGAAAAAATCAGCTTCACATACTTCATATAAATAGTGTGCGGTCGATTTTTTTCAATAGCTTGTCTGCGTACGGCCATTCCTTAAGGTAACTTAAAAAATAATTAGCCCTTTAGTTATAATTGCTCAAACAGTTAGCTTTTATATTAACAAAATATAAATATATCATTATCCCTAAATTTGAATTTACTCACGCCTTTTTTTGATTGGTTTTGAAAGAATTAATTATATTATTGAAACGCTGTCTCTTCAAATTATAATACTGTACGTGTTAATTAGAAGCAAAAACATAATGCGTGATAAAAAGTTGACTCAATACTACAAACAAATTGTAAAACCTTTCTGAAGAATTAATTAAAAAAAATTCGAAGGATTTCGCTTTTCTTCAAGTAATTTAAATTAAAATAACGAAGTAAAAACATGTAAGAAAATCTTTCTGAAGAATTAGGTTATAAAAAAATTAAATTAGATCAAAATCATTTCGCTATCTTCAAGTAATTCAAATTAAATTGATAAAGTAAAAACATTTTTTTAGAATGCGTAGGCGGTGGTAAAATAATTCGAATTATGTGAGAAAAGACATGAAAAATATTATTGGTAATTTATTTCAGGTCTCGTTTATATTACTTATTTCAAAATTAATCCCAAAAAAATATAATTTCTTAGAACAGGAGTGAAAACAACATTTCATAGGAATGAACTGAACTGTCTATCATGAGTTTAGTGCGGAGACTCGAACAAAGAAACCAGTAAAAAACGTATAATTGAAATCTTAAATAATTTTTTATTTTACTCAGTTGTTCTTCCATTTAACCTTGGCTTATTTTTAATATTCTCATTGTATAAAGCCTACAGCAAACTATCTACGAGCGGAAGTAAGTCTGCGCAACTTTTGTGGTTGGATTGTGGTTATTGCTTGTGTTTGTTTAAAAGTTTCAGAGAATATAATAATGTCAAAGGGTTATTCTGAAATTGCGTGCTAAGAAAGTTTTACTAAGCTTTGCTGGAGTTACCTAAAACTGTACAGATTTTAAAGTTTTAGTGGAAAATAATTTCCGTTTTATTCAAAATTTAGTGAAAATTGTAACGTTTTGGAAATTGCTTTGTAATTTATAATATAGTTTTACAAGGTTTTACAAGGATATAAAGGGTTTTACAAGGATATAAAAGGTTTTACAAGGATATAAATAGAGGGTATTTACACAGTTTGAAATAATATTTCGGGTTATTAAACATGTCCTTTATATATTACTTTCAACGTTATTTGATGTAATTTACTAATTAAACGAAAACCTTAGATGCAAGTACAAATAATAATAATGAAGTTATAATATAAAACAAACAATAATGAGTGTTGAATATATTTGGCGTTAATTTTGTAGAAATTCATTATTCACAATTAAATGAAACTACGTGATGTAGTATTATTTCTACTATCTTTAATTTCTTTACCACGACCGTTAAAGTAAAATAAAATAAGTAGAATATTTTTAGGTTTGGTTTTAATTTGAAATAAATTTCTGATGAAACATCATAAAACTAATAACTTTAAAAGTAAAATCGCGGATTACTAAAATTACTAAGGTTTGTTATTCAATATTGATCGTTTTCATAAGTCTGACTTGTAATTAAAACCTATCTAACAACTTTCATCAAACGGAAAACTTTCATCAAAAGCAATCCATAATATATTCTTACGGGTATACTTAACAATGTCGCTAGTAATTTATAAAAAAAGAGAAGTTGTAAAATATGAGTAAAGAAAGGAACTGATATTGCTACTTAGATGGCAGATTGATCGCAGAACGTTATCTATTTGAAAATATGTGTAGATGAATATTTATTGTTTTCAAAGCAATTATTTCTAGATAGTGAAATTTATTTGTAGTTAGTGCAATTTATTCTTTAACGAAGTCGTTTAATAATTCTTTAATAAACTTTGGAAAAGTATTAATTTAAGCTTTCACTGCTTAGAATAAAAAGTAATCAATTATTATCTAATCCCCCTTACTCACGATCTGGAAATTAAAAAACATTATAAATTTAATTGTTTTTCAATTTCTTTCACCAAAGATCTTCTTTAAAAATTTAATGCGAAGACGATATGATCATGTCTATATGAAATGCGTTCTTTATAGTATCTTGAAACAATATTTATGCACTTAATATTATCAGCCCCAATAATGCTGAATAAAAAGCCACAGCATCTCACGTAACCTTTAGAGATGTGTAATGTATCTTTTATCTCTGTTGCTAAAATTACTAAAATAAATCAAATAAAGAGATTCATCGTAGAGAGTTATTCATATGATATGAACTCGTTGACCGTCGTAAGCGAATGGGTATAACTGATACTATTTATGTGATGGCTTTAGGATACTTGCAGGTAGATGGTTTTGGACTCTGAGTTGAAAGACTTATAGCGAACTGCCTATGCTGCACTCCATTGTGAATAATCCAATTTATTACCTCGTTTTATTGAAGTGTTTATAACAGTTTAATTATTTCATAGATACTGTGTGTAAATAGTTTGTAGCAATGCTAATTATTACATATAATAAATGGAATAAATTTCAGGTTTCTTTATATTATTTGAGGTCCCTATATAAACGCTCATTAAGCAACCCATTATTTTTTGAAGTTTTAATTGTTTCATGAATACATAAGTGTATGCAAATAAATGTTCGAAGCTGAAATTTCAGCCATATTGCTGGAGTATTGAACTCCGAGTCTTGATACTCGGTCGATTTAATTCTCTTAACATTTGTTTACATATACTTCGGTTTTGTTCCAAACTATTCAGTTGAGTTCCAAAATATTTTAAAACCCAAACTTTTCATTTTCAATTTTAGGAACAGATTCTCATCAGTAAAAATGGTGAATATTCTACTAACGTTGAAAATGTTTATTCGATTTGTATCTTATAAATATTATATTGGAATACATCTCACAAATCACTCACCAGTTACTCCATCTATTGTCGTTATTTTCCACAAAAACAATTTCCTTGATCAAGGCGTAGTGATAAAGCGTATTAACCTGCATTTATTTCAATTATCGTTAACACTTGAAGATATATAGTTAGAACTTAAATATATATAGAAAATATACTGATATATTAGAAGGTACAAATGTGCCAACTGATTTTTTTTACTATATATGTCAATCTGAACATCAACTGACACAGCAATTTATGAATATGTTAATATATTTTTTTCCAGAATTTCAGATCAGATGATTCCGAGAGTTATTATTGAAAACGTCCGCGTCGTTTTTATTGCAAAATTTTTTGACGTAAGAACTTAACATTTGGAATAAAAATAAATAATTTTTACCCGCATATGTTTCAACAATTATCACTTAAAAATTTGCGGAGTAGGCAAATAAAGTATTACATTTTTTCTTTTAATTTTATATATCGTATATAATATCATTTGAAGAAGTAAAAAATCAGGATTTTAAAACTATTTTACATAAAAAAAATATACTCTCCTTCTCGGTCTCAAAAACAACTAAAACATAAATCATGAAAAAATAGCAACTTGTATAGTAAAAGTAGAACTCACTGTTAGGATTTTATATACATTTGGCCACATATAAACACTTAAGTGTACGTAATTACCTAATGTTTTCCGGAAAATTGTAGCAGTGATTTTATCTCTCATAGTTTATGAGAAATTTGCGATATTTTCACTACTGTGACAAATATACCAGGCAGTAAATTCCTTTAATTTAATAGAAATGGTACGCCGCTCAAAACGACATGCTTATTGTTTTTGTATTAATAAAGAACGGTTGCATATTCACGATTGTATATTATTATTAGAACGTAAATCATTACTTTGGTCGCTGTCCGATTTGATTTCATTTAATTACATGTTACATATTTTAATTGAATCTGATATGATTAATTTAATGTATTTTAATCTGATTTATTTTGAAGTTAATTTAGCTAATTTTAATGTAATTTGTTTTATTATTTTCTTTTAATTTTATTTTACCTACAATGTCATCACCGTGGTGTGTTGGGTTGATTACAAGTCTTACGGCTTGTGACGACGCGGCGCATCGCGGAGACCCGGGTTTGATTCCCGACCGTTCGCGGAGCGGGTCTGGACGGGTGTCATGGTTGACTGTGAGAGATTACTCTCGTAGCCATATGTCTGCCATATGTATCAATTAGATACATAAAAGTAAATAAAGAAATAAATGTCACCAATAACAAACTAACACAAATTACAGGTTTTGTCATACGCAGAATTATGTTAAAACAGCCTCATTATATTGAAATTTAATTATGGTAACGTCATTTGTGTACCAAAATATATATAAATAAATAAATTACAAATTATTAGTATATCGCGGACCACCCAAAAATTAATCGATCGTAACGTTCATGAATTATATTGCAAAAACAAATTTATTCAATATATGAACCGATTACTTTTAAAGTTCGAACTTAAAAAAAGGAATTTTTTAATATTTCTTTAATACATTTTATTGCAAGAAACGGGAGGGTCAAATATAGAAAATTTTCGAGTAAGATTCAATACATATTTTGCAAAAGCAAAATATGTATTGAATCAAAAATTGAAACAAATCAAATCTGGAAACTTTCAAGTAAGGTACAATATCTGTCTCACGAAAATAATTATTTCTGAATATGTAATTACAAAGAGTAAGGTTAGGATTAATGAAGAAAACGCAACCGTTTCCAAGGTAATCTCTTTCAAAATTCAAAGTTAAAAAGAAGTGTTTTTTTAATAAAATTTCTGTAATACATTTGATTAAAAGAGATAGCAAGGGTAAATCTGGAAACTCGAATAAGATACAATATCTATTCTGCGAAAATAATTATTTATTATTACATAATAACAAAGAAAACGGTTAGGATTCCGTAGCCAAAAGTTTCCGAGCCAACATTTTCTCATATGTGTCTCGCAGAAAAATCTGTCTATTCGTTCGTACATCCAAAACATTATGAATCTTCTAATGTAAGTCCCACAGTGATGAAATTTTACATAAACGTATGGTTTCATTATGCTTATTTAAGATATAAATGCCTAGATTTTCCATCTCTTTATATATTTCCCCTTGCACAAAACTTTAGAATAAAAATCGCAGATTCCATCGAGTGGGTATTATAAAAAAATGTGAGCCTGAATGGTGCATTGGGATCTTCATACATCGTATAAAATGAAGTTACTCTATATAACGTCACTAATTTTCATTTCTTAGCATAGTAAATACAGTGCAAACACATAATTTGAAATTAATACTCAGTAAATCGTACTACAAACAGAAATTAATACTTTATTACTACGCCGAATGTTGGGTTTCTGAGTCAAATGCTTCCTGAGAAAAAGAGCTGTGACAGACAAACACACGATTAAACTCTTATAGGGTTTAGTTTCCTCTTTTCAGACATGAAATTCTAAAAATGTATTTTTAAATTCCATCGAAAACGTAACATACATTTTACGGCGTCTCCTTGGTGAAATATGCGTCACCAAAACAACAAATAATTTATGCTAGCTTGCGTGTGTAAAAAACTAAAAAAATCAGGATAGGGACATCTGGCACTGGGAATTTAAACTGGAAAGTTATTTTAATTAACCTATATTAACAAATTGAAGATATGTAGGCGATTATTTCATGTTTATTGTTACGCCTGTGAAATATATTCTGAGTTTTAAAAATTATATTCATTTATTTGGTAGTTTAACAGAAATACTACGAAACGGCATACGTGATCCACGTTCTGTGAGTTCCACTCGTTCTTAAGTTTTATTTTTTCACAAAACAACATGTAACATTGATATGCGCCCCTACGTATTATATGTAACTCTTTTATTATTAGGGATATTATATAACATTTAATCAGAATTGAAAAAAACTTATTAAAAAAGTGGTTTGATTTTTACTAAATATAATATTTCGTAAATACTTTTTGCGAACTGGGTGTAACATGTGATTTTATTTGTAAGATATAATTGTAATATACCGAATACACTTCACGAATCAACATCGAATTAATTTAATGTTTGGATAAAACGCGATCCAGGCGAATTGTAGGCAAGAATTTCGACACACTTAATATTTGATATAATAAACTTAGAATATGGCAAATTTTATCAAAATACATTTTTTTAATCTAGGAAATATTAAAAATCCGCACAATAGATAGACACATTAAAATTAAAAAAACATCATACCTAATTTTTTATCCAAAACACTCGGATTGATCAGACATTTTGAAATTGGTTAATAGAAACTGGAATTCTTGGTAGAATAAAAAAATTAACTGTACTATTTTTAGGATTGAAATTGATTTAGTAAAGACTATGTTTCTATCACATTGAAATTGTATAACACTTGATGAATTAACCAAGTGTTATCAACATGGAGGTCGATAATTTAGGAAAGTTTATTATAACTTTTTAGTGGTGAAAATACGTAAACGTTTCGGAGAATTAATCGATGGTTCTAGGCAATAAATTACCAACTTAAGACGTGAACTAGATATTTTCCAACATATAAAATATTACTTTAGTTTAAATCATAATCGCTATTTTAAATGGTCTAGTGAAACGGGGTAAAGTTTATTTAGGACCGAAACAAATATGCAGTCCAGCGCTAGATTAATAGGCGGAGTTATGATATTAGCATGTGGTTTTATATGATCCCGTACAGAACTTATTTCATTGTTACTTAGTTTCAAATTTATCAACAAATTTAATGTTAAATCTGTGGATATGCATACTATAAAATTGTAATTACTATCAACTATATTATTCTCAGTAGAGATTGAGTATCCTGGAAATAGTATGTTGTAAAAGGTCTTGGTAAGTAATGTATAGTAACAAATCTAGAAAGTCGACTTCCACCCATTTCTAATTATAGTATTGATTTGAAATTTGGCAAACTAATGCAAATTTTGTTTTATAATAGAATAATATTTTATCGAGCTAGTATGGTGATAGAGGACGGACGTGATCATAGGAACTTCTCAGTGCCTAAAATTAAATGCGACAAATAGTCCTTTGGTGACATGTTTTAACCAGGAGGATTTGATGGCGGAGGAGGGAGGTAGCCACGAAAAATTATCAATGGTTAATAATAAATCCACTAACTTTGAGTACATTTGATTTGTTTCTATGGGTCCGTTGGCTATAAAAGCATTTTCTTTTTAAATACAAATTATATTTATAACGTGTAATCAAAAGTAAAACAAATTACATCTACATTGAAACTTTTATATTAAAATATGTACTTTAACATTTCAATTAATTCTTAAAATTTGTATATAAATTCAAGTATTTGAAACTGACATTAAGAAGACTTGTAATTAAAGCGTATAAGTGTATAATGTTTAGACAAAGATAGGTATTTTTTATATTTAATGAATAGTATATTTATATATCACAATAATACTGACAAAAAAATTGCAGTGTCAGTCACTGCCGCAGTTACTTTCGTGAAAATATTATTCCTGTACAAAACATTGAAATTATATGAAATTTTGTTTTGAGTCATTTTATTTATTTAAAATTTAGGTTTATTAAATTCCGAGTAGTGGCATGAGAACTTGATAGACATATCGTTGAAATTATTTCCATAACTCTTGCTAGTATCATATTTATCCGTCGAAAACCATGGGCCTAATTTGAACATTCGTAGTTCGTAACGTTCGGCTACCATGAATGTTAGAGTACTGGCACAAACTTTCGTCCTTCAAAACGATATCAAAATAGCGGTCCAACAAACAAAATAATAAAATAATTTCATAGAAACGGTCGCTCATTTAATCGCGATTACCTCCCTACACCTAGCATCGATAGATAAAGCATACTTTCATATAACATTGAAAGCAATTTGAAAGATTAAAGAGATTTTCACATAAAAGATTAAGCAATTTGAATTCTAAATAAATTAAATTATCTGCTGCGACTAAGAATCAATTTGGCTAATAGGTTATTAGATACGAGTTTACTTTTCAGAACATTTTATTATAAAGTATTATTAACAGTGTTCAGCTAATATCAGCGTAAAACTTTCAAGTGCATTATATCTGAATAATACACTTAAATCTGGCCGTCTTTTCTACTTTATCATCAACGTTTATTAAAAATTAATGACATTAAAACGTAGTTTCAATTTGTAGAAGCGATTAGTAACTTGGGATACGAAGTGGATTACATACGTGAATATTAAACACAAACCCCAAAGACTTAATGCAAAACAAAAGTGAGTTTCAGTATCCAAAGTTGAAGTGAATACAGAGTTTCAGAAGTGCTAATGAAAAAAGGCGTTATAAATACCGGTTGATCCCAGAAAGATCTATAGTAAATACAGATATTTGCTGTCAGAATTTAGATGGACTAGTTAACAAAAAACATTCTCAACAGGACCTTGTTTATTTTCTTCGTGGTACCGCTAGAAAGCTTACAGCAAACTATACTTTTTAAAAATTAAAGAAATCAAATTAAGTTCTTTTCTACACTACCACCCAAGATTTTGCCGTCTGATTATTACTTGTTCAGAGCTCTAAACAATATTTTACGTAGAGAAACCGACAGTGTGGAGGATGTCCAAAAACATCTTGTCATTTTTTTTAAATCAAAATCATCCGATTTTTATGATTAAAGTATCTTGTCGCACCCTAACGGGTACAGTTAGGTTTTTTGTGATGTTTTTTTTTGTGAAAAATAGTTGAGATATTAGTGCAAATCCTAAAATAAGTATCAATGAAATGTTAATGTGAATTATTTTATCAGAATAAATTAACCTTTTATTGAATTTGGCACGTTCTGTAGTAAATATATTGAAAAAGTTTTAACATGAAGGAAACAGATTATAAATGATATTATCATGAAAACTAAATAAAGAGTAAAACAACTTTTAGGAAAATATTTTATCGCCCACTGAATTTTCAATTATTATAACAATGGAGACATATGATTTGGAAATGATATTATCGACTATAAAATGAATATCTTAAGGTAGCTGTAGTGTAAAACGCGTTGCCAACAGCAACATTTTTGATGTATTATTATTTAAATTATAAATACCTAGTTAGGTATTTATAATTTAAATAATATATGAAATCATTTAAATATTTTAAAACTATATTCCATTTGGTCTTGATAAAAATTGTTTGCAAACATTTTTACAATTAATAAAAATTAATAAAAGTATTTGTTTCATTATAAATTTATTTTTATTTAAAAACCCCTGAAGCGACTTGTTTAAAAAACTGAGTTAATATAAAGTGATTTTATATTAACATTTTGGGAAAAAAATATTTACTATTTTGTTTTGTTAAAAACAGCTTTCAAAAATTGTACAATTAAAATTACAGGGAAAGTAATAATTTCATCACACTTATATAAAAAAAAACCGCTAGACACCGATTTGTATAAAAAACTAAGTCAGTGTAAAATGATGTCGTGCTAACAATTTGGTAAAATAATGATTTCCAATAAACAATTTTATAATTATTTTCAGATCTTACTGTACTGTACTATAATGTACTGTCATACGACAACTATAATGAGTTTTTGCGTTTATAATTAGGAGTTTTTATGTTAACGATAAATTGTTATGTTAATAACGAAACGTTATTGGGCAACTGTTGCAACAACATGGACTTGATAAACATGAAAAAAACAAAATATGTTTCGCAAAGACCGAAGACACTTTCGAACTGAAAATAGAACAGAAACTATCAAATGTATATTTCGGTTTTATTGAGAATTAAATGTAGCATTTGAGTTTATCGGACATTTAAGATTTAAACAACTGCTAAAATATGAAATGTAGAATATTTTTATTGTATGATAAAGATAAACATACATAGACCATGGGATCTATCCTTGAGACCGACGTCAATCGAATAATAAAATGATAGACATTTTTTCTTAACTATGTTTTTGTATTTAATTATATTATCCTATATGTATGTTGGATTCATGATGCAAAGGAAATTGTATTTGTATGTTATGATAAACACATTTTACTTTACTATTATTAAGTACAAAATTATTCTTAAATATGTCATAAAATATTAAATACCTTGGTTTTTCCCCCGACAAAATATATATATATATATATATATATATATATATAATTTATATATATATATATATATATATATATATATATATATATATATATATATGTATATATATATATATATATATATATATATATATCTGTGTGTCAGAACAGCTGGATTTAAAGTTCACACATTTTTACTTTTCTTATTTTAGAGTAGCCTAGTAACCTAAGGTTTATGTCCCTGTTCCATTGGATTAAAAATACATCAATATATTTAGAAATTTAACTTTGTTGTTCGATTCAATTCGAAAGAAAGTTTTTGAGCATTTGAATATTTTTAAAATGTCCTTAATAATTTCTGAGTAATTGATGTTCGACCTCAGAAAATTGGAATCTAAGAAAATATCTGGGCTTAGAACCCGATTACGATGATTAGAAATTCTTTTCTTCTTTGATGGTGACGTCAAATCGTGCTGTTAATCATACTCATAATTTGAGATGTATTCGCTTTACTGAAGATTTCAGTTCATCATTACTGACCATGCTTTTAGGTCGCCTGTGTCGTTCATTTTGAAGACCTAAATCGTGAGATTGACATTTTTCAAACTTTTGCCGTACTGTACGTTCATTGACCACGTCTTTGCCAAAGATTTGTTTGTATTTTGAGCTCTGTTTACTGAATTAACCCTTTTACCTCAATCATATTCGAAATACTTATTCGTTAAAACTCATATTTGAAAATAACACGACTTTTTACGCGAATGTATAATCAAAAACTAATGACTTACTTTCACAATGAAAGTACAACAAAAACTATAAAATGTAAATTTCGAGCATAATCTAATGTGGCAATTGAGTTTTTTAGACACTTCATGGAACTGAATAGTATTCTTCTAAAATACGACGTACAAAATAAATCATTAAAAAGTTATAATCATTCAAAGTTATATTGGGTGATAAAATCTAACAAATTTTAAATACCATAAAATGATATTAAGATTTCTAAATTCTACTCCATTCACTTAACAATGCACTTTAAAAGCTTCATGTTTTGAAATTTTAGTTCCCAGCCATGCAATTAAAATCCAAACTAGTTTTCTTCGCATCATAAATAAGGTGACCGAAAAAATTTGTGTTCACAGATTTGTTCGGTATGATAATGAAAAACGAAATGAAAATCCATACACATAATTAAACAGAAAAGTTAAAAATGTTTTTAAAGTATTTTTTTTGGCAAATGGGTTCAGGGGCTAAAATACATACAATATCAAAATTTTTTAAATTATTGTTTATCTGTCAATTATTTGACTGTGTATCTACTCGTTTGACTGCACAGTATGGTAAAACTGGTAGATAAATTTAAATGATAGATAATATTCCTTTTAGTATTAACTATCCTCCAAATCCATATGCGATTTGGGTGGTGGTTAAGATGTGAGTAAAATGTTTTGGAAATTTTTTTTCTGAACAAAACATAAGACACACCTGTGAATTAATATGTTTTGTTTGTTTGTTTTTGAAAAAGAAATGAATATTAAAAATAAAACTTGAAAAGTAATAGCAATATAATTTATAATTTAATTGAAATGAAGTTTGGATCTAAAATAACCATTATTTAAGTATAATAAGGTAGTATAAATATGCTATATTAAAATAGGTCAAGGTCACTATTATCAAACGCTTATTGTTAGTAAGTGTTGATACACAAAAACCTTTCTATATTAGTACATAGAAAAGGCTAAGAAACTATATGAAAACTCTCAACCATTTCTAAAAAAAATCTCTGTTAAAATTGCAATTTCAAGGAAGACAATAAAAAGCCTCCTCATATTTACGAATCTACTTAACTTAAAATTATGAATGCAAAGGTGACTCTAGAAGTTATATTTAGTGATGACTTTTAATAATTGAAGTAATTTTATTTTAAATTAGGTACGAAATCCTGGATACGTGAGCCATAAATTGGGTTTCGCTTGTTTTTTTTTAAATCTTAATCATTTTGAAAAAAATCTCTGTCAAAATTGAATTATGAGAAATATATCGCACTATATACCACTTATGACCCGTAAATGATATTTGGGAGTCTGGTCTAGTCATATATGGTTTAAGAAATAGAAGCACTATAAAATTTAAAAAAAGGCGCCATCATGGGTACTACCGATAGAAATAAAAACTTAAAACTATGAAATAATAGTGATTTTATGAAATTTCATATAATGTTCAATTCTAAAATCCGCGATAAAATATTATCGAACAACTAAAGATCTGTTTCACTACTCTAAAAAATCTTCTTTTAATATTTTAACTTGCGGTAAAATATTAAAAGGAATAAAAGGTAAATAATATCATATTAATAAACGCACACATTGATACTAATATTGAAAATAAATGCTTTGTTTTGTTATTAATTTTTCTATATGAAATACTAATATATTTATTATTCACAATTGTACTACACAGTGATCGTACAATTAAACAATTTAAATCATTATCAAACTAAAACACAATTTAAACAAAGCACGTTATATACACGTCGAACTTTCCACGTAGCCAATTTAACTTTGCTTGTATACATATACGATTACTTAGTACTAATGTTGTACAACACATCACCCTTATAGCTACATATACTGATTTTACAACATGTGGGTGACGCGAACTCACAAGATTGTACGCAGGCCACTGCGCGTACGCCGGTCTGGTGCCAGGGCAGTAGATGTTATTCATAATAAATATATATATATATATATATATATATATATATATATATGCTTTCATTGTTGGCTAAGCCCAACACGTCATACTCATAGCTACAGATATAGTATTAACATTAGCATGTCAATGAAGCGAACCTATAAGATTTTCCCCTAATAAAAATCGCTCAATGCGCCTAAAGAAGTTTTCACTTCAAAAAAATATTATCAAGCCCGGCTCAGGCTACTTGCAAATTACGGTTAAAGTGCTTTAAATTTTCTTCTGGAAATGATGCTATGGATTAGGCAGTTAATTATTAAAATCGATTTATAATATTTTTCAAAAAGTAGAACAGAATATCTGTTCAATTAATCCAGAACGAATATTTGTACAAATTTATCTAGAACAAATATGTAAGTTAAATTTTCAATTTATACGTGGCAAACCTAAACTTATTGTTTCATAAGCAATATCTTCTAGTCCACTGTAATACAACATATATATATATATATATATATATATATATATATATATATATATAACATTTTTAAAATACAGTAACGCAAGAAACTGCAATAGTCCTTTAGTGAAAATTACAAAAATAATAAACGAGCAAATCCCGTAAATAGTTACACGGGTTAGCAAGTTGAATAGAATGAAAAAGTAGTGGAGAAACCGACAAAACAATAATTATTGAAACCAATACGAGGAAACTTACCAATCCTAACTATGTCCAGTTAGAGGTTGTATAAGTTCTCCTAAACAAGAATAGCGCGAAAGCCTCTTCGGGCATCGGAAACCCTTGAAAGTTCCGAGAGCCCTACAAAGCTCTTTGTTTATGTGTAATTTCGCTGACCACTAAGCCAAAGTTAGCCATCAATTATAGAGGTGCGATTGTATCACCTCATGTACTTAGCGGAAGTAGAAGGGTAGACACTGGAAAGCACTTTATCCACCCCCGCAGGAAACACGTAACTATGTAGATAATAAATAGAATTCAGCCTGACGTGTCAAACGGAGACGGTCTTATGTAAGAAATTACTCTAAATTATCTAGAATGTATATATGAATTCAACCTACGAATTGTTTTTGGTAGTGTAAATTGTCTGATTTTAATGCTTTAAAAATACAGTTTTACCCAATATTTTTTTTATGTACTTCAATGTATCTAATTGATACATAAGGTAAACTCATTGCTACAAGAGCAATCTCTTATAGCCAACCAAAACTCCAATCCAGCCCCGCTCGACGAGCGGTCTGGAATCGAATCCGGGTCCCCGTGGTGTGCTTCGCAATCAAAGGCCGTATACCTTGTGATCAATCCAACACACCAGGGTGACGAAAATGTTTACGCTTTTAAAAGAATACTATTTACAGTGTGCCATTGATGATTTAATAATGATTAGTTACAAAAAAAAGTTAAAGATTTAATAATGACAATAATAGATATAATTCCTTGACATCGAATTTGTTTATGTGTTTCATGCTTATACACATAAAATGTATTTTATACAAAAATTATATATATATATATAAATGTATATATATATATACATATATATATATATATATATATATATATATATATATATATATATATATATATATATATATATATATATATATATATATATATATATATATATATATATATATATATATATATATATATATATATATATATATATATATATATATATATATATATATATATATATATATATATATATATATATATGCGAACATATTTTTTTCTACATGAGCTAGCCCTTCCAGAATCTACAAAGTTTTAATATGAAAATTCAGTAACATGAAAGATTATAAAAGATATTTATAAGTCATATAACCTATTAAAATCATAGGTATGTCACCAAATACCCATACTATGTACATTATATAAATTCATATGTCGACTGATATATACTGTGGTAGCTGAATAAAATAATTCTAAAACCAAGACAGTTGGACTTGCTATTGCAACGCGTTCTCAACATGTTTTTATTTGAATGTAGTATTGCAAAACATATTTTGATAATTCATATTAATTTATTTTAACTAAGCTAGGAAGCCAAGTCCTTTAGTAATAGATCCAGATCTAAAGAAGTTGTGTTACTCGTAATATTTATTTTCAACTGATTTTTGGGATTTATTCCGTCTTTTTTTATAGTTTTGTTTGGAAATGGGAGAGATGCGGGGGCACTTCCAAGTCCTGGAGCTTAAAATTTCATAAGCGGGGATGAAAAAATTAAAAATGGTCAATTAAATATAAAATATATTATAAGGTCTTTCTTATTATTTGCGACACGATGGAATACGCTAACAACGTTTGTTATCCCTATTCAATAAGCGGAAAAGTGAATTTAAATTTAATATAATCTTAAAAAATAAGAAAAACGTAATTTCCCACATATTAACTGAAATGTTTATCCGAAGCAAATTTGCTTGCAAAATTTTGTAACACTAAGGAAACTACGACAGACGCACACACATGCTGTCCACGCATCGTAGTCCGGTCTACTCCGTACTTCTATCCCTACCCCTTAATATATATTGCTAGGAGACAAACTATAAATGTTAAATGTTATGGAAAATTCGTTAAAAATTGTAGGGAATTTTGAATTTGATTATATATATATATATATATATATATATATATATATATATATAT
Source organism: Druceiella hillmani (assembly GCA_039881145.1). Taxonomy (NCBI): domain Eukaryota; kingdom Metazoa; phylum Arthropoda; class Insecta; order Lepidoptera; family Hepialidae; genus Druceiella; species Druceiella hillmani. Next base: position 13,117 of record JAYKKI010000085.1, on the reverse strand, counting down.
ATGTATATATATGGAAATAGAATATTTTCAGTAAATTAAGCTTACGAATCCTTAGGAGAAGTCAAGAAATAATTTAAGACAATAGCCATAAATGTATCAAAATTTGCGATATTTATTCCAAATCATCGGATCCAAAGTTTTCAAATTACTTTAAAATTTATAAAAAACTTTCACATTTAGAATGTTACTAGCGTTTACCGAAACCTCTGACGACGTTGACTATAATACATATATTCAGGTTATTAGTCAATGAACTAAAAAGGCAGATTTAAATAAGGCAAGCCCTAATCTGTCGCTATTGAAAGCTAGATTATTGAAGTCAAAATTATATCTTATTAAAGATTGTACCTGTAATTATAGGCGTCGATTCAATTAGATATACGCATGTGTAAATTTTGTAGAAAATTTTTTAGGGAAATTAAAATATTTGCCAAATTATTGTGAAAATAAATAAGATTCTGTTTTGACAGTTAACCAATTGACAGGAAATAGAATCATCAAAACTGACAAAGAATTGCGAGCTGCAGCGTGTCCTCATACCTACATACAAACGGAGACGCATATAATTGTTAAACGCTAATTTAGATGTCACTGGCCCTGGTTTCTTATAAGAAACATCAATAAATATCCATAAATAATGTTAAAGGAAACTTTCAGGAAGAACAAGGAGAGCTAAACCATTATCCAGTTAAAATACTACATATTTTAAATTAACATATTACTGGGTTCAAATGAAAGTAACTTAAATTTTCACATACACACACATATGCTCGTATGTGCGCCCACACGCATCCACACACACACACGCATGCATTCACGTACGTATGCATGCACTCACACATACACCCACATCCTCAAATATATACATATACATACGTTCAAAATATCGGTGAAAAGTTTGGATTTAAAGTACATATTGACATTTTTATATATTTCTTGCCAACAACTCTTTATTGAATTATTTTATTGAAAAAAATTATTTTGAACAGATATATGGCATAATTATTAGTTAAATTCTCTGTTTCAGTTAATTATTTTGTTCGAAAACCATATATCTTACATTTTATTGTAAATCCGTTACGCACACTGACATCAGACCACTGACGCCATGTCGCGATACATAGCCGTGTCGCTCTCGTTAGTTTACTTCTACATTTTGTTCATGTTATGGAACTCCGTGAGGGATTTAACTTCAAAAATTCTTAAACACAACTTAAGCGGAAATAATTTAAATTTATACTTAAATCATTTTTTCAATAAATACAAAACGTTAAGCAAAATTTAAACTTCTACCCACGATACTGAATTTTAACTCGAATTGGAGTCACGGCGTACGTACCAAAATAATCCATTCAATTAATATTTGTTTGTTCTTAGCCTTCCTAATTTCAATGACGTAAACTCTATGGTAACATATTTCGAAAGTGTCGCAGATGAAGTGTTAAAAATAGCTCACGGATTTCGTTGGATTTAGACATATATAAGTTATACCTCTAAACTTTTTAAATTTTATATAGAGTATTTGTGTGATAGTTCTACTGTGAGATTACCTAGGCAAAAAAAAAATAACATACGTTCTAGAGAAATTTTATTCACCATAAAATTGTTAAATATATGTCTAAATACTTTTAATTTGATTACTGTTTTTTTCTTGTGACAATGTTAGATCTTCGTGAAACCAGAGGTGTATATTCCCTTTTTTCTTCTATTTATATCATCTTAAAATTTAACATTTTTTCTCATATTTATATATCTAAGTAATGTGATAAATTGTTATTAATTATTTTAAGAAGTAATAAGGCAAAAACAATTAAAAAAAAGGTAAAATCATCCGGGAGTGAAGAAACGAGCCCAGAAGATTTGCATATAACAAAGGCCGAGAATCATCGCCGATTCGAGTATCCTACAAAAAAATACACTATTTTATAAGTCATTGTGAAAATAAATAAGCTTCTCTTTTGTCAGTCGATAGACAATATACAATCGATATACTTTCTATTTTAACCACTCGACAGACAATACAATTATCAAAACCTATCCAGAAATACGACGTATGGCGTGTTTTCTCAAACATTTTGTTTTCGTGCAAACATTTTGTTAACCGGCGGACCAAGACATACGTCATATTTTAAATATAAATTTAGATTACAACAATTATTTCCAAAAATTAAAAAAATATTACAATTTTTAGAGGAAAATTTCGTCCAAAAAAGCTATGTGAAAAATTGATTATTTGTAAAATTGTCCGATTTTTAATTACTCATACCGTCAAAACTCGAGGTTGGCTAGTCGTCATAAAGTACATATCCGCCGGGTGTACAATAAAATATTGTAATAACCTAATTATGGGGTTGTTTTTCAGCAAATAAACACTATTAATAGGTGAGTTCGAATATACGTATGAGTTCGAATATACGTTAGACTATGCTAACGTATATTCGAACTTATGTTCATATGTATATCCGTGTTTATGTTCACCTGTAATATTAAGTATTTATAGGTTGGCTGCGGTGATTTCCTTTTTTATATGAACATAAGATTCAGAGTAAAGCGAAAACTATTTTATTGTCGTTATTACAACATCCTGAGCTAGAACATAATGTGCACGTTGTTATTTCTGATGTTGAATAAATTTATCGATAAGTTATAGACTTGTATACCATTATGAAGGTATCGGAGATAAAAATGAAAGTATATTTGACACGTAAATGTGGCCTCATCGCTTTGCTTCAGTATTTATTAATTTGCGTTAAAAATTAAATAGATGTCTAAAATTGCCCATATACTTATTAATAATGACAATTATTCTTAAAGCAAAGTGTCATAGTCTTAACAATATTTTTGGAATTTTTTTCTGTCTATATACATGCATTTTATTCCTCACAGTTTTGCGCCCGTAACAATGACATGCCGTTGACAGCTGTATCTATTGTCCTTTATAAATTAGTGTTTTTTTATATATTATTAGTACATTTACAAACTACTGACTACGTAACTTTAAAAATCTATCAGCAAAAGTTGGATTCATATTTCTTATATTATATACATGTATGTTTATAATAAATTTGTTCAACATATCATTTTAAACTTATCCTTTAACTTTTCCAAGTATTACTATTCTGTAACAGATAGACAGAAATTGGCATTGTTCTGATCTATTTTATATGAAATGCTACAAATATGGGTATGATATGCTATAATAATAGGTATAAAATACTAAAAACATGGATTAGTACGAAAGATATCATTGTAAAATGATAAATATGAAATATGACTATTTCACTTCGAATTTATTCATTTGGAATTTTAAAATGTTCCCAGATGCTGATGAAACTAAATATGTGTTCAGTACTACAATTCTCATATTCTGTACTTAAAATTATACTTGGGAAAAAAAGTTTGCCATTTTTATTTGTCTTAATCTTATGCTTTTAGGTAACTCTACATAACCTACCTTATAAAGAAACATCATTTTCCAAATTACACTTTTCGGAGTATTAGAACAGACATCTTTGCACCATATATAGAGAAGGCACGATTTTTTTTTCGCGAATTTTACTTTGAAATTTAAAAAAAATTATTCATTGAGTGTATCTGCGTTATCAGAAAAGTATATATTTAAAATATTTTAATAATATTGCAAGAATCATTAAAGTATTTTTAATGACTTTTGCAATATTATTCAAGTATAAACCAACATTTCTTACCCTTTTGGCTACTATTGTCTTGCAATTTTATTCGTGTAATTACTTGACGCAATCAAAATACTAGAGATTTGAAACCGGATACAATAATCTGATCTTATTTCAAGTAGATTCTCAATATCCGGTAGAGAGCTTAAGGCCTGTTGAAAATCCAAACTTCGTTTGTGTAAATTCTCTAATTGTGTAGTGGTAGAGAGTTTATCAGTTAATAAGTTCACATGATATATTTACTATAGATGTATCGAGATTGGGGATTTATTCAAGTCAATGTTTCCATAGTTTTCTTTGTAATTTTACTTTAGTTAGAATGGTAGTTTCCCGGATATATTTATGATTGACGCTGTTATCTTCTATTACCCGATTAGTTATTCGTTTTGTTATTAGTTGTCAACTAAAAAGTTCAAGAATATATGTTTCTAATGTAACATTATTTTTCATATCTTTGCATACATAAATACGGTCTTTGTCTCCACCAATTTAATATTAATCAATTCATCTCAAGAGATTGGAGTCATTTTTGATATATTCAGTGGAAGTCTGTTAAATTATAAGACTTACTCGCGGTTACAAAAGTTGTACTCAAATCTTAGGAAGATTATATCCTCGAAATAATTGTCTAGTTACTTTCTCTACTGGAAGGGAGTTGAAAGGAAACTCCCTTCCTCTAAACTCGTATCTTAGTTTCTGGTTCCAGTTATACTTTAAGTGTCTTGTAAATAAGTAAACCGGTTACATTTCTATTTTTTGTTTACTTTATTATATAGCGCTGGAAAGTCTGTATGGTCAAAATTCGTAACTAATGTTAAAATTTATATTTTTTTTCTATTGTTATGTATAATTGCATATTTAGTATCATGTAAATATTTTTTGATACAGTAATAAAACAAATAATATAGAGTATATTGATCAGCCGATATAAAATCAAGTAAAACCTTCCTCAAGAACAAAAACTTGCAAAGTCCAAATATAGAATTTAAATTAAATGCTGAAGTGTTTATGCGCACCTTTTAAAGTAATAAAATGTTATAATTAAACATGAAGATACTAATTGATACTTGACGGTTATTCTAATATTAACTTTTTCAGTTACTATCATGATATAAAAGGAATTCCCGTTTTTAGAAATGTTCCTTTGGGAATTCCCAAAGGGAATGTACCATTCTAAATAAAAAAAATTTATACCAACACATAGTAAGTTCTAATAAGTGAAATTGCTTCAAAAATGTAAAAAGCTAAGTTCCGTATAAAACGAAAACCGAAAATCGTTGGAATTTTCGATCCGGATGCACTTATAACGAAAATTTAAATTTACAAAAAGACGTCGGGTGATGTGGTTATGCTTCATATACCCGCAGTTTTCGAGGGAATAGAACATTACCACGATAAAATACGAGTATTTGTATTCCCAAATAAAAGTAATTCTTGTTTTGTGAAAAATATTTTCACATAATTTATTTTGTACTTAACTTCTTTAACAACTTTATCGAAGAATCAAACTAACGTTTGACTTTTTTAATTTCTCTGCCATTTTTTAGCTACACGAGAAAAATTTTCATTTTCTAAGTTGACTGAAAAGTAGTCAGATATGATCAGTTATAACTTTTTGATTGCCTTTGTTTCAGAAATTATTATGGCTGTATTTATATTATTTTAATTGTAGTGCTTTTATTTTAATTGTGTGCATTAACTCCATACATCGTATCAATCTTGAGCCGGAAGGACGTCAAAAGTAGCTTGAAAAATCTTGTGTAAAAACACACAGTGCGCGAAGTGAATTTACCTGCATATATACATTATATTATATACATATATATATATATATATATATATATATATATGTATATGTATATATGTATATATATATATATATATGTATATGTATATATGTATATATATATATATATATATATATATATACTGCACTGTGAAATATTTTTCAAAAATTAAGTAACATTAAGTTTTACTTTAAATATGTACCGAATCCTCGATTTAGTGGATTTTTTAATATGAAGCAAAACAAAACAATTACATTTTTTTGTAATTTGAAACAACTACTTTCACTTTAAACTTTTCTTTGACTTTACCGATGTCAAAAAAATAATCAAAATGGGACTGAAAAAATCTTAGTTACATCTTAGTTACTTAGTTTATCCTTTAAATACTTTTGCCATGACAAATTATGTGGACAATGAAATGAGCTATTTTTATCCCTTTACCGATGAAATTTTCGAAATGCGTTACCTGTTGCTTATGTAATTTAAATTAGAGAAACTAAAATGAAATAAAAAAATACAGTAGAGATTATTATCAATAAACTACGACTCAAATTCGAGTTTAAATCCAACATTATGATAGAAACTTTCATTTTGCCGGATGTTTTGTATTTGTTGAAAAAATTAACTAAAAATAAATTTGAAGTAATTTCAGTTTAGAGTTTTGTGTGTAGAATTTTTAAAGCGAAATTTCATACGGAGTGCTTTGACACGAAAAAAACATGTGGAAGTATATTAGGGAGAGCCATACGTCCCTTTACGTCGATATGGCCTCAAAGGTCTGATATCTCGGCTTGTGACTGATTTACAATAAAATGAAAGATGTGTGGAATATAAACTGGGCGAGAGAATTTATCTGACTAAAAACTAGGCCATATAGTTATTCAACAAAAGTTTTTTTAATAAAAGGAAAACAACGTGCTATTGGTAAGAAGTGCGTAAAAGTTTCATTAAATACTTTAAACTTAAACCTTCGACTGATATGTTGAACATAGTAATGTTGAACCAATTACATAAAACTTAAAGAATAATTAAAAAATTAATGATATCATTGGAATCGTCCTAAATATACTGCTCTAAGTAACAAATATATGTGCATATACATGCGTGTATATGTGTATCTAGGTACATGTATGCGTGGATACGTGATTGCATGCGTGCGTGCGGAATGTGTTTATAAAGTCAAATTACTTTTAATTGAATCCTGTGTAACTATTGGTTAATAGTATGTAATATTTTAACTGAAAATTTGTTCACCTTCCTTTTTCTACTTGAAGGTTTATTTGGAATTATTTACGTACACTTATTGATGTTCCTTCTAAAATAATTAGGGCCAGTGGCAATTAGAGACGGGTAATAAATATACTATACCATATAATGTCATTTTGAATTTAAAACGTAATGTAATTTGTATTTTTGAATCAAAAGTACATTTTGTAACAAAAAAATGTACCAAGAATTTCTTCAACAGAACTATGCTTATAATTATTCTGTCCCACAAACATCTTCGAATTAATAAAGGCGCCTTCACAACAGGGAAAGAATTTCGATGTCCGGATGCACGGGAGATCTGAAGTGATTATTTTGTTTCCCCCAGAACGTAACAGGAAGTTGCGGTGATAATAAATCTTGAAGAGGGTTGACCACATTGAGGGCAGTTAAGTTTAGATAATTTATATAAATATTTATATAAAATGTTTCCTAATGTTTCCCAACTTTATATGCTAGAAGTAAAATTACGCCTGTCACCATCAAATGCGAGTTGAACTCGAAAATTGTGTATATTCAGTTCTTTTATGGTCCAAAGCTAAAATATTATTAATAATAAAGATTATACAGAAATCAGACTGAAGAAAACTTTATCCGTGTCAAGTTGATATAAGTAACATAATTTAAATATGTTAATTATAGCAACTTCACACGGGAAAATTTTCCTTTTTTTTTCGAGCTTCGAACGAAATTGTCACGTTTGTCTTATTGACACTTAGTTTTATCATCGTATGACTTATAGTCCACTAGTACATAATAAATATCTGGAACAAGTGGATACAGAGTAATAACGATTTAAGTGAGAAAAGTCAATGTGTACCATTTGCAATGCGGAGCTATATTTTTAAACCATAATTAGCTACATTGCAATGATAAATTAAAATAACCTATAAAACATAAACATTAAAAAAAAGTTCATTGTGTCATTTAATATTGCTGATTATTAGAGCTTGTATTTTTGACCGGATATTCGGAATCCGGCATTAAAAAAAAACTAGCTGTTTCAAAATAACTACAAACAAGATATATTAACGTATCATAACGTAAATCGGTAACAATTATAAACTGAAAATAATATTAAAATGTAAACAGCTGCTATGCAAAGCAAGTCAAGTGCAAACTTCTGCTTTCCAATTTCACAACTGCGGCGAGCTTGTATTTTGTTATTTTACATGTGCTTGGTATTTAAAAACTGCCAAGCAAACTTTCTTTTCTCGCTTGAATTTCTTCATCCATGGCTTATCTAGTTGTCACTGATGATGGAGACCAATGTTTTATCATACCGTGACTGGTAATCCCAATATTGGCAAAATAAGTATAAAACATTTGAAGTTCTAACAAGACGTCGATGATTTTTTTGTTTTTTCCTGGAACTTAAACAAAAAAATTAATTTATATCGAAATAAACACACACACATACACACATACTCACATATAAGTATGTATACAATATGTGTATGTATGCATATATATAAATATATATATATATATATATATATATATATATATATATATATATATATATATTACTTATATATATATATGACATTTTTTAAAGAATTTATAAAGGGGATTGTGAACCAGGAAAATAAGATAGGCAAGCAGAAGTATGAAAGATGTACATGCTTATGGATGGATATGCTTATCTTTCATGAATCGTTGCTGAAACAAAATTAAACTTTCTATCTAGAAATAAACTTGTAAAGTGGCTAAAATATTTTTAAGTATAAGAAACATTGGAGAGTATATAAAGATTTTAGTATTTGAATTTTAGTATTTAAGAAATAAATGAAAATATTATACCAAAACTTTGATTTTATTGGACTAATTGGCTTTAAACTGCCTCTTTATGTCCTACAATACTTGAAGTAGCCAGCACTCCATATCAACCCATACCTTTTGATTAAAAATTATAAAAAACAATAAAGATTATTGTTTTGAATTAAATTGAATTAAATTAACGAAAGTATATTGGAACACATTTTTATATCACGCAGAATATTTATAATAAAACTTATTGTTGAGCTGCAAATTATTTGTTTAATTAATTTAGTTGGTTACAATATTTTTAAAATTTTTTTTAAGCTATGTACCTAAAATTGTCTATTTGATATTTGAAATATTTCTAAGGAATTCTCTTAATTTCTATAATTTCTTTTTAATTTCTGTCTTGCAGTGTGTTGTCCATTAAAATCCGATGACTGTGCTATTTATATTTTTAAATATCATAATTTAAGTGGTGTCACTCAGAAATTAAAGGTTTTTGCGATAATATCTATAATCATATAAAAGAATTATATGTAAATAATTTTTTGTATTAGTATAATATATATTAAGCCTTGACAAAAATGAGAATTAACCTGTAATGTTTAGTCCCATATACTCATGCGCTTAAACATTGATGTTGTCAAATTAAAATAGTTATACGGAAATTTGCATTTAACTCTCTTGACTTTATTTGCAGTCCCTAAATAATAACCTATAATATCAAATGTAAATTATAATATGCTGGTGGCTGCCTGTGCATTTGCGAAAGCGATTAAACTGTCAACCCACGTACGGTATGTCAAGCTAGCTATTACTATCTCTTTTTAGCGTCAGACTGTGAATCTGTTTAAAAGATTCCAAAACTCCATAAGTTAATTATAACTTAACAATATTTTTCTTAACGATAATTGCCTTCAAATGATATTACGAATGTAGCAATTACACAAATATAATCCCGCGTTCCTAAATTTCGTTCTCAAATGAGTTGTCATTCATACTAATTACCCTAGTTTGTAAAACTAACGCTTTCCACTTATCCTCATGTCTACGGGTGAATATGATTATATGTGGGAGAGGTTGAATTCCATCAATTAGGGGACCTGACAGTTTAATTTGTGAATGGTTTAATTAGTGTGACAAAAAAAGAGTTAACATAGCAGGTCTCTACTCTATATATGATCATATTTTTATGAAGACCTCAAAGATTAAACATGCTTTGAAATATTTTAGATTTAGTTGTTATTGAACATGTGAACATTTTTTTAATCCTTTAAGTTGTAAAATACCTAAGGTAAAACTAATTTGGTAATTGTTAGCATTAAATCACTTGAGAATAATGAAGGGTGAAAAATAAAATAGTTTTAGAAACTGGTCAATATTAATCATACTATAGGCGTCATCAATATTGTGATGTTGACTACCACTTTATAAAAATAAAGATAAGGGACTAAGTATTACTTAGTAATATAATATTTATGTCCTAAATCTTTAATTAACTATTTATTGCGTCTTGAGGAAAACTAAATATTTATTATCTTTAAAACAAAAAAATGTTGGTGAAAATTTTTCGCACTATATATATTTTTTATATGTCAAAACCTATCTGCTTTACTTCAGGTCAAAATAATATTTAATCTACTAATTTATATAAACCTGACCTACGAAACGCTTACCATATGCATCAAAATAATTTAAATTCAAGACGTATTATTTATTAGTGCTTATATATTCAAGAACTTAAAACGCTCCACATGGACCTTTTAAAACGCTTCACTTTTTGCTGACGCATCTGAACTTCAGAATTTTCCATTAAATATTAGAGTTTGCAAGAAATTTTTAATATTTTTCAAATTATCCTCTTCCATTAGTCATCGTCACCATATCCATTTTACTTGGAGATTTTATTGCAGTCTGGCGTAAGCTAAAGGTAAGCGTTGAAAAAAAGCACATTCAAAGCAGTTTCCCTAGCGCAAATAAAATTGTCTGTTATGTATAAATAATGTTTAGATTAAACCTGTATAATGAATGAGTGGATTTCTAAGGAATTAGCAATCAACTTAACTTTAACAAAAATAAAGAAAGAAGAAAATGTCTGCACCCGCGTAGCAGAGCTTTTTGTTTATTTTCCCACACTCTGAACGAATTTGAAGCAAATTAAAAAAAAATGGAGCTAAAAACGAAAAGCTTTAAACGGAACCTAAACTTAATTTTAAAACCACTTTGTAACGATACAAAGGGGTGTTAAAATTTATTTACCTTACAATATAATGCTAATTAAGATCCATCTGAATTATATACTTGCATAACTTCATGCATATAAGTTCAAAATTGTAGAAACCACTAGGGTATGGCGTCGAACAATATTACAGGAGACCCATGTTTGAATACTGAAGCCCACAAATTAAAAGAAATATTTTTCTATCCTATATAAATTGTGAGAAAATTTAACATATTTTTATGATGATGTGTTTACGTTTAATATTTCTATCTTAATTTTATAAAAAAAATACATCTACCATAATTAAAAAAAACCCTTTAGTCTCTTATTTGAGTAATGCGTCGAAAAAATTTTAAAACCATTATTACCTATTATGATAAAGAACGAAGTAACTATGTTAGGTCCAATAGAAAATTACGTAACTAAGATAGTCCGTTCTTATCAGCATCATAAAACAAATATAACAAGCTACCCCTTAACAACACTCCACTAACGAGCTCACTAGCGAGCGACGCAGCTTACGTTGCGATTTATCCTCATTATGAGGAAGCGATGGAAACAGCGTTAATGACTATGGTCGGATAAAAGAATACAGCATTATGTATGCTTGGCATTCTAAATTTGAATAACAGTACAATAATGAAATGACTGTACTGTGATATTCAAATTGTCATATCATTTTGAGAATTTTGATAACTACCTTTTCCGATGTTAATATGGGTCCTTTGAATGTCTCTTATACTGAAGCAGTTTTATTATTTATAATAAACCCATTTTTCGTAACTGATTCCTCAAAATTACCCACTAGAATCTCACAGGAATTTTTAACACTGTTGATTATATATTATAATGGTGATAATTTGATTGTTAGGATTTTACATTGCTAATAAATTTAGAAAAGTAGATTGAGAGGATATCAATTTTGTCTGTAATATAAATTCAAATTGAATTCGGCGAGTTTAAATTTAAAAAAAAATGCGTGAGCCTCACCGAAATGAGCTCACGGATGAAGTGAAACTCCTTTACTTAATTACTCACAATAATCATTACAAATCAAGAAGTATGTCTTTTTTTCTTATCATTCCGATTAGATAATATTTTCTCTAATTTATAGCAACATAATTATTTTTCACATTCTTAACCAACACGTTAGCACTCGGTCGGTTCCACCGTCGATCGAATGCAGCTGGTCGGTTACGTGACAGAATAACTCAGTAGTCGATAATAAAATTTGACTTCAAAAGAAATTACAAACCACTGAGCAGATTGAAGAGAAAAGCTATCACAAATCGTTATCTAACGCCGAAGTCGATATATAAAACGCTAAAAAAATAATATCGAACATATGGCATATGAAAAATTTCCAATGTTTTATTAAAAATACAAATGTTAAAGGTAATAAGTTATTGAAAGCTTAAATAACTTATTAAAATACTGATGACTTGTAATTTCATGCTGCTCAGACATTCAGAAGCATATCACAGAAAAGATCCATCTCTCCTTTTGACTCAAATAACTTCATTTCAGCCCATTTTATTAAAGTTTGCACTCGAAAAATGAAGAACATTTATTAAATGTTTCCCTTCCATTCGTCATCGTCAGCATATACGTTTGGTTCAAAAATTTTTTTCTACAATTTGACGTGGGTGAATGCAAGCTTCATCAAATGAAATAGTGAGGCAAGTTAATGATTTAATATATTTTACGTTATATTGAGTGTGTTCCAGGTAAGGTAATAAATGAAGAACTTGTGACGTAATAGGAAAAGCTTACTTTCGCCCAGTGAAATTTTTATCTACTCGTATTTTTAGGTAACTCTTATAATAATAATTTTCTTAATGACTTACCTTACTTGCTCTATGACTCTACCACAATCAAAGAAATTGGTGGACATACAAGTTGTGATAAAGACCATGTCCATTATTCATAAAGGTAATTTTGGGCATTAAACTGAGTAAATTTGAAGTATACTATGGTAGAAAAATAAAATTTTTCTTTATTATTTTCAATCGCAAATTTGAAAAAATTATTTAATTACGTAATATTTTCTATACAGTTTCATGCACAAAATCACCTGTATGAATATAAACATGTTTTCTACACTTTATATAATATTAGTGCTACGATTATATAAGATGATAAAATCTAAAAGTCAGTATAATATCGTTTCACGAAAATATTCTCAGAAATTAGTTTTCCATTTTCAAGGTTCCGTATCTCAAAAGGAAAAATGGAGCCCTTATGAGGTTACTTACGTATAAGTTTTTCTGTCGGTTACAGCCTATTTTTTGTCAAATTGGGTAACGCAAAAATCTAAAAACTGATATATAATACGTCTTATTAATTTAAATAGTTAGCACTAGCTTATATTTCTTTTAATATTCATA